>OX155980.1:60396440-60564629 GCA_944548615.1 Micropterix aruncella | reverse complement strand
TAACTGCGCTCTATCGGAAAACGTTGAAATTATTCCGAATAATTTGCGGCTGCGGAAGCAAATGATTTGGAATAATTTAAATGTCTTCCGATAGAGCGCCGCGCACGAATTTTTTATTAGATAAAGCAAAAAAATCGTATTATTCGAAAAAAAGATAGATAATTAATTTATCTTTACAATAGTGCAGGTTTTATAATAATACGCCAGATAGTATTTGCGTAGTAGTCGTTTTTGTGTTCGGTTAGACCTAATTTCACAAATTAATTACACTATGTAATATAAACAAAATCTAAAATATTCAAAGCTACGAATATTAGGAAAATGTTCTTGTTTAACATATATTTTTTTCGAATCGTAAGCAGTACTCGTTTAGACGTAATTATCAGTTTAAAATCATTAATTTTCGTTAAGAAATTTCTTCATTCGGTCGCCGCGCTGGACTAGGCCCGCGATAAAAGCTATGCAATAGCTTAAAAAAATCAACTGGTCTCGATGACATACCTGTTAGTGTAATTAAAATCCATAAACATGTACTGGCACCCTGTCTAACATATCTTTACAATTTAAGCTTTTCAGAGGGAATATTTCCAGATTGTTATAAAGTAGCCAAGATTACAGCGATATATAAAAAAGGGCGATATATACCACCGATATATACCTATCCGGTGGTCTCCTCGAAGAATCGAACCTGGAAAGGGCTCTGTTCTCCCCTGTACGTACGGCAGGTAGATCGGTTCCTTCGGGCGCTGCTGGGCGATTTGCGTGCGTGCATCCTTCGGTGCCAGTCAGTCGACTATGCACTCCGGCGAATAACCGTAAGGATCTGGAAATGATCTAACACGTTTCCTAAGCAGCTGGGGTGGTTGTAGACCTGATATCAGCTATTCTTGAAACAACTCGTTAGCCATCAGATACCAGATGAAATACAGGCAAAGGGCGATAAATTTGAACGACATTACCGCTGGCATCAGAGGGCGCGTAAGCGACTTCGAACCTGCGACCAGCCGGGAGGACGTAGATATCCGGCCAAATCTGGTAGTGTGTGCGTGTGAGGCTGCCAGCTGGGTTCACTTCTCAGTGCCTCGCGGTGAGACGTTGCTCTTACGAGTGGTTGGCATAGTTTGACTGTGGATTGTGCTGTCCACTAAGTCTTTTACGTTCACTCCATGGGAGACAGAATGGCACAATGTCGTTATAAGTACTTAGAGCGACGGGTTCGCCCGTTGTAATTGACACCCCTCAATGCTGGAACCAATTTCTCAGAACAAACCTATTTTTAAACCAATTTTAAGAATAGGTTTCCATCATAATAAATGTGTAGCTGTGCCCTTTTTTAACACATCGATTCAATTATTTATAACTCTATTTCCATATAAAAAAAAGCGCACAGTTCTGGAGGCCGATCCGATAGCGTCCTTCCTTCGCTGAGATCACAAAGCCGCAGCATCTTTATCTCCCTCCACCCACCGCTTAATTGCATTTTCTCAATTTACCTCCGGAATATTTATGTAGCTGAGGAAAATGGCGAACGGGCGGCGGCCACCGCGAACCCCATTACGGTCACGCTTCGCTTCAAAACGAATAGACAGAAAGCCGAACAGGGTAAATACTACGCCATCGGGCGTAAGGATCAAACCAATCCGAAGAAAGACATTAACAAGTTTGGAAAGTCGCTCACGCAGCTTGGTCGTATAATAGTAAAACTCGTTGAGCTAGGACGTTTTTTCTGGTCTCGAGCTCGTGGAGTTACTACTAGGACCTAAAGTGAGACAATAAAAATAGTCCCCAGAAAATAAATAAAAAATTAAGCTTAAATGAAAATTAAAGATGTCGCCCCGTAAGACTCGTAAATATGCTCGAAATTGTAGAAAACGCCATATATACATAGCTCTTATCTTTACTACCTAAGAACAACATTGACCTAGAAAGTCGTAGGATTTATTACGGCCGGCTCTCGCTCTAGATATCGGGGTTCTCAACAGCCGATTGCAATAATTATTGCTGAGCGAATTCAACTGCTCCTGAGTTGCTTGCGGAACCATATAGAATGCGATGACGCACAGTAGATTAAGGATTCAACTACTAAAGGATTCTCTAGATAAAGACAAATATGTCAATTTTAAGACGATTAAGACCATTTCCAGATTGAAGTATGTCAAATGTCTGAATATCTGTCTGTATGTATTTCTCTACGATAGCGCCCAAACGGATAATCCAAATGAGCTAAAAGTTGCAAAAATGTGGTTGAAATCGGTAAATCAGGGGGCGTACTAGTCATAGATCAATCTCGAAATATTGGTCTGAAAGAGTTGAAATTTGGTACACAGATACCTTGTTGGACTGAAATCCCATTTGTAAAATGTTGGTTGTAATATCTTATATACAAGCTATAATACTTTAATAATATTTCATTTCCGCCAAATTTAAACGCCGAGCCGCCCGAGACAAGCGGAAAACGAACCGCGCCGCTAGAGACCGTTATGTAACGGAACCCAAACGGTTTTGTTCGCCGGCCGAGAGAGGTCGCTCATCTATTTTATTTGTGAAATTATTACTCACATGAAATCAGTCCTTGGCGGAAAGTCTTGGAAAGTCTTGGGGTGATATAACCGATGATTTCAAATTCCTATCTGGATTTTTAAAGTGGTACGTTTGTTTTTTCCTAGATGTGAGCAAAAACCTAGACTATGAGCAAAATAAGTACTGAAATCAAAACTATATTTTATTGTAGTTTTATAATCCTTATAAAAAATGCGAATTCATACATCTAATGTAAATAAAAAATATCCTTTTCAGTAAGTAGTGATCGTCATTGGTTTAGGAGTTATTGGCGTTGAGAGCCTGTGCGGCAATGCGCTAAGACGAGAAACGGCGTATTTTAAATGCTTCTCTAATGGATAATTTTGTGTGGCCCTTTCGCGTGTCACGTCAATACGTAAACTTTACTCGTAGTCATCAGGGGGTAAAGCAGCCCATATTGTATACAAAGAAAATTTATAAAACATTCACTGCAAAATCGATGGAATTATTGTAATTTATCGACGTTAAGATAATTATAACTCAGTAAATAAGTTTACCAATGAATCTGTATTTATTCCTTTATTAGAGCATTCAATGTATCCGACTGATCCGACTGGTATCCGACTGGATCCGGCCAGGTATCCGACTGAAATTTTAATCGCTATTGTAACCTCATCAGAAGCAATCAATTAAAAAAAACACTTTCCTTTCGAACGCGGAGAGGGCAGCTTGTATTATATGTACTAGGTATGCCACCACTATCGATTTACCGATTACGATTTCAATTATTTTAAAAAAAACAATGGCTATTCCGATGATAATGCATTTTAATGGTGAGCATGACCTCATTCTATATACCCAGGATCGAATCCCGACGAGGCTACTCTTCCACGGTAAACAGCATACACAATTTTGTATACGCATTCAATTATGATAGCCCGTTCTACATTTTACCATGACATGGCTGCCGTAACCAGGGTTGGCTCCCGTAGAGATGACTCTCCAACGGTCAACAGCGCAGAAACGATTTTTTCAAACGCATTCAATTATATGTTAGCCCGATCTAATTTTCACCGCGATAGGGCCTTGCGGAAGTTTGGGTAAATTGAATTAAAATAAATAAGGCTCTACCTCGTTTTAAGAGATGTTTCCTGCAATATTGGGCAAAGTCTGCACAGCTACATATACAGCTACAGCTCTATATATATATATATATATATATATATATATATATATATATATATATATATATATATATATATATATATATATATATATATATATATATATATATATATATATATATATATATATATATATATATATATATATATAGATATATATATATATATATATATATATATATATATATATATATATATATATATATATATATATATATATATATATATATATATATATATATATATATATATATATATATATATATATATATATATATACATACATACATACATACATACATACATACACATACATATATATATATATATATATATATATATATATATATATATATATATATATATATATATATATAATTAGTAAACGCCACTTGAATAGCAGCGAAGGAAATCCCAGCTTGGGATTTCCTTCGCTGCTATTCAAGTGGCGTTTACTAATTTTATTTTACTGCGAATCATCATCCTATGAACGGATTATTTACAAAACCTTATCAAATATAAAAATATACTTATATATATATATATATATATATATATATATATATATATATATATATATATATATATATATATATATATATATATATATATATATATATATATATATATATATATATATATATATATATATATATATATATATATATATATATATATATACATACATACATACATACATACATACATACATACATACATACATACATACATACATATATATATATATATATATATATATATATATATATATATATATATATATATATATATATATATATATATATATATATATATATATATATATATATATATATATATATATATATATATATATATATATATATATACTTTATAGAATTGATTAGAGGGATGATTATGAAGAAAATAATAATAAAAGCCACTTACATACATAGTTCATAGTGGAGAAAGGGGTCCCTTGGTTGAATTAGGGATTGCTTTATATTTAAACGAGATTGGTTGGTTGTCTTTGACTTGCGAACAGAGATGTAGGTTTACAAGGCCTTTTTAATCTAAAAACACTCACCCTTCACTATATATATATATATATATGTATATATATATATATATATATATATATATATATATATATATATATATATATATATATATATATATATATATATATATATATATATATATATATATATATATATATAATTGTAAATGTGTAAATTATTATTTTTTCAAATTGAAATTATGTTTATTACTAAATAAATGAAATGATAAAATAATGAAAGGGCACTTATCTGGTCTGTGGTGACCAGGAGTGACTCCACGCCTTTTTCTTCTCTTCTTTCAGTGTTTGCTAGGTGTTTCCTGCTGTGGTATTGGAACCTGTTCAAAACCTGGTTCGATTTCAGAAATGTCATATATCTTGACGACGGCTGAGCCGAAATATTGATATACATTTTATAACAATCATTAATATTTAAGAAACACTAATCGCCTATTATTTTCCAGCATTCATTCTCGTCTCGCATTGTTGTGTTGCCGCTAGGAAGCCATTTTGAACAGGTTGATGAATCCTGAAATCATTACACTCCTTTTTAATTGGGCAGTCGGGTAAAAATATTATATAGCAACGAAAAAAAAATAAATGAAGAAAAAATAACTATACAATTAACTCATAATAGTATTCAAATGAAATACTTATTTAGGATATTGATTATATCGTAATCATAATCGCTTGAATGCCTACGCTGTACTATCGCTATATAGTCGCGAGTGGAAGGCCGTACTCATCACATGAGTACGTCACATCATCTAATTAGTAGGCTGGTTTAGATACGATGCTCAGGTGAGGGTTGCCCCCCACGGGGCCGGGCGGCGCGCGTGCGAATCGCACCCGTCGGCATTTCGACCGAAGGGCTATATTTCGCGAGCCGCGCTATCCAACCGAGCAATTTGCTGTTACGGAGCTTAATATAAAGAAGACAGTGAATGCAGCGCCACGCCTGCCTGAGAAGGTCGTCGCTTCAGTAGAGGCTTTGCAGGAACACCTGCATATATGCAAGTTAACACTGCTGGTCGCGGGGCTACCCGAGTAGCTCGATATAAATTGTGATATTCATTTGATCTATTCAATATTTTGTGATATTCATTTGATCTCGTTATTGATTGTATCATCTTATTAGATAATATTCGTCATTTTGACTCATTATTTTGATGTAACGCCGGCGTAAGAATAGCGACCGGAAAAATAAAATAGTTGAATACGCAAAATTATTATTGCTTATTATATTAGTTCGGATATTATATTTCAAAAAAATTATCATTCATTCATTCATTTATTTGATTATTATGTATTGGATATTATGTATTGGTTATGGTGTACTTCAACGTGATCGTGTAAGATATTAATAATCCATTTATCTATGTTCGGGTCTTTGAATGCGAATTTTCAAAGAATTGTTCGATTTCAGAAAAGTCATATACCTTAACAACGACTTAGTTACCTCATCGTTCCGAATATTTTATTACTACTGACAGAGGGGAAGGAATAAGCCCGTCTATCCTAGATAAACAATACCACACATCGATTCTCTTCTTTCCCAATATTTTGTTGCTACTGACAGAGAAGAAGGAGGAAACTTGCCTGTCCTAGATGAAAAATACCACAGTAGAAATCATTATTAACCCTCCAACCGCAGGCGATTTTCCGATCGATTTGGTCTATATTCTATGATACAGGTCGTAACTTGTCCGTTCCCGATAGCCCTGCGACTCGAGAACGTGTAAAATGCGACTCTCGATGTTACAGAGCAACAGAAAAAGATTCAACGGGGAAATAGCGGAAACAGAGAAATCATAATAAGCAACGCGATAATAGCGTATAGAATCGTATGGAAAGAACTGACAGCGTCTCCCACGATTGGAGGGTTAATGAATGCTGAAAGAAGTAAAGAAGTAAAAGGCGTGGAAATGCGCCTGTTCTACTCCGACTAGATAAGTTTCCTTCCATTTATTTTATGTATGTGTATATTTTATTTTGTATGTATGTGTGTGTGTGTGTGTGTGAGAGAGAGAGAGAGAGCGCGCGAGAGAGAGATAGAGAGAGCATGTGTGTGTGTGTATATATATATGTACTCTCAAGAATATGATTCGACCCCGCGCCACGCATTACGAGGTAGGAATGGTTTGACTCATTCCTTTGAATTATTATTATCCTTTATTATTTTGCGGCCTCGGTAAAATGTAGCTGCGGAGCTGCCACTGCCTGGTTGCGGTTAAAAAACGGTCGAGTATTACCAATAAATCGACCACTTGGACGTTTTAACAGCGTGTTCGTGCAGCTCAGAGTCCAAACTGCCGACTACCTTACCGGCAACTCAGCGCACCTACCGAACCGCTTATACTATACTCCCAACTCCTAACTAAAGGCATCCGCTCACTGACTATTTCGTCTATCATTTCAAGTAAGTGCTCATTCACTGTATTAGGTCCTCAACTACAAATATGCTATTTCTTTCACACTTTCTACTTTCAACTTGGATAGCCTCGGTTTGAGTTGGATTTCCAAATTTAAAAAAAAACAACTCCATATTATTTATTTTTAAGGATTGGTTCCCCCCTAAACATCATATCGCATAATCATTGATTATACGTATAATTTATTAGTTTGCTCAACGCAGTACTACGTTTTGGCAGCTAGGAATTTACTATGAAACGCAAAGTGTAGACGGCACTCATAGTTCTAAACATTGATTAATCTTCTCTTATGTTCTGTAGCTCGTTGTATGGCGTTCCAAACGTGCCTTTGCGGTATTCTAAATCAAAGTTAAATAACAATATAATAACAAACAAATTTTTAAATCATAGCTCTTTTTATTACATGATTTCTCATATTTACACAAAGAATAGCAGCAAACATCGATTTCAAAAAAAAAAATAGAGAGTGTGTAGGCCCCTTTATGTGGCGGATATGTTCGGGGTTATTTTTCGATCTGCCTTCGTGAGCGAGGTAAATGGGCTTTCCGAGCAGTAGGTGGAAGAAGTACTTTAGCTGCAAGAAAGACAGGACCGAGCACAACGATACATATTTGCACGGAGCCGAGATCCACTCATGCCTTCAGAATTATCTGGATATTTCACGGTGGTAATATATAAATCCACGGTCACGGCAATCCACGGGCACGGTAGTAAACCATAAATTGTTCAGTACACGTTAGACCCGTATAAGTATTTCCTAAGGTTTCGTGCTGTTAGACAAGCCAATGCGTAAAGGTTTGTAGAGCGCTATATTTGCGCCTTGCTGACAATGCACATAAATCAAATATTTCAAATTCAATTTGGCGCCATTAGTCTGAAATATCTAGTAGTTATGGTAGTGACCGACAGAGGCGTTGTCAGCATGCATAATTTCAATGCAGACTGGGAGGTCACACTGTCTTTAAAGATAGTACTCATTTAATAGATAATTGTCGATATTTGGTATAAGAAAATATCTCGGATAAGGCGCAATGTAAGGCGACTATATATAATAGGCTCGCTGAAAATAAAGAGAAAGATATATACACGTAACTGTACACGTACTGCGTAAATAAATATGAACACATGATGTTATCGTAGCCTGTATCTGCACTTAAATGATGAATTAAAACCAGAATAACGATGAAAAAACCTATTTTGTATCCTAAAATTTATATAAACGTTATGACAGGCGTCACTTTTTATTCCACCGTCATCCTGATACGGACCAACCTTGTCTGAAACCACGAGTATTCGGTTGTTGTTGATTATACAAAAATAAAACCCTATATGATATGTAGGATGAAGGAGAGATGGATGAGTCGCCGACTCTGCAATACGAGGACCATTCTAGAGTTTATGACTGGTCCCGTCGACATGGTGTGCAGCTAAATTTCGCAAAATCATCATACTTGATCATTGTTTATGAACGAAGTCTGGCTAAATATAAATCGGCCTCATGTCACTATTGGCAATATCCTACATACCACAACTTCCTACATACCTACATACCACATCTTTATACTACATACCACAACTTCTCAACGCTTGAACCGATTGAGAAGAGTGTGGTATTGTTAGAATCGCCACGCCATCCCAAGTGTTATAAACTACTTAACTCTCCAAATATCAAGTAAATATTTGTCTAAATGTCCAAATTTCCAAACGTAAATCAATTAATATACCGTGTTTAGTGTTAAATGAAAGGTCGAATTGAGTACATTCAGAAAATATATAAGTATCAATATGAATAAATACATAAACCACAAATATTTAATAAAAAACCGTTATAAAAATAATTATAATTACACTAGTTCACTTTTTGTAACGACAGTCGTGTTTTTTTTCTTCAAGTAAATATATTATATTCATGGTTATTTTGACTCTACTGAGTGTAGGAACTCTTATTAACTGGTTTATTACTAAAATAAATAAAAATAGATGCGTTTTTGACTCAGCTCTCTCTACACAATTAAAGACTATCCTAGTAAAGTTATTAGTATTCTCTTATTTAATGCTCTTGTTTAACCTATAATCGACCACGGTGACTACATATATAGATCCTGAATTTGTAAGTTGTAGAAAAAACAGATTTTGTTTCCTTATCTCATCCCGTCGATATGTGTACATAATTTTAGACTCAAGAAGAAATTCCCTTTCATTTTTCCAGAGGTAGTCATAATTTAGTATCACACTGTCCGTCTATGAACTTATTTAAAAAGGAAATGGAACTACGTTGGAATGCTATCTTACAATAAAGTACCCGAAATTATTAAAATTATATGTAGCAACGGGAAAATACTCCAGTTTGAGTCCAAATTAAAATGCTCCCTCATTGAGAGATAATTGCAGGATATCAACGAATTTTAATTACCATTTTGATTTCCTTCATTTATCTTGACATTTTGCCATTATACTGACTATTATATTATTATAACTATTTTATTTTCATTCCGATAATCAATTGTATTTTGTATTTGTAGGACAGTATTATTTTCTACTTAATGATAACTTAATTCGTAATTCTAAAGTAGGTTAGTATTTTAATACCTTTTTGTTACTACATCATGTCAAATAATTATCTGATTGACTTTGTGTTTTAAGATATCTCATACGATTATTATAAATTATGTGGTGAGACCCTTCAGAAACTTTGAGTATCGATTTTTAGAAGTATCATAATCATGGGTTTATTCGTTGGATTGTACTCGTATAATCAAATTATATAATATCACGTATACAAAGTATTGTGTACTAATAATGTCTAAGCAACCATATATAGGGTTTTGAAGACTCTTGATTTGATTTGATTTGGCTCATCGGTCAATATTTTACGGAGTGGCCCAAAATACCAAAAACATCAGGATGTTGTTATTGGGATCAAGAACATCATTTATGATGTAAAATATTACTTCAATTAAACTTCTGTACACAAATGACATTCCCTTTTACCTTTAAACGCCTACGATAACTGAAATTCCAAGAATGGGCTGATTACAAACTCAGCAGGCACTTCCCCGGGGTATTTTAAATTTCTAAGGAATTTTACCTTGTATTTCAGCGGCAAATATTTACAGCATATACAAAAAAATCAATCCCGCACATCGATTCAGGGCCACAGCATCTGTAAGGCCGAGCTGCGGTTGCGGTTTGCTATGGACCGTGTAGTTCTTAACGTAAGTACGAACATTTTCCAGGCCTTCTCATTCGGTAATGCACTTGGGCAGTTGGTGGTTTTGTGGTCAGCGCGCTTGCCCCTGCTGCTCGGCGGGGAAGATCGTACGTCTGTATTAATTTACGACTGCGATTATACTTAAAACTTCTTCTTCTTAGATGTCCTGCCCGTTAATGGGACGCCGAATGTAAAATATATGTGTGTGTATATGTGTTTGTGTAAGTGTTGCGAAATGTATAAGAAACTTAAGAAATATTTGAAAATTCGGATAAAAGTGGTTTGTTTTTTCCCCTGCAATACAACTGTTTTGTAAAGAATTACAATTATTGCATTTAATGAATAAAATTTATGCCTAAATAAAATAGACCATTTAAACGATTCAATTTACGTGAAAGTTTTACCTTATTTATTTATTTATTTTTAGGAAAACCAACAGATAATTATAATTTAACAAAAAGACGGAGTAAGATAACAGAGAGCCAATTAAATGTTTACACGATTAAATAACGTTGTAGAAACATATGTGACCTTTCAATTAAAGCTATCGATTAAAAATTATTTAACAATTAATGTTAAAGAATTCACTGTTCAGCCGCTGCCTATCTGAGTTAATTAATACTCGTACAGAATAAATCAAAGTCAAAGCGTTTAATCAAGTCACTGAAATTGTCACTTGTTCGCCATAGAAATGCATTTTGCCTATAGTTAGAACCAGCATGAGGAACATGGAGAGCAGGGTTAAATCTATTGAGTTTGGAAGGAACACGGAGATCCATTTTATTTAGTAAGTCGGGACAGTTAATGTTTTTTAGCAAAATGGTTAAGTACGCGGTTTCACGCCGCTTAATCAAGGGGAGGATATGAAATTTCTTGCATAAATTGAAATAGTTAGATAAGCTGTATGGGATTTTAAGACGGAAGAAGAGATATTTCACGAACTTCATTTGAATGCGCTCGATTCTATTTATATATTTATTATAACAAGGGTTCCATACCTGAGATGCATATTCCAAGATACTTCTTACAAAAGTGCAGTAAAGGATCTTGAAAGTTTTAGCACGGTGAAAGCAAGCTGCACTCCTCATACCAACATGTAATTTTATTATGACTGATAGATCTAAATCTCAAATATTTGTCTTCGATCGTTAACTTTACAGCTATAGGTAAAATACGCTATTTCGGTTGCGTAATAATACTTTTATCGGTATACCTTGAATTATACTTATACATTGAAAAAATACATCTTAAACGTTGATCGTACCGATCCTAGAACTTATTGTTTTTTTTTCATAATAGCTTTGCCAAAAAGTTTCTCGATCGCTTATTTAAGGGAAGTCTCAAGGGTAATTGCGTATTTTTTTGTATTTCACCCTTATCACAGGACACCCTTATCGGAATCGTAACCAACGGCTTACGGCGCTAAACTGTAATCCACCTCTATGGGGAGAGTGAACTACCGGACGCAGATCGAGAACCCTCGAGACCTCCGTGCCGGTGGTCTCGAGGACCAACTCTTGGTCTAAAGGTGATATAGTGCATGCTTATTATTTTGTGTAGTGACTTCCCACGGCCAGCCAGTCTCGTGAGTGACAAGTGTTGAGCGCTCGCTTCCCTATTGCAGTCGCAAACGCCAGCCCCGCATGTTAAACAATAAAGTAGCGTGCACGTTATAATAATCAAGAAACACACCTCGTATGCGCCTCTTCCGCGGTCACATCGAAAGCGATATAAAAAGCCCAATTAACAAAAAGCATTTTTACTTCCCGGCCCACCAACCAACGAGGAGGGAAAGTATTGTGAACGCGCCAAAAATAATTTCGAGTTTAAGACGGAAATATCTATTGTAAGCCACCCTGAGACGATTAAGACCATTTCCAGGTGGATGTCTCTCTGTGGGTCTGTGTGTAATCCTCCACGATAGCGCCCAAACGCTTAATCCGATTGAGCTGGAATTTGGCATCGAGGCATTATTTGGCCATGGTAAGAGTTGAAAATCTTGTGGTTGGAATCGGTCCACCAGGGAGCGCACTATTCATATTTCTTTCGCGGAATATTGAACTTATACTTGTCATTTGGTGCACACATGATTTAAACACTTAAATTTTCGGTAGATGGCGTGGTCGGTTCAGAAGTTTTTAAAAATGGCCAACGCTAAATATGACATTTAGTGTTTACTATCTTTCTAATTATATCTAGACAATTCAAGGAAGATGAAATAATTTTTGGTATAATATGCATCTACAATGTTTCTTTAAAAAATATATCTGAATATTTAGAAGTATTGATTGTTTTATTCAATAAAGATTTTTCTAAACAAAAAATATTTCTCAGGAAGCAACTACCACATTATCTTAATTTCGTGTCAATCAATTCAAATTATGATAATCTTTGTAGCTGTTAAAGAAAACGACGATTTGGTTGCCTAATAGTAAAAGTAATTCGTACTCACTTATTAATTATTTTTCGCCATTTCATGGACACAACATCTTCACAAAATGTAAACCACGAACTTACCTGCAACAAATGAAAAACACCATTAAAAAAATTGTCAGAAGGAAAAACATCCATTATTAATATTTTAATCAGTAAATAATGTCAAGACGTTTAACGCCACCCTATCCTTCCTTTTCCTCCTCCCATCCCTTACTGTATGCACTGTGGAGACTTAATTCAATAAAACTATTGTTGAAACATGTCATCCGCCAGAAATACAATATTTTGTGTAATTGTATTATTTTTTGAATAGCTGTATATTTTATATAATAAATAAATAAATATGTGATACGGTAACTCCGCCCTGAATCTACCCCCTCGTAGATTCACACTGTTATTTAGCTCTTTCTGCAGGACGCGTGTAATGTGACCAAGTCCGCGCTGCAGGCTCACGCCAGATGTCAGAATGCCGTGTCGTCTGCCTGCCAAATATGGTGGGTAGTATCGTCTCCTCCCTAGTAACAACCAACAACACAGATACGGCGAGGTGATAAGCGCAGCAGACGTCGCTTAGCGAACGCCTAGCTTGGTCCTATCTTACGCCAGTGCCATTTTCGTGTAATTGTGACCGATAGCATCGGCGATAGGACACAAATTAGCCGCCATCCGACAACAGATCATATCGCGCGGAACAATGCTGTCGACCTCTTCTTCTTTGAGCGCCGTTTCCGATATCGCACTCTTTGGCACATTGGACTCTCTGGCATATACTATAATGTGTATACTGCAGATCTAACGGGAACAGATACATGAACATTTATATAAGCATATAACGCGGCCATTGTTTCCCAGTCAAAGTCATTTGAGATGCTAGACTATCCAGTGGTTAGTTTCGCTATTCAATATGTGTTTGCAGATCGCTGATTTTTCTCGCTAAACGTTTTTGAGATTTTAGTAGAGCTCACCAGATATTGGACAGACTATAGACCGCAGCTTAACTTTCTAAGCTCACCTAGCATCATTCATATAGATTCTTAACTCTCAAATCTTTTAACTTGACACTCAGCGGAACGAAATTTGAGGTCGACGTAGTTACCCTGGCTCCTTCTACTGCCAAACATTCCTCGTCCTCCTGACGGAAGCATGCAACCATCCGGGAAGGAATAAAACTGCAGAGCAGCTCATTGCCTGCCAAGAAATGCCTTACTGGCTTTGCTCTTGATCGACTGAAGTCTCGAAGAACCAAACATTCCTCGTCCTCCTGACGGAAGCATGCAACCAACCGGGAAGGAATAAAACTGCAGAGCAACTCATTGCCTGTCAAGAAATGCCTTACTGGCAACTCGGAACCACTCATCGCGTGTGAAAAGTGTACGGAAAAGAGGGAGAGAGACATTGGCAGTTGCCAAAGCATTGGCCAACGCGTAGAGCGGGCATAAAAGTAATATGATATTGGGTTTTGTATCTACCACACTGTCTTACAAAATTGCGTATCCAGACTCCCCCGCTAATCCGCTAGATACAAACACTGCTTTGAACTGCACAGGGCTTGTCCGAGGAAGTTATTTCATTCAATTCACCTCTTCGAAGAGGTTCTCGGATGGCAACTTACCCTGAGTTGGACCAGCCATAAAATAAAATGAAACCATTAAGGTGACGGCAGAGGAAAAATGTATATGTGCGTGTACGTTTTGATAAATGTATAGAGAATTAAGAAATGTAAAGAGTTTCGTAAAAATAGTGGTCTCAAGGTTTTTTTTTTCGAATATAAATAGTGCGTTCTGTATAAAATGTCTTATATTGAATGTTTAATATTTAATATTTGCGTTAAAGCGAAAAAAATATAAATATTACCATGTAAATATATTATAAAGTATAAAAAACACGACTGCCGTTACAGAAAGTGAACTATTGTATTTATAATTATTTTCATTGACTATTTTTGTGAAGTATTTGTGGATTGTGGATTTATCTATATAAATACATACATATTTTCGGAATGTACTCAATCAGACTTTTTATTTGACACTAAACAGGATGTATTTATGTTATTTTAATGACAGTTGCACATTTGGACATTTAGACAACTATTTATTATTTGGAAAGTCAATGTATCTAATGTCACTAGGGATAACATAACGGTTCTAACAATACTACAAAATTCTAAATCGGTCAAAACGTTTAGAAGTTATAGTAGAATAAAGAAACAGAAAACATACATAGATGCATCCTAAACACATTACACTCCTTTGTTGGTCAGTTGGGTAAACATATGATATACCAAAAAAAAACAACAAAATATATGCGGTTTTTTTTTTATAATTCAAAATCCTAAACTTACAATTTAGCTTCGTACGTTAACTATACAGCTATTGAGAGCTCTGGGCTCGATTGCGTTTCTTCGTGAACTAATATCGGAAAATAGTTCATGCGAACGAGACAAAACTGTGCGTTAGTGCGGAATGTAAATTGAACGATCGTATCTGTTGCCGCATAAAAACAACCTGCCGAAAATATAGCCATCTGAATTAGTTTGGAAGTATTTCGTCCGGTCTTACATTATGCCGCTTTATGTTCGTTTAGAAGTTTTATGCTGGAAAATGACAACAATTTATTTCATATTCTACTGTAACGTATTACCCAGTCTAGTTGCCATGATTTTGGATCATGAAGAAACTTTAATCAGGCCCATGGTATTTGTATTTTTTACCCTTGACTAATAAATCTTTTAACGGCATTCATCCTAGAAAAATACCCCCTGAAACATAAGTGATGAAAACAGACCCTGGAATTTATTTGTGTGCTGTTTCATTACCAACTTTTCGAAAAAGTATCTAGTCGCGTGCTTAAGCACGCTTAATCATATCGTAGGCAAGCATTGCTCAAGCACTAGCTAATGCTAAACCGGTCGGGCACCAACAATGCCTATAGGCTTTTTGAGTAACCCTTTCGGCTGGCCCCCATATACATTATATAAATATATAATATTCATGACTACCAAGATTTATTTTTATGTAACAAGAGGGAATTCATGAAAAATCGATATAGATACTATTTATCTACAAAATCGACCAAAATGTTGCGGCGCAGTTTTTGCGCGCGAAGGCTGCTTTCCGAGCGGTTAAGCGTCGATTGTATTCTATAGACAGTTGACTTTTTTTAAGCAATGCTCAACAGACGGGATGCTCAAAGCTCAACAAATGGGAAAAAGCCAGCAAAATCACCTTAATATGGACACCGGTCCATCAAGGCATACCCGGCTACGAAGAGGCCGACAGACTGGCAAACCTGGGCACACTGGAATGCCCGGTAGGGCCTGTTGTTGGTCCCTCGGGATTCTCATATTTTTATTCTTTTTTCAGTGTGTTTCAACATATTAGCTAAATTTCACATTTTAACGCATTGCTTTCCACTAAAAAACCAAGCTGCGACTGCCAATTTACTACGTCATTTTGACGTTTCGGTCTAAATCCAGCCAAGTCGTTAAAACATCCACAAAATATTAAATCTAATAGCAAAATCAATCAACTTCAAGAATGGAAGGCAAGATCAGAAGGCAAAAAATATGCAAAAATACTCAAATTCGACGAACGAGAGTAGTGACGCGTTTGATATTTCCAAGCATTGCTCAAGGGCATCGTCGATGGGATATTTAGCTAGAGCCATTTCTTTAAAAGCATTGCTGACTGGATTAAAGAATGAAAACAGAAACTCGAGCATTGCTTAAGGATCGACTATAGATTTGGGTGTTGAAATGATTAATAGAGTATATTCTGTTTTTCGTTGTCGTCTTCCTCATATTCTACTTGGAACTAGAAATACTGGTTAAAATTAAGATTTTGTGTGCAGAACAGCGTTTGGATATACATCGCTTTAATCTGAGGTTGTGTTGTTTGGCTTCGCTGCGATCGGTTTCATTTCCTGTCCAGTCATGCCAATGGCATTCGATCAAGATTTAAAGGTCCCGCCTGGGAGATGAATGAGGCGCTTCGATGGTTGTAGCGCGTGTGTCATCTCTTGCGCTCGCGCAGCCTGCGTCCTGGCTCGGACTCGCGTGCGCTTCGATTTCGATTTCGCTTCCGATAACGAGACTGGTTTTTCTCCAGTTTTTGTTGCGCCGCGCGGGGCGCGTACGTGGCCATGCATTGTATACTGTAAATCGCCAGCCTTGCCAGCAGTACGTCACAATATGCATTCACGATCATCGGAAGGACGCCGATGATCTGGCTGCGATGCGCAGGCTCATGTGGGTGTCCTTGTAGGCGCACCAAAAAGAGTCCCCTTAGAGATGGTCCCGAGATGAAAAATGTAGCCCAGGAAAAATCGAGTCTCAAGCAAGAAACTTGTAACTTCTTTGGACAATGTCACTACAGCTTTCATGCTCCAAGAATGGCTAATATCAGGAGTAAAAACATATTAGAAATAATCAGGCAACAACCAAAATATCACCTTACATTATGGTTAATAAACTTTGGTAGGAGAGAAAAAGACAATATAATTATCATAATTTTAAAATAAATAAATATGTTTTTATATATTATTCATATAGTACACTTATTTATATTTACTATATTTAAGTACTTAGTATACGAGTATACGTATTATTACCAATTATTATTTATTATTACTAATTATTGTTTATTATTGCTAATTATTATTTATATATTACTTACCTATTTATAGTTGTAAAATTATTATGGTGTAGTGAAAATTTCGTTTTTAACTTGATTTAATTCAGAAAATTTTGATTTGTAAGTTATATATTCTATAATCATTTGTTTTGGTGTTCTCTTTAGATATATAGAGTTGTCAACTACAACGGGCGAACCCGTCACCTCAGGAAGTTTTAACTATTAGTCGTTCTCTCCCCCGTGAAGTGAACGCAGAAGACTTGGACAAAACAATCCACCGCCACATGCCACATGCCCGCCACATGCCCGCAAGACGCCAATGCCTTAACTTCGAGATAGCCAGGAGTGTTACCCAGCGGGCTTACACTCACGCCCTTGCTTCCAATTGCGACCAGATTACTCCGGTCTCTCGATTGGTTACGAATTCGAGGTCGCTTACGCGGTCCTCTCCCTTACGAAGCGATGAAACGGTGTATACCGAATCTATCGCGGACCACGGCATCCTTTGCCCCGCTGTTCACCCAGGATCGGGTAGCCGATGGTCGTTTCAAGAGCAGTCGCCGTAAGGCCCGCAACCACCCCAGCTCTATAGGAAACAGTACTGCTTCCAGACTCCCCCGACTGTTAGTCAGAGATTTTTTTTGTAAATAAGTTTTATTTTTTTGAATAAATGGGTTCTCGGGGCGGTACGGGGGGGGGTGGTTTACCCTATTTCACCCCCTGCGCGTTTTACCCTTCTGGTACGCGCAGGGTTGTCGTAGCACGACATCCCGGGCAGACAAGACGACCCTCGTCGTTATAACTGCCCGGGCGGTGGGCGGGGTTTGCTGCCCTCACCTATCGCCTTGAAACTCTTAACTGTTAGTCAGAGTGCACCGTCGATTGGCTTACGCCGCACGGTGCGCAGACCGTCCAAGAGCGCCAGAAGGTTGCTTCCTAGGGGAAACTAGCTCTAAGGCCGTAGTCCTACCCGGGCTCGCACTTCATGCGTGGAGGCCGCCGGATGGGTGTTGACCCGTGTGTGACCAACCCTGAACAGAATGGGTCTTCGTGGCCAACTCAGCAAGGGCCCATTAGCTATCTTTAGATATAGCGATAGTAGCAACAGTTTCTATGAGACACGGTCTGCTGTGGGGGCCTAAGAGGCTTTGTGACTACGCAATCCGGTCTTACTATCTCCGTGATCTAAGTATGGGGTAAACTGTTTATTAGGACAGGTTTCCTTCTGATTTCCTATGCAAATGACGTCACCGTGTCGTCTCTCTCTAAAGGACACCCAGATCGCCTATTTAATGACGGTTCATTCACGCGTATCGGGAGATGCATATTCCTCGTAAACCAAATTAATAATGGTTTATTAACTGAAATTCTGCTATCGGTATCCTAATTATTTCTACTATTTATAACTAATTATTAGTAGATGCATCTCTACATCACTACATAGTATAAAACAAAGTCGCTTTCTCTGTCCCTATGTCCCTTCGTAAGCTTAAATCTTTGAAACTACGCAACGGATTTTGATGCGGTTTTTTTTAATAGATAGAGTGATTCAAGAGGAAGGTTTATATGTATAATAACATCCATTAAATAGTGAAGAAGTACTGCTATTTTTGAGGTTTCTAATGTGATGTCGTAAATATTTACATTTTTTCCGCTTACATTGCAAACGCAGGCTGAACCCTACGAGTTTTATCAAAATAATGTACTAAGTATTGTACAAATTGAAAAGGTCTACAGAAAAGTCTGTGATGGTATATGTCTATCTCTTATGGATAACCTACAATAACTTTTTTTTGTCATTTACTTTTTACGACAAATAATGGCTAATTTTCGAAGCGATTTTAACCAATACAGCATTAATCCTTAACCAATTAAATACCTTGAATATATTGTTCATTTAATATAGATCTATATGGCCCTTTACACCGTATGATTTAAGTGAATATTTTCGAAGATATTACAGATTTAAAAATTGCGGGACGTAGCGTTTGCGGCGGTACCGGCCGGCCGCCCGGTGCGGCAAGAGCGTGCCTATAAATAGCGCGTCTGAGGCCGCGGTTTTCCCTATAGCACTTTGAATTTAGCAGCGATCGGACGCGTTTATTATATCGGAGCTCTCCAGCGAGGAAAATAGCAATACTTAGGTAATAAAAACGTGCTTTTCAGCGCGACAACGTATCAGTAATTATAAGTAAGTTACGATAAATAATTGTGATTCTAAGGTTAATTTTGAAATCGCACTTATAGCAATTATAAGTACCTACATAAGGTGAGATAAGATTAGATTAAATAAAACCATAATTTATGGATTGCAATTTTCTATTAAGATCTTGATTAAAATTTACAGTTAGATCAATTTAATATTAGGGAAATTATTTTCAAAAATCGTGATTTAAGGTGAGATATGTAAGTTCAGAAAAAGTACCTAATAGAATAGGTATCTTTTGTTGTTGATGATTGTTGATTATCTTTTGTTTTTAGTCGCACGAATAGCAAATTATTTTTTATAATTAAAATCGTTGTTTAAGTTGAGGTATTTCAGTAAAAAATAAAAGAACTGAATAGAATAGGTATCTTTTGTTTTTTATGATTGCTGATTATCTTTTGTTTCTAAATGGTAAGAATTTAGATATTTTTTACTGCGGCACATACTAATAATATGGCAATTTGTGCATAGGTAATCATACATAATATGTATGATTACCTATGCACAAACTGAGTACCTATGAACTGAGTAAATTTTGTACAGAAATTATAAAGTCATGTCTGGAAGACGTCGTCGTTCGAACATAGGTCGTAGTACAGTGAATGCCAGAAGAGTACGTTCAGCAAGAGATGAAGAATCGTCAACGGAACGTGAGGCTCGCCTCAGTCAGGCTCGGGATAGATATAGAGCTGAGAGAGAGAGAATCTTCAGTAGAGCGTGAGATTCGCCGCAGCCGGGATCGAGATAGGCATACGGTTCAGAGGGACAGAGAATCGTCAGTAGAGCGTGAGGCTCGCCTCAGTCAGCTTCGGGATAGATATAGAGCTGAGAGAGAGAGAGAATCTTCAGTAGAGCGTGAGGTTCACCGCAGCCGAGATAGGGAAAGACATCGAATACAGAGAGCCAGAGAATCATCAGCACGAGTTACTAATTCATGGGTGAATAAAGAAAATTCTGCCATGAATTACGATCCTTCGATTTCTTACAAGGACGATCGTATAGTATCAATAGGTACTATGTCAGTAGTGTGTGAACATTGCTTGGCATTGAAATTCAAGGACGAATCGAAAGGCATGTGTTGCTTACAAGGAAAAGTCAAATTAGAAGAAGTTCTCCCTCCACCTGAACCACTTCACTCTCTTCTTACGGGTGATCATCAGAAATCCAAGCAATTCATGCGCAATATACGCCGTTATAATAACGCATTTCAAATGACCTTTTTTAAGAGTAAGCAAGTCGTTGAGCGTGGGTTCATGCCTACATTTAAAATTCAAGGGCAAGTGTACCACTTAGCTGGGAGCTTGCTACCATTTCGACCCGATGATCACAAATTTCTGCAAATATATTTTATTGCAGATACACAAGCATCTACGCGGTGTACAAGTGTTGCACAGCCAATTGATAGAGATTTGATTAGATCTCTCCAAGATATGTTACATTCTCATAATTGCTACATACAGTCTTTCAAAACTGCGATTGAGAGTGTTCCAGCAGATACTCCTGACTTTAATGTCGTAATCCATGCAAATAAAGTTCCTGTTGGAGAACACAGAGGACGATACAATGCGCCTTCCACGAGTGAAGTAGCAGTAGTGATAGCTGGACAGCAATTTGACAAAAGAGATATTGTATTGCATAGTCGTGATGATAATTTGCAAAAAATTTCAGAGTTACACAGATCTTATGACAGCTTACAATATCCTTTGATGCTATGTCGTGGAGAAAATGGTTATGCCATTAATATTTCTCAAGTTGACCCAATCGGTGGTACACCTCTGCGTAAAACAGTGTCATGTATGAACTACTATTGCTACCGTATAATGACAAGACGTAACAATTTCAATACTTTGCTTAGATATGGAATGTTAACAAACCAATATTTGGTAGATCAATATGCGAAAATTGAATCTGAGAGATTGGCCTACATCCGTAATAATCAAACTAAATTGAGAGCTGAAAATTACGTTCATCTTCAGGATGCTTTACAGGCGAATGAACACCGCAACGGCATTGGGCAGTTGGTTATACTACCTTCATCATTCACAGGTGGACCTCGATATTTACACGAAAAATCGCAAGACGCCATGACTTACGTAAGAAATTACGGCAAACCTGATTTATTTATAACTGCAACATGTAACCCAAATTGGCCGGAAATCAAAGAAAATATTAACACCAATTTAACTCCACAAGACAGATACGATATAGTTAACAGAGTCTTCCATTTAAAAGTACAGAAACTCCTGCACCTCATTAACAAGTCTCATATATTCGGTCCGCCGCGCTGTCATATGTACACAATAGAATGGCAGAAACGTGGCTTGCCACATGTACACCTGTTGGTGTGGTTAGTGAACAAAATTAGACCAAACCAAATTGACAGGGTTATTTCAGCTGAATTACCGGATAAAGATGAAGATCCTATCCTGTACGAAATCGTAAAGAAACATATGGTACACGGCCCTTGCGGGACTTTAAACCCGAATTCTCCATGTATGCGAGATTCTAAATGCAGCAAAAAAATTCCGAAGTCGTTCCAAACTCAAACAAGTACTAGCGATGACGGATATCCCAAATATCGTCGACGATCGCCAGAACAGGGTGGGCAAAATGCTACCGTCCGAAACCATGATATTGATAACCGATGGATCGTTCCCTATAATCCGCTCCTTTTGAAAAATTTTGATGCCCACATCAACGTAGAGTTGTGCAATTCAATAAAGTCAATTCAATATGTTACTAAGTACATTAATAAAGGCAGTGATCAAGCCACTTTCAGCATACAATCACCAAATGAAGTGGAAAAATATCAGTCTGGACGTTACATCTGCAGCTCTGAAGCTGTATGGAGGATTTTATCATTCGAAGTGCACGACCGGGCTCCCACAATTGTCCACCTTGCAGTTCATTTAGGAAATGGACAAAGAGTATATTTCACAGAGAACAATATACAAGAAGTTGTTAATAACCCGCGGGATACAACATTGACAGCATTCTTCAAGTTATGTGCTCAAGATGATTTCGCGAAAACACTGACGTATGACAGAGTTCCAGGTTACTATACATGGAACCAGAGTTCTAAAACTTTTCAACGGCGAAAACAAGGTACTGCGGTTGATGGTTTCCCCGGAGTAAAAAAAACGGATGCTCTTGGCAGAGTCTACGTGGTTCATCCCAACAACAGCGAATGCTTTTATCTGAGAATGTTATTGCATATTGTAAAAGGCCCGACATCCTTTGCACACTTAAGAACTGTACAAGGTGTTGTTTACAATACTTATCAAGCAGCATGCAAAGCTATGGGGCTCTTGGAAGACGATTCTCACTGGGAAAACACATTATCAGAAGCAGCTGTTTGTAGTTCAGCTACATCATTAAGATATTTATTTGCCGTCATAGTAGTGTTTTATCAAGTAACTGATTCTGTTAATCTATGGAATAAATTTCAAGAAAATATGGCCAGTGATATTCTGATTCGGCGACGGCGAGAGTTAAACTCAGATGATGTACAATATGATCAAAACATATTTGACGAAGCATTATTGGAATTGAACAAAGTAGTGCAATTACTTTCGGGTAAATCGATCAAGGATTTTGGGCTGCCGATGCCAGCTAATACTACTAACTCAGATTTAACTAACAGTGCCGAATACACAAGAGAAACATCATACGATCAAACGAGACTTTTACAAAATATAGCTCAAGATGAGCCACGATTAAACACCGATCAGAAAAAAGTATTCACTGCATTACTATCAACAATTGATAACAATGAAGGGAAATTGTTTTTCCTTGATGCCCCAGGAGGTACAGGAAAAACATTTTTAATCAATCTGCTTTTAAAAAAGTGAGATCTATCGGAAAAATTGCGTTAGCTGTTGCGTCATCCGGCATTGCCGCTACGCTTTTGGAAGGAGGCCGAACCGCACACTCCACATTCAAGCTCCCGCTGAAAATCGCCACCGATGATAATAACAGCGTCTGTAGTGTTTCTAAACAGAGCAATACAGGAAAATTGATGCGTGACTGCTCATTAATAGTCTGGGACGAAGCTACCATGTCAAACAAGACGTCTGTGGAAGCACTGGATAGGACAATGCGCGATTTGCGCAACAAAAAATCACCTATGGGTGGATGTACAATTCTGTCTCAGGGGATTTCCGTCAAATCCTACCAGTTGTGACTCGAGGAACACGTGCTGACGAAATAAATGCTTGCCTAAAAAGATCCAACCTTTGGCCACATGTCAATAAATTAAAGCTTAAAACTAATATGAGGGTTTCGTCATCTTCACGTGAGAACAGGCTATTTCCAGAGATGCTGCTAAAAGTTGGCAATGGAGAGTTAACACAAAATGAGGGAAGGATTGACCTAGAAAACCTTTGCGTTTTGATAGACAACATCCAAGAGTTAGTAAACAATGTCTATCCTGACATTGATAACATAAGTTATAAGACAATATCTTGGTTTAAAGAAAGAGCGATTCTGTCACCAACTAACGAACAAGTAGATAAAGTAAATAACTTGATTCTTTCAAAGATTGATGCGCCGACGAAAATATACTACTCGGTCGATACTGTTCTCGATTTGGAAGAAGCTGTTCATTTTCCTACAGAATTTCTAAACTCTTTGAACCCGTCTGGACTACCTCCTCACAAAATGATGTTGAAAGTAGGTTGTCCTGTTATTTTATTAAGAAACCTGAATCCACCTAAACGTTGCAATGGCACGCGTTTGCTGGTAAAATCATTGAAAACTTTCATAATAGAGTGCACAATACTCACAGGATGTGGTACCGGAGAAGATGTATTGATTCCCCGAATCCCTCTGATACCATCGGATTTACCCTTCCAATTTAAACGTTTACAGTTTCCGGTAAAGACATCTTTTGCAATGACCATTAATAAATCGCAGGGTCAAACCTTCAACGTTGCAGGCTTAGATTTGAGCGTTAACTGTTTTTCACATGGACAACTGTATGTCGCTCTTTCAAGAGTGACCTCCAGAGAAAACATGTTTGTATTGTCTAATGACAAGAAAGCTGTGAACGTTGTTTATAAAAACATTCTGTAATATGTTGTAAAAATAAAATAAATAGTTAAAAATGTAAAAAGTAAATAAGCAAAAATGTAGTGTATGAATTTAGATATTCCAAAGATAGCAGGAAATCTTCATGGTATAGGGAAATGGGGATTGTTTTACTCCAAATTTAACGCGTGCGGGCCACGGGCAGTAATGAATAAATCAAAACTACTGGATCGATTTTAATCACATAGGCTATATATTTTATACCCGTGCGAAGCCAGAGCGGGCCGCTATGTTTTTATATACAACGTTCACAGTTTTTCTGTACTGTATTTAGTATCAGCATTGCACCCGTGCGAAGCCGGGGCGGGTCGCTAGTAATATTATAAAATAAAACGTGCTTCTCTCTGTCCGTCGGCTTTGGACACAGTTCATAAAAGTGACCGGAATAATATAAATACTGACATACAAATAATTTACTTTTATTTTCCAACGTTCTATATACTAAGAAAAGTAGTATTCGGTTTTAAAAGGCAATGTGTTCACTTTTATAATAGAAAGCCGGAAGAATTTTAAACTTTTATAATATGTAAAATCGAAGACTATCGCGGTTGTTTGACATTATAAATAGGATAGAAAACGAATTTACCGCGTGAAATTTTTAGGACCCGACGTTTCGGTGACGTTGCAGCCGCCGTTGCGAACATATATTGGATAGCGGAAGTAACCACTGGATGCAGTTTCAAAATCCCATTGTTCTATCCAAGGAACAATTCTAATTTCCTCGCATGATCCGGGAAGCCATTGAAATAAGAAGAACTCCGAACTTCAATAGAGATGACGGCTACAAACTCTCTTCTACGTGGAACCCTCTTCTTAAAATGTTCCCGCCGCCGAACGCCGAACGCAAAGACGTAAAACAGGATACAGTGAGTGTTGTGTGCAAGACGGATTTTAAAAATTCCCGCGCTCCGAGCCCAGCCCCCCACCACCGTTATAACCTACGCAGTGGCGGCAGCGGTTTGCGGCCTACCCGCAAAACAACGGACTGACAGCTCTTCAGTCTACCCTAGACAACGGCGGCTGCAACGTCACCGAAACGTCGGGTCCTACAAATTTCACGCGGTAAATTCGTTTTATAATATGCCTTTTTACACAATATGTTTTTAATACGAGAATTACATTGTTTGTGAGTTGACTTTCTTTATAAAGTAGACGATTACGTAATTGATAAAGATGCATGGTGGTAATAAATCTAAACAGTTTGCTCAGTACAATAAATTCTATATTTTATTTACTATCTGAGCCGACGGACGTTGTCCTGACCAAATTTTAATAAATTTTTTTATGATCCTTTTGTGAATTCGTGAAAAGCTATTTAAATGATACAATAAATAAAATACAAACGGAGCTGCCATGGAATTCCCCGACCGGAGTCGGGCCCATCGTAATACTATTTTTTACACTTCTGGGGGGTGAGCAGTGGATTTTGGACTAACGACCGGCTGTGGTAGATTTAGGATAGCTGTCTTGCCACACATGAGCGTTCACCTTACCACCCATTCACTCTCTCTTCGAAGCCATAGTATTTGACATGCGCTAATCGCAGTTTTAGATATTTTTTCTAGGAAACAGTTGATATTTTTTCTGGAAAGACCAAGATCTTTAAAGAGGTGTAATAGAGATTTAGCTGTCAGGCCACGAGCGCTAACTTCCACCGCGTGAAGGTGAACAGTGAAGCCGTTCCAAGTTACGGCATTTGCGAGATCATGGTATTTATTTAATTTGTACTCGTGGTCTTTTGGGATATTTGATTCCCATGGAACAGTTAATTCTACAATAAGGGCCACCTTCCGAGATAGAGAGTAAAGAGTTCTATATGGACGGAGAGCTGTGCATCCGAGACTTTCAGGGAATTTATACTGCTTAGAGACCGAAACGACCTCCAGAATCCAATCTGAAGCTTTCTTAATTATCGAGAAAGGTTTTTTGCCTTTATAGCCATCCCGCACAAACTGTATTGGGGGTTTGGAGGATACTGTCAAACCCTTGTTGGCACGAGCCACTGAGAGGCTAATTACCTCGCGAATGACAGCGAGAACTTTGTCATGGCGGTAAGTGTACCGTCCTTGATCTAAGGCCACCTTGCAGCCAGCTAGAATATGTCTAGCTGTGCAAGGGGTAATGCTACAAAGGGGACATGAACTATCATCGGCATAGCTCCAGCGAGCGTGTTTACTGGGGTCTGGAAGTGTATGCTTAAAGGCATTCAAATAAAATTTCAGCATCTCTGGCGTCTAGTCATAGAACATTACCTTCCAGTGCATTGTGGTCATGGATAATCAATTTGAAGAGGAGTACACTTTGAGCTGAGGAGTACAATTAAACATGTAAATATGGCACCCCAGGCTGTTATAACAATGTAGATCGTTCTTTCAGCCGTGAGGTGATTACACGGATACTTAAAGACTACACAGTCCACAGTCTAGCACCGCCAACGCGCCCGTAAGAAGCAGACTCACGCCCTTACTGCCAGATATGGTCGGATTTTTCCGTACCCTGGTCTGGTCATGATTGCGCGCCCTCTACCTAACTTAAGCGGTTATTCAGATTGAATATTTTTCGAACCGCGCCACCCTTTGCCCGCCATGGTCACTCGGGGCGCGTAGTTGACGGATCGATTCAAGGGTTGAAGACGTCAGGTCGACGACTACCCTCCGCTGTCATATGAGACCGGCTTGGTCTTACTTCACCTTTTCCGCAAGTGCAGGTAGTGCCCCAACCGCCCAGTTCCGCTCGAGGTATTCCCCCGAATTCGCGATCTTCTGTCCCTAACCGCCTCCGACTGAAGGATTACAGCCGTGGCCGAAGCTCACATCGGCCCTAACTGGGCAAGCCTCTCTGCGAGGAGGCTACCAGATAGGAGTTAAACCGTGAGTTTGGCAAGTCAGATGACATATGGTTTGGCCAACACCACCCTAGCTGCACGGAACCATTAGTAACCCGAGGAGGACGCACTTGGTGCGTCCAGCGGGCTAACCCAGCGGGCTAACCCATCCCCTCAGGAAGTTTTAACGATATTTAACCATTCTGCCTCCAGTGAGGTGAGCGTAGAAAGCTTAAGACGAAACAGTCCACTGTCTAGTTACGCCACACGCCCGTAAGATGCCAACGCCTTACCGCGAGAAGCTGGGTATGAAACCAGCGGGCCGACACTCGCGCCCTTACTTTCAGTTACGGCCAGATTTCTCCGGCCTTCGGACTGATTACGGGTTAGAGGTCGCTTACGCGGTCGTCTCCCTTATGTAGTCGTGATTCAGTATTCAGTATTCAGTATTCAATTTATTTATTCAGAATATACAATAAAAGCATGAATTATGAATTAAAGCTAATTATCGCATATTAGAATTCGTCAGTTTAAATGTATAATAATGTATAATGTTTAAACAATAAAACGATTAAAGCATAAATATTAATTCGACAATAGCGTTGACTAAAGTCGGCTTTACACGGCAGACAAATAAAATTTAAAAAAAATAGAGCCTGCCTAGCTAAATCTATCGCGGATCACGGCGTCCTTTGCCCGACTGATTCACCCGGTAACGGGTAGCCGATTGGTCGTTTCATGACCCGGTTATCGTAAGGTTAAAAACTACCCCCACTCTATAGGAAACAAATCCGTTTACAGACTCCGGTTATGAGTCGGAATGCACAATCGATTGGCTGACTCCGTACCATGCGCAAAACGTCCAGGAGCGCCCAAAGGTTGATTTCTAGGGGAAACTGACCCGCAGGCCAGAGTCCTACCCGGACTGGCACTTCTGAGTAGAGGCTGCCGGATGGGCGTTGACCCGTGCATTTGGCCGACCTTACACACGTGGGTCTTAGTGGCCTAACTGCAACAGGGCCCATTATCTCGGCAACTATTTGAAAAAAAATATGTATTGCAATAATATTACTAAAAATGTGGCCACTGTTTTCTTTGTCTGTTTATTCTAGTGGAACTCATAGAATCCGTGGGAGTTAAAAAAATAATACAATGTACTATTATTATCTTTTGACGTTGACCATTTGTACGCGAAGTATTTACGTTGTAATAAAATAAACCTGGAATTTAGTTTTTGAGCGACGTATCACTAATTCCGACACACGGAATCAAATTGCATCAAAATAAAAAGTGGGTCTGTCTGCCTGTTAAACTTTTTTTTTATATATCTGAAACCAATGAATCGATTTTGATTTGGGTTTTTCGCGACAAAGAGTCTCCTGCCCGCGAACATTTTAATCGCAACTCCTGCAACCTTGTGATATAGCGACCTATAAGACTTCTGGACTACTGATAAATAGTCAGATAATTCACCCTGCATTTGCATAATTGATACTGCCATTTCCACAATATGACTCGGTGGGATCCAGTGCACTGATGTTACTGCTATAACATTACGAGAAATGTCATTAAGTATAGTTTAAAATTAAACGATACATTGCTTCTTAAGTAAATATGTCTTAATATACAAATTAAGGAGTGCAGCACAATTAGTCTAGCAAAATTTAATTTCGCCATTTTTAAAGTTATATATTGAATATTGTGCCAAAAAATAGATATATAAATAGCAAATTAAAGAACAACAGCTTATTATCTAGACAGCTAAAGTGACAAACGCTGCTTTCTAAGCATTTATTCTTGATGCACAATTATAGTCTAAAACATAAAGTTTAATATGGTCTATACAAATTATATTGATATTATTCGAAAAAAAAAGAAAATAGAATAAGAAAGAAAATAAAAATAAAGATTCTAACCCTCCACCACTTTATATTAATAAATATCAAATATATTTTTAATACAGATAAATAATTACATTATAGAGACATTACATTATGCAGAAATTTAATTCTTTCATTAATTACGACTACTAATATGTTTTTTTCCGTGCATCAAAGTTCATTGAATTTATTCCCTTTCTTGAGCTTCAGTTTTTGTAGGTAGTCGAATCATTCTCAGACATGTTTCGGCTCAAAATGAGAATGAAGTACGTTTATACGCATTCAGATTGTAATATATTGGACACACTTGCCTGGCTGCAGCCCTCGAAAAGCAATCGTATATAATAAGCCAAGCGTGACAGATGTAGATGCGTATCTATTCCTTTGACTAATAAAATTAAACGGAGCAAGTTGTGAGCCGAAAATACCCAGGCTAATTTTCAACACAAGGACACTACTCTTAAGTAATATGTCAATTAATAATGCCATTATTGCTCTACGAGTGTAATTGTCATTTGTCACTTGCGTAAGTAACACTCTAAAAACAGTTTGAAAAAACTTTATTGCACACAGAGTAGAGAACAACATGGTAAGTCTATTGCTAAGTGGCGATATCTTACGACCATACCGCCAGGGTTATTGTGACTAACTGTTTATATAGGCAAATTAATAACATACGCTAACTCAATATCAAAAAGAGAAACGGGATATAAGGACGAGCTAAGAGACGGATGTCTAGGGGTGGGGGGGGGGGAGGGGGGATAATACAAAACTTTCTGTTAATAAAATGTTTAAACCTTATCGGGTCATCAAGAGGCACAGAGTTCCATATTCGGGCCGCCTGAATTGCAAATGACATGGACATGGTAGGTTAGGTTTCTGTATTTTACAGACATTCTGTATTTTCCTAAATTTACTCTTAACGTTTTTGTGAGCAGATGTAAACATTTTAATTTTTTTTAAGTAAACTATAAAAGAGAAAATTTTTTTTTCGCAATTATTGGCAATATGAGTAATATTAAGTGACCATTTACTTTGGGATATTTAAATAGGTAAATGGACCCTAAACTTAGACTTGATTTCGCGAAATAATATATGGACAACTTATTAGATATCACAAGTCACTTCAGCAACTCTACTATGATGCGGTTACTCACCTCTTTTAATAAAAGGTTTAATTACCTTGACATTTTTTCTCTGGACAGGAAGCCTTTTCTTCACGCAGTCGAAGAAAAGTTCAGGGACGATAATTAATTTAAATATTTATAAAATACGCACTACCTATCACTTTATTATATACAATGTATTTACGTGTGTATGTATGTCTATATGTATATATATATACTTTGGGAGCTAATGGGCCCATGATGAGGTGGCCACGATGACCCATGTGTTCAGGGTCGGTCACAGTCACGGGTCAACACCCATCCGATGGCCTCCACGCATGGGGTGCGAGCCTGGGTAGGACACTGGGTCAACCAGTCTCCCCTGGGAATCAAACCTCTGGCGCTCCTGGACGGTCTGCGCACCGAGCGGCGCAAGCCAATCGACTGTGCTCTCCGACTAACAATCGGGGGAGTCTGGGAACTGTATTGTTTCCTATAGAGCGGGGGTGGTTGTCTACCTTACGGCGACTGCTCTTGAAATGACCATTGGCCATCCGATCCCGGTTCAGAGTCGGGCAAAGGACGCCTTGGTCCGCGATAGATTCGGTGCACACCGTTTCACCGCTTCGTAAGGGAGAGGACCGCGCAAGCGACCTCGAACTCGGAACCAATCGAGAGACCGGAGAAATCTGGTCACAATTGGAAGCAAGGGCGCGAGGGTCGGCCCGCCAGGTAACACTGGCTATCTCGCGGTAAGGCGTTGGCTTCTTGCGGGTTGTGACGTAGCTGGACGTTGGATTTGTTTCGTCCAAAGTCTTCTACGTTCACTGCAGGGCGACAGAACGAGAAAATCGTTAAAACGTCCTGTGGTGACGGGCTCGCCCGTTGTAGTTGACACCGCAAGTTGTATATATATATATATATATATATATATATATATATATATATATATATATATATATATATATATATATATATATATATATATATGTCAATAATATGCGTATGTATGGCCATTTATGAACGTATATTACACATAGTGTTACAACAATCCCTCCCTTCCATTTCTATTCCCCTATTGTACTTACACATTTAAATTTAGAAATGCTTCTTTTTCCTTTCTCTTAAAAAAAAGGTAATAAAATTGTTATCTTTTAAATAGGTGTTTATATTATTTGCTAATTTGAAATGTATTAATGGCTATATTAATGTTAATTTATAAAATGTTTTTTTTTATATAATGAATATGCTGTATACATTTAGCTAATAAAAAAAAATTCAAAAAAAATAAAAAAATAACACAAAATTGAATTACCATCTTCTTCTTTAGTATAGGTAAAACAATTTTAAGAAAAACAATTTTATTTTCAGACGTTACAATAAGTAAGATTTTTTCATTTATTTACAATGAATAAACCATACTTGTTTCTTCAAAAATCACTCAAAATAAATAATGTTTAAATATTATTACACAGAAATGTGATTGAAATGATGAAAAAATAGGATACTGTTTTTTTTTCATAATATATATTTAAAATAGCTGAAATTATGCCTAAATCCCGGCTATATTTCTAGGAATATTTTAATTTATAAAAGTGTAAGATATTCGATCTCACATTTTTTAACACTGTAGTATGTTAAAATAAGTACTGTGTAATATATTTAAAAAATGGTTCATCTGTAATGTTTATCTTGCAATAGCTAAATATATAAAAAAAGAATTAGGATGCCTATATAGTAACCCTACAATGGAATCCTAATAAAAATGCCACGAGAGGCGATGTCGTCTCGCTCCGTTTGTTGGCACTATTGTTGAGCACTAAATCGGACACTTTACGACGTATCCCATAAATGGGTGGCGGCAACACCCCCGGGAAACGAACGCGGTGCCTCCGACTTCGATTCACGCATCATTTATCACTTGACCGATGTCTACGAGTAACTGTTGAACGGTTCATTATTCTTCTTCGTTTAATTTGTTAGTAAATGATAAAAAACAAAAAACCACTGCAACGACAGCAGAAATGGCTCTCTTTATAGAACCGATAAGAACTCGACGTATCAAGATACAAATATGGAGAAAACTCCAAGTAGTTGAAATCAAACTACTACGGACGAAATTGCCACCCCAGTAAGGTATAACGATATTGATCGTTCTACCAACTGTAGGGTGAACGTAAAAACTTGGGGTCGAAACAGTCCACCGTCTAACTACACCAGCATACCCGCGAGTCAACGCCTTACCGCGAGAGTGCATTTAGCTGCCAACCTCGCGCGCTTTTTATCAGATTTTTACGGATTTCTCCATTCTCCAGGTTGGTCACAGACTCGTGGTCATTTGCACAGCTTCAATCTGACGTTAGCGATATGAATTTATCGCGGACCGTGGCGTCCTCTGTCCGTCTATTACTCAGCGTCGGGTGGCCAATGAGTCGTTTTAAGAGTCATTGATATGAGGTCAGCAACCACCCCCGCTTCATAGTAAACATACGTTTCCAGGCTCCCCCGGTTATTCTCCGGATCGCGCACATGATTAGCTGAGGACGCACATTGCGCAAAACGCCCAGTTCCACCCGAGGTGTTCCTCCCGGATCGGAGCCTTCAGTCTACGATTACAGGTAACATATGCAAGCGCAGTTCATAGCGGCCCTGCTTAGTTAGTCCCTCTTCGGGGAGGCTACTGGATGGGAGTTGAACCGCGCGTTGAACCAACCTAAGAATATACAGGCAGGCCATCAGGTTCAAGCTGCACGGAACCAAGTGTCATGGCTACCTACGCTCCCCTCCGTTCTCTTAAGTGGCAGAATCTGTTGGAGTCGCTTATAATCGTTGCATGATACTTAGTTTATTACAAAAAGAGCAGATAAATTTAAGGACGTCACTAAAAAACCCCCCTCTCCGAACTAGAATGAGATTTATGGCGTAGTAATCTAGCCTAAACTAAAGGTTAATTATAATTTTTAGTATTCTCTATATACATACCAATACTTGCATATTTAAGGCTTGTGTAATACTCTTGTATTTTACAAAATAAATGCCCTGTTTTTTGCCATTTTGCGACAGCACTTTAAACTTTTTTTTTTAATATGTGCTTATTATAATCTATATATGTACATATATTAATTTATTTGCATTAACCCTTAGAAGGCCAGCCATGGGAATGAAACTCACGACGGCATGTTTTCAACCTCGATATTGTTTGTAGGTGGTGTTAGTGCACGCATACATATATATAACGGTAGCTCATTCAATGAAGACGACTTTTACCGCATATTATAATGGCATAATTTCGTAAATACGGAGATCGGCCGCCCGCAAATTGTCGGAACAGAAAAACCACCGCTCGGTGGTATTGGCTATCCAGCGGGTAATATTTGCGGTTAATATTTAACTTGATAGAAGTTCCGTTTTGGGTCCCAGAAATACCGCACCGGCTTAGTTACGCCACTGAGCTACGCTGTATGTTTTTGTTTAAATAAATAAATAAACTAATAAATGAAGAACGCCATTAGCACTCAGGAAAAGCCTGCTACTAAGGCTTAATGTCTGTGTTTTGGATTTGTTTCTTATCTTTTATGGGTGAGCATCGGCTGATCATCTGGCTGACCTCCTCCTTGGCTGCTTAGCCATTTTCCCGTCACGATCAGAGGATAATTAAAATGGCGTTGTTGACTGCGGTTGCCATCCATGTCGACGTATAATGGCCAAATCGAGATAGCCAAGCCCTCTGGCCGTTGCGGCAGACTACTAGAGACCGTCCGATACAGCGAGGGCTGGAAATATTGTCGTTCTCATGGAAAAACTCATTGACTAACTAAATTATCATTTCGAGTAAAACGCGTTTAACGTGTTTAGTTATTTCAAACTACCAAAATAACTAAAATAAATTACCTATAAAGAAATAAATTACCTATAAGAATAAACGGTTTTCTTTTCCTATTTATGATATTACTCTCCCGACCCTCCAACCGACCAGGAGGGAAAGAATTGTGAACGCGAACATTTTTTTTCGAGATGCACGGATATATTTATTTTGAGCCCTCCTGAGATGATTAAGACAATTTCCAGATTGAAGTCTGCCTGTCTTTGTGTCTTTGTCCGCTTCGTCCGATTGAGCTGAAATTTGGTATGCTGGCATCGTGTCAAGAATTCAAAAGTGACGAGTTGTGGTTGAAATCAATCCACCAAGGGGGCTCACTAGACATACATCAATCTCGAAATATTGGACGTAAAGACTTGAAATTCGGTACACAGATGCAGAAATCACATTGTCAAATTTTGGCTAGGATGTCTCGTATGCTGCACTAATAATATTTAAAATCCGTCATATAATCGTATTTTAATCAAATATTACGCAAAGCCGCCCGGGCTAGCCGAAAAACGAACCGTGCCGTTCTTGGACCCAATTGAGTTCGACCGCCGGCCAAGGCCTTATCGATTTTATTCTTGAAATTAATATACATATGAAATCAGTCCTTGGCAGAATTCCACAAAAGTCTTGGGATGACAAAACCGATCTTTTTTTCATTATCGACCAAAAAATAAAATATAACAATGTTAAAAAAAAAAGTGGAGAACGATTTACATTCGAATTTGGAGCGTTTAACCCCGTAAACTACTGTTGTTCAACTTCTTTTATTGCCCGAGTGTTCTAAAATAGATATCTACTACTAAAAAAGATATCAATAAGTATTGTCGACTAATAATTTGTTTTTTTTTTGTGGGGCTTTTCTAAGGTCTTTATGAGCAGGTCCTTGTAACACTGCAACCATTGCTGATCTATTGTGTTCGCTATCTACTATAGTTCTGCGCTAAGCCTGATGTCATTTTAGAACCGCAACAGGCTTTTGTCGCCAGATTGTTTTACCTCCTCAGGTTGAAGGTAATGACCGCCCCAAGTGAGTGTATCTTTTACGCTTTAACGGCCACACTCGCACATGAGACCAGAACCTGCATATTTTCGTGTCCCGAAGCTTGAGGTTGTACATGTATTTGTTCAGGCCACAATGCCCCGTAATCGCCCTCACCAGTATGCGTAGATTGTTCCTATTTAGCGATAAGGCCTCGCGGGCAGTATTACGGTCTTAAGCCTTAATTAGCGCTTTGGAATGATTAAACCTGGCGTGTTGTTCCAGTGGTTGACGGATTGTTTTAAATATATTTTGTTAAGCATTAGGTTTGCAAGGCATTTTGGTACAGCACAGCAAGATTCAGGGCCGTATAACGTTCCCTTTGCTCCCGTCTTAGCATGTTCGTCGGCTTTATTTGTTAACAACTGTTAAGTTTTATTATTTATCTAAATTCGGTAATACAAATCGAACTGTGTTGTAATAGAGCAAACGATTAAAATGATTAAATATTTCAATGCTTATTCTCTGTTCTAATAGATATTAGCAGTGAATTACCTTACATAATGTATGGTGAAAGTTACCACCCCCCCCCCCCCCCCCCACGGTGACGAGTTTTACAAAACAAACACAATGTCATGGCTGAATAATAGTTATATGGTATTATACATATTATTCAACCACACGAACCACAATAGTAATTAAAATGCAATCACAACCACGATAGAGACTATAAAACATAAAATGGCCTGACTGTTCAAATCAAACTTCTAACGAAATCCAATTTAAATATACTGGGTTGCGGCGCGCGCTGCTTCAAATCGGCTAAAAAAATGCTGTCATTTTGTGAGGTACAGCTAGTCCAGCGTACTAATACAATAGAGGTCAAAGTCGTATATAGATTCATAACCTAATGTAAATAGATTCGTAAACAAATTCGTATTCATAAGTGAGTCATAGGTGAATTTAGGTGATTCATAAGTGTTTTTTTAAATAAGAATAAAATAAAATAAATCTGCAGTTATGATTGTCAAAAAGGTTATTAAACTCAACACTTTTATTAAAGTAAACCCCATAAATAAAATAATTCAAATATTGAAACAATTCATTTATTACAAACTTTAGAACTTTCTTTATTTTAAACAATTTCATATTTTTTTTAAAAGCAATTTTGATCATTTCACGATTTTTTTTTTGTATATTTGATGTTATGATTATATGAATTATTATTAAGCATACGTTAAGTGTATTATATTATATATTAATTTAAATGTCTTTATTTTTGGTGTTCCTGTTAAATACTTATATATTTTGCGTTCTAGTTAGACATAACCTCCATTTCAAAATTATATTTTGAGGTCTTCTGTATGTTTAGAAAAAAGCGTTGTTTTTAAAATTCTCTTTTTGTAAAATATTTTTTTTCTTATATTTGTCCTTCTTTTTATAATGTATACAATGTTTGCTCTGGAACAAGTTACCACTTAGTTGGGCGACAAAAACCTGATAATTACATACAAGCGTGATATAGCTTGCTGTGGGTTTATTTGTTTTTAAGTTAAATTTTATTTCATGCTTAAATGTAGATTTTCAGTTATTACCTAAGTTTCATGTTACGCTCGTTACAAACTCTGTACATACCCATGCTACCTAAATAACAAGTATAACTGATATAACTTTTGGGATGTTGTAAAAAAATATATTTTTTTAAAAATTCATTATTTTATTTTTTTGAGCCCCAAATTTTTGACATAGGACCTCATTTTATTGTCCTAAATGTATTTAAAAGAACCGCTACTTCAATGGGGAGGACTTTTGAAAGATGTCTGAGAAGCAAAAGAAACCTGCGCTGGATCGGTCTCTATCGCTGAGACAACGACTTCAAATTAATTACTTCGCCCCGTGTCATTAAGAGAAGCGCCTCTGACGTATGTCCACTTAAATAGGCCTTCGTTGTAGGTTGCCCCAAAAGACCCGACCTATCAATAGTCTTATTATTTAACATAGGGGACAGCCCTAGTACCAGACATTAAGGTTTTATGTATGTAAATAATAAATAAATACCTTTTTCGGCAAGTATGTCTTTAAGAAGATAGTTTCATAAGCGAGTGCAAAGAAAATAATTCGGTAGATGTTAAAGATTACTTTAATAAATTTCTCGGTTTAAGTATATGTAAATATTTTTGAGAGTTGTCAACTACTACGGGCGAACCCGCCACCCCAGAGAGTTACAACGATATTGGATCATTATTTCAACCGTAGAGTAAACGCAGAGTCTTAGGGCCAACACAGTCCATTATCTAACTACGCCAACAAGCCCAAGAGAGTCGAACACCTTGCCGCGAGGCACTGAAAAGAGAAACAAGCCGGTCGATCTCACGCTCTCACTACCAGATTTGGCCAAATTTCTCCGTTTCCTAGTCTGATCACAGAATCGAAGTCGCTTGCGTGACCTCTAACTGATGTTAGCGGTAATTCAATACGTATTTTCGTGGATCGTAAAGCCCGCCAATATCACACGGGATCGAGTGGTCATCAGATCGTTTCAATGGTAGCTGACATCTGGTCAATAACCACCTCCGCTCTCTAGAAAATACGTCCTCATATCTCCCCTCCCTCCAGCGTCGCTATTAAACCGGTCAGTGCGACCACCAACCGCCCGGTTTCGCCCGAGGTGTTCCTCCGAATCCGCACTCCTGATCCCAACTGCCTCCAACTTCAGATGACAGCCGCAAGCAGAAACTCACAGCACAGACAGGCTCCTCTTCGAAAAGGCCACTATTATACTAATTATAAATACAGACGGACGACAGCAAACTGTTACGAATAAACAAACCCTTAAAAAATGTAAAGGTTTTATTTTGTACTAATTGGAATTTAATTCACAGTAAATGTGACAGAAATTTCAAGTATGTCAATACTGACTATACTGTCTGGAATGGCTCATCTCATAATAAAGATATCAAACTCATAGCGGCTAATCACCGGTCAACTTGTCACACAGTGCCATACCGAAATATTAATTTTGTACAATTGGAATTTATTGCATTTTTGGCAAAGCCAATTTCATGGTCTAATCAGCGGAAGCCATAGTCTAATATAGAAAAAAATAAAAACCGCTTGTGTCACCCCGAAACTTTCCCGACAAGTAGTCATAGAAGGATTTGAACATGATGTCAATTTTTCACAGGAGGAACTCACACGATGCGAAACGCTCGTCGATGAAGAGCGCGGATAGTGAGAATGCAATACATTAACCCGTCGGACGCCAACAATGCTTATAGGCATTTTGAGTCGTTTGACAGCTCCCGTATATATTATATAAATATATACAAGGACGGTACACTTACCGCCATGACAAAGTTCTCGCTGTTATTCGCGAGGTAATTAGTCTCTCAGTGGCTCGTGCCAACAAGGGTTTGACAGTATCCTCCAAACCCCCAATACAGTTTGTGCGGGATGGCTCTAAAGGCAAAAAACATTTAACTACAAAACCTTTCTCAATAATCGAGAAAGCTACAGATTGGATTCTGGAGGTTGATTCGGTCTCTAAGCAGTATAAATTCCCTGAAAGTCTCGGATGCACAGCCCTCCGTCCAGATATAACTCTTTACTCTCTATCTCGGAAGGTGGCTCTTATTGTAGAATTAACTGTTCCATGGGAATCAAATATCCCAAAAGACCACGAGTACAAATTAAATAAATACCATGATCTTGCAAATGCCGTAACCCGGAACGGCTTCACTGTTCACCTTCACGCGGTGGATGTTGGCGCTCGTGGCCTGCCAGCTAAATCTCTATTTCACCTCTTTAAAGATCTTGGCCTTTCCAGAAAAATAATCAACTCTTTCTTAGAAAAATTATCTAAAACTGCGATTTGCGCATCTCAAATTCTATGGCTTCGAAGGGGGAGTGAATGGGTGGCAAGGTGAACGCTCACATGTGGCAAGACAGCTGTCCTAAACCTACCACAGCCGGTTCGTAAGTCCGGAATCCACTGCTCACCCCCCAGAAGTGTAAAAAATAGTATTATGATGGGCCCGACTCCGGTCGGTGAATTCCATGGCAGCTCCGATTGTATTTATTTATTATATACACGACTAACAAGATTAATTACTAGGTAATAGGAGGGATGTCATGAAAAAACGATATTGTTAACACGTTTTATGCTATCGTTTACGCAAATATACTAAACGACGAAAACTCAATGTGATTTCGGCCCAACAAGGAATCTATGTACCAAATTTTAAGTCTCTAAGTCCTATACTTCGAGAATGCAATATGACTAATGCGTCCCCTGGTGGACGGATTTCACCACAACTTTTCAACTCTTGCCATGACCAAATGATGCCTGCATGCCAAACTTTACCTCAATTGGGCAAAGCGTTTGGGTGCTATCGTAGATGAATACACACAGGCACACATACACACGCCCCCTCAGCAAACAGACAGACTTCCATCTGGAAATAGTATAAATCATCTCAGGGAAGCTCAAAATAGATTATTTCCGTCTTCATCTGAGAAAAAATGCGCGTTCACAATACTTTCCCCCCTTGTCGCTTGGTGGGATGGGTAAGTAAAAACAAAAAAATCGTAAGATACGAAAAGTTTCTTGGCTGAAAAGTTTTGAAAGGGTTTTATATTATTAATTTAGGTGTGGGATTCAAAGACGTTTCGTCCGGTGCATAGCCCGACGCGAACATCTCGCATTTGACTCTTACCGTGATAGGCTACAGCATTTTAATATGCTGTCGCTTGAGGATCGGCGAACTGCTGCGGATATGACTGCGCTACATGACATCTTCAATGGGACGCTGGATAGCCCATACATAGTTTCGAGCATCGCTCTGAAGGTGCCGCAACGTAAACCCCGATCTATACAGTTATTCGAGCCCCCGAGACGACATTCTAACTACACGCGCAATTCAATGCTTAACCGATTGCCACGTACGTATAATGATAAATTCACAGGGCTTGACATTTATAGTAGAAACAAAATTAGCTTCAAATCGGCAGTACGAACCGCCCCTGAAGCTGCAGCGACAACTGCCAGTAATTATTGATTTGTAATATGTATGTATAAAAATAATATAACTTATATATATATTTCCATTTACTTATTTTGAATTTATGTTGTATAAGTTTATATGTTTGCGGTTAACTCTACAACTTTTGCGGTCATTTAATTAATACATATTTACGGATGTATTGTATTTTTTGTTTCATAATTTAGTTTGTAAAATATTTTTCATATAATTTCGAACGGCGTAAGTTATAATCGGCAAAAGAACATGTTTTTTAAAGAATTATGTATCTAATTATAAGTTATATCTAAATAAATAAAATAAAAAACAATAAATAAAAAGTAACAAAGTGGGTGACTTACCGTCCATCTGAAGGTGAAGGGCAGGACGATGGCGCCGTCCATTGGGTCGGTGAGGGTGAAGGAGTCGGGGCCTAGCACCGGGCCGGTGGCGTTGCCGAAGGAGCAGGCGCCCGCCGTCACCGCCGTTTGGTACTCCTTCAGGCAGAGGCGGAACCGCGTGCGGCACGCGCCCGGCGGACACGCGGCGCCCGGCGACGCGCGCCGTACGCCGCCGCAGCAGCCGCGAGCCGCCGTCTCCCCGCGGTAGTTGGACAGCTCCAGGATCTGCAGCTCGAAGTATCCCGACGCGACGCCGCACTGTGGGCACACAACCGTTCAACATGTGGCAACATCGCGCGCACGTACAGGACGTTTCGACTTTCTATCGTGTAGGTACTTGCTTGCTTCGAGAGAAGTGTAAGCTAGGCAGTGGCGGCTAATCCTAAGGAGATAAGGGGCAGTGCCCTTCCAAAATATTCCAAAAATAATACAATAAAATAAAGCTTTTCCAAAAACTGACAATGGCATCTACATGTTTTCCTTCAAATCAATACCTACGGGCCCATCACTGTCCGCGCGCAAGCTCCGAGGAATCGGGGGCTGGAAAAGCGGGCGAATGACGCCACCCCCGAAAGTCGCTTCGTACCCCGCACTCTCCCAGTATTAGTACTGGGAGAGTACTAGTACTCGAAGAGTGCGGGGTAAAAAGCGACGGCCGCGTGCGGCGTCATCTGCCCGCTTTCCCAACCCCGATTCCTCGGAGCTTGCGCGCGGCTTGTAGGTACAATGAAAACCGCGCGCGCGTTTCGTGGACGGCACTTACGCCCGTTTGATATTAAAAATAGGGTATTTAGCTACTATTGCAAGGAGACCAGTATGGTAACTCTATCGTGTGTCCATTAGAAATGTTTTCGAATTTCTATGAAGTGCGCGCTTCGACCAATTGACGCATATTTAGATTATTGTTGAATAAAATATACCGTCTGTACCCACAAGGCTTTTCGTGGAACCCACCTCGTCCCTTATAGTGGCAACATCTCCTAGGCGGGAATTTTATAGCATCTCATGGTCGGAACTCAGACGGTCACCCATCAAAATACTAACCGCGCCCAACGCTACTTAACTTTAGTAACGTTTTAACAAATAAAAAAATGTATAATGTACTTAAATGAAAACCATAGAATGGATATTGCGGTATGGATATTTATGATTTACAAGTATTTTCAATTGGTTGTGTGCACTTTTGTGACGGACATTAAAGCTTTTATGGCGGCGGCGCAGAACATATGCGCTTCTGCCAGCTCACAATCAAAAATATTCGTTGATATCGCACAGATATTTTTTACTTTCATATTTACTTTAATATAGTTATTTTCATGGTGTTGGTGAATATAACATTATTATAATAGCTTATAATGTAAGTCTGTGCTTATTCGTCCCGGTTAACTACGGAATGAAAAAGAAAATGTATATTTTTTATTTGTCTTTTATTTTTACCCTCCTGTCAGACTCACCAGCCGCCACTGAAGCTATATATCGAATGTTTGTATCCACTTTTAGGGCGTTGCATGCCTATTATAGACACGGTAGACCAGGGACAACCGAAACATTTTGGACTCTTTTTTAGATTTGTTATCCCTCTTTGATAATTGATGTAATTATAATGTAATGTGTCTTCATATATTAGTATTTGTCCTATAGCAATGATTTTAATATTTTTTTAAAAACAAAAATGAGACTCTGAAAAACGTTCGAAGCGTCCCCAGCCGGAGGACGATTGAAACCGATATCAGGTATCTTTTAATTGAATAATCAATTAAAAGTATTTCAATTAAGTATCTCATATTTTTGTAATCCAATGTGTTGTCTTTGTAAGGGATATTAGTTAATGCTTTTTTATAGCCTTAACACTGAGAACGTTAAAAGTCAATATCCCAAAAGTAAACTAACAACACTACCAGGGCGTCGTTATATTTCCAATAAAACAGCTCCGATGTTGTGAGAATACAATCTTTGATAATTAATACGTTTAATTTAGAAATTGGTGTGACAATGAACCATTTTTAAAACAGACGTTTAAAATTCAAAAACCAATGAACGGTTCGAGTATACTTGTATATATATACGATTATACTCGACCTATATTTCGAAATCTATTTCTTTGAAAACACAAAAATCACATGAATTAGCATGGCTTGATGTAGAGCTATTCCGAGAAGACGTAAGCAAATGAGAATCGCTCCCTGAATTGCTAACCCTGATAAATCGCGTCAAGTGTCGGATTTTAGCGATCTCACGTCACTGTTTCATCTATGCGCAAAATATCCATTTCGTCAAAGCCACTTCACTTCGCGTGGCTTCGGAGCTATTTCATTTTCCACAATTATTAATTACATCAGATGGATAAATCTACAATTAATTTCTAATAAAACTTATTTTCACTATGTTAATAATAAAGCAATTAAATTTTTAATTGCCACATTAAAATGTTAGTGTTTGCTAGCATGCTCAAAATATTCGTTAGTATCTACCGATTTATAAAACTATACAGCTAGGTCAAATTTTTAATAGACTCAGCGCTGAGCCCAAATTTCGCATGATTTAAATAGAAAAGACACATTCGCCGGCATAAAATGGGCCCATTTTATATTCGCAATGCAGAAATATCAATTATTATTAAAAACGCTTGCTCAAAGATTAAATAGATTTAGCAGATTAAACAGCGCTGCTTTACCGCGATGAAAGTATAAAATGTAAATAAGCTAAACATGCTTCAGTCGGATGGATGGACGGATAGTTGAATTGATGGATATTGGACAACAAGTAAATACTACCGTTACAGAAAGTGAACAGTATTTATTATTATTATTATTACGGTTTTTTATGAAATATTTGTGGTTTATGTTATTATCCATATAGATAAATGTATATTTCTGGAATTTACTTAATCAGACCTATTTTTTAACACTAAACTCCATATATTTATATTATTTGATTGACATTTGGACATTTAAACAACTGCTCACTTTATATTTGTACAGTTAACGTACCCTATAATACTCAAAATAGTACGCAAATAATAGTTCTAACAATAGCACATACTTCTAAATCGGTTCAAACGTTTAGAAGATATGGTGGAGTAAAGAAACGGAAAACATACTCGTACGTAGGAACCCTTAACACATTACACTCCTTTTTTGTTGAGCGGTCGTTTAAAATGCGTTTTTACTATTCTAATTCGGTATGACTTTCGGATTTAATCCCAACGTGGGCAATATTTGCCTCCAGTGGGCGAATAGGGTCATTTTTTACAGTACACAGTAATTTGTGCACTTCTCTGGTCGTAACGGTCTCCGTTCCATCGGGTTCAGAAGAGGGAGGAAGAGAGAGAGAGTGCACCCGTGGTCGCGCGCCCACCTGTGAACTATGACTGCGCACTTGACTGCTTACGAACAATGGACTCTGAGAAGACTAAAGAAGTCACTAGAATCTACAATGCAGTCGCTATGGCCGAACACGGCTAGAAGGATATATATATACTTACTTTTTATAAACGGAACGATAATATGACTCTTCAATATACGATAGCGATTTTGTATGTTTTTTACATTGTACCAATAGTTAATATGACACGATAACGTACAACAACCGTCACAGGATTGGACAAGCATGTTCACTGTCGAGAGCATTAGCAGAACGTTGGGTTCAAGTGTTTCATGTTAGCTTCATAGACCTTTTCTAATTTGTATGTTTGTTTGTTTCTACTGTTAATTATTAAATTTCACAATGGACGGGTTTATTATCAAACGACAATCTCTGACAACCAACTCTACTATGAAGTATGTATATGTATGCGTGCGTGTAACATGTGTAAGTATATGTCTTGTTAATGCATTCGATTGATAGAATTGAAATGCAATTCCGTTAATTTTATCCCAACGGAAAATGGCGACCTAGTCGGCAATCGAACTCAAACCAATGTAAGATCAGACGAACTAACAAGTTGACTACTCTTTATCGTAGTAGTTGACTCTTTATCGTAGATTCACTTCCCACTGCCTCGCGGCAAGGCGTTGCACTCTCGCGGTGGACTGTGTTGTCACTAAGTCTCTGCGGTGAGACCGTAGGAGAAAGAATGATCTGTTAACGTAATAATGTTTTGGGGTGGCGGGTTCGCCCGTAGTAGTTGACTACTCTTTATTAATGACAATGTTACAAAGTTATCAATGACACACTTCACGGCAAACAGTCGCAAAATTGCAGGAGTTGCGACTGTATCCAACTAGAGGTGGTGAACGGTTTCGTGCAGCTTGGGCCACAAGATCCATATTGTTCTCAGATCGGCTCAACTCATGATTCAGCTCTTATTCAGATGCCTCCTCGAGTGGAAGGCTACCCCAGGTAAGACTCCCATGTCTCAAAATAATAATAAATACTATGGGGCCGGGTTGTACGATACACAATATATTTATTAGTAGTCGTCCAAAGAACCTATTTTTTTTTATTACCAGACATTGCGTTTTGTGGCAGAAATAAATGATTATTTCAAGTAAACAACGTTTGTCTTATTAGGTACTAGTTTGTACTAGATGTGCTAGAGGTTTATTAGGTATTAGAGGCCTTTATAATATGTACTAAAGGCTTTTTAGGTATTAAATATACTAGACTTACTAAGTACTAGACCCGTGGTTTCGCCAATACCTATAATATTTGAAAACTATGAATAACAAAGTGATATAAAGCATATTTTAATATTTTTTTGTGTAACCAACGCCAAATTCATAATATAAACTTGCTGAATGGAAAATCAACTCAAAAAGACGGTGAATAATGCATTTAAAGAATTCATTGATTGTTGTCCACGAGGGTTTTATAACAGAGACATTAACCAATCCTTATTAAAATGGTGAAATCGCATAGATAGAAGGGGTCTATATGTCGATAACTTAATACATATCTCTCATACAAAAAAATATATGTTCTAAAATTTTCTTTATAGAACGGAGACATGATAAGGACATGTTTTTGTGAATCGTCATTTACTGTTGAAACCGGAAACATACATACAACCATTGTGTATTAGATTCCTCAATGCCGTACTGCATTTTGGCGGCTAGTAATTTACTATAAAACGCAACGTGTGGATCGCACTCATACTACAAAACATTAATTAATCTTTTATTTTCTTCGGATTAAAATCTCGATACTGCTCGGTTTTTAAATTAACCCAGAATAAGGTCCATTTAGCACCATCCGTCACAAAAAATACTAAAATAGTAATATTTGAATCGTTTTTTTCTTCTACGGGATGTATGCCATAACAAAATAAAAATAATATATGATTTTTTGCATTTTCCCTAGTCTGGTTCTGGAGGCTGAAAAGCCATATATAATCCCAAAACCCCGAATAAGGTCCACTTTAGCTCCATCCACCATGAAAATATTAGAAGTAGTATTATTTATATATCGTTTTTTCTTCACATGGTTTATATCAATAACAAAATAGAAAATTATGATATTCTGTATTTTCTGTAATTCGTTCGAGGCTCTCGCGGCCCGAAACCAAAATCCAAGAAAAATCTTAAAAAATTATTTTTACCCTTTTCCTGCTAGTTTCCAAGGCAACATAAAAAAAAATAACAAGAAAATATAAGTAAGTGGGCCAAATTACATTGCAAAGAAATAATCAAATGAATCTATTGGATGCTGAGATATACATACATAGGATATTCGTTAATTTAGACCATAATAGCAGCCCGCGGGAAGATATATTCATTGATAATATATTCAGAAATAAGAGTATTTTTATTGATTATACATTATACAGGGTATAAGATTGCTCAAGACCACACTACGTTTTAGAAACCCTTCTGCGCCAGCTACATACAGATGGCACTGATAGTATTGTCCGGCGAAATTAATATCAATTTATTTAGCCATCTATAATAACATTCAGAGTGAATCGTTTTTAAAAAGGACTGATTGATTATGTAACCAATGACAACAAACAATAACATTCAATTATTAGTGCCTACTACTATATTATTTCTATAAAGCCTGATCATATAACAGAAATATGACGGAGATAAAGAATGTGAACTATTAGTTTATTTGAACATTAAAGAGCGTAATTATTACGTATTATAAAACTTATAATATGTATGATTTTAAAAATCGTTATTTATTATATTTTTATTTTATTTTGAAATAGGCAAGCACGTATCCAGACTTCAGTTTCGGGGGGGGGGGCATTCAATTTCGGGGGGGAGACAACAACGCGTGCGGCAAACACCAATCTAAAATTTGCACTTACAAAGAAACGAAAATACGCCAGATTTTCAGAGGTTAAGGCCGGCCGCACGGCTAAATTCAAACTCCCCCCCCCCCCCCCCCCGGATACGTGCCTGACACTAGGTACATAAGTCCCGGATTCTACCTGATTGTAATTTTTTTGTGGTTTTTAGGGGGGCGGGTTCCCTCCGGAGGGTTCCCTTCCCTGTGCCCCCTCCCCTGGATACGTTCTTGGAGATAAAATACCGTATATTCGTATTTAGAATGCCATCCATTAGGCTACTGAACATAAGAGTAGATTAATCAATGTTTGGTACTACACGTAGTGCCATCTACACGTTGCGTTTCGTAATAAAATCCTTGCTGCCGAAACGAAGTACGGCATTGAGCAATCTAATATCCTATATAATTAACGATATCTATTATTGAGATTTTTAATTAGAAATAGGCAGAGATCTCTACGTTCGTATCTTTAGCTAATAGAGTTTATTGCTGAGCTTTGGTGTAATTATGCACACTACTCTCGAATAGAAAGTCCCAGTATAATAAAACTAAACACAGTTTTTGATTATAGTATACTATAATGTGTATCACAATTTCACATCATAATTTCAAAGGACAACTCAATACAGAAGCATAACATTTTATAACAGGTTACCAGATGAATTAAAAAATATACAAACATATGCACTATTTAAAAAACTTACCAAGGAATTTTTACTGCAAAAATTTTTATATGACACGGACTTTTAAAAATTTATATTCACAATTGACTACTTGTTTATTTTATTTATTTTTTATTTTTTTTAACTTCCATTTTAATCCTATTCTGAACACGTCATTTTATAGACAATTTACTTACTGATTATGTAACATGATTTAGGAATTATTGCTTTTATTTTTATATTTTTGCTCTGATTATTATTTGATGCTTTCCAAATTAAACTCCTTGAATATTATTATTATTATTGATTTTTAAAATTTAAACATTTATACTTTTTTTATTTTTGGATTTGGTATTTCTGTTTTTGATATTTCTAAATGATCTTTTTAATATTAAGACAATGTAATGGTTTATTTTGTATACTTTATTGACTTTCGGATTACTAACGTGATTTTATTTTATTTTTGCCAGATATATGATATGTTTAAAATATGAATATTATAAAAAATGTATATATATGTATATATATATACATGTATATATATATATATATATATATACTTATTAATTGTAAGTTCTATCGGGTTTTTTGGAATAAATAAACTTTGAACTTTGATATAGTATGCTGATTGAGAAAGATTCTTGAAATAGTATTTAATACGAAAGTTATTTAAATTTTAAAGAAAACGATCGATTCTTCATAGTAACATTCGCATTATTGTTTTTAAAGCCTCATCACCGCCATCTAGATTCGATATTGTTTTTTTTTAAATAATTTTCGTTGGCGTTTCTTATGAAAAATTACCCCTTTAGGAAAACTTTCTGCATTAGGAAGTCATGGCCTTCCACTCCGTTTCAATCAGAATAATATTATTGCTACATCTCCCCCCCCCCCCTTTCCTCAGTCTTCAACGTTCATGCAGCTAGATTATGGAAACAGTTTCGCTTAACTTTCCAAACGTACCGTAGATTTTCACCTTTTAAGTGTCGGAAAAAACCATTGCGAAACCATGAACCCCTAATTCGTCTGCCCATTCTATCTTGATTGTTTGTTTCTTCTTTTCATAGTGAAATTTCGCAATGGACGGGTTTATATGTATGTGTGCGTGTAACATGTGTGTGTGTGTGTGGTTTGCTATTGCATTGCGTTAATTTTATCCCAACGGAAAATGTTGACCCAGTAGGGAATTAAACCTGGAACCTTACAATGTAAGATGAGGCGACCTAACAACCACTATGCCACCGGGCTGTGTCTTATATTGTAATTCTTCCAGAGCGCAATAAGGGCACTGTTCCTGTAATCCTTGCAATTATTTTCTTTCTTTCTGTTGGACAGCTTCTATCATTGGAAATGTGGAATCCTTCGACTGTTTTGAGATTCTAGCATGATTTCCTTCTGCTGATGCTGTAGCAATTTAGTATCATTTAGGGTAATGGGAATGGGATCCCCGATATAATGATCATCTTTAACAAACATCATAGGCTTGAAATGTAGGCGCAGTTCGTGTCCGAGCCGTAGATTTTTCGTGTAAACGTCGGGATGAAATCATAATAACAAGGGTTTGGCATTAATATGCTCCTGGCGATGCTATTGCGCTGTCCTTAGGGAGCTAATGGGCCCTTGAAGAGTTGGCCACGAAGACCCATTCTGTTCAGGGTTGGTCAACACCCATCCGGCGGCCGCCACGCATGAAGGCGAGCCTGGGCAGGACTCTGGCCTTAGGGCTAGTTTCCCCTAGGAGTCAACCTTCTGGCGCTCCTGGACGGTCTGCGCACCGTGCGGCGTAAGCCGATCGATTGTGCACTCTGACTAACAGTCGGGGGAGTTTGGAAGCAGTACTGTTTCCTATAGAGCGGGGGTGGTTGCTGACCTTACGGTGACTGCTCTTGAAACGACCATCGGCTGCCCGATCCTGGGTGAACAGCCGGGCAAAGGATGCCGTGGTCCGTGATAGTTTCGGCTTACAGGCAGCCTAACTACTATGCCACCTTACTTACATATTACGATGAAATTGTGTTTTATATTTTGAAACATTAATTCATTATTTATGCATTTTTGGTCGTCATCTTTATTGCCTATTATATCCCACCATCTCGGTTGTTTTAAGACATTGCTAGATAATAGGACAATAAGTAACCTTATTTTTCAACACAAGTCTTTAACTAACAATAAAATATTTCATTGACATTTCATTCAGATACTGCCCCAAAAAGAAGATTTGTATTTTCCGGCAAGAAGTTATTCGAATAATGAAGGGCAAGAAGAATCTACCAGGCAAGAAAAACTGTAGTCTCTTCAGGCTATAAAAACTGGCGTAAAATTTCTTCCTGACTTGATGATTATTATATTGTATTAATTTATAAACTGATCACATTAATCTAGATAGCCTACTCACCTACTTACACTCCACACTTACAGCTGCTGCTTATGTATTAGTATTTTTTTGTCATTTTAGTTGTATCAAGAAGTTGCCAACGAAGTTTCAAAAAAAAATGAAATCCGTAACCGGTTTTATTTTTTTAATAAACGATATTATTTATATAAATATTAATTTTAATACCGTTTGATTTGCAAAATAAAGAATTGAATTACATTGTATTACATTCGTATCCATTTGATGAATATACCTACTATAGGTAGTGTAAGTAACAGTGTAAAAAGCTACTGTAAGTAACAGGTAGTTATTACAGGATTTTTACATGATAATAGTTTGAGGACCTTCCCTATTTTTAAGACAAATAGAAAATCTAATGAGTTGTACCATAATTGAATAAAATAATTTTAAATAACCGTAAATTGCTAGAATCATATACCTATAACTAGTTAAAATAGTTAAAATATCAAATATTTAATACTAAGATCAAAATAATCGAAATAATACAAGCAAAAAATGTGAAATATAATCCACATAATCAATAGGTAACTACTTGTATACATAGGTGTTGATTTTTAGTTGCTATTATAAATATACAAAATATTAAAGAGAGTAACATAATCAGACATAAGGACAAGACTGCTTATGTACAATTAATACTTAAATGGTTATATTATTTGAAAAGTCACAGATAAGGTGATCTATCAGCATATCGATGTCAAAGTTCCGGGTTCGAATCCCGGCTGGGTTACCATTTTCCGTTGGGATAAAATTAACGGAATCGCATTTTAATTCGGACGATAGAATGCAATAACACACACTTACACAAAAGTTACACGCGCACTTACATATAAACCCTTCATAGTAGGGTTGGTTGAAAGAGATCGTCGTATGAGAATAAGCCCGCCCATTGTGAAATTTTACAGTAAAGATTATATACAAACGAACGTCATTCAGCGTCTTAATAGTGGAAGGGAGGAGAAAATAGAATTTAATGCTACGGTTTTAATAGCTTTTCTGTACTTCACTAGTCTTACACAAGGTACACATAAAGAGGACTGTCCGCAAATATGGTAAGAGTAAGTATTATTGTTAGTTGTAATTTCTGTTAGGTGCTGTTTGGCATATATTAAACACTGTTATTTGACCGCGCCGAATACATTAGTCATTATCCTTGCCGTATTGAAATATTCTCTGCATGAGGTCCCGACTGTTAACTGATCATGTGCTCTCCATTGCAATTAAAATGCAGAAAAAGATTTTTGTCCAAAATTATTTATTTATTTCTTTATTGATATTCAAACAAAACATTGACATTACTTCCTTGTTATATAATGTTTAAATTATATAATTTTATTAATGCTTCGATTATTCGAATATACAGAATGCGTATTTATTAAATAAGTAGAATACATCTTAATCATTATTTAAGAAATTAATTTTTAAAATGACCAAAAATAAATACAAATCAAATTAAATATTGAGTTTAAATATAAAGGCACTGAGAAAAGCGTGTAATTATAGGTGATTAGAAAGAAGGAGTTATGCGATGGTAGGTATATGGATATGCAGGTATATAATACAGATACGTCGTATAGTAAATATATAGATATTTTAGTAGGCACTGTTGTGTTGCATAATAAGTACAATACAATCGACTACTCCAGTAGATAGGCATTCCTACACTTGGATGCGTCACAAAATTAAATGCAAAAAAAATAATTATTGAAAATATAACTATCGTGATAGTTGTCATGGCTGTAATATTATATTCAATATTACCTACATACAAATAATCAAAATATACTAATGGGATTTAAGAGTCAGGGAGAATAATATATTAAAATAGAAATGCAAATTCTATGTAGAATAATCAAAAAATATATATTTTATTGTCAATCCAGCAATATGCCTTCGTATTTTTTGTGATTCGTATTCTTCCTAGTATATAAGTGAATGAGTTAGATTCAAGAATATGTTTATTGTAGATTGTGTGTTTGTTACCAGTGTTATACATAGTTTATTTTTCAAATTTTGGTACTATATAGCAAGCTCATTAGGTTCAATTGATTTGAGTAGTTCCATAACGAACATCGGTTGGTTAATGTTAAAAATGTCTATGGTGGAGAAACGGGAATCTTATGACCACCATCAGCCTGTAAGCTGTAAGAGTTTTTCCCGTAACGCAAGAGACCTAAAATGTACGAGAATTCCGAACCACTCACTTATACCCAAGTTCTTCACGGTATTTGAAAAGGGATATTATAATGGGATCGATGTAGATTAAGGAATGATTGTATAGGGTCATTAAGCTTATTCCGCATGCCCCTTTTTACCTCAAAGAATGTCATCAGTATTGTCGCAAAGAAGAGCCAGGAGGCCCGGAGCTGGCTCATGATGGATCTAGCGGTGGCCCACCATAAAATGTACCGCGACACGACTGACCATAGTGTCCTTTTGGTCCACCGGCGGCACTCCACAGTCCACAGTCACAGCACTCGGATCAGTTCGGACTGTTGTAGATCGCGGCGCGGGAGCGCGATGCGCGGGCGAATTGCGCAGAGACGTCCGCGCGCGGCGGCGGCAATCAACACACTAAAAAGCTAATCTGTGCCGCCCGCGCGATCGATCCTCGATCCCCCTCCGAAGTCCCCACCGCGAGCAAAGGGGGCGGGCACGCCGGGCGGATGGTAGGGGGGCGCCCCGCAAGTTTTCGAACCGAACCAAACCGACACTCGCGCGCACGATTTAGCAATGAGAAGGGGTTTCATGCCTTATCTAACGATCCAATTTTTAATCCATTCAATTAATTCATTCTAGGGTCGTCAGACAGAATTAGGCACATGAGTATTTTTTTTAATTACTGTCTTCTTATTATATTTTTTTACTTATTTTATTTACACTGTGGCTGTACACGGCATTATAAGACTTATGCTAGTTTATGAAGCGATAGTATAGTGACCCAGATTTTTTTTAAGGTTTAATACTTTATTCATTTAATTTTTTTACATTTAGCTAACCCCATTGTTATCAATGTTATAAGTAACTCGGAAAAATTGGACACCGAAATGCAGCTAATGCTCATTGCCCACCTAACTACGACTAAACTGTCCCGTATCTAGGCGGGTCAGAGTAGGTAATTAAAATAGGTAATACAACTTATGTAACAATTAGCCTAATTAACGTAAAAAAATTGATTATCAAACGACTGCAAAAAGGCTAATTACTATACAGAGATTTTCATGCAGATTTGCATGTACACGTTTTTGAATCCCCATATTTTTAAAAAAACTCTATTTTTGCGCCCCCCAAAATTTTGCGCCCTAGGCGGCCACCTAGGTTGCCTATATGGACGGCCTACTTGCATGTATAGGTGCCACTGGTGCTATGCGAATGGCACTGGAAGTTATATTGGGCTACTACCTCCTAAACCTTTTAATAAACAAGATGCATAGGACAGCTCTTCGTCGTCAGCAACTAAGACTCGGGAACATAATGGGGGGAAACGAAAAAGCCTAGAAGATGGATAAAGACAAAATGCTTCCTAATATATTGCATAAAATATATGTATTGCCTAAATCAAGAAATTATATATTGCCTAAAATAAACCTAAAGTATTGCCTGTGTACAATAAGAATGCCTTTCTTACGAATACCTAAAGCGTTTCATTTTTTATTATTAATACCTGATTGCACTTTCAGGAAAGGTTATACAATAAGTCCTGGAGGTGAAGACATCGCCAATACAGAGGCATCCGATAAAATATCTGTTGACCACAATGGTTTAAAGACAAAGAAGGGACTGGAATGGGGTTTGTCAATAAATCCCTTGGAATATTACAACTTCGGATGAAGAGTAGGAGGTGGGGGGGGGGGGGCAAACCGGGATACCTCCCCCGGGCGGCAATTAAAAGGCGCCCAATTCATGTGTTTAAAAAAACTTGTTTTACTAAAGCACTTAGCATACAGTGCGCGTCGTAATACCGATAGTTCATTTGGTTTTGGAACGCTTCCTAAGTTGATTTTTTAACGCGTGCACAGTGTGTGTGCTGTCTCTGCCGGGAAAATCAATATCACATCTGGAAAAAACCTCTCCACTGACAGAAGGGGACGGACCTATACGAGCGGAGCCGAATAAACATGAACGGCCGAACGTCAAGCGACGGTCGGTGTTTATGTTACATATTAGGTGTGCGAGTAAGGGTACGGACACACTAGTGGAGCGTTTGTGTGCACACTGTCCCACGTAAGCTGCTGTCACTTAGACGGTGGAAATTGACGGAAATTGCGCAGTAAGTGTAAAAGCGCAATCGTTTCGTGTTTCTTGTATACAATATACGTACTCTTTAACATTTCCATTCCATTTTTGGGAAAAAAATATTAAATAACACAACGTCATGAATACATAGATAATACTAGTACTATGGATTGGGTCGATTTTTGAGATAAATAGCATAGCGTACAAAAACCATTAAAAAAGAAAAATATTGAATTCATAAGTACCTAAATAGATAACGAGCCTACTTCCGCATGTTCTCTGCGCATGCGCCGACTTTCTATATCTGACGTTACTAACGTATTTTCTAGAAACACACCAAACTATGACCAGTGAACACACATTCCAACTCCGATCTGGAGACCGCTGATCGGCGTGGAAGGTGTGTCCACCGCGTTGCATGGGGCGCATGTGACGGCGTTGCATATGATAAGTGTGTCTGCTCTCATGCAAATCAATGGTCCAGATGACATAATGCGTTGCTCACGTTGCGTACGTGGGACCAGTGTGTCCACCCTAGCCGACGTTGCGTGGAACGCGTGTGACAGCGTTGCTTATGATAAGTGTCTGCTCTCATGCAAATCAATGGTCCAGATGTAATAATGCGTTGCATACGCTGCGTACGTGGGACTAGTATGTCCGTACCTTAAGTGTGTCTGCTCTCATGCAAATCAATGGTCCAGATGTCATAATGCGTTGCATACATTGCGTACGTGGGACCAGCGTGTCCGTACCTTAATTAGCGTTGGTTTACTTTGTTAACAATTACTCTTTCAAACGCGTCACAATAATTATTAGTTTATGTGGTAATATATTATTTCGCGGAAAGGAAAGCTCGACGTGTAAAACCGTAGCAAGATTACGAAGTAAAATTTTCTGGGACCTATGGATTGAAGGTGTGTGTACAGTCTGGCGTGTGCGTTGTCTATTTTGGTTGTATAGGTACATGTATTCTATATTAATGCCACATAAGATTATTGAGAGACAAACATTGCTGATAAGCAAACAAATAATAAAGGTGCAATTTTATTTAAAGGCTTTTATTACCTGCTGGCATAGCTGTTGCACATTAAGGGTTGTCGATTTCAACGAATGAACCCATCACCCCAGGGAGTTATAACGAAATCGAGCAATTCCGTCTCCCATGAAGTGAACGTAAAGGACTTAGTGTACAGCAGAAACTACAGCTAAACTACGTCAGCAGTCCGTAAGAGTCCACCGCCTTAAATCGAGGCACTGGAAAGAGAAATAAGCGTGGAAACCTCGCTCCCTCAGTACCAGGTTTGTACGGATTTTTCCATTCTCCAGTCTGGTCACAGATTCGAGGTCGCTTGCGCGTCCTCGAATCAGCTGTTGTACAGCATCAGTTCAGCCCTGGCGTCCAAGAAGGACTTGGCCATATTCAATTAGGCTCTGCCTAGTGAAGTGATAAAATCCCGTCGTATCCGTACTCCATGGCTCAAATATTTCATAAAAATTGCCATATATGTGCGAAATAATGTGAATCGTTCCTTTTCTTTACTAACCGATTCAGTTATAAAGATCAATAATGTTTCCTCTCAATTTGAATCGATAATGGATCGTATAAATGGAAGAGGAAGCTGCGGGAGGTGCGAAAACCCTTCGGGGCGAACGCGGCGGATGCGGCGTCTGGTGTCGGTCTGTTGGCCACTGAATGGACGTCCGTAGTAGAACTGAGCTGAGCATGAGGGCCTGCAGCTGTAGGCGTCGCGGTCGTCCGTCGCAGTCGCGGCCTCCGCGGACCCGAGAAGCTCCTGTAAGGCCGTTAATAGTACAGGCACTACCGGTATATTATATAATAAGCAGGGTGAGTATTTTTATTCAACTCGGTACATTATGAAGATAAAAGTTACGCCAGGAGGATTGGTTCTCACAAGGAAGGGTCCCATGTATAATTCAATGGACGAAAAAAAGTCATTCGTGCGATAGTGGGGGTTGGACCACGACAGTCACGTCGTGAACACTTCCAAAAACTAGGGATATTGACCAGTGACGTAACTAAAAAAAATCGGAATGGGACAAGTGGGCGCGGCCAACTGGGCGTGGCCGACTGGGTGCTGCTAACTGGGCGCCGCCGACTGGACGCCAGGCCAACTGGGCGCAGGGACAACTGGGCGCGAGCCAAGTGGGCGCGGGACAGGTTGGCGCCAAAATTATATTATGCAATATATTTATATATTTATTTATTGTGACTGACTATTTAAAAAATAACTAATGGTGAAACATTACCTTCGTAGCTATACTGTGATACATCCGTTTCAGAGCTAGCTTTTACATGGGATTTAACATTTACATAATAAATTTAGTGCAAAATATCAATAAATATATAGAAAGTATTATATATAGGTACTATGAAAGCCTTTAAATACATTTACTCAAATAATTTACAAGACTGGAAATAGTTAATGCTCTGTTGATATAATATTGATCGTTTTAGTTTTTTATTTATTTTACAGCCAACCTATATACGTGAAATATATACGTGACCATAAATATAAAGCTCTGCATTTTATGATATTTTTTAATATTTTTCACTAAATTTAATAAGTATTTATTATGTAAATGTTAAATCCTATATAAACGCTAGCTCTGAAACGGGTGTATCACAGTATAGCTAAGAAGTTAATGTTTCACCATTAGTTAATTTTTATATAATGTAGCAATAAAAATATTTCTCGTCAGTCACAATTAAAAAATATGTAAATATATTGCATAATATATGGTTCAGAATATTCGACAGAGCGGACGCCAACGCCGATAAATCTTCCCAAAAAGTGAGACCCTCTTACAAAGGGTAGGAAACATAATTAGTCACGGACGCCGAGGATATGAGATTCCTTGAAAAATAGCTGATAACTCAAAGGAAAGGACAGAAAGGGGCTATAAAATAAACGAGCTGCCGACCCTGAAACTCGACTCTCCATGGACCGACCACCGTTTCCATTCAAAATAAATCGTGAGAAAGACTCCTTAGCTACACATGTTAACGATAAATTCACGAGCGAGGCGACGGGCAAAAGACTACGAAATAAAAACTGTGGACGTTACAAAAAATCATACATACTCCAAATCCCACAATTAACCCTAGAAATAATATAGCTTAAAATGTAAAGAAAATTGCATGATTAATTAATTTAAGCATAGCATATAGTATTTCGTTTAATGTAAAGTAAAGCGCTAGGAGAGACAACTTAATTAGCCTAATTAACGATCTAACATTAATATTAACTTGTTACTATTGATCTGAAACTAACCTATGTTTAAGACAATGTGTACTCGGGAAAGGCGGCGTTTGCGACGAGAATCTGTAATAACAATAATAATAATATTGTTTTATTTAAGAGAAAGTAGTACAAAAATTATGTCTTAAAAAACTACCCAACTAGGTTAATGCCTGTACTAGGGTAGATTCTTTTCTTTTAAATTAAGCAAATAATATGTCTATAAAATGTTTAAATGTAAGACAGAGACAACTAGTGTATTCGCTTCTCGCTCTAGCGTGCAAGCGAGGAAGCATGATTGCGATGTCTCTTTCAAACGGGGTTGCATCTGTTTATGCGCCCTGTCTCGTGATTGGATAATACGTGTGCGGTGCATTTATGGGGGTGTGTTTAGAAATTTTTGGAAGGAGATAGACCAATGAAAGGTAAGGGCGGTCGCTATCTTAAAAAAAATGTAAGGCGATCGAGGGCAGAAAAGAGCGAAAGCTTCAGTTGTAAATTGGCAAAGGGTCAGCGTGAACGCGCCGCGATCCAAGCACCGGGACTTAGTAGTAAATTATAAGTACTCGGAACTCAATGTAAAAGTAAAGATAAGTGACCGAATAAAAGAAAGTCTCGCGAATAAAAAGTGTTTATTTTCGACGGAAGCTTATCCTGCGTGACCTGAGGAAAGTGAGGTTCTATCACGGAAGCCTCTAGCTGAACTAATTTCCTTGTGAGGTTGGAATCCACCACTCGTTCGAGACAACCACCCCTGAGAGAAAAACCAACCTAGCTGGTGAGTGATTACCATTTGAATACAGTCCAAGGTGAAAACCGTTGAAGATAATCGAAGGGGTAATTACCCAGCACAAAAGGGGTCGCGTAAATTCACAAGTTAAGTGGGTTTATGCAAACCGGGTAAAAATCCCAACCATCGTGGTCCTCCGTCAAGCCGGATAAAGAAAATCGGAAAGAAAAGTGACTTTGGATCAAGAACGAGAAAAGAAAAATAAAAATATGGATTCGAAAAGCACGCAATCCGAAAATCCAAGACCTTCATCGCGCGCCTGGTCAGAGAGCAGCAGAAGAAGCGAGCACGTTCAGGAACTGCGAGCAGCATCTGAAGAACTTCGAAGAGTGAACCTCCAGAAAGCCAAGAAAAAGGCGGATAAGAATAAATTGGATGCAGAACTGAAAAAAGTGGCTGCGCGGCGCACGGCGCGCAGAGCGGCTGAAGAAATCGAAGAAGAAGCTGACATGGACCTTCAACGAGCGGCGATGCAGGAAGAACTGGATGCGGCAGAAGAAGACTCGCGGCATGCTATGAGGATGCTGGAAATTGTCTCCGAAACCTTCGGGACAGAAACGAGCAGTCAGGAAAATGATCGCGACGTCGCAGGGGACGACACGGCAGCTAGCAGAGTGTCGAGATGGGCCGAGTATCAAACTCCAGCTGCTGAGACGTCACCTGAACCCTGGGGGGGAACATTCGTAGAAGAAAATGGAGATGCGGCATTAGAAGCGGCACGGCGGCGTGAAGACAGCGGGCGATCAGAACCGGGCAACGCGGCGGCGTCCGGCGCGACGGTGGCGGGCGGCGCGACGGTGGCGGACGGCGCGGCGAATGCGGGCGGCGCGGCGCATGCGGGCGGCGCGGCAGCTGCGGACAACGCCAGGGCGAGGGCAGAGACCAAGGCGGTGTCGGCGGCGGCGGTAAATAGTGTACATAGTGTATCATTCTGTGTTAAATTGAGTAAAAAATTTAAGATTATTTTAATATACTTGGTCATTCCTACACAATTTTAATTGAAATAAATACTACTTACTTTCCCGACCCACCAACCGGCCAGGAGGGAAAGTATTGTGAACGCGCAAAAAAAATTTTTCGAAATGAAGACAGATATATCCATTGTCCCCCCTATTAGACGATTAAGGCCATTTCCAGATTGGAGTCTGTCTGTCTGTGTGCATGTATTCCTCAACGACAGCGCCCAAACGCTAAATCCGATTGGGCTAAAATTTCGTGTACAGGCGTTATTTGGTCATAACGTGAGTTAAATGATTGTGGTTGAAAGCGGTCACCTGGGGGGGGGGGGGGGGGCATATGTCATCTTTGAAATATTGGACTTATAGGCTTGAAATTTGATAAACTCTATAAAATATCTCATATAAAAGCTGTACTGATAACATTAAATTTCCGCCAAGCATTTTAATCAAATTGAACCGCGCCGCCAGAAGCGTTTTTGTAACGGAACCAAAAAGGTTCATCCGCCGGCCGAAAGAGGACGCTCAGTGATTTTATTTATTAATTTAATATTCAGATGAAATCAGTCCTTGACTTTGTGCCGGGAAATTCTTGGGGTGACACAATCCATTTTATTCTTTGATTCCTTTAAGACCCTTTTTTAGCTATTCGTATAACATTTATAGTTGATACATTGGTAATTAATGTGCTTTTACATGTACCCCCCCCCCCCCCTCCCCCCCCCTCCACCTTAGCCCGTAATGAGCTCCCGGTTTATAAATGCGGAGTCAAGTGCAATGGGGCACGCAGGCCGCGGGCTGTAGGCGGCGCGGCGCGCGGTCACTGTGAGCAACCGTGCCGATGCCGTGCAAGGCGGACAACCCACACCCTCGGGGCTGTTCGGTCCATGAATGAACCGCGATTGTACACCGGGCCTAATCGGCCATATCGCTACTGGGGATCGTAGCACCTGTTCTCTTCTCTCCCTGCATTTTTTGTTATAACAGGCACACGAGGTCTAATGATAATTGATAAGTTGACCAGACTATACTGATAAAACTACCATGAATTAGCAAAATTTTGTAGTACCGTAACGGACACGTTTTTATACTTTTTAGGCAACATTGCCCATTTTATCTATGTCGCTTAATATCAACCTTATGCCTTTCGCCTTAAGGACTACCCAAGGACTGATCCGGAGGGGGGACACCAGGTACTTAAGTACCTAGTGTCTGGCACGAATCCAGGGGGGGAGGGTAGTCGAAATTTAACCCCCGAAAATCGAGAGTATTTTTGTTTAATTGTACTGGCAAATTCAAATTTGGTAGGTGCCGTTGTTTCAATGAATGTCCCTCCCCTAAACTGAAATCTGGATACATGCCTGGGAGTACCATAAATATTCGGGAAAAGGCACCCAAAGCAAAACATAAAAAATATTTAATCTACAGAACTCCCTCTGTATTCCGGCACTTCACTTCTCCGACCCTGCCAATAATCCGGCGTTTTTATGCAAGCATCTAGGTTGCCGTTGTACGAGAGGTTATACGGCGTTTCGTGAACAAAAGATTTCCTTTGGAAAGATTGGTCCTAATGACCAAACGATGGATTTAGGAAGCGAAGCAAACAAGATTTTTGATGCAAGTGTTTTTTAGGGTAGCTTTATCCAAATCTTGATACCTACATCAGTACTATGCCAAGTTTAGTATCATTTTCGTATAAATTAATGATGCCGAAATCATTTATGGAATCACATTTGCATGATTCGAAGGTAAAAATATGAGAGATATTTTTTTTTGCTTGTAAAAAAGTTTAAAAAACATAACGTATATACATTCTGGAATATTTGAAAAAGAAATAAACTTGAGAGAGCCCTATTATTCTTTTATATTTAAAAAATAAATGAAAAGAGTATCTTGTTTGATTGATTTAAAAATAGCATTGACGGAATTAAAAAAAATAAAATTATTTTGTAAAAATCAAGTCATATTTGTGACCTTGTAATGGATAGGGTGGGTTCACAAGAACAATAAAAATATAAAGAAATATAAGTAACTGTAGTTGGTTCCGTTCTATTTTCGCCTAGACAAAAGATCAAATAAATTATTTACACAATTATTATTGTCGCGTCTTCGTATTTATTACATAAAAATTCAGTCCCACAGGCAAGCTAAAGCGGTCAAAGTGTTCCCTGACTCTCGTCTTCCAATACCTCTGGATTCACTTCAATATCATCTCCGATGAGAGCCTCGCGGTCTATTACACTGTAACAAAATATAAAACAATGATTACTCAATACTCAAAACAAACAAACAGACCAGAAGCAAAAATTATTTAAACATAAATATACCTGGAATATTCGCAATTGCCAGTACAGGTCTTGCACAACAGTGTGGCATTCGCTCCCGCCTACAAAAACAACACATATCCTGCAGCATCTTTCAGGTGATCTTTCGAGGTATTAGCCCTTTCGGTTTTCCTTTTGTAAGTCCTCATTCTAATAAAATAAAAGGAACATATAAATAACTTTGAATAAATTATTAGTTTAAAAAGAAACACTAAAAACACGCTTTTATAAATGCACATAAAAACCAAAAAAGGTTTGTTATAACCTTGAAACCTGATCGTGTTCAAAGTCCATTACGTGACCTTTCTCACAAGTGCAAACACGACTATGATACGATATTCCATCATGGAATGCCAGTTCCTGTCTTCCGGCTTCATCATCAGACCTTGAAACTTAATCGTGGTCAAAGTTCATTACAAGACCTTTCTAACAAGTCCAATTTATATTACAATCTTTTCTTATTTTTGATTTTTTTTTTTAAAAATTATAAATTTGATTATTTACATTACAAGCATTGATTATCAAAGATGGATTATAATATAAAAAAATATATTGACCATTTCTATTGCGACATTGTTATTGATTTAATTTTATATTTTTTATAATCTTAATTTTACTGTTTTATAACCGACTCTTCGTTTTTATACTTTGACTATCTGCAGTATTTAAGCAGTTCCAATTATTTTAAAAAGATCTTAAATCTTTATTTTAAATTGAAATATTAATTGTTTTACAATTAAAACATAATGGTCGATATTTGAAAAAAAATATTATACCACATAAGGTATAATACCAGTTACTCAACTTGACTATACCAAGAGTAGGGATTCCTACCAACTGGCTTATTTAAATAAAATAAAAAAAAATAAAAAACACGGCTATGATACGATAATCCATCATGGAATGCCAGTGCCTATCTTCCGGCTTCATCATCAGACCTCGAAACCTAATCGTGGTCAAAGTTCATTCTAAGACTTTTCTAACAAGTCCAAACACAGCTATGATACGATGTTCCATCATGAAGTTCCAGTTCATATCTTCCGACTCCATCATCAGATCAGTTCGACAGTACCATATTATTGTATTGTCATCAGAACTACATACAGCTGCCAATTTTCGGAAGATGGTTGGAAGATGGTTAAATTAGTTACCTTAGATTCCATTACATAGTTACATACAGGTCGACCTAATAAAAGCGTGTTAAAAAAGGCGGGGACAATTGAGCCATGCTTAAGTGACTTCATTTGTTTTGGCTCAACTGACCCCATCCCCAATTATTTTACGTTTTTACGATTTATCTTAAATATGTCAAATATAACACATTCTTGACATTGTAATTATGTAGTCAAAATATTAGAACTCTGTAACCGTACCAGCAATATGTAAAATATTGTGCGTGCCCCACGTGACGGAGTCGATTGTGACGGAGTCGATTTTTTACTTTGAGCGCGAAAACTGAAACTACTGAAACTGAAAACTAAAACTGAAACTGAAAACTGAAACACTACTTCTTCATAAAATTTGTATTTTTAATTAGGAAATTGATTGACTCTATACACATGCATTACTATTAGCGTCTTTAGCGATCGCTATTACAATTATTTAAAATATTTCAATAACTGATATAGGAGATGGCATTTTATCAACTGTGTAAAGTATTACAATCAGCTTATGTTAAATTATAGGAGGCTTTAGAACTTCGTAATATAGTGAATGTGCGACGGGAGCTTCTATTTAAAGTAAAGTAACATATACTATATTTTTTTGTGATATAATTTAGTCCGTCGTCAGATGAGCCATTTTTTACCAATTAAACAAAAGCTGACATAGACGGTTTGTGGCGTTAGTTATCGAAATACTGTAATTTTAAAAACTTACAGTTTTTTTAAAAGTGCCAGTTTCAGGCTTATTTGATAAAATGTAGAGGTCACGGGCAAATACAATAGTTCTTGTTTCAGGCTTTTCGATTAAGTTGAGACATTTCATTTCATTAAGTTAGACATTTTATAGGCTTTTCGATTAAGTTGGCTCGGGCATTAGTCCCGAAAGCCCTCAATTTTCTATGGCTGTTAGGAGCCAGTATCTCCATCTACGGTCATTGGCCATACCCGGCACAGCCATAGCCTGTAGACTATAGAGGACATTCGAGAACCAATCGAAGAAGTTTTGCGCATAGGTCCCCATTACAAGAAGTATCTTGATGCCAGTCCGCCACGACTCGGACCAACATATTTGTAAGCTGGTTGAGAAAACTGAAAAAGCTCAACAAACAGAAACTGTTTGCAATCTTTCTATTCCATTATTCTGTTCCATTGACTGTTTCATTGGCAATCTTCCGGCTCCATCTTCAGACCCGCGTTAAAACAAGTAATGGAAAGTACTCAACAAAACAAAACAATGATTTAATGACCACAAAACAAACGAGCCCAAACTCGACTATCTTAGCACTTTCCATCAGGGAGTTCCAGTAGCAATCTTCCGACTCCATCTTAAGACCCTCGTCATTATGTAGAATATAAAGTAGTGAAGACAACAAAACAAACGGGATACTATGTATTTTCAAACCAAAACTGCCACCGATGTATCCGGATAAAGCGAGTTTTTCTCGGAATATTTTGCCACAGTTTTTGACGCTAACCCAGTACATCTGACTCAACAAAGTGTGTGTGTTGCGAGTTGTAATTGCTCGCTATGCAATATTATTATTATTAAAATAGATATTTGAACTAAGTTAAAATTGTTAGATATGTTACTAAAGGTCCAGGTCATGAAGAAATCCCCCTTTATTCATTAAAAAATGATCAACAGAAATTGTACAGCCATTGCACATTATACCTATATACAATAAATGTCTTGAGATAGAAGTGTTCCCGTCACAGTGGAAGATTGCTAATATAATACCGATTCATAAATCCGGAGATAGGAGTTCAGTATCTAACTAGAGACCAATCAGCACATCACCAATCTCCTGTTTCGGAAAGATATTCGAATCTCTTGTCTGCGATCATGTTACACGACATTTTAAACATATAATCTGTCCGTACCAGCGTGGATCACCAAAAACCGATCGGTGGAAACTAACCAGTTGGAGTACAACCAGTACATTTCATCCGCTTTTAATTGGAAACTCCAGGTGGATGCCATGTACACCGACTTCGCTAAAGCGTTTGATAAAGTTAATCATGGAATCTTACATATGAAACTTGCAAATAACGGTATTCACGGTGACCTACTTAGATGGATTAAAGTCGTACATATCAAATAGGACTGTTCGTGTAAAGGATACAGATCGATCTTTGCCTTAGTTAGATCTGGTGTACCTCAGGAATCAAATCTCGGATCACTTCTATTCCTTATATTCATTGAAGATCTCTCTAAGAATCTACGATGATTATGCAGATGATTAAAAAATATTTAAAGAAATACTGACAATCGAGGATTTCAATGCGCTACAGAAAGACCTTTACGAATTGAAAAAATGGTGTGAATCTAATAGAATGAAACTGAAAGTTGAAAAATTACAAAAAATTCATTTCACTAGAAATAAGCAAATCAAAGACTACCCTTACCTTAATATTTCACGACGAGCACTTGACTTTTAGAGAACATATCAACAATGTAGTAAGTAAGAGCGAGCGAACACTGAGTTATATATAGGGTTACAAAACCGTTTAAAAATATTCACTCCTTTAACTTGCTCTATAATTCTTTAGTACGCAGATAACTGGAATTTGATTTCATAATTTGGAATCCATACTACGAGGTTCATTCGGTAGCTATAGAGTCTGTGCAGAGGAAGTATACGCGTATGTTAACATATAAAACTGGTCTACCCGACACTCTGTACTCTTATGAAGAGCGTTTAAATTATTTTAAGATTTTTTTCTTAAAAATAGGCGAGAGTGTGAAAGCCTAATAGTTCTGCACAAACTTCTCAATGGCGGGATAGACTCACTAGATTTATTAGAAGTGTAAAATTTCAACGTACCATCCAGACGACTGAGGCAGCACCTAACATTTCACCTTCCCACTTGGCAGACAAATCAATCTTTCCACAATCCTATCTCACGTACATGCCGGTTATCCAACACTATAACCGATAATATTGATTTCTTTAACCTGGGACCATTAGCAGTTAAGTCCATTATATATAGCGTATTGTGAGACAAATTGATAATTTACCGTATGTTTTTATTATTTTATTTCAGACAATATTTGATATCAGATTATTATTTATTTTCGATTTAATTATTTTTCAGAATTTACTGTAAACCTATTTCTATTTTTTTTATTTTTGTTTTGATCATTTTTAAGGATATTAATATTTATACTAATACTTCTTATGTGAATCATGAGATAAACGGCGCATATGCAATTATTAATTAAGCAAGCGCAGTATAGTACACATAATATATTATACTCTAATCAGAGTAGGTAATAATGTATAAATCTTAGCGATAACCAATGTATTATTAGAGTATTGTTTGCGTACCTATTATACTAAATAAAGTAAAATAAATAATTATGCCTACTAAAATCAACCAAAATTATAAGTTCAAAGCGGTTAGTGTGAAAAATCAGCAGTTACCTAGGTAAGTTCACAATATATTGAAACTTGCCATTCCACTTTCGGTTTATAGTTTAGGAGCCCCATCCTGAATGCCCCCGCATAGTGGTTGGTGAGTGCGAGTTGTGGTGTATTTTATTCGTAGCGCTGGTCAGAAGAAATCTGTTCACATTCGGTCGAGATCGGGCGTCCGAAGCCGAGCGAACGAAGCCGTGAGCACACATTCCCAAAGACCGACCGGACTAAACGAGTCCCGACTCACCGTTTCCCAAACTGCATTTCATATCTAATACTTTTGGGGTAAAGCGCTGTTCATACAAGTAATACACTGATTTTTTTTTTATTTCTTCGAAAAACAGACAGACAGCCAGAAATACCAGCAATAAAATTATAATAAACATGAATTACTTAAAAGATATGTATATGAGTTTATGTAAATTCTAAATATAATATGATAAACGCTTTCTGAATTTAATAATTAGAGAAATACTAAAAAAGAACAGAAACGTGTTTATGTATGTGATGTTGCTGTTAAATTATAGAATTAATGGCTAAGTAAGTACGTTTCAAACTTATTAATCTAAACTTTAGATTCATGCTTTAGATTCTAAATCATGAAAGAGTATATATGAAGTGAGCAGACAATTAAATAATAAATATGTAATTAATTAAATAGAAATAATGGCATAATACAAACGTACGCCTACGTTATGTAAACTTAAAATAAAAGAACAATAAGTATATAATTTGATAATAAAGTAAGATCTAGTGACAGGCCAAAGGCTCTTTCCTTGAGGGTGATATTAGCGTTTTTATTAATGATTCTGCTATAACTTATATACGGATAGGTGGCCAAAGACTCAAACTACAATATAAACAAACATTTGTACCGCAATATGTTCTATGTAGCGAGTAATCCATGGCCGTAAATCTGTAAAAAATCTAGAAATGTCTTTCCCTGTGAAGATCATAATAGCCGGTATAGACAAATATTTCGTTAATATTCGAGTCAAAGAATTAAAACACTCAATAAATTGGAAACGTTTTGAAGTTTCCAAGATTTTTTTTACTGAATTTCGTAAAAAAAACAATTTGTGATTTATTACGGAGTTCTTTTATTTTCCTGAAGTTACTAAAAAACTGTCTATAAAGCTGAACACTTTAAGAGGATTCATCAACTTATTGCCTCATAAATTGACACTGGAATGTGGTATTTAAAAAATCGGGATTTATAAATCATTATATTTCAATTTTTCAATTTATAACTATTTTAGTTCGCTTTTATCGATATCTCTCTACGTATTCCCCATAAGATTTAGAAGATCTTATTTAATTACGAAATACAAGGTTTTTCTTTCTGCACGCAAAAATTTGACATCATTGGACGTATCGCAAAAAAATTAGATAAAATAAAATACAGCTCATTAGGACGACACTAATATAAATTCGTTTTGTATTTTTTCCCTGATTGCTTATTTATTTTTAAATTATTTCGCGGCGTTGCCTTTCTAGCATAATGACGGTATTCATCCAAATTGCAATTTAAATCAATCATGTCCTTAAAGCGAGACCTCTTGTCCTCTGAAGAAACTGGCAATACAAGTATTACATCGGCATGGGTGACGAATGCTGATTCTTCATTAGATCTTATGAATCTATTAGAGGGGATTTTCCTTTTGTAGAACTCGACTTCATAACCATCTGCAGCTTTTTAAAATACTTTTGCTGCATATTTACGACCTGATTGTTTTCCACATCCATAGACTTTAACAATTATAAACCTTCCTTCAGGCACATCAACAATACCAGCACTGCCGTCATCGAATACGTCATCATCAAAGTTGTATTGTATGTACTCTCACCAGAAGAAATTTGTTGGTCTATTGATTCATTTGCTGATGTTTCTGGAACAATCGATTTTTTAGAGTTTTTTTCCTGTAGAACCTTCTTTATAACTGTCTTTATTGCAATCTTCTTGATCATTCTTGCTATTTTTGCAGCTTCAAGTGCCTCCTTGTCCGGGGTATCGGTGGCTATCATAGGTCTACTCTTTCGTCGGCCTCGATTATTAGCTTTTGATTTCCGTGGAGTTGCTTTGGGAAGTGGTTTAATTTGTTGTGGGGAAACATATGAATCGACGGATACTACTTCTTTTAGTGATGTTGAGATACAATCTTTGTCAATTCTTCCTGCATCAATGTCTCGAGATGTTTCTGGGATATTAGGAAGAGTTGATGGCATGCTCATGTTAAGATCAGCAATATGAGATGAGGAAGTCGATGGCATGCTCATGTTATAAACAGCATTATGAAGTGAGGAGGTTGATGGTGTTTCAATGTGAGTCAATGTGAGACTATGAGCAGTTGGAATTGCTGGTATCACATTATCATTGTCAACATCATACGGTGGAGCTGTTGCAAGCAGTTGACCAATTAGTGGAGATGAGATGAGATGAGATGTTTCAAGGATATTCGATTGAGCAGTCTCCGGTCGATCTGTCACATAAGATGATAAATAATCTTCATCAGTAAATATACCTTTATCAAAAGGCTAAATACCAGTGCATCTAAATCCTGATTTTATATTCGTTGGAGTATTAGCTCTATCCCAAGCTTATAGACAAATTTGTGAGATATCATAAATGCTAACAGTTTGACCTGGGTGTGCTAACACCCATGAATCCAGACCATTATTGTAAAAATACTTAAATGGCTCAAAAACAGTTCGGTCCAGTGGTTGAAGTTTATTTAATATATGTGGTGGCAACGTAGGAATGACAATTCCATTTGTCTTACAGTAAGTCAGTCCATTTACAGATAAATGGGACTCATGGTTTACCATGATCAACAAAACCTTATTTTCTATAGAACAACGGACATTCTGAGCAAAATATTCTAGCACCCTCAAAAAATTATCACTTCTCATCCAGCCAAAGGGTAAACCAAACCAAGTCCTGCAGTATCTGGAATACCTTGCATCATTTCCTTTTATCGAAGCGGTGCCGAGGAAAAATCCAAACAGGTGGTAGGGCATGACTAGCCGCACTTATGATTCCTGTCTGTGTTACCAGCTCTTTCTCGAGAGGTCCTACTTGGTGCTGCTCTTTCTGAGCTATGACTTTAGACACACGCTGCACTGTGGTTACCCCAGTTTCATCCAGGTTGTAAATCTGGGATGGTGTGAAATTGTATCGTTTAATAACATCCTGAAGTTTATTTTGAAAGTCTGCTACCGTTCCTCTATTGAAACTGGTCATTCGAGCGAGACTCGTAACTTCAGGTGATCGTATTGATAGATTATAATGACGTTTCATGAATGATGAGAACAAATCAGGTCCTGCGGACTTTGATTCCTTCCATTTTTGCGGATACTTTATACAATTTCTCTCCGCATATTCAAAAGCTCGTCTCGTAGCTTTTGGTGTGAGACAATGGAACATATAATTAAATAATCAGCTAATGAAGTATCCATGGATGGAGGAAAACTTTGCTTTTCTTGAAATTAGTTGTTAAACATCCTGATTAGTCTTTTTGAAATAGTCAAAGAGTCTTGATTTGCTGACACCATGTTTAGCAGCACTCTTCCTGATGCTCATATTATTTGTTCGGACATCTTTTAAGGCTTCCCTTAATTTTTCAGTGGAAAATGTACGATCGAATTTTCTCTTATAAGTTCTTGGCAATTTTTTATAATCTGTGACAAAAAAAAACAAACTTTTAGAATATAGAAACAAACAAAATATGACTGTCTGACGTCTCCCCCTAGTGATAGTACTGCGGGTAGACTTCGAACAGTGAATTGAAAAAAATAAATGAATTGTTAGAAACACATTTATATGTTATAAATACTTACATTCCCAAACGTCCGCAAGTAACCGTTCCTTCTGATGAAAATAACAGACACTCTGGCAGCGATCGCAACTAGCTAGGAAAAAAGTCAAGTCCAATGGAAAATTTTACATCAAATCTTTTTTCGCATGAGCAACTGTCAACTGACTTATAAAAATGGCTGCAGGCCTACCAACATATCGACTATGGACAATACTGTTCTAGCGCCAACAGGGCGGCAGATTTAAAAGTGTCCATTGTCTCCTCGTGTCCGGAGTGTACCCGGTCTCCGAAACACACGGAAACTTCTGGCAATGGTCTTACAGCATTATGCTAAATATATTTTCAAGCATAACGTAGCGGCTTTATAAAACCGTGTGCTTGTTTGGCCATTATTGCAGTTAGGGAGATCGTTATCATCGAGAGAAGGAACTCATACGACTATATATTTTTAAAAGGAAAATACCGTTTCCTATTCTTATGGAGGGTCACCTACGGGGAAAACGACAAATATAATGAATTTTTGGAAAAATGAGATACTCGTGCCATCATGAGGCTTTTCCCAGAACGAATCGAAGCATGAATCGATAATCGAGAGAAAGACTGCCCTCTGAATAAAAGGAGAAGAAAACGTGTGACAGGAAAGAACGATCAAGGTCCACGCGGACGGTAATAGAAACTAAAATATTATTTTTATTATATTATTATTTTAATATAATAAAAATAATATAATATTATATTATACTTATAATATAATTTTAATTTTAAGTCAAATGTTTTTTTTATAAAGTCAATTATATTTAGTTTAAGGAAATAATATATTTTTTTCTTACTCAAAACTTTGCTAAAAGCGCTTTTTAAAGTTAGTAAATTTTAAAAATGAAATTACCAAAAATGTTATAGACGATATTGAGCGTTATTCTCAGTAACCCTTTATGTGCAGGCTCATATACTAGTTATTAAATGGAACTTCTGCATGCGTGCTATCTCTCAGTGCCCGGAGAGGGTCAGTGCCCGAGGGCGTTTCCTTGAGAGTTTGAGAAGCGCAGTACGCGAACAAGTGGTCCTTCCACATCTCTGGCGCATAGAAAGGCACAGGTGGCTCACTTGCGTGCAATCCCTACCTACAAACACTACACAAAAACTGCCACTGTCCCGGTTTGTAAGTATTTCACCGTCGATTATATTGGCGATGAAACAACCAGCATTCCCGAACACTAAGAAAAAGGCTAAAAAATAAATGATATTATAGTGTAAATGAATTTTTAACCGACGGTGGGAATCTTCGCTATTTATTATTTTTAATATTTATGTTGGTTCTTTTTATATATTTTTCAATGTTCTGACAAATCAAAGCAATTAACATAATATCATTTATTATTATTTCTTGGACTACTTAAACATTATTTTTACTAACCTTGGATTACTTTCAAATAAAACTTTGATTATATATTAGAATCTTAACGTGCTTAGATTCTAATAGAATCTTAATGCTAGAGATATTTATTAGAATCTTAATGCTTGTTTCCAGCCTTGATGTCACCTGGATTTATAAGATCTTTTGTAACTACCCACTTTGTGGTTGGGTAAGTGGTCTGCTAGTAGCCCGGTACTGTTTACCAATCCATGCAGATCATTGATCTTCAAGTTGGGCAGATTGCTGGGTTCGAGAAAGGCTCGTCCCAGTAAACTGTATCTTTTTGCGGCGATGCCAGGGCAGCGACCAATGAATGATGTGTATGGTGTACAGGGTAAGCCTGAAGAGGTTCTTTGACACATATTCGGCAGTCCTTGCTCTCGGTCAAGCCAAGGTTGAATAGTTGTGCTCTAAGGGTCGTGTGTCCGGTGAGGAGACCGATAGTGGTTCTAAGGTTCTTCTTGCTCATGTCAAGTAGGGCCTTGGTTTTCTTCAGAAGGGGTAGCTCCATCATGGCTTTTGCCTGGCGACATCCTTAGCTCTGTTCCCAAGATGCCCGATGTTCCTGCTCCAAGCAGTCCCTGATGATTTTCTTACCTATAGCGAAGGGCTAACAACTGGCTCAACAACTGGCTCCACCGGGCATTCCAGTGTGCCCAGTTTTGCCAGGCTGTCGGCCTCTTCGTTGCCGGGTATGCCTTGATGGCCCTGTATCCATGTTAAGGTGATTTTGTTGTTTTTTTTTTTCAATTTGTTGAGCTCTTGCATACAGTCCCAGATCACAGAATATTATGTGGTGGCTTTAGCCAAAGCGTGCAATGCTACTCTGCTGTCAGAGCAGATAAGGATTTTTCTATTTTTTACCTCAAGTCGACTTTGGAGTTTTACGCCTTATAATATGGCAAATACCTCGGCTTGGAAGGCCGTGGCATATTGTCTAGGGCGATGCTGATTTTGTGGCTGGTTTTGGGTCTGTACACGCCTGCCCTAAAAGGTCCATTTTCCTGATCCGTTGGTGAACCAGGCGGCCGCGTTGTGGCTTTGGAGCCAATGCGGATTCTTCCACTCTTTCCTGGGAGGGATTAGGATTTTAGAGGACTTCTCTACCAAAAAAAAAACAGTAGTAGATCTTGAGTCAGGGTGAATGGGCTTTTGTGGAGGAGGTTTAGCTCAGGATGATTGGGCCCTCCTCGCTTCCACTCGCTCAAACACTTCAGTCTGTATGCAGTAAGTTTGGCGGAGTGAATCATGAGCTTGTCCAAAGGCAACTAGCAGAGTGCCACCTCTAATCCCTCTGTTAAGTTGGTCTTCATGACGCCAGTTGCAGCCCTCAGATAGTTACCTTGAAGGCTTTTCAGCATGTTTTTTGTCTTGAGCTTTTTCACCCTGGACCACCAGACTATTGCAGCATAGGTTAGTCTATGCAGCAGTACTGCCCTGTCGAGCCATAAGGCGACCCTAGGTTAGAAACCCCAGGTTTGTCCCATGGCTCTTTTGCAAGTCGACAAAGAGGCATAGAAGCTTGTTCTATTGCGCTCGAGGTGGCGCTTCCAATTGAGCTTTGGGTCTAGATATACTCTAAGGTTAGAGACTAGATATACTGTAAGGTTTTAGACTACTGTTAGACTTTGGGTCTAGATATACTCTAAGGTTTTAGACTACTGTTGCGTATTCTATCTCCTTATTCCAGAGCTTGAGACAGTCAACGGGTTCGAGATTGTATTTTCTGGGGAAAATCATGGCCTTGGTACTGCTTGGATTAGCAGACAGACAATTTTCCTGGCACCAGTCTTGGGTGGTCTTAAGTGTTTTGTCCATGAGCTCCTTAAGTATTGATAGGAAGTTTCCTCTTACTACTATGGCCACGTGATCAGCGTAGCCGTAGACAGAGAAGCTTTGGTTTTGTATAACTGTTAGGAGTTCCACTACAACGATGCTCTACAAGAGGGGGGAGATGACTCCACCTTGTGGACAGCCCTTGGCTGGGATTCCCGTGAGGAAGGTGTCGCCTTGATAGACGGTCAGATTCCTAATTGATAGCATACCCAATGTCCAGTCAATGATGATCTCTAGTATTTCTCGTCTATACATGGCGTTTTTTATAGTTGCATATGATGTATGTATTGTCAAATACTTCTTCGATGTCCAGGAATATTCCCAGAGCGTAACCTTTCGCCGCTAATTGTGTCTCTATTGTGCTCACCAGGTGATGTAGGGCAGTGTCCATAAATCAGCCCTCCATATGGGCATACTGAGCATCAACAAACGGTTGAAGGGCTAGGTAGTTGGGTTTTAGGTAGCCGCCAACTAGTCTCTCTAGTGATTTCAGAAGAAAGGAGGTGAGGCTGATGGTCTGTAATCTTTGACAAAGATGTGTCTGAAATGAAATGAAAATGAAATGAAAAATACCTTTATTGTACTAACAAAAAAAAAATACATGGGTAAAGAAAACTTAAATTCTATTTTAACTTAGTACAAACGGCGGGCTTATCGTTTCACGATTTCTTACAGCCAACCGTGTAATATTAAATAAAAGTATCAATACAGCTCACATACATAAACATATACACATAAATATACATATACATACATCCAAATATACATACATACATAAAAAAATATAATTTTTAATATAATATATGTATATTATAATAATAAATACATAGAAACTACAGATAAATAATAATAAAAATAACTGCTTATATAAAATGATAGATATTACAAAGTTCTAATGCTTCTATCCAGTCAACAACCCAACGAAAGGGGGAAGGGTTGAGGGGATAGGGGGAGGGTTGGTTCTTAGTTGATATTTTGAGGGAGAAAATGTTTTTTCAGTAACGCCTTGAAACAGGGCAAGGATGTTGCATGACGAATAGCATGCGGAAGCTGGTTCCAAAGTCGAGCAGAATGGACGCTAAATGAGTTAGTGAAAAAAGAAGACTGATGTAGTGGAATTGCTATGATGTTGTCCTGGCTTGACCTGAGTGGAACACCATGACTTCCTAACGGGAGAAAGAGGTCTTTAAGGTAAGGAGGTGCTATGGGACTATTTAGGGCTTTATAAAGGAGTGAGAGGGCATGCAGATTTCTGCGCTCACGAATTCGAAGCCAATGAAGTCCATCGCGATATTCGCTTACGTGATCAAATTTACGCAAGTCGAATATATATCGTATGCAGATATTTTGTAGCCGTTCGAATTTATCCAGTATCTTCTCTTTAATATCTATAGTACCGACATCAGCATAGTCTAGAATTGGAAGTAGCAGTGTTCTTACTATAGTTTGCTTAGTTGCTGCTGGAAGGAATCTCTGTAACCTTCGGAGGCTATGAAGGCCATTGAAAATACGACGACTAATTTGGTTGGCGTGTGCCTGCCACGAAAGAAATTCGTCCATGACTATTCCAAGATTCTTGACAGTTTTGGTATACTCAATAATATTACCGTTTATTTTGAGGGGTGACATTGACGTTTTGTTAGTATTAGACTTGAGTTTCTGGCCACCAATCACAATCGCTTGTGATTTGGCTGGATTTATGATTATGCCATGTTTTTCGGCCCAACTTGATATGTGTTCTAAATTAGAGTTCATAGTCGACACGGCAGAAGGCAGGTCATCAGGTCTGGCATGGAGGTAAATTTTGAAGGTCATCAGCATATAAATGATAGGATGTAGTTAAGCCCTTGGCAATCGGGTTAATGAAGATAGAGAAGAGCAGTGGGGATAGGACACACCCTTGCGGGACACCAGCTGTGAGCTCGAGCAAGTCTGATTGGCCCTCAGACGATTTAACACACTGGTAGCGTCCGCGCAAGTAGGAGTCAAACCAACTCACCACTCCTCTAGAGATATTGAGCGATCGGAGTCGCTCAAGGAGAAGTTCAAAGTCGACAGAATTAAATGCGCTACTGAAATCAAGCAGCGTGAGAATAGTTAGTTTTCTATCATTCATAGCGCGTCTAATGTCGTCGGTAACTTTGACTAGTACAGTAGTGGTACTGTGACCAGGGCGGAAACCAGACTGAAGGGGATCTAACAATTTGTTGTTATCTAAGAAATTATTAAGCTGGGTGTAAACAACCCGCTCTAAAACTTTGGAGAATATTGGTAATATTGAAATAGGCCTGAAATCTTTAGCAGAATCTGGCGACTGGACTTTAGGGAGGGGTATGATAATAGCCTGTTTCCATAAATTTGGAACTACCTACTGAATTAAAAATAGAAAAATTTATAATATGTGTGAGTGTAGGTAAAAATATTTCAAGTATTGGTAGGATGAGGTCTTTGTTTATGTTGTCACATCCATACGCTCTAGTCTTGTCTGTATTTGGGATGAAAGTGACTCGTGCACTGCTCCAGGCATGAGGGACGTGTCCGAGGTCTATGCTCGCTCTGAGTAGGTACCTATGATAGAGGGCCCAGTAACTGGCTTAGCCCTTTTTGTAGTAGGACTGGATATATTCCATCCGGTTCAGGTGATTTGCCTTAATACAGTATCTATGAAATTTGATTCTTTAATTTTGACTGGTACTGTAAATGAATCTCAAAAATATCGGATGAAATAATTAATATCATAAACTAAAATAATAATTGTAGTGTCATTACTCTACAGTCTGGCAAAAAAGAGTAGACCCTTAATAATGGGGAAAAATAATTATGTTGCAACACAACCATATTAGAATAGTAAGACCAAATATTCTAGGGCCTAGGAACATGTCCCAGTAACGGGGGGCGCCAGTTTTGCATGCGGCAATTTTGCACAAATGTCACTTTTGACAGTTGCAGGCGGCAACCTTGCAGGCGGCAACCTTCAGTACAGTTTTTAAGTTTTTCTGTTAGGTTAGGTTAGGTTAGGTTTTTCTTTCCCTAAAATCGAAGTGACATTAATTACCGGCATCCTTGTAGTGGATGACTTTTATACATCAAACTAAACATTAAAAAAAATGTTTTAAGTTTTCTGTTAGGTTAGGTTAGGTCATTTTGACATTTGCAAAACTGCCTTCTGCAAGATTGCCTTCTGCAAAACTGCCGCCTGCAAGAATGCCGTCTGCAAGATTGCCGTCTGCAAATTTGCCTTCTGCAAGTTTGATGGGACCCATAACGTCTCCCAAAATGTGAATTGTATGTAGGCAGCGCTGATATGTTTTTTTAATATTTCGATTTTGAATGTTTTTATTCAAAATGGTATTAGAAATAAAATGCGAGAGCGTACTTTGTGCTTTATAATCATATTGACCAAAATAAATTATTTGTCGTTTATGTACTACTACTAATTAGTACTAAGGGCCCCTTTGCACTAGGCGCACGGACCGAGGCGGTTCAACTGAGGCGGTCGGTCATAATGATACAGTTACTATGAAAATCACTCCCGCGGCGGTCGATGCGGGCAGCCGCCTCTAGTGTGAACAACACGAGTGATTTTCGTAGTAACTGTATGATTGTGACCGGCCGCCTCGGTTGATCCGCCTCGGTCCGGCGCGAACTGACTGAATTCAGTGCGAAGCGACTTTGTGCGTTTTGAAAGCACCGGTGGCTTGGTGTACGCAACCAACAACGACACGAGCAAGGCTCATCAAAGTACACAAGCGACTGGACCTTGTCTCTAATAAGTCTGTGGACTGGACTGTCTATGCAACGCAGCGCTCGTGTAGTGTGTGGACGATGACGGATTTGTCCACTGATTTGTAAGGCGCGGAGTGCGGCGCGAGGCGCGTTTAGTGAATGGTGGGCTTAAGTCTCTGCGTTTACGCGTACGACTATACCCATATTTAATGTTTTTGAAATAGAATAGGTATTATGTATATATAAAAAAAACACTATTTCAATTTCTAATACATTAGTTTGTTGTAAATATGTTTTTTTTCAACAATACGCAGGGCGTTGGCGGTTATTTCTGTTATCTATGGTCGCTGCTTTATTTGACCGGCATAATATGGCTGTCATTTCTGACAATTTTCGGCCAATTAAGAGTGGTTTTGTGCTAATAACGCTTTCGGCTGCCGCATCAAAGGTAATTCAGTTTGATTTTTGTTGCTGGTTTGACAGGCATTGAGAATTCCACTTTAGGAAGTTCAAAATTTTACTATTATATACATAGCTGATGATATTAAGCCGGGTCTCCTGCACGTGTTTTTTCGAAATAATACACAAAAACAATTGTTTTCATACACAAGCTGTCTCCTGAGAATAGAAATGTTCATGTTCAAACAAACATTTTGTGTACCTAGATCGCAAAATGAGTTTCGACGAGGAAAACGTTTTGTTACTTTTAGCAATTATAGACGTAATTTCGGGGAGAAAAAACAACTCGAATCATTAGATTGACATTGGTCAATTTGATATCACAAAGTGATTACAAGGCAGTGTAACTTAAAAAAACCATGCCATCGCGAGGCTCGTTTAGTGAGTGGTGGGTCTCTGCGTTCACGCGTACGACTATACCCATATTTAGTGTTTTTGAAATGGAATAGGTATTATGTACCTATATATAAAAAAACACTATTTTAATATTTAATACATTGGTTTGTTGTAAATATGTTTTTTTTCCAACAACACGCAGGCAGTGTTACCAACTAGGCGATATGTCGCCATTTAGGCTACCACGAATGGGTAATCGGCGACCAAAAAATACCAAAAATCGCCTGTCGCCTATTTAGGCTACACCAGTTGTTCGATTTCAATTTGTACGGCAACAACGAATTGATTTAATAATGGTGCCGAATAACTTGTAATGTTTTTAAGATAAATAATTTCCCCTTGTTAACCATAACTTGGTATAGTTTAGTTTAATATTACGTAGGTAATGGTTTTTTGCAATGTTAATGTAAGTATGTAATTAATTTTTGTAAACTTTCTGTGTAAAAGTTTAAAGTAGTTATGAAAATTAGTTTCTTTCCATAATGTAGTTATGATAGGTAATTGGTCATAGTAGATTGTACATTTATGTATGGTTCATGGTATCATGTTCACAAATATAGTAGCTTTATACAAAATGGTAATCTTGGTAGTATCTAGGTAATTTTGTTCTATTTTATCATACAATCTTATTTTATCCAATGTTTGTTTTTTGTATGTACTAACGCGATCATTTTTTAAAAATATCTGTAACGGCCTAGAATGATTTCAATTATTTTCTTTATACCTATGGCCTGCAATCCTTTTCATTAGCAAAAACACTTTTTTTTTCGCAAAACTGCTACTTTAGGCTATTTTTTCTGCTGAAATCGGCGACTATTCAAGCCCAGCACTTGGCAACACTGGACGCAGGGCGGTGGCGGTTATTTCTGTTATCTATGGTCGCTGTTTCGTTTGACCGGCAAACGGCTGTCACATTTCTGACAATTTTCGGCCTGGTAAGAGTAGTTTTGTGCTAATAAGGCTTTCGGCTGCCGCATCAAAGGTAATTCAGATTGGTTTTTGTTGCTGGTTTGACAGGCATTGAGAATTCCACCTTAGGAAGTTCAAAATTTTACTTTTCATAGCTGATGATATTAGGCCGGGTCTCCTGCACGTGTTTTTTCGAAACAATACACAAAAAACATTACACAAAAACAATTGTTTTCATACACAAGCTGTCTCCTGCGAATATTTCATGTTCAAACAAACATTTTGTGTAGATGTCAAAAAGAGTTTCGACGAGGAAAACGTTTTTTTTACTTTTAGCAATTATAGACGTAATATCGGGGAGAAACAACAACTCGAATTATTAGATTGACATTGGTCAATTTGATATCACAAAGTGATTACAAGGCAGTGTAACTTAAAAAAAACCATGCCAAGTGACAGTTTTACGCATGCGTGCAGCGGTTGAAAATAAAACAAGCGCTCCCCGCTCACCCGCGCGCGGAATGTTTTCCAAATGCCACGGAAGACACAAACATTTTCTTTGCATAGACAAATGTATATGGCCACGCCCCTTTGTTTCGATGTTTTTGTGTATTCTTTCGAGAAAACACTCGCAGGCTTTATACATCACATAATATGAAAAGTGGGTAGTCATTATTTCTTAAATTGGAGATATTAATTCCCAAACTCGGGCCCGCGCTCCGCCGATGAGTGTATGTAATGGAGAATGTTCAGATATTTTTTTTTAGCTCTCCGTATTGTCTTCTAAATATAAAAAAATCGTGTGAAAAAATTATTTCGATACGTCCATTAGTTTTCGAGATATGGAATTTTAAATATAGATGCGCAACGCTAGTTTCCTCCGCCGGCGCTCGCTGCGTGTGACGTCATAGTTCAACACTCGCTCAGTCCGCCGCGCGCCACCGTACGGTTTACAAGGTTTCATTAGAAGATTACACTAATATCTTTTGAAATGTCTATTCCAAATAGTAGAAAATTGTGTTTTGTGCCAAAATGTAAAACCACAACCACCAATGAATCGAAAAAGTTGTTTTCTTGTTCCAATGGATGTCAAAATGCGAAAAATATTAATAAAAGCTAAGAAGAGGTCGGATCTATGTGATTCTTTTGAAACATTACACATTTTTCAACAAGATTATCACAATAGTCTTTATCGTAAAGTACTTGATGCACCTCTACATTCTTCAAGGTTTCAAAGTCCACGTGTGCAATACAAAATAGGCCCTTCCTTTTCCTGGAAATGTGCATTTGTGTTTGTTTCTGGGCAATAAATAAAATACAAACGGAGCTGCCATGGAATTCAGCGGCCGAAATCGGGCCCATCATATATAATTATTACACTTCTGGGGGGAGAGCGGTGGATTCCGGGCTGACGACCGGCTGTGGTAGGTTTAGGACAGCTGTCTTGCCACATGTGAGCGTTCACCTTACCACCCATTCACTCCCCCTTCGAAGCCATAGAATTTGAGATGTGGAAATTGCGGATTTAGATCATTTTTCTATATTTCTTGCCTAATTTTCCGTTATTAACTTACTTTGGTATTATTACTCCTCGCATTTCGACGGCAAAAACTCACTATTATTCAAAAAATAATGGGCTACTATAAATCCATCTAATTTAGGTAGATTATCCGATTGCCCTTTTTGAAAACCTTTGTCCATGGTACTGCATTTAATTAATTGAATACACTATATGAACGTAACAGTATAATGCTCGGACGAAACAAAACAAAATGAAATCCATTGACGAGTAGATTTCGTTAATTCAGAGCAAAATACATACTGCAACCGCTGACAACCGGCAGTACTCTAATAACGAGAGCGCGCGAGCGATCGGAGTGTTGGAAAATGACATCACACAGTAGCCGGCCGCCCGAGTGCCGGATTTGATATTTACGGGAGTTTTAAATGTGTGTAAAACATAAACTACTTGGTATTTTTGATAGAAACAAAAACTAATGTATTTGTATACATATAAGCTCTAATATGACGAAGTTTCAATCGAATTTGCAGACCCAGTAACATTCTCCATTGGCGATGAGTGTATGTAATGAATAATAATTGTAAAATTAATATTCGTAGTAAAATTTCGGACCTCCTAAATTGTGATTCTTGATCATTGCCAGACCAAAATTTGAGCATCCGATTCAGTCTATTGCCTACTCTGCTAAATATGACAGGCACAATTTGTACCTATATCCCACGCGAGCTTTAACATATAATACTAAAAATAATTTCAGTTGTAGCATAATCCACGCTGTGTCATTGGTGGACTGATATTGGTTTGCTTTATGTACGTATGTTTATATATACCGTTTTCTGGCACCAGCTTCAGTGACCTCGTTCGGACAGGGTATAGCTATCAATATCAAATTGGTTATTTTTCGTTTTTTTAGGTTTGTGATCAAAATGGCTAAGACTGAGCTTATATTGAAAGAAATAAATAAACTGCAGCTGCACAACATCGACGACGATTGGGTATTCAGAGTAATCAACAGCGGGTATCAGGAAATACCGCCTCTCACTCCTATTTACTCAGAGACGCTGCTAGCGCTCGGTACGGATTTATTGAAGATTTTGCGAGGAATTCTGGGTATGCTCGAGTGTGTCCTCTCCGAGCACCATGAAAACGATTCGATAACTTGGTTCTCTTTAATTGATGGTAAATTAAGAAAAGACGAACTCTTGACTGTTTTGTTCTATTTGGTGAGGAGAGCTGTGGACGCAAACGTCGAGATGGACCAGATGGAGTTCATCGACAGAGGAATTCTCGCTGCGAGGATTTACCTCCGTCTCCTGGCTATGGGGGGCAGCTGGGCGCAAAGTATTTACCATGTCCAGTTTTACTTGATGTGTCTGAAATGTTTTCATTGCGGGAGAGAACTGCTTTCAAGCGACCAAGGCCAGAAAGCGATTTCACCGAAGCTTCGTTCATTGTTTGTCGAATTGAATCATTTCATAGTGGATTTGAAATCTGTTATAGAGAAATCGCCATTTTATTTTTTTACCACGAAGGAAAAATGCCTGACTGATACAATTACATCACTGGTGGAATCGATAAAATTTGCTAAAACGGATATTCACCCTACAGCACTGGTGGGTAAGTATCAACTGAAGGTTTTGTCACTTATTTAATTTTATTTTATTGATAATTGCTAATAGTACCTAATTCAATTCTATCCATTTTGCAACTTTATTTCATTTAAATAAAGTACTGTAGAACTCCAATTATCCAAACTCCGACTATCCAAATCGCTGATTATCCGAAATTAAGACGGAAAAAAAATTAAGACGGAAACGAACAAACCTATACTTTTAACTTCATGTCAGTGCTTGAAAACAAAGGTGGAAGTTCTTCAAGAAAATCAATGAATGCAGCAACAAAGATTTAAAAGATGCCGTTTTCAAGTGGTTTCTGCAGCGACTTTCTATGAGAAACCCAATTTCGGATCCGATTCTTTGTGAAAAAAACTAATCTTAGCAGAGAAGCTTGGTTGTTCACTCTTCAAAGCAAGTTCATTCTTCAAAGCTCTTTTTCTTTCAAAATAGTTTTTCTCTAATTTTCAACGTAAATACAATAATTAATTAAAAAAGAACCTTTTTTTGGAAAATATCCAAATATCCGAATTTTCAATTATCCGAATAGGGTCCAGTCCCAAATGATTTGGTTAATTGGAGTTCTACTGTAGCTAAATACAGTCAGTTTTTTTTACAATACGAGGTGGAGTTTGACACATTCTAATTAGTTGTAGAGAACCTGTCATACAATGCAATGAAGTATTTAAAAAATACTGTTGTCGCCTTACCCTACAAGTTAAAGTAAAAATTTTTTTTTTTAAACTTTTACTATTATTTTTTAATTATCCGGCACTAGGGAAAGTATTGTGAACGCATTTACTTTTGCTATTATAGTCATTTGACACAATCACTAATGGGGGGGGGGGGGGTTGGCGAGGTAGAGAGTGGGTGTTTGAGGGGTTTGGCGCACCGAGGGGGGATGTTCTTTGCTAACAGGCGGTATGTCTATGAGGTTTGTCAGAATGGTTATCTAGCATTTTGGATCAGAAAATGTTCCAAAAAAATATTTTTTTCTCTATCAATCATCTCAATACGATTCCTATCAAAAACCAACCAGCCTTAGTGTGGAAAAGCAGGTTGATAGTATTGGCCGCTGTTATTTCATCATGTCAATCGCAAATTATATATTATTTGATATTTTTAGGTTTTTTTAATTGTTTTTTTAGACTGGGCTTTGCTGCCTCTTGGTAGGATCTCATGGACCAGCGGTTGGGAACCCCTGATTTATAGTGATATATTTAAAAATCCAAATATTTCTTCCCAATACTATCGTCCATTGATATTCGATGTGTTTAACATATCGAGCAATCAGCTCGTGCATTTTTACTTACGTCACAACATACCAGACAGTAGCTTCTCTTAGAACAAAATTAAAATAAAGGTGAGATAGGTCACGAGTCGTAAGGGCTCGCATATGGCCGCCAGATGTCCGCTACTCGGCCGACGCAGATATACAAATATTCGAAAAAGTCACCAACCTTTACTCTTGCGTAACGCTAACCAAAGGCGTTCGTTGAAACATACCCCTGCTCACTTTCCTCGCACCATATCCCCGCAATGCCATGTCGCTCGAGAGTGCGTCTACTGTTCTCTCGGTATACTGTGCTTACTTGGTACGAGTATTTTATATGCTGGACAAATTTAAAACCAAGTATAGAGATAAAAAAAAGATTAGAAAAATCAAGAAAGGGATTCTTCAAGAGAAAAAAGGTATATATTTTGCAGAGGAAACTTCAATCCACACGAAGATCAAACCTCTGAGATGCTACATATTCTCAATATCATTGTTATTAATAGGACCCAAGGAAATAAAAAAATACTTACATATATATTAAAATAAATGCAATCAGGTAAAGTCAAAGTAGTGTTTATTACGTGACTGCCCAACAAAAAAATATGTTCAGGGTTCATCTATGTATGTTTCCGTTTCTTTATTCCACCATAACTCTAAACGCTTGAACCGATTAATAAGTGTGTTGTATTGTTAGAATCGTTATGTCATCCCGAGTGTCATAGGGTACCTTAACTGTCCAAATATCAAGTAAATAGTTGTCTAAATGTCCAAATATCCAAACATCAATAAATTAACCTAATTATATTGTGTTTAGTGTAAAATCAAAGGTCTGATTGAGTAAATTCCAGAAATATACATCTATCTATATGGAAAATTACATAAACCACAAATATTTCATAAAAGCCATAACAAAAATAACTATAAATACAATAGTTCACTTTCTGTAATGGAAATTGTGTTTTTGTCCTTTTTATATATTTACTTGTTTTTAAAATATTTGTTTTAGTTTATTGAAAATATTTCTTTATTATTATTATTATGGTTGGGTATATAACAATATTTATTTTATTATTAAATATCAAAATCAGTAAGCCTACTTTGATAAGGGCACCCATGACCTAGATAGGTTGGCTTAGAAATTAAAAATTCTGTAATTTATGTTTTAATCAAAAAAAAATAAATAAATAAATAAAGTGAAAGCTGAACGCTTCATATGTTTCAAAAGTTTGTAAACTTTTGATATGTGGGAGTATTGGAGTATACTACATATAAACCGAGTCATGAATGAAGAGTATTAAAGCATTTGAGCAAGAATAAACAAATATCGGGAACGTTAAAGATCCGCAAACTTGAATACTTCGCTCATGTCATACTTCATCCCGAAAGTTATAACATTATGCATCTCATAATTCAAAGCAAAATAGTTGTAAGAAAAAATCCAGGATAAAGAACAAAATTTCGGATTCGTAATCTACCGAATGGTTTTATAAATCTGCAACAACCTTGTTTCGGAACGGTGGCCAGTAAAGTTGTAATAGACTATGATAACCAAGTAGGGGATGTGGCGCCAGAATAAGAAGAAGTCATTCTGTTCCCCTTACTTAGTTCCGACCAGGATGAAACATCGGTCGTCGTCTTACACTAATTCTTTATTGTTCTTGCAGCCTGTTCACAGAACCGGCTTCAAACAAACATTTTAATCACTAAAATAAAATCGAAATCTCAGCTGACTTCAGTCCTGAATAGAGAAACTAAGCCTAAAAAGCGTTACTATGTGTAATATTTGTATTATATTTTTATTGTTTTTTTTTTCAGAACAAAGGGAAATTCGTGATTTACGCGAAAATATACACGATTGCCTTAACGCTCTCGTTGCTTTAAGCAATCTGAACATTTGTGAGGATCGTACGCTAGTTCTCAATATAATTTTCTGCGAAGTAATTTTTCCAAAATTGTTGGACTCGACTAATAGACTATGTGTATGTCAAAATTTCAATTAACTGAATTTTACAGCCTAACTAATCTATTTTTTATTTGTATTTCAGGAAGTACTCATGAGTGAATTTATATCCCTTGTTATAATATTGTCCAGGGAAAATAAAAGCGCCTTTTGGACACCATTCCAAACCTTAATCCAACGTCTCTGTTGCGCCAAAGACAGACTCGTAAGTAATGCATATCCTTATAATTATACTTACTGTGCACAAAGAAAGCCAGCGCCCCCCCCCCCCCTCCCCAAACTTAGTATTGGGTCCTTACCTATGTAATTGCTGGTTTTTCCCATTGGTCACTTGTAACTTGGTTAACTTGGGTTTGAGTTGGAATTTCAAATTCAAATAAATTTTAATTTAAGGCCATGATACTTTTTTTTAAGAATCAGGTGTTCATTTGTCTTTCTGTCGTTTGTATTTGCTCAAATATTTTCGTTTGTGCAACCATGGTAAAGTTGAAAATTTTGCTCTATTTTCAAATATGAGATCCTGTGCTGATGTTTTCTTTTACAGCAGTTACCGTCACTGTGTAATGTTAAGACCTGCAAACAATGATGGAGAAGCTCGTGATTAAATAACCGAGCCTGGTCAATCGCTCATTGCCACTGCTTCTGCATGACAACGTATAGCCACAGATTTCACTGCAAACAGTCGCAAAGTTGCAGGAGTTGCGGCTCGAGACTCTTGGTCACCCACCGTACTTGCCAGACCTTGCTCCAATAGAGTTTCATATTTTTCAGAATTTAGATAACTTTTTACAAGGGAAAAAAATCAACTTTGAAGAGTTGATGAAAAACGCCCTTAAAGTATTTATTCGTTCCTAGTCCACGGTTTTACAGCAAAGGAATTAAGCAACTCCCATTAAAATGACAAATCTGCATATAGGGGTCATTGTTTCTATTAATTAAATATATATTTTTCATACAAAGTTCTTGGCCATAAATTTCCTTTATAGAACAGCAACTTCATAGGTTTATTATATTAAGAACAGTTTACCGAAATGTCACCCTTCGTAGCGGATTTGAAGTAAAAAACATAGTGATGCATAAATATATAGAACTGCCATTCAATGCATATTGCAGTAAAAACCAATGCCATTTTTGCCCCGGGTTAGAGAAACAATGTAATAGCAACACGGGAGTTCGATATTTGAATCGATAGAGAAAATGTCAATTACTAGATGACGTCATATCTATCATTTGAACATGAAAACAAATGGCCACGCTGGAAAAAAATTAATGCTGCAGCGCCTCTACTGCACATACAAAATACCACAGAATTGCTGCAGAAAAAATATGCATGAATAATTGTAGCTGCTTCCGGCTGCGTGTTACAAGTATTCTCAGATTTCCTCGATACAAGAAAGCATTTAATGGTTGACTGTAAGATATTGCTCTAAGTCTGCCATTTTAGGCATAAATTATCTTTTTTTATAAAACCAGTGTAATATTCATTAAGTAATGTTTTTATAGCACAATAAATTCATTCTATTTCATTTTATTTAAGTTGTAAAATAACAAGCAATAACAACGAAGTGGACATGTTAATCACGTGGCTATGAACTACCGGTTGTCTAGCGGCCTTTCATGAAGAAGGCAGCTGGCCTCTTCTTTGGGACATAGCTTCTGCGATTCTACACATTTCCCACATTCCTATACATTGAAAAAAATAGATTATCCTCAATCCTGGTAGTTAAATCACTTATTTTTCAGTCCAATGTTTTTTTTTTAAATAAAATGAGTAGCTTCAAAATAATTATTTTATTTTCCTATTTTTAATCTAAAAGTTTTTTTGCACTTGAGAGAAAGACGGTAGTTTTTTATAACACTTTAGATGCATCTGCCTGGCGATTTTACCTACTGCACTGGTATGATAATATGCACCGTTCAGGTTAACAAACCAAATAATTCAATTGCTGGAAAGGATGTAGAAAGCGACAAGTTAGATCGCTATAAATAACAAGTTAGATGACTCGATTCCTAATTTAACCGGAAATAAATAAACTATTATAATTCCGATATGTATACAATGAAATATTTTATTTATCAAACAGTCTGCTGTGAAACATGTATAATTAATATAATATTTTTTTAATACAATGAAAATGAATTTAAATGTAGGTATTGCAAAAATCAAAGTTTCGGATTTTTATATGGCTGCCTGAGACGTTTATACTTTTGACTGAAATTAGACCTTTCTTTTGCATCGAAAACCTAAAGTCGACACCGATGTTGAATACTCAAAACCTAATTTATATTAATGATGTTTATCCAGTAGACATTGCAATTTAATAAATAATAAAACATTTCAAAATAAGAAAATATCGAATGACAAAACTGCTTTTTGGTGACGGTTCCAATTTCTGCCACCAGAGGCGTTGACATCGAAATCTGAAGTCAGGAGACTTTGTGCGTAAATGCCTAGTATGTTTTCATAGAATATTAAATTACGGCAATGTAATATAATCTAATAATATTTCAGGACAGAGTCGAAGTCAGAGAAGGACGATTGAGTGTCGTCCTTGAATTGATCTCGCATTTGTCTCCAAGCAAGTTCAAAATTATTTTTAATTGGATGAAGCAATTATCGCAGACTGGGGAGGCATCGTATCGCAATTTAGCCCTGGTATGATTGTAATTGTATCTACTATGTTAAAACGCTTAGGGTAGCGCTGCACTTGTCCAACGCTTGTAACGTATGCAATGCATTATGTTGTCTGGACCCTTGGATATGCATGCTTAGAGACACACTTACCCTAGGCAACATATCGTATGTTAAAGGGGTCTCTAAGGTGTGGGACAAGTGTGGTGCTGGCCTTATTCCAATGATGGACTTGTTCCCCTTGGTGCTTCCACTAGGGATCCCCTCAAGATAAAGAGATTTGGAAAAAGTCTTGTCAGCGCTGGCCGATTTCATGTATCTAAAGCCGGGTCTCCTGCGCATGATTTTTCGAAGCAATACACAAAAACATTTGTTTTCATACACAAGCTATCTTGCGTATAGAAATGTTTCAGGTTTAAAAAAAAACGCTGTATAGATATCATAAATAAAATGTAGAATAAAATACAAACGGAGCTGCCATGGAGTTCACCGACCGGAGTCGGGCTCATCAGGATACTATTTTTACACTTCTTGGGGTTGAGCAGTGGATTCCGGACTAACGACCGGCTGTGGTGGGTTTAGGACAGCTGTCTTGCCACATGTGAGCGTTTACCTTACCACTCATTCACTCCCCCTTCGAAGCCATAGAATTTGAGATGCGGAAATTGCAGTTTTAGATATTTTTTCGAGGAAAGAGTTGATTAATTTTCTGGAAACACCAAGATCTTTAAAGAGGTGAAACAGAGATTTTACTGGCAGGCCACGAGCGCCAACTTCCACCGCGTGAAGGTGAACAGTGAAACCGTTCCGGGTGACGGTATTTGCAAGATCATGGTAATTATTTAATTTGTACTCGGAATTTGGAATAATTGATTCCCATGGAAGAGGTAATTCTACAATAAGGGCCACCTTCCGAGATAGAGAATAAAGAGTTATATCTGGACGGAGGGCTGTGCATCCGAGACTTTCAGGGAATTTATACTGTTTAGAGACCGAATCGACCTCCAAAATCCAATCTGAAGCTTTATCGATTATTGAGAAAGGTTTTGTTGTTAAATGTTTTTTGCCTTTAGAGCCATCCCGCACAAACTGTATTGGGGGTTTGGAGGGTAATGTTAAACCCTTGTAGGCACGAGCCACTGAGAGGCTTGGTTGGCACGAGCCAATGAGTTCTGACTAGAAGGACGTACTTTTATTTTTTGCAATTATAGACGTTATATCGGGGAGAAGAAACAAATTTCGAGTCAGACCATATTTGCGACTTTGAAATGTTTACATCTGCCAAGAGTTACGAGAACAACCTATCAACAAAGCTATTTCTTTAATAGTGTTGAGTTTCTTTTTTTTATCCCTGTATTCTCGGCACTGTGTGTCCCAGATAACGGGTCTCTCTTTGATTAAAGTTAAAAAGTATAATAAACAGTATCCCTATTCGAATCCATCATCATTTTTTTATTACAAAGTCTTCACAAGATAATAACCTCAAAAACCGTGATATTGTTATAAACCTCACAAGAATTTTATTTGGTAATGTGTAATATTTATCGGGGTTTACGTATAAATAAATAATAAATATAAAATACCAGCTCAATAAGCCCAAGACAAATTTTTAGTCATATTTGGGAGAAAACGATCGATTATTTGGTAAAATTAGCTACTCTGGATGAAGTATATACTAGTATTATGTAAATATATAATATACATGACTAACATGATAAATTATTAGGTAACAAGAGATAATTCTTAAAAAAACGACATTGTTTGTATTTACATACAAAATCGACCAAAAATTACGAAGGATAGTCGTCGTTTTTCTGCACAAATTTTGTATCAGAATGGCTGGCTTTCGAAGGGTTAAAGACTCATACCGTAAACTTCACGTTATTGCACACCCAACATGACAAAAAAACATTATGCTTGAATTTTAAGCCCTCAGCTGCAATATTGTCAAAATTTAATGGCAATATGTATAAAAGAAACATAGTGATAGCGATGGCAAATAATACCTAATAATTAATCTCTTCTGTGCCTTGTAAACAGCACCGGCGTTACTAGTAGTTTGCCATACCTTATAGGACACTGTACCCTATAGGGCGCCATACCGTACCCTATATGTCGCCGTACCCTATAGGGCGCCGTGTACCCTATGGGGAACGGCCAGTAGGCCGGCCCTATTTGCAGAATTTCGATCCTAATACGCTTTGTCTGCTAAGTATTACTGACTATAATCCCTTGTATATAACCAGCCGATCTGAACTACTAAATTGAATTAATAATTTATGTAGAAAGACATGAGTAATTATATTTAGGTACATTTTATACACTTACTAAAAGCAAACGCTTTTAAATTATACTCTTACAAAAAGGCTTACTAAAACGTGGATACATTTTATATTATTTTATTAAATTTTATTATATATTGATGTCAACTGACCAGAAATATATAAAATGAGGCGATCTGGCAAAAATGTTTGTATTCCCCGCTGGGATGCCATTTTGAAAATTAAACAGCGCCCTCTGTTATTTGTGATACTCTCGTAAATATCAACATTTGAAATATAATAAAAAGTCTGATTTACATTTGATCCACCTTCTTACAAACTGACATCAGCGTAATCTTAATGTAGGTAAAGATATTTTTTTATGATTATATTTCTTTCAGGAAATTTTCAGTAGCATCATTGAACGATCGTTCAATTGTACCGGTACATCTTATGAATATACAGAATGGATATTTAAAAATAATGACGAAAGATCTCTTCCTTCATCTGATGATAATAGCAATGATGGGAATAACGGCGGGCTGCGGCCAGGATTCTTTATGGTGTACAACGATAACACAGACAGAGTGCAATATCTTGATATAAGCGAATTGCTAAATCTTATTGCTGATCGAGCCACCGATATCAAAGGATCTATCAGAGCCAAAGCTCTTGCTATCTTAATGAAACTGTTCAATACCACGGATGAGAAAATAGCAGAAAGTTTGAAAGTAAGCCAAATTTATATTCATATTTTGCCTGGAAGCTATTTCCCACGCTACGCAATATTCTAAAGTAATATTCAAATATTTACAGAGCGTCTGGATACAGACTGTTATCAGTGTGCGAGTCAAATCTAGTAACACAATTTTAACTTATTTATACACATATCCTATTGAATTATAACTTTGTTCACATAAGTTACAACGACAATGGGCTCGATTGCGTTTCTTTGTGAACTAATATCAAAAAAAAGATCTTGCGAACGAGACAGCATTGCGTTAGAGCGGAATGTAAAATGAACGATCGAGTCATTTCCCTTACAAAAAAAACCTGCCGCACATAAAATAATCCAAATTAGTTTAAAAACATTTCGTCCGGTCTTACATTATGCCTCTTTTGTTCTATTGGTAGTTTTATGTTGGAAAATGAACAAATATTCATTTTATATTCCGCTCTAATGTAATTGGCCTATCTCGCTCGCATGAACTAATTTCAATTTTATTTCACAAAGAAACTCAATTGACCATTATCATTAATACATTAAAATATATGTATACAAGGTATTCAAATCCCTGCTATAAAATATAAAAATCATTGGCATGCATTTGTAGGCTTGATTATCTTTTAGTTAAATATATTTTTTTAACCAAGTTGTTTGTTTCTAGAACCTTAAAGGTGGAAGAAAATATGATTTTCTATTGCAATTGGCAGCAAAAAAACTTAAGAATGAGAAATCGGAAGATAGAAAGTTTGCGGTGGAATTCCTGTCTACCCTCTTTCAAAAAGATAGTACACTTATTACAGAAGATAATTTATCGGTAAGTTTAACTACTCAAAAATTTTTACTAATATTGTAATAGTGTTTTTACCGATGTGAAGGTTTTTGTGAAATACGTAATTCAAAAGAAATATTTTGTTTATTGACAAGCAATTTGTTTATAATGATGTTGCTTAACCCTCAGAAAGCTAGCCATGGCAATGAAACTCACGATGACATGTTTTCAACCCTCCAAAATTTCTTTGTAGGAGTGCTACATAATTGCATAAATATGGAGATCCGCCGCCGCAAGTTGTCGCAATGAAAAACCACCGATCGGTGGTATTAGCATTCCAGCAGTTAAATTATTATTTTTTATATTTTACAAAACTGTTTTTTTTAGGCAATTGTTAACGCTTGCTTCGATATCGACTTTCACGTGAGACTGGCTGCTGTGCTTGAGTTAGCAAATTTGATACGAAAGCAACCCGATGCCCTAACGATTAACGCCTTTTTGGACGGAGTTATAAAACGAGATCCTGATCCAGAACGAGAAGTATGTTATTTCTCGTCTTTCATGCATTTTATTGATACACCCCAAAATCTACATCATCTTTAATTAAAAAAGTTTTTTTTTAAATAATCAGTTTCTTATTTGTAAAAAATATATACTTATTGAACTGTCGGAAATCCCATCATGGATCACTGTCATTTTTCTTTCAGATAATTGGAGCTATTCGATACATTATTGAAGAGCTGATAATAAGCAAGTTTACAATGTTTTCTGAAAACACCCAGCCGGGTGTTTTGCCCTGGTTCTTCTTGACTATGGTTATCAAGAGAGACTTGAAAAGCCATCTATGCTTCCATCTTAATGGCATGGCAAATAACTTAAAGTGAGTAAATTCTCCCTTCCATTATTCATAAATTTGTATCATTATTGCTATATCCATCAAGTCATCAGTCATTCTCTTTCACCGTGCATGGAGCCCGTCTTTGGAATGCTTTGCCGAAAAATGTGAGAACCGCGCCAAGCATAACAACTTTTAAAAACAGACTCAGAGAGCATTTGAAATCCTCCAGATAAATTCCCTTTCCCCTCCCATTCCCCTCCTTTTAAAACTTTAGCGTCCTTATAGATGTTAGATTATTTTGATGTGGCAAATCTGTGCCCACAAAGAGTAAAGTATATACTTCTTTCTATCCTCCTTTATTTTATTTGTTGTACTCTTTATATAGGTTGTTATGTAGTCTACTCGCAAATAATGTTCTTACAATAGTATAGGTTAGCTCTAAAATATTGCCTGCAGGCAATAAGCTCGCCTTTTCTTAAGAATAAAGAGTTTTATTATTATTATTATTATTATTATTTATATAATCGATCTTTAACATCTTTAATTTATATAATCAATCTTCAACGTTAAAAAAAAATATTTTACTTTCAGGCCTGAACTTGTGACAATTTTAACTACTCATATCGGAAAGCATAGCGATGAAAATTGCTGGCTGATGCTTTCATGTCTTTCGAAAGTTGTGCCGGTAAAGGAGGTGGGATTTGCGGTACAATATTTATACGAAAGCACATCGAATCCTGTGAGTATAACTTGAAAATTGGTATTTTTTATGTCATCAGCTCTTTATTCTTCAATGATAAGAAATAAAATATCCAACATATACCAGACTGAGCAAAGGGGTATGGGCAAATCAGTGGCGTACCCAGGGTTGGTGAATGGGGCAAGCCCGACAACTTCCCACCTGTGGTGCGTGACATTGTAGCCTCCTACTACAACTGTCTGACGTTCCATGTCAAAACGCAAGAATTTACTAACCGCTCTATATCATATTCAATTGGACTGTTTCAAGGCTGTTGCCTCTCTCCGACGATATTCAATATCGTTTTCAATATACTGCTGGAAAGCCTGACCCAGTTCGACAAGAGTGGGGTTACCATTTTAAAACAGACGGCCGGCCAATACATATCGTTGTGCCTCGCTTTTGCCGACGACCTAACTTTTATCACCAGGAGCCCCAAGTAGCTTTCCCTGCTATTACAGAAAGTGGAGCTGTTCTGTGACTGGTCAGGCTGTATAAAAGTGAAGCCCTCCAAATGTTTTTGCCTTGGACTCGCCCGAATAGACACAAAATTTACGTCCTATGACCCAAAATTGGTCTATAAGGGCTCTATCATCTCCCTTATAGACCCAAATAACCACTTCAAATTTCTTGGCAGGAAAATCACCTGCCAGGGAAAAGACCTTTCTGGCGATCATGTTATAGAACATTTCAGTAGATGCCTGGAAAAGATAGATGCATTGCTAATTTCTGGCCCTCGTAAGGCTTGGATCTATGACAACTATCTAACTTCACATTTGTCATGGCCCTTTCTTATTTACGATTTCACCAAAATCCAACTGTCTCGTCTGGATGCACTGGTGACAGCTAGTTTAAAATCCTGGTTGTCCTTAGCCAAACCAGCTGACCCCTCGACTCTCTTCAGGTTCAAACACAATTTTGGACTAGCTCTAAAACTGCCCTCTCTGCTCTACGCCAACTCCAGAATAACCAAAAATTCGATTCTAAGCAATTCCAAGGATCCGGCAATATCGAAACACGTAGTAAGTGGCCGTAGTGAGTCAAATGATCTACAAGCCCGCGTCGACTTCCTAAAAGTTCCTTACTGGAATCAGCCAGAATGGCACTGGTCTGGGGTATGGCAGTACAACCATGAGCGATGTGGACTTAAAGAAGTCTCTCTTGCGGGGAGATTACGACAGCAATAGTATGGCTCACGCTATTGGCCTTCAATGCCAGAATGATTGGACAACAATTGGAGACTTTTGCATTCCTCCTCCAATGCACTGGAAAGTAATGTTGTATGACTGGACGCCAGAGATGCTGAAATTTTATTTAAATGCCTTTAAGCATACACTTCCAGACCCCAGTAACCTCGCTCGTTGGAGCTATGCCGAGGATAGTTCATGTCCCCTTTGTAGCAACACCCCTTGCACAGCTAGACACATTCTAGCTGGCTGCAAGGTGGCCTTAGATCAAGGACGGTACACTTACCGCCATGACAAAGTTCTCGCTGTTATTCGCGAGGTAATTAGTCTCTCAGTGGCTCGTGCCAACAAGGGTTTGACATTATCCTCCAAACCCCCAATACAGTTTGTGCAGGTTGGCTCTAAAGGCAAAAAACATCTCACTGCAAAACCTTTCTCAATAATCGAGAAAGCTTCAGATTGGATTATGGAGGTCGATTCGGTCTCTAAGCAGTATAAATTTCCTGAAAGTATCGGATGCACAGCCCTGCGTCCAGATATAACTCTTTACTCTATCTCGGAAGATGGTCCTTATCGTAGAATTAACTGTTCCATGGGAATCAAATATCCCAAAAGACCTCGAGTACAAATTAAATAAATACGATGACCTCGCAAATGCCATCACCCGGAACGGCTTCACTGTATACCTTCACACGGTGGAAGTAGGCGCTCGTGGCCTGCCAGCTAAATCTTTGTTCACCTTTTTAAATATCTTGGTCTCTCCAGGAAAATAATCAATCGTTTCTAGAAAAATTATCTAAAACCGCAATTTCTGCATCTTAAATTCTATGGCTTCGAAGGGGGAGTGAATGGGTGGTAAGGTGAACGCTCACATGTGGCAAGACAGCTGTCCTAAACCTACCACCGCCGGTCGTTTGTCCGGAATCCACCCTTCACCTCCCAGAAGTGTAATAACTATATATGATGGGCCCGATTTTTGGTCGGTGAATTCCAATAAAATGAATTTGACTATACAAGAGTAGGATTACCAAGTGGCTTATTTTATAAATAAAATAAAAAAATAAATAAAGTAATCAACAAGAAAAAAGTTATCACTTACCGGGGTGAAGGTGGGAGTGGAGATGACTCTCGTTCAGCGACTTGGGTTTCTTTCTTATCAGTGACGATTATATATATTTTTTATATATATTTTAGGTCCAATCGGTCAATGTGAAGGAAATGGTTGTCGACTCGCTGGTCAACTGGTGCAGCGTCATTTCACAACCCCATAAATTACGCGTCGTCCTCATAAGCGAACTGAGGACGATGACACGTAAAGGTGTCGAAGTAGGAGAGTCTTCTATTTCGACACCTTTACGTCGGGCTATGATTATTTTGACCAAAAAGTTAAATCCGGACAATATTCAGTGGGCTACTGAATGTTTGGAAATTTGTAAGTTAACTGCTTTATTTTATTTTATTCCTCTCTATATTACAAGGGTTGTCTAAAAAGTTCTCGGTTTGATAGCGAAAATAACAATTTATGCTATCAAAAACTTTCTATATTTCAACATAATACGAGGGTCATTTGAAAAGGTTCCAGCCTCATTGACTTAACCCTTCAGGCCCCGCGACTCGCGGTTAACCCTCAGGTTGACTGCGATATCGAAGTCGCGGGGCCTGAAGGGCGGTTAAGGAAGCTGCAGAAAAAAAAATCTTTCGCTATCCAATAGATGGACTTGATGATGGTCTGTCAATAATGGAGAAAATTGAGTATTGCGCAGTGATAAAATTCCTTCATTTGAAAGGATAAAAGACTCAGGAAATACAAGATGACTCAAAATTTGTATGAGGTTAAGCCTCCCCTTCATTTACAACTACCAAACAGTGGGTAGCCGAGTACAAACATGGTTGTACGAGCATTTTACTGAAAACCGATATAACTTTCGAAATGATCGATTTAGTGCATAAAACTATGATGTAAGATCATCGATTGACTGTTAAGGATATTGCTGCCGCTTGTGGGATGTCACAAAATTTTACATCAAGATTTGTATATGAGAAAATTGGCTGCGCGCTGGGTAGACGATCGGCGAAAAGGGCATACGGACGGACATGCCGCGCGAGTGTTGCACAAGTTTGCATTGCTTCCGCACCCACCCTATTCGCCAGATCTAGCTCCAAGCGACTTTTTCTGTTTCCTAATTTGAAAAAAATATCTCGTGGGAAAAAAAAATAGGTCAAAATACGCTGTAAACCGTGTAAAATACGTGTTTTTTGGGTTTAAACAATATTTTTTTTCTGTTGATTTAAAAGAATGGGAGAAACTTTGGACCAAATCTATCGAGTTGCAGGGAGACTATGTCAAGAATTAAATTTATTTTGCTTCTAATTATGTATTTTTCTTAAAAAGGCCGGAATCTTATCAAATGACCCTCATATTAATAATCTTTAATACATTTCATCTAGCAGTGTTTCAGCGCCATTATCTAGTGTTCCTCCAGAAGTGCTGCAAAGTACCCATTATCATCCGCAATCGCTTCTCGATTGGACGAAAATAGTTGTTGACTAGCGAGGAACTTTTGAGTTTTGGGAAGAGATGAAAGTCTGAGGAGCCGAATCAGGGGAATAGGGCAGAGATTCCCGCACTTCATAGTGCAAATCCCTCAATTTGCCCATCGCCAAGACTCTTCTGTGGACAGGGGCATCGTCCTAATGGAAGATGATCTTTTCTTCTCCAAGCCGGATCTGTTTTCATGAATTTTTGTATCTATTTTCATTACAAGTTTAGAATAGTATTCCTCAGTTATTGTTTTACCTTTTTAAAAGTAGTCGATTAACAGAATTCCTTTTGCATCCCAAAACACCGACACCATGAACTTTCCCGTTGATAACACCGTCTTCGACTTCTGTCTGCTGCATAAACTGTTGTTTCGTTTCTGACATAAAATGGTGAATTGATGTTTCATCTATTGTCACATATCAATGCAGAAAATCAGTCTTGTTTTTCGTTAAACCCTCAAAGCACTGTTCGGAAAGTGTCATGCGAATGTCGTCCACAGTGAGCAAAGCTTTTTTATGTGCGATTCCTTTCCCAAAATGTAACCGGCATGTTCTTTTGTTATTCCTACAGTATTATCAATTTTGCGCCCCTTCGTACGCTGATCTTCCAAAATCATATAGTTCAATTTTTCATTGATTTCCTGTATGGTTGCACTTTTCGGATGTTCTTCACATGGATCATCTTGGATGCCTTCTCGGTCACATTTAAACTCGGACGACTATTTGTTCACGGGGTAAATTGATACTCTCATGATACTCACTATCACTAAATGATACTCATTTTTTTTTATTTCCAACAACAAACGCACCACAACTGGTTCAAATTACTGCCTACAGCCAACTGCTGGCTGAAATGGCTTGCAATTTCACATGGCATCTACTGCCATGTGCCTGTCAACAGTCGTATCAACATTAAAGGAAAAAATCGTGCAAGTAGTGTTGCCATCTATGAGCAAGGCCGAGAATTTCTCAGATCAACCTAGTATTACAAGCTGTACCTACCTGTGATTAAGCCCGCATTAAAGTCTGGAGTTATTGTGATATGTTGATTTTTCTGTTGGTGCCCCCTAGCATTGCAAACATACTAAAATATAAGTATATAGTAATAATTAAGTAAGACAGTACACCGAAAATATATTTTTCAAATATCAATTTAGAATAAATGACTTATATCCACCTATAATAGACTGCTCCGCATCCAGTGCAGGGCTGCCATATGTCTTTAGCTCTTAGAGAGCCAGCCATGGGAATGAAACTCACGATGGCATGTTTTCAACCCTCGAGAATTTATTTGTAGGGGGTGGTAGTGCAGGCATACTAATATATAATAGTGGCTTATTCAATGAAGGCGACTTTTACTGCATTTAATTGCATAAATACGGAGATCGGCCGCCTGTGAATTTGTTAGTATTCAGTATTCAATTCATATATTGCCGAAGAAAGCGCACTACACAGTTCATTAATATGGATGTTCCAGCTAAGATGATGATCGATCATGATACCTAGGAACTTTGTCGATTTGCTTAATTCTAGAGTACTGTTGTCTAGAGTTATATTAAATGGTATAGCAGACGATTTATATTTTGAGGAGAAGTGCATAGTTACGGTTTTTTTTGCATTAAGCAAGAGATTATTCTCTGTGAACCATGAACTTGCTAGGTTTAACGCATGATTGGCATTGGTCATTAGGTCGTTAAGATTGTTATCGTGAAACAGGAAACTTGTATCATCCGCATAGAGTAAGATTTTGGTGTAGGCTGGCAAGCAATTGCCTATATCATTAATAAAAAATAAAAATAATAATGGACCAAGAATCGATCCCTGTGGAACTCCGCAGGATATCGGTTGAGGTGTAGATCTAAATCCATCTATTTCTACTACCTGTGACCTGCCTGTTAAGTAGGATATCAAACGCTTTGGATAGGTCACAAAAAACTGCCACGGGTTGGGAAGAATTTTCAAAAGTGTCGGTAATGAAATTTACCATCTCCAAAATCGCCGATTATGTTATTTACGATTATATTACCATCTCCGAGGGGGTGGACATATTCTTCCTAAAACCATATTGATATTTATTTAGTATATCGAATTTATTTGCGAATAGATATAGCCTGTTATATAAAAATTTTTCGAAAATTTTGGAGAAAGCTGGAAGCAGTGAAATTGGCCTGTAATTTTCAGGATCAGTTTTGTTCCCTTTTTTAAAAACTGGTACTATCTTTGCTATTTTCATTAGATTTGGGAACACACCTTGTTTCATTCAATTATTAAAAATAGACCTCAAGGTGTTGGAAATCGTTGGTGCTATATTCTTTATTAATTTAATCGAGTGTGCCCAGATATCCATTGATGTTTTTGTTTTGATGCCATTCAAGGCCTTATCAAATTCAATGGAAGTTATAGGATGCAACAGTATTGATGCTGGTATCTCACCTACAATTGTTGAAGAGGATAAACTAGGAAAATTTGTCATGCGTTTAACAGCGTTTATAAAATATTCATTGAGTATATTTGCCGTTTCTGTAGGATCAGAGACTTTAGAACCATTGTGAAGTAATTGAATAGGTTCATTTGCCTCACTTAAAATATTTCTACCCTCTCTATTGATGATACTCCACATAGTTTTGGTTTTATTATTCGACTGCTTAATCTATTCTTCTATAGTATTTTTCTTAGCCGCTACTACTGCTTTGTCATATTTTTGTTTACAGTTCGTATAATAGTCCTTAAGTAATGAATTTGTGTTTTGATTTAAATTATCCTGCAGAATTTGAAGTTTTCCTAGATCGTTTCTAAGCTCATTATCAATCCAAGAAGGCGTACCGCCTTTTGTTGACACTAGTCTGTATTTCGAGGGAAAGCAAGCTTCAAAATGACGATTAAAAACTTTTATAAAATTGTCATAGTCAGAATTTAGGTCTAATGAATCAGTAGTAAAGCATTCTTTAGTTAATAGTCTAATAAATGAGTTAATAGCGTTAAAGCCGAATTGTCACATGCTTTTTGTTTGGGTTCGTCAAATTTGATTCTAAGTGGATCATCTGAGCATTATGGTCAGAAAAGGGTATAATTACATTATCAATAGAGCAAAAATTTGCCCTTCTATAAAATATGCTATCGATGCAGGTCGCACTGAGTCCATTAATCCTGGTTGGAGTATTAAATGCCATTGTAAAGCCACATGATGTAAAAGAGTCTCTTAGCTTATTGCTATTGCCTGAGTTTTGTAGGATATTAATGTTAAAATCACCACACACCACAATCTGCTTGGAGGAGTTTGAGAGTTTGTCCATAATCGATTCGAGGCAAGACATGAATACCTTAAAGTCACTGTTCGGTACCCTATAAATACAAACAATGACACATTTCTATTGTGTAATTTCTACACAGGATATTTCCGTGTTTCGTTCTACGGATAATGATGTTATATCATCCCTGGTTTTGACATTTATCTCATTTTTAACCATGATACAGCTACCGCCTCTTATGTGATCTTTTCGACAAAAATAACTTGCAAGTTTGAAACGGTTAATATGTAGTAAATTGATATTATTTGTCTGCATCCAATGCTCTGTTAGGCAGGCCACGTGAATATAGTATTTTTCAAGGACGATCTCTATGCTTAGATGTTTTTTATTTATTCTTATTGCATGATTCCAAGCTGCTGCGTTAAAAATCAAACTGTCATTACAGGGAGCATTGGGTTGTTTTCAAAATAGGAAAAACTCATAGGCAACGTTATTCCTTATGTCTGCTCATAATTTCACTGTTACGGTGAAAATTTCTTCACGAAAACATCCTATATAGGAATGCTAAAGCCTAAAGAGTGTTCTGACAAAGATGGTAGTTTTTCATAACACAGAATCGCCATAAGTCTGGTGAATATCTGGCGCACCAGTAAGATCAGAACATAACGGAGTAATATATATTTTACATTTGTTAACATATTAGGTGCGATTTGACAAATATATACACAGTGACAAAAAAATCACAACTGTCAATTTTTAATAGTTTTATGGGGCGTTTGTTGCCTCTTGATAAGGACCATAGTTCGATTATTTGGTTCAAAGTAGGTATTATTTCAGATCCTAGATCTAAACAACTAAACATTAATAGCTGACTTTTTAGAGAAAACCAATATTCAATATAAGGTCAGCGCCTCTCCCAAAAACCTTGAAAAAGCGCTCAGTAAATTTGCCTACTTAACCTTTACGCCTAGAAGATTTGTTTTCAATTGCAAACCAACAATTTATTTTATGGTTTTTTAGTTTTTCAAGGTTTTAAATTTGACCTAAGTTGATTTTTCTTGGTTTATTTCCTAAAAAAAGTTATTATTTCACTCAGGTCACAAACACATCACCGATGGACAAAATCTGGAACGGTGGTTAATAGCCATAGATTTTGCCCTCATTGCACCGCAGTCTTTGGAGACCATTTTACTTGACGCTCTCATAAAAATGGTCATGAATTGTGGACACGGTGCATATTATACAGGTATGAATGTCTTTATTGTAAATTCAGAGTAGATACTTATAGCTGGGGCAAAAAACGAAACAGCCTATTGCTCGCAACAGCTTTGTAACAGGAAAAACGAAGCAACAGGTTCCACAAACAAAGAAGCGGTACGCTTCTGGCACTGCTATGTCTGCAGTAACTGCATGCAACCATTGCTCCGACCACGAGCTCGAAATCTGGCCTAATCCTGCTGATGCCCTCTATTTGCTGGTGAACAAACGGAAACATGACTCTTTTAACTATTGTTTTCACTGTTGTGTATTTATTTCTTATGGATTATGCGCTGTTGCCCGTTGCTTGCTTATTTACGGTTTTTTTTGACAATTTTATTGCAAAGCTAGCATGTGTATTTGCGATTATCCACTTCTGTCTCTGATGTTTTTTAAGCAGTTTGCCATGATCAAAATAATAGACAATCGAAAAAGACATGTCAGGATAGACGAAGAAGAATTATTGAAAATATACCTTAGATACCTATAATATTAGACACAACTAAAATTACATAAAATCATATTTCAATTCTGAATTACCGACAAGGAGCAAGAGTCATTTGCAATAATGGAAGTTTTTTTTAATTTTTCCTTATAATATAATAAAATCTGTACATTTTGTTTTGAGGACATCCTAAATAGGTAAGTACTTATGCTAAGGGTGGCATAAGATTCAAGTACAAACATTGAACTATCCAACTATTATAAAAAGTGTATTAATGTTTAAATATTCTTCCATTTTTTTTAAAACTGACACGTTAGTGATCTGTTTAAGTATAAAAACCGTTTTGTGATAAGTTTCAAGGTTGCATATTTTATATAGTGAGCGAAATCCTCGGGTATGCGGGAGTGTAGATACCTCGAGGTCCTAGATAGAAATTAACCTCTGTGCGAATCTAGCGACTCGGCTAGGCAGCGGTATGTTGTCTTTAGGGAGGTTTTATCAAAGTGCACTCGTCCCGTATATTGAATTTGACGTCGAGGCGCTTCGTCGGATGAAGGTCGCCTTAGATGACTCCTCCGACCTCTAATATCTGACACATTTTCTCAATGCACGCACTTATAATTGGACTTACTACTGTGGCAATCGTTTAATATGGCTGAACATAGTAGGCCAGCGTTCGGAGTTGACCTAATTCTTCGCATGCCAGCCGGCCGCGCGTCAGTGATTGGATTTGGTGCCGCTGAAAAATTCGCAATCTTCGCCCATGCTTTATTGCAAATCTTTCAAATTTCAGTAATAATATCATTTTTCAAATTTAAGTAATAAACGTCAATATCGCATTTCGTAAATTACGACCGGGTCGATACGCTCGAGCAAACTTCTTTCTGTTAACTCTTTGAACGCCGCCGTCACATACGCTGTGCCAGACGATTTTTGACCCTCAGCGCCGCCGTCACAGCCGGTGTGACAGCAGATGCGGCTCTGATTTTTTACTCTTTTCAACCATTCGATTTATTGCCATCGAAATAAAATAGATTGCAGTCGCTTGCCGATTAAACTAGGAATAAAAAGAGATGTCGCAGTTAATGTAATATTGTCTTTGAGATGTGTAAACTGATCCTGAAAGCGTATTTCATAATTCATCTGAAAGCCATCAAGTATCAATTGTTACTTTGTTCTGATTTTGTGGTTTGTGCTGTGGAAACCAGGAATAACATAAGTAATTCTGCTTTCATTGTTATTTAATTACATTATTATCATGTATTACCGATCAATTTGAAAAAATACAAAGTAAGAATGTGTTTTATTCGCTATTCAATCTTGGTTTCGATTCGATTCGATTTCACCGCTCCGTTTATCGCGTGAAATCTTGTATTCGTTCGAATAATTTAAAATAAATTACATATCATTTTACTGGAAATTTAGTCTAGATTACACTTTCGTAAATTGACTGCACGTTTGACATGTAATTTCCTGGTAAACTTCGATTTTCTGCAGCATTGCAAGGTGTTTCATAATTAGCTGTATATTAAATATGCGATAAATTTATTTACCTCAAACTGCAGCGTTTGAGATAAATAAATATAAAATCTAGCAGTAATCAGATAGGAGTAGGCATACCTAATTAAAATATTGCACATGGTAGGGTGCACATATTTATATCATCCCCACGTAATTTTTGTATTTAAAATTTTGGTATGTGTCGTTTTTTATTTTTTTTTTACAGAAGATTATTTTATATAAAAACTCAGTTTAAAATATTTCAAAAAGTTTTTTGATTTAGGACTGATTCCGAAGAAAAGCATATTTATAGATTTATAGTTCCAATATTATTATTTTTTTCAGTAACAAAAATTTTAAAAAAAACGCACACAATTTGCGACTCAGTTTTTTCAGTAGAATAAAATCGTATAAAAAACTACTTCATAAGAAAAAACAATAAACTTTATAAAAACAATTATGTATATGCTCTTTTGGTATAGTTTTATGTATAGAATTACCTACTTATAGGAAAATCAACAGTAATGATTAGCCTTATATACCTACTAATAAATATTACCTCTATGGTCACCAAACTAAATCGTAGTCAATATAATATAATTAGGCACACATTCTATTTTGAAATACAATTTTTATGCTCTGTTTTTTCCTTTTGACTGTCTCTGTCAATTATTATAATAATATGTATATCATTGATGGACTGTATATTATTATTACCCTTTGTTTGTTTATTCTCTTTACTTTTGCTAATCTCCATTTTCGAGACGTTAAAATACCTCGAAGCATTTACACTTTACTATTGTGAAAAAAGTATACAAGAATAGAGACTTCGGCAAACGGACCAATCATCTGGATATTTCCAGAGTACGGTCCGATTTGCGGGGTATCTGTACCTGTCGCGGCCGGCACTGCATAATGCACCGCGCTTTCCAAAGAGTTGTGCTTTATGTATTATTTATTATTTACAATTTATTTCCATAACTACATATCTCACGTCGAAGTACTATAGAAAATTATAAGCGTAACTAACGCACCATATGGTTACTGAAAACGTTATATGAGATGTAACTACAAAAGTACCCATGTAACTACAAAAGTACCTGAAATAAGCAAGTCTAATATAACTACAGTCTAATAGAAATAAGCATTGTAGGATAATGAAATATAATATAATATGCATCAATTATATCAGATTGGAAATCAAAGACAATATACCCCTCCTTCTGCCTAATAAGAGGCCCAGACTTTTGCTGAATAAAGGATAGAATTCTATGAGCTTTGTGAATGAACAACAGGTTACCTATATCGGTTTATTATCTATATTGGAAAGATAAGTACAGAGAATGAAGCGCCCTTGCATGGGTTTACAAGTCCAGCTAATATAGGCTATTCGATAAAGGTTCTACATTATTTATGGATAATTTTTGTAACAATGTGTCCCTTATGCGGTATTTTGACATCAAGGCAGACCGATCTCGTTATTAAAAACGCACAGGAGAAACCATGAATAGAGGTGTGATAGAAACGCATAATAATATTTTTCACACCTGCACTCCCTCGCACATACTCTACTCACATATTACTCTACGCACACGCCTTCAGGCACACAACTCACATACATGCATAATAGATCTCTTTTCACCTCCATAATTTTAGTGTTGATAACATTTGCTCACCACGTTTCTTGATCACTAGACAAAATATAATACCTAGGCTTGAATTTACACGAAAAAAGAAACATATAATTCTACGGTTTACTTCCTAAAAACGTTTTTTCCGTATTATGGGATTCTCCACAGAGTATCAAAATAATAGCTTGGGATTGGCGTGTTTTAAATGTTGCAGGCGTAATCTGCGTTCAAAGTCAAACATTTTATTTTCAATACTAATGTTCTAAGTTCGTATGTACTTATATAACTTAATATGAGCAGTTTACAGAATAATCTATCATTGCGCTTCCACTAAAATTGTTATGTTCAGTGGTGTCCTTGAATACGAGTATCCTTTTTATCTATCTAAGAAGTTATTTGGCTGTATATAATTTTGCTATAGTTTTATGTACTAAAAAAAAATTAATTGCAATTTGTCAGTATTGCCACCAATTTGTTAGTACTGCCATAGCTAATACTTATTATAACAAACATTTAAAACACAAACAGTCAAAATATGAATGAAACAAATAATTATAACGAATAATCAAATATTATATAATCAAATATTAATCAAACGAATAATCAATAATTATAACGAATAATCGGTCGTAACTTCATCAACGACGTAGGCACTTGTTTCTCCAATAGTTTTCACATCTCCTATGCTGACGACTTAAAAATTTACCAGTCTGTAAATAGCATCGATGATAGCGTCTCCATCCAAAGAGATCTCGACCGGTTCTATGACTATTGTGTTAGGAATAAGTTAACATTAAATATTTCAAAATGTCAAAAAATTACTTTCACCAGGAAAAACAATAAAATAAATTTCATTTATAAACTTAATCATATCCCACTAAGTGAAAAGAGTGAGGTGCGCGATATGGGTTTAGTATTAGATAATAAACTGCTGTTTGATAAACACATGGACTGAACTACCGGAAAAGCTCATAAAATGTTAGGATTCATCCAGCGAGTGTGTAAACCGTTTAGCGATGTAAAAACCCTTAAGATTTTATACTTCTCCTATGTATGCAGCATTCTCGAATACGGATCTATCATTTGGTCGCCTCAGTATACAGTCTATAAAAATAGAGTTGAGAGACTCCAGAAGTACTTCATGAGACATCTTGATTTCAAATCGTTTCAAACCTCCGAAAGTTACTCAGAGAGACTTAACCGTCATAACATGGACTCACTCGAGGATAGGCGCCTCCAATATGATAGACGTTTTCTGTACAACATTATTAATAATAAAATAGACAGTCCCTATTCTGTTGGCAGAATCTCCTACTGAATCCCAAATAATAAGACAAGGGCTCGCGATTTATTTTATCTACCGAGAGTCAATACCAATTATGGTCAAAATATATATTTTAATAGAGCACTTCGATCATATAACCTAAACTTTCAATGTTTGAATATTTTTAATTTATCTTCAAATACTTGCTTCGAAGAAATTAGAAATACGATAAACAGCCTTCGGGTTTGATTGGTATTTCTTCGTCCGCTAGGTACGTAGGCTGTGGTAAAATGGTTACTACACTATAACAATGCTTTCTAGCCAGTATAATATTTTCTATAAAAGTTCATATGTTCAAGTTCAAGTTCGCATTATAAATACATTGTGATGTATATTATATATATTTATATTAACTGTACTTTTACATATTATTGTTACCTTATCGTATTATTTATATTAATATATTATTTGTGCACGTGTATGTATGTATATATGTATGTATGTTATATAACATCCTATATCTTAAATACATCTTATAACGTAAGATTGGAGATCCTGTCACTTTATACCAACACCAGAAACAAGAGCGCCACCGCATTTATCCAAAACGCGGAAAAAAGAAAAAACATACCATGTTAGGTTAGGTGATGACAAAAAAATAAAAAAATAACCACAGGGTCGGGGAAAGGAAATGGTTGGTCACTAAATTTGGCAAAACATAGAATAAACCTTCGCAACTTTAAAATAAAACTACAAATTTAAAGTTATGAAAACAAAAGTCCTTTATTCAGTGCAGGTAGTTAGTTCCCTCCTTCTATGTCCTCTTCAGACATGGGGTACAGACTTCAGACATGTGACATGTGATACGTTTTCCAGTTCAAATGGACATCCAGGCGAGAAAAAGTCAGGGCACGGTGGGCCGATTTATAGTTGAATTTACATTGGAAAATAAAAAGGCGGCACAGCCAAAAACACGCAGAAAATAGGACCTTGTTCACATCACTTTAAAATACTGCACTTCAAGTGCCTTAACCGCGGCGGATTATTCCGCTTTTAGCGAGTTTTCAGTCGCCCGGCGCGAGTGAGAAGTACTCTCCCTTGTGCCATCTTGGAAAACCTGATCCCCCTCAATTACTGTGACTAGGATGGACAGACTCGACTGCCTGCAGTTATACCAACTTTAGGAGATTAAAAAAAAAACTCATAGCAACTCATGTTCACTAAAATAGTAATATTTTTTGCAATATTTATTACATTTATAAAAATTCTTTTGAACTTGATTTTTCAAGTAAAGCTTTTGTTTTTTTCTTGTTTTTATATGGCGAGAACACCAGAAGGGTCACTTTTTATTGAGCCGTGCAATACGGCTATTTCTATTATGACAGATCCAATGTCAAAGGTTTTAGCGATTTTTATTGTTTTGGAGATATGTTTTGAGATTTTGAACCATGATTCCGAAACAACTCAAAAACTGAGTAAGACCAATTTAAAAAAAAACACGAGAAATACAAGCGAAACATGTCGCAATGCGTGCAACATGTTTTTGAAACATAACATGTACTTAAATCTGCATTTTTTTCATAGGTCATTGCGCTGTAACAAAAGATTTAGTTTATTTGTGAAAACTTTTAATTGGCCTTAGATTTGTATAACATATGTTAGAATTAAGTATAAAACGCTGTAAGTTTTCCGAAAAATAAAAAATAAAAAATAAAATAAAATTATCTAATTATCCTTACGAGGTTTAGCCCTTATGTTTACATAAGAATATTACAGGTACATATCTCAGAGAGATGATATTATGTTTCTTAATACGTGTATATTAAAGATGTTGTAATTATTTTTGTGGTCGTCTACCTTATAAATAACATGTATGATGAGCCAGTGTTTAACTGTATATTCGAATATTTTCGGTTTTAAATCTCGTATTGACTTTGGAAGATTATTAAAGAGTTTAAAGGCCAAATACAAAAATGACTTGGATTACAGTCAAACGGATTTTAGGGAGGGCTATGTTGGCTTTGTTTCAAGTGTCGTGATCATGTACGTGCACTCCTCTATGTTGTTTTTAGCGACTAAACAACTGCGAATATACGCTGATAACATAGTAAGAACTTTATATTTCTTGAAAAGAGGTGCACAATGCGTGTCTCTCCGTGCACCGGCAGAAAATGACACTCGTTTGAATAAATAATTATTCTGATCAAGCGACTTTTGCTATCACTATGAAATGTTGATAAATAGAATAACAAGTAAATAAGCTAGGTAATGAATTAATAGACATTTAGTAGTTATGGTGTATATGATGGTAATATAGATAATACTTAGTATAAACACAGTGCTGCGCTCACCCTTCTTTGCAAAAAAAGCTGGCGCAAACCGTATAATAACTTTTTGAAGGTCTGGCAGCTGAAAGGTTAAGGTAGGTACGACGAGGTACGACGAGGAGACTTTAAAATTAGCGGTCGATGTTTAAAATTAGTTTTTGATTAAAAAAGCAACCGTCGATCGTTGTGTAAAAATAGGAAAGGTTATTTTGAGGCCTGGGCCGCGTCGTACGGATTTAACGAAAGGACAAGATCCTTCGCAGAAAGAGCTCCGAAGGAAGTATCCGTAAAAGAGGAGTGTCTGCGCAGGTCCCGCACAGTTGTGGCGCTCAGAGGCAGCGTGCGCTGCGCTGGCGCGTGCGGCTCCTGACCCGGGGCTGAGCGCCGAGTCGGCTGCGGAAGCCCTGGCCCGCCTGCTGGTCAGGGGGCACCAGGTGCCGCCCGCCACGCGCATCGCCGCCCTGAACGCGCTCGCAGACGTCTCGCGCAGGTAGGCCCTCCGTCGGCTCCACGACCGCATTAGCCCACCGATGACCGCTTCCTACGGGTGGAATTTACTCGGCTCACTTTCCGACGCTCCCCTCTGACAAATACCTCCTTCCAGCTCTCCGGGGGGACTCCTATCGGTATAGGTTTCCGCTTTGCATTAATAGCAACGTATTTTTCACCGCTCTATTTTTTACCAGCTCTTTTACAATTTTCCCTCCATTTGGGCAACTTTCCCTCTGTCAAATCAGAACTAAAAAAAATACCATCACTTTCTAATAACAAAAAAAAAAACTCTACGTTAACTGTGATAACGATCCGTTTAGCGAAAATCGCAGATGTCGTTTTAAAAAGAACTAAAACGTTTATTCCAGTCACTCTAACCCAAAAAGGAATGAAAATAAAACCAAAATCACCAACGACTTCGCGAAAAAAAGACTTACGAGAACTCCAACTGCTTTAAATAATTCCTAACGACAAAGTTACAAACCGCTCATAGCGGATAAATTCACCTGCCAAACGACAATAACTCACTAGACCTTGACAAATCGAAAACTGACCGGTAGACTTAAGTAGATGTCATTTACTGCCTTGTATGCGAATCACACTTTCATTCGTCCTTAAAATAAAACATTCCAATGACAGCGATGCTAGAGAAATTGCTAGGCAGACTAAAAATAAACAAAATGATTTCAGCTACGATTACCACTCGGTACAATGCCTTTCTAAATATACAAATGATAAGACTCCAACAATACAAACTTGCAGTATTCCATTTTCAGTGAAATGTTAATGAAAAGAACTCCGCTGTTACTACTCTGCCAAATTGGGATTTAATTTAAAGTCTTCGATATGCCAAGAACCTATATTCTTTCCCTCAAAATTCTCTAATTGGTAGATCGAAGCAGAATGCTTTTTGATTATTTTGCATAATTCATAACTTTGGGACAACTTTAGTAATATAACAGTTATCGAAGACTATCACAGTTGTTTATCATTATTCTTCTTCTTCTTCATCAGCGCGCATTCGCCCACCGTTGGGCATACGCCTCTCCAATCACTCTCCATCCAGATCGGTTGTCCGTTTCCCTCATCCAGACTGGTCCAGCTGTCTCCTTAATGTCATCGGACCATCGGGCCGGCGGTCTGCCGCACTTCTTCTGCCTAGCCAGAGTCTCCAGTCCAAAACGCGCTTGCTCCACCGTTCGTCGTGTCGTCGGGCCACGCGACCAGCCCGAGCCCATTTCAACTTTGCCACTCTTTGACCCACGTGGACCACCTTCGTGCGCTGTCTGATGAGCTCGTTTCGGACTCGATCGCGCAACGATATGCCGAGCCTGACTCGCTCTATGCTACACTGTACCACCTTGAGCTCGTGGATCATCCCAGCAGTTAGTGTCCATGTCTCACAAGCATATGTCATAGCCGGTAACACGCACTGATTAAACACCTAGCTCGAAGCTACAAGCTCAGCTTTCCGAAGGCTACCCATCCTGATTGTTTCCTTCGCTTTATCTCTGCCATCATCGAGTCCCGTTCGAGCTTTATCACCTGTCCTAGGTACGTGTACTCCTGCACCTGCTCCAGCGGTTGTCCATTCGATGAAATGGGATTCGGTGTGAGATCGGCTTTCGCCATAACCTTTGTCTTGTATATAATAGTTGTTGCTACTGTTAGTTTAGCTCGATGAGCTAATCTATAGTCCGCGTCTCGATTCGTCGGGGGTCGCTCTGGCGTTGGCCGAGCAAAAGAGGATTTTTCGAAATATATCGGTCGGCCGGCGCGAAGAGCGGATGATGGGATACGCGGGGCGGGAGGTGCATCGGTCCGATCCCTCCGCATCCGAACGGAGGGATCGGACCGCTCGCTGCGGCGGAGGGCGCTCGCTGTAAAGGGCTTATTGACAGGTCGTGTTCGCTCGATGCGCTGCTGTTCTGCGGCATGCACGCGTGCCTGCAGGACGAGCGGCTCGTGCTGCACGGCGGCACCTGCAAGGCGGAGCCGGGAGCGGAGGTGGGGATCGGCGCCGGTGCGGCCAGCGTGCGCGGCCTAGCGGCCCGCTTGCTCACCCGCGAGCTGCGCGCCGGCTACCTCAGATTTGACAGCCGCCGCTTCTGTTATAAATACTTGGCGCTGCTCGCGCACGATGACCCCGAGGTGAACCTGCCACTTTGCTCTGCCCGCTTTCATCATCGCCCTAAAAGACATCGGAGCTCGCCCTTTAGACATTAGACTGACGACCGCGCTGACTCTTAGCTTCCTTCGGAATCTATTTTATTCAATAGGAATTTTTCATTGCTGATTTATTCATCCTGGATAGATCATTATTCCATAAAACATTTGCTACATTCTCACTCATTATCGAGTATCCCGCTCAGGAGTCAATTTCTTTAAAAAAAATAACAGTTTTTCAAAAACAGTGAAAACCTTTTTTGAGTTAAATCGAAGACAAAAAATGCGTTCATAATATTATTACTCTAAATGCCTTTGCCTTAAATACCTAGGCCAAGTTTTGACCAAATTGGACCAATAGCATACGTAGACTCCAGGCCCCATGACACACTTTCAAATTAAGGATTTATATGGCAACAAAAACAGACAAATATAGCTAAGGACTGCTTAAAATATGTTTACCAAATTCGAACCAGTAGTTTAGTCTCCAACCGTGCTAACAGACAAACTGACATCCATCGAGCCAGACAGACTGACTTATATTTTTTAAAACTACATAAACTACATTTTTTAGGTTTACATTAGATTACATTTTTTAGGTTTGTGTGCCCTCAAAACATGTACATTCACTGAAATCTCCGAGTTTACAGTTTCCTTATTTTGCAGGTCAGAAAGCCCGTCGAACGCTACATCAGGGGGTCGGTCGGCAATGAAGTGATTTTAAATCACTTTTTGTCGGCCGTCCTCATCTTCAACAGCTGTGGACCAGCTGCGTTCAACCAGGCAGAGACGGAAGCACCATTTCTTTCTCTGCAAGGTAAATGGTCATGAAAGTATATTTTTTCTCTAACACAGCAGCAAGTTGGACCAACTGGTTAGTTATTATTAGGTGCTTTTCTATGTAATTGTATTTTTTTCACACTGACCACTTTGATCTTAGATAAGTATGGTTTGAGTTGGAATTTTTAATTGTCATAAATTTGAAATCAAAGCAATGTTATTCCTTTTACATCAATTCAATTATTCTTTTGCTTTATTGCTCAAATGTTTTCGAATATGAGGTCTTAGGCCTCTTATCCACACACGTGACTCTTTAAAAATTGTTTTTCACATTTTTTTTACTGTGAAAATTACAGTTAATGGAAGCATGTCCATCAACAAGCTTCCATTGTGATCCATACAACACTGACGACCGTGCCCAAACACCGTAGATTTGCACGGCAAAAAAACATAAGTGGACAAGAGGCCTTATGCTGGTTACTACCATTACAGCTTTTTACAGTCTGGCACATCAGTTAACACAAATATGCACTGTCAAAAACTGCATACATTGATGAAGAATGTCGGTGATTAACCAAGCCTGTTTAACGCACGACTACACACCTCACGACCATACACCTCACAGCAAACAGTCACAAAGTTGCAGGAGTTGCGACTGAAGCCTCTTTGCATCTTTTATTGTTTTTTGTTTTTTTTTACAATCTAACAATGGTTTTTACACAGCTTGACCATTTTGTAATTACAATGCCATTTTAACATTTCCGATTGTGGCGGCCTTTTGATCGGCTTCTAAGATCGGGCCTCGGTGAACCAGTTCGATTGACTATTTTATCGAGCCACCGGCAGCCGACCTCCGTTTTTTAACAGACTGTTGGTGGCTGTGCGTCCTGCCACGGGGTTATTAATTAAATTAAAAACTTTTTCCGTTGGGGGACGATTGAACGTTTGAGCTCGTGGCTCATTGCGCCGTTTCCAGATGTAAATTGGTGACAAATTTTGGACGATGGCTGATGAGAGTGGTAAATGTCATAGAGAAACTACTTTTCTTTAATAAGGTGGTCATCTTTACGCCAGATGGGATTTGCACTAAGCGGGCTGTAAATCTGCAAGTGTCATCGTCTGCAAGTGTGGAGTCCTCAGAGCGTTCGACCTTTCTCCGAGAAGCCGTCTTCGGTTGCTGGTTTGCCAACCAAGGCTGTCATGTTTCTCTCTTGTCAAAGAGGCGCATCGTTCTTTGGGCCACTTACACTTTTATTTACTATACTTCGATTCGTTTATTACAGTATTTGAACCAGCTGATTTATATATTTCATTAAATAAAAGCATGTCTAATGATAAAAAGGTTTTGAATGTTTTATCAATTTTACATTGTTATTCACAATTTGACACTTAATGTTATGTTCCCTTTTTTGTTATTGCGGGTTATTGCGGATGGCAGGATACGATGCTCGCAATAATACAGGAGTACAATAAATGCATGAATAAGAAAATACAATAGCCACTGGGACACACATACGTGCAATTATCCACCTAAAACGAGTGTAATCCACCTAAGCGAAGCCAACCAAACGTACTATCATACACAGGAGGAACAGGAAGAATGGGATAAGAGAGAGTTTTTTATCGATATAAATACGACCGATATTTTGTATATAATTTAATCATGTAGCACATTTTGAATAAATCACACATATCTTTTTCGAACGTAATCGTGGGTTTTTCTTCACCACGAAATCAGCTCGTGATAGAGTTATGTCAATGTTTTCTAATAATTTTACACGACCGGTATAATTTTTACATATTTTGTAATGTAAATTGCAACTTTGATTTTTGGTCAATTGCACTTCTTCACTCAAAACTCTAAGAATCGAATTAGGGTGAGACGTTGAGTTTCTACTCTGAGAAACTGTTTTTAAGATCTGAACTCAGACCGGGGAAGACATTGTTAATTATTAATCGTTATAGTTATTGATTATTACGAATTTACAGGTATTGATGTGAAAGTTCTATATGTAGATCGCAGTTCCTCCGCCTCTTGCATCTCGATCATTTATTTCTATGGAAGTTGTTAATATTTCTATTTATTTAGCCGGGTTTCGCATATCTGATTGAGAACAAATCGAATTTTGCCTATATTGAGCCAGGTTGGTGTAGAAAAACTGATATTGGTGTTAAAAATATAGTGTTTTGGAACGGCTGCCCGTTGACGGTTTACGGGACGGTCGATAGCCCGTCCCGAACCGAATAAATGTATATATAACGAAGAATACAGTTACGATCGAACTGTCTAATTAGTACGTCGTGTTAAAATTGATAAGATTCCGAAGGTCCCAGTTTGCACCGGACCAAAGGACGCTCGGCCCATTGCTCTCACAGACACTGTGGCCAAAATCTTTTTTAGCATAGTCCACACGAGGATGAGCGAATTCATGCACCGGAATGAGTACCTTGGAGTATCAGTTCAAAAAGGCTTCATGCGCGGCGTCTCGGGCTGCCTCGAGCACAACTCTCTCCTGGCTGCTGCCATCAAGGATGCGAGACAGCACGAACGCCAAATCAATGTATGCTGGCTCGACCTAGAGAATGCCTTTGGGTCAGTCCGACACAGTCTCCTCCACTTTGCACTCCGCTGGTACAACTTCCCACCAGTCGTGCGTGACATTGTAGCCTCCTACTACAACTGTCTGACTTTCCATGTTAAAACGCAAGAATGGACTACCCGCTCTATACCATATTCAATTGGACTATTTCAGGGCTGTTGCCTCTCCCCGACGATTTTTAATATAGTTTTTAATATACTTCTGGAAAGCCTGAGCCAGTTTGACAGAAAGTGGGGCTACCGTTTTAAAACAGACGGCCAATACACCTCGTCGTGCCTCGCTTTTGCCGACGACCTAACTTTCATCACCAGAAGCCCCAAGCAGCTTTCCCTGCTATTACAGAAAGTGGAGCTTTTCTGCGACTGGTCAGGCTGTATAAAAGTGAAGCCCTCCAAATGTTTTTGCCTTGGACTCGCCCGCATGGGCACAAAATTTACATCCTATGACCCCAAATTGGTCTATAAGGGCTCTAATATCTCCCTTATAGACCCAAACAATCATTTCAAATTCCTCGGCAGAAAAATCACCCATCAGGGAAAAGACGTCTCGGGCGATCATGTTATAGAGCATTTCAAAAGTTGCCTGGCGAAAATAGATGCCTTGCTAATTTCTGGCCCTCGTAAGGCCTGGATCTATGACAATTATCTAACGTCACATTTGTCATGGCCCTTTCTTATTTACGATTTTACCAAAACCCAACTGTCCCGTCTAGATGCACTGGTGACAGCTAGTTTAAAATCCTGGCTGTCCTTAGCCAAACCAGCTGACCCCTCGACTCTCTTCAGGTCCAAACAAAATTTTGGGCTAGCGCTTAAACTGCCCTCTCTGCTCTACGCCAACTCCAGAATAACCAAAAATTCGATTCTGTGCAATTCCAAAGATCCGGCAATATCGAAGCACGTAATAAGTGGCTGTAGTGATTCAAATGAACTACAAGCCCGCGTAGACTTCCACAAAAGGTTCCTTACTGGAATCAGCCAGAATGGCACTGGTCTGGGGTATGGCAGTACAACCACGAGCGACGTGGACTTGAAGAAGTCTCTTTTGCGGGGAGATTACGACAGCAAGAGTATGGCTCATGCTATTGGCCTTCAATGCCAGAATGACTGGACAACAATTGGTGACTTTTGCATTCCGCCTCCAATGCACTGGAAGGTAATGCTCTATGACTGGACGCCAGAGATGCTGAAATTTTATTTGAATGCCTTTCAGCATACACTTCCAGACCCCAGTAACCTCGCTCGTTGGAGCTTTGCCGAGGATAGTTCTTGTCCCCTCTGTAGCAATACCCCTTGCACAGCTAGACACATTCTAGCTGGCTGCAAGGTGGCCTTAGATCAAGGACGGTACACTTACCGCCATGACAAAGTTCTCGCTGTTATTCGCGAGGTAATTAGTCTCTCAGTGGCTCGTGCCAACAAGGGTTTGACAGTATCCTCCAAACCCCCAATACAGTTTGTGCGGGATGGCTCTAAAGGCAAAAAACATTTAACTACAAAACCTTTCTCAATAATCGAGAAAGCTACAGATTGGACTCTGGAGGTTGATTCGGTCTCTAAGCAGTATAAATTCCCTGAAAGTCTCGGATGCACAGCCCTCCGTCCAGATATAACTCTTTACTCTCTATCTCGGAAGGTGGCTCTTATTGTAGAATTAACTGTTCCATGGGAATCAAATATCCCAAAAGACCACGAGTACAAATTAAATAAATACCATGATCTTGCAAATGCCGTAACCCGGAACGGCTTCACTGTTCACCTTCACGCGGTGGAAGTTGGCGCTCGTGGCCTGCCAGCTAAATCTCTATTTCACCTCTTTAAAGATCTTGGCCTTTCCAGAAAAATAATCAACTCTTTCTTAGAAAAATTATCTAAAACTGCGATTTGCGCATCTCAAATTCTATGGCTTCGAAGGGGGAGTGAATGGGTGGCAAGGTGAACGCTCACATGTGGCAAGACAGCTGTCCTAAACCTACCACAGCCGGTTCGTAAGTCCGGAATCCACTGCTCACCCCCCAGAAGTGTAAAAAATAGTATTATGATGGGCCCGACTCCGGTCGGTGAATTCCATGGCAGCTCCGTTTGTATTTATTAACTAAATTTATCCAGTAGTAAAAAAAATATATTTTTGGCTCGCGCAGGTGAGGAGAAGCGGGAGGCGCGGATGCGGGTATACCGCTTCATGACCTCCACACTGAACGTTGGGGAGGGCCAGCGACTGAAAAGCCGCCTGGCCAATTTCATCGAGGACAAACTGTCCGAGGCCAGGCGCGGCGCCCTCGCCCCGCCCGTAGCCGCCGCCCTCGCAGACGCGCTCGCCGAGCTGCGCCTGCCGATCGCCTACCCGCTCAGTGAGTGCCCGTAGCTTTCTTTTTCTTTCTTTCTCACCGCACGGCACAATCTCGCCCAGTGAGTGCTCTTCACCTTCTGCATCTTCCTTCCTCGCCGCCCAGTGAGAGCCCCGCGCCTTCGCCGTCTTCCTTTCTCGCCGCCCGCCATATTCCCGCCCGGTGGATGCCCTTCGCCTTCTGCATCTTCCTTTCTCGCCGCCCAGTGAGAGCCCCGCGTCTTCACCGTCTTCTTTTCTCGCCGCACGCCTTATTCCCGCCCGGTGAATGCCCTTCGCCTTCTGCATCTTTCTTTCTCACCGCCTGTAGTACCGCCGGGGACACGTTTTTATACTTTTAATGCAACATTGCCCATTTGCTGTATGTCGCCTAATATCAATCTTATGTCATTCGCCTTAAGGACTACCCAATGACATATCCAGAGGAGGAGGCGGATTTTTAAGTATAAAATAAAGTCGAGAAAAACATGAGAATCAGGAAGCGACTTATGTACCTAGTGTCAGGGACGTATCCGGGGGGGGAGGGGGGTTTAACACTCGGAAATCCGGCGTATTTTCGTGTCATTGAATGGGCAAATTCAAATTTGGTAGGTGCCGCACCCATCGATATATGATCCCTAGGGCCTAGACGGGCCTTTCGCGCTCGAAAATGACCAATTAAAAACCAATACTGAAAGCCGCCCAGTAGTAGTTTGGTCATAAATAAATACCATAAATATTCGGGCAGACACCCAAACTAAAACATTAGGAATATTTAATTCAATTCAATTCGATTCAATTCTTTATTGAGAAATCCTACAGTAATACAGATTTACAACAAATAAAACCGGTTACAAATTTCAATAAAATTGCATAAATTACGTTTAAAAACAACTACTTAACCCCTCACGTTGCGAGGTAAAAACTCACCTATCACTTTTGCGAGCGACATATTCGCGCAAAAAATCGACGCGAGTCAACGGCCTTGAGAAAAACGATCATAACTTTTAAACCACTAAACGGATTTAAAAAAGATAAAGAGAAAAATGATCGCATTGAAATTTGACATATAAAACATTATAACCTTATCTCGTAAAGCAATAAGGATAATAATGAATAAATATTACAAAATTGGCAAACTGAAAAAACTCGCCTATAAAATCATTTCGATTTTTTTGCCACAAAATACGTAAAATATGCAAAAATTGTAAATACAGTTATGTTCTTTATTAAATGCTTTACCAAAAAGATATTTTTTTTTACTTATTTGCATACAAAAATATTTATTTATTCAGCCAAGAAAATTTTTATGTATTCTCGTAAAAAAAAATTTTTTAAATTTTTTATTTGTGACTACTTATGGTATTTTTTTATATGAAATTCTTTCAAAATAACTTTATTACTACATCACACTTCTTAGAAATCACACCAGAACTTTGAGCTTTGTCTGATATTATAGAAAAATCTAAAGTTTTGAGAGTTTTCGCGTCCGAACTTAATAATAAACTTTGAATGGTCATAATATAAAATTCGTTAGATTTTTTCAATTATATTGTCTTATCATAGACTTATTATATGTCTAATAACTAATTACTATACTCCAAAGAGTCACATTTCATCGAAAAACTATGGAAAATCGCACTTTATTCTCTCATAGTAATTATCAAAACAAGTTTCTTTGCGCGATTCATTTTACAAAACAAGATATAATTTTCAAAATACGCCTAATTATGTGATAACTTAGGATGTAAATCAAACAATACTTATTTTGTTAGTAAATTAAAGCGACATTACGTCATATTTCGCAATATATCGGGATATTTCATAAACATTACAAAATAATAACAACCATTTTTTCGCGAGCCGTTTGTTGTCGCGAAGTGTTTTCATTAAAAATTCGTGAAAAACAGCAAATGGAGTATTTCAAATGATTAATACTTATTCCGAAACTACTTAAAATGCATATTACTCACTGTTCTCCAGTAATTAACACTCAAAAACTGCACACACACACTTTTTATCACAAATTCCGCGGAGCCGTTCGCGGCCGTGCGAATGCCGACGGGAGACTAGGCGTTTGACGTCTATGCTAACTTTTTAAAGTGCCGTTCGATTTATTGGCCGGTGGCCGCCGGATTAAAGATTATTTCGCCATGTCGTTCAGCCGTCAGAAAGCATAAAGTACGACGTTTCGATTCATAAATTGCATTTTTCGCAGCGGCGAGCGCGATATCCCGTATGGGATGTTTCGGAAGTTAGGCGGCCGCCATACATATCCCGAAAGGGATGTTAAGTGCCAAGCGGGTTAATAAAACTAATGTACCTTTAATATTAGGATTACAGACGAGTCTAGTTTCAACTGTACCACCTCTATACTCCGGCACTTCACTTCTCCGGCTCTGCCAGTAATCCGGCGTTTTTATTGCAGGCTTCTAGACGCGGAACAACAGCAATGACATGTGGCATATATGACATATGTGGCCACAACAGAAGAGGAAGAAGACGAAGGCATCTATCTTTGCCAGACAACTACTGAAATGTTCTATAACATGATCGCCAGAGAGGTCTTTTCTTTGACTGCCAAGGAATTTAAAATGGTTATTTGGGTCTATAAGGGAGATAATAGAGCCCTTATAGACCAATTTGGGGTCAATTTTATTTTATTTATACAAAGTTACTGTAGTTTTGTATCAATAATCCATTATAAATAGGATAGAAAACGAATTTACCGCGTGAAATTTGTAGGACCCGACGTTTCGGTGACGTTGCAGCCGCCGTTGTCTACAAACGTCGGGTCCTACAAATTTCACGCGGTAAATTCGTTTTCTATCCTATTTATAATGTCAAACAACCGCGATAGTCTTCGATTTTATAATAATCCATTATTCACATTATTACATTGAAGTGGAAGGCATAAAATATTTTTTCTATAAAACATTGCTTCTGCCGTTTAAATGGGCCATTATTAGTGATTTCTAGTAATCCAGCGGTTTTAGTAATATAGCAGGGATCTGGTCAGATATCTGTCGGATTATCGAGAGCGTTATACTCCTTATCTACAGAAATGTAGTAGGCAAATTTATCGACGCAGAACATTTTTTCAACATATTTTAACAACCTAGAACAGAATTTCAAAAGGGAGGTTAAGCGCACATTCGTAAATAAAAATCTTTATTTCCTAGTGGATTTCAAGTAATATGCTCCACTCAGTTAGTGAATGGGGCAAGCCCGACAAACCTTTTGCATTTTTTTATGTTTTTTATAGTAAAAAAAGTGGTACCGCTTTACTCTTTAATCTTCAGTTTGAAATTTACTGCTTGTGTCGTAAATTCAATAAAGCACGCTGAAGGCATACTGCTAGACAGAATTTAACTTAAGCGCACATTCGTAAATAAAAATCTTTATTTCCTAGTGGATTTCAAGTAATATGCTCCACTCAGTTAGTGAATGGGGCAAGCCCGACAAACCTTTTGCATTTTTTTATGTTTTTTATAGTAAAAAAGGTGGTACCGCTTTACTCTTTAATCTTCAGTTTGAAATTTACTGCTTGTGTCGTAAATTCAATAAAGCACACTGAAGGCATACTGCTAGACAGAATTTAACTTAAGCGCACATTCGTAAATAAAAATCTTTATTTCCTAGTAGATTTCAAGTAATATGCTCCACTCAGTTAGTGAATGGGGCAAGCCCGACAAACCTTTTGCATTTTTTTATGTTTTTTATAGTAAAAAAAGTGGTACCGCTTTACTCTTTAATCTTCAGTTTGAAATTTACTGCTTGTGTCGTAAATTCAATAAAGCACACTGAAGGCATACTGCTAGACAGAATTTAACTTAAGCGCACATTCGTAAATAAAAATCTTTATTTCCTATTGGATTTCAAGTAATATGCTCCACTCAGTTAGTGAATGGGGCAAGCCCGACAAACCTTTTGCATTTTTTTATGTTTTTTATAGTAAAAAAGGTGGTACCGCTTTACTCTTTAATCTTCAGTTTGAAATTTACTGCTTGTGTCGTAAATTCAATAAAGCACACTGAAGGCATACTGCTAGACAGAATTTAACATTAAACAAATAACTCAGTTCTCGCTTATCGGACTGTTGTAGCTGCATGTGTTTTTCTAAAATGATATTGTATTTTGAAAGAAGTGATACGAGTTCTAAAAAAAATCCCTTATTCAACGAAGTTTTGGACTCATCGTGACCTCTAATTGTTAATTACGAAGAACAGGCAAGCCAGGACGGCTTAGATAATTATGTTATTACACCACTATGTTATTACGCCACTATGTTATTACACCACTATGTTATGAAGAGACCGCCACTATGTTATGAAGAGACCGCCACTGTTATTACAAAATAAATCATATTAAAGATATGGAATATATTTTTTTCTATTTTGTTTTATTTTTTCTTATTGTATTTTTTTATTTGTATACTTCGATACTATCCAGGGAAGCTCCGCCACTGGATAGAATCAAACAGTCCATCGTCAAGCTCCGCCACATGCCTGTAAGAGGCCAACGCCTTACCCGCGAGATAACCAGGTGTGTTACCCAGCGGGCTTACACTCACGCCCTTACTTCTAGTTGCGGTCCTCTCCCTTACGAAGCGAACTAATGGAAAGCTGCATTATCGACGAGTGCTATAGGATATATTTTATTGTGATAAATATTGATTTTCAATACAAAATCACAATATTTGTAAATCAAGTCAGAGAAAAAAAAGCTGGTAGTTGCTTTATCGGCACAGTCAAAGCAGTCAAAAATCGCAGTGCGGTTAGTCAAAAAAGCCAAAAGTCAAAAAGTTAAAAAATCCGAAAAAAACAAAAAAGTCAAAATAGTCGAAAGTCAGAAAAATCGAAAAAGTCAACAAAGTCAAACAAAGCGAAAAAGTCAAAAAAGATTTCGAGTTTCGAGGGTTAAAGGTTGACGCTAGGTTGGGGTCAAGAGGGTTGTGGTAGGATTAATGATATTAATATTCAGATTAATTAAGTTCCGGGCTACTTGACAGGAAAGTTTCGGGGTGACACAACCGATTATTTGATCAGACATCGTTTTATTTAACAATAAGTTAGTGGATTTGGGAATAGATTTTGTTGAAGCGAATTTAATTGCATTTTGCAAACATTTGTTTTGATCAGCCATTCTTAGACTTTGCAGGCTTAGACATAACCACGAATTCGGACTTAGTTTAGGGATTTCAATACTGTAAAGACCACATGGATATTTTGACCGATTTGAGTAAGTGTGAAAACAATTCCGTGTCGATTTACAGTGTCCATTACAATGTCGAGAAGAAGAGCTAACATAGGTCCACGAAGTCAGTCAAATGTGCGGCGAGCTACTTTAAGTGGAAACCGCAATGATGTGAGATGATTCCATCATATCGGTCAAAAAAGATGAAGCTATTAAATCTGGAATTGCTTGCATTGTTTGCGATTATCATATACTATACAAGTGTTTCCCTTCAAATCCAAGCGATTTGTGGGTCAAATAGGACGACATATCTAAGGATGTTTTGCATCGAGATTGTCGCCTGACTTTATATCCAACATTGCAAATGCCTGCAGAAATTCTCAATGAGACATTGGTCATTATATAAGACATGTGTTTAGTGATGGCGAATAAAGTGTTGTCGTATTTGGGCATGATATCACCCAATCGTCCAATGCACGAGGCATTTAACCATGAGTAACAATGAGAACAACACTACGACCCCGAATCATAAGCCTAAGCTGTTCATACAAATTTAAATGATTCGCAATTGAATCAACAACAAAAGTCTGCATACGAATTTTTGATAGATGCTGTGAACAAAGGAAATGGTGGAATTTACTTCCTGGATGCTCCCGGAGGGACTGGTTTTTAATTTCATTAGTTTTGGCGAGGATTTGAACGCAGAATGAAGTTGCCCCAGCATTGGCTTCGTCTGGAATAGCAGCGACTTTGTTAGAAGGCGGACGAACTGTACATTCTACCTTGAAAATGCCACAACATGCAAATCAACGAGACACCAGCTTGCAACATCGCCAAAAACATCGATATGGCGCAGGTTCTACAGATATGCAAATTGATCTTTTGGGACGAATGTGCGATGCCCCGCAAGAAAGTTGAAAGCTCTTCGTAACTATATTTTTTTTTTGGTAAAGCCATGATTGTTTTCCGGTGATTTTCGTCAGACTCTTCCAGTTGATCCACGTTCAACTGTAGCTGATATTAAAATCATCAAATTTATGGCGACATTTGTCGACTAACATGCGAGTGTTTTTGCAACAAAATCGAAATGCAGATGTGTTTTCGAAGCAATTGCTGTACATTCGTAAAGGAAAAGTCACAGTTGACATCTCGACCAAATTCATCACATTTTCCACTGATTTCTGTCAGTTCGACCGAATCGAAGGAGGAACGCTGTTGGCGTGTTTTTCCGAATGTAGTGCAGAAGTTCAAAAACCATAATTAGCTGATCGAACGAGCCAATTAGCGTTGAAAAACTAATATGTCGATGACCTCAACGCGACCATTCAAAATGTATTTCAGGACAGCCTTCAAATCGATAGATACAATTATCAACCAGGATGACGTAGTTAACTATCCCACAGGATTTTTAATGAGCTGGGATTGCCTGGATTGCCACCTCGCATTTGCAATAGAAATTAGGCTCAGTCATCATCATGCTGCGTAACATCAATCAACCTCGACAATCAACATCAATCAACGGATTTGCCATTCGATTTTAAACGGCTGCAATTCCCCGTGCATCTGGTCTTCGCGATGACAAATCATGCGTGTTGGAAGTTTGCGGAATTAACTTGAAATTTCAGTATTTCGCACATGGACAACTGTATGTCCTATAAAATCGAAGACAATCGCGTTTGTTTGATATTATAAATAGGATATAAACGAATTTACCGCGTGAAATTTGCAGCACCCGACGTTTCGGTGACGTTGCAGTCGCTGTTGTCAACAACGGCGGCTGCAACGTCACCGAAACGTCGGGTGCTACAAATTTCACGCGGTAAATTCGTTTATATCCTATTTATGTATGTCCCGTGTTCGCCAAGCCATCAGGCGAGAAACAAGACGAGATAGGTAGCGAGCATCTGAGGGGGACGTCTTGCACTATATAACTAAAGGTAGTGTCTGAAAAGGGAAATAAACGCCAGCCTACTTAATTTAACAAATCGATTCGAAGCTTTACACGAAGTGAAGCCGCGGGCATTATACAGTGTAATCAATGCTGCCGGCAACAGCTAGTATTACATAAATATATAATATTCATGACTAACAAGGTTAATTATTAGGTAACAAGAGGAAATTCATGAAAAAACGATATAGTTAGTATTTATCTACAAAATCGACCAAAAGGTTGCAGCGCAGTTTTTTGCTGGCGAAGGCTGGCCTCCGACCATTTAATACCCTATATATAATCAATGCTATTCAACATCAACTCGACGTTCACAACAAATAAAACAAACAATTTGGATTTAATGAAATTTATTTCGTACTCTTTACATAAGTATTGATAAATATATTATTTACAATACAATATTAGTAGAGGCATTAAATACACTTTGTTAAAGAAAAACAAGTTGACACATTTGTTAAATCATAATATATTATGTAATTTAGCAGATCATTTTGCCTCGCAAATCACTATGGGTCTGCTTGTATTATGAATGTGATTACAAGACATACAAATTTGAAAAAAATGTGCCATTTTCTTTGGAGACAAAAGTCGCACCTGACATATTTATTTGCTTGCTTACAAGTATTAGATATAAAACGATATTATTTACGAATCAATAATGTTAATAAATATAGGTAAAGGGGTCGTCCATGTATAACGTAACGCAGTTTAGGGGAGGGGGTGAGATTTTGTTTACGAATTGTTACTATGGAGTGGGAAGGGTCTAGTAATGAGTTACGAAATGCAATAGGTCAGAAAAAAATGTGGAAATATATAAATAAAGGAAGTCATCCCAAAAATTGCATCAGTACAGATCTGTCCGGTGCAATGTCTTAAAAACATGGTGTGTAATATATGGAAGGCCCCAATATTAAATGAAACAAAATTAACATCACAAAATATGTATAAACTCTTTAGTATTAAAATGCAATGGGTTTAGATTAATTTGAATAAGTACAGATCCATGTTGGTTTTTTCTTTTTTTTTTTGAAATGCTAGATTTAAGTAGTGCAAAAAACTAGTGTTTTTAAATTATATCCGAAACTCTTATAACAGCTTAAAAAGAATAAGCACAATTTTATATCTTTGATTAAAAGGCACGAAAAATCGAGACATAGGCATTCAATGCAATCCAATGGCTTCCTCTTAGGAAAGGCGCTTGTGGTATCTGAGTATGCAAAATTTAATTTTGAATCTGATAGAACGCAGCCTGAGCTACATAGAAACCTAAGTTGCCGAGTCAATTCATGGATTTTTCGAGATGGCCATTTATTTTGTTGAATGGGGCATTTCTAAGGTCTTTATGAGCCTTGTAACACTGCGACCATTGCTGATCTATTGTGCTCGCCACCTACTATAGTTCTGCGCTAAGCCTCGTGTCATTAAGAACCGCAGCAGGAGATGGCCATTGCGTCATATTCAGAATCTTTCTATTTGTTGCTAATAGGGAGCTAAAGGGCCCTTGCTGAGTTGGCCACGAAGATCCATTTTGTTCAGGGTTAGTCACACCCACGGGTCAACACCCATCCGGCGGCCTCCACGAATGAAGTACGAGCCCGGACAGGACTCTGGCCTTAGGGTTAGTTTCCCCTAGGAGTCAACCTTCTGGCGCTCCTGGACGGTAAGACCTTGCTGCGTAAGCCAATCGATTGTGCAGTCTAATAGATGGGGAAGTCTGGAAGCAGTACTGTTTCCTATAGAGCGGGGGTGGTTGCGGACCTTACGGTGACTGCTCTTGAAACGACCATCAGCTATCCGATCCTGGGTGAACAGCGGGGCAAAGGATGCCGTGGTCCGCGATAGATTCGGTATACACCGCTTCGTAAGGGAGCGGACCGCGCAAGCGACCTCAAACTCGTAACCGGTCGAGAGACCGGAGTAATCTGGTCGCAATTGGAAGTAAGGGCGTGTGTGTAAGCCCGCTGGGTAACATACCTGGTTATCTCGCAGATCAGACATTGGCCTCTTACGGGCATGTGTCAAGCTTGACGGCGCAGCTCCCATCCGGTAGTCTACTCAAAAAGGTACTTAATCTGGAAGAACTTCTGTGAATTGTCTGTGGCTGTAATCTACAATCGTAGGCGATTAGGATCAGACATACGGATCAGGGGGAACATATCGGGCGAAACTGGGCAGTTTGCACACCGGGCTGTGTTCATCCTACTTACGAGCCTGGAGACTTACGTTTCCTAAAAAGCTGGGGGTAGTTTTTGACCTGGCATCACCTATTCTTAAAAACGATCCGATGGCCCTTGGATACCGAGTGAACTTGACAGGCAAAGGGTGCCACGGATCCGCGATAAATTCAATCTATGAATTGCCGCTAACTTCGGGTAGAGGCCTTGCAGGAGACCTCGAATCCGTGACCAGACTGGCAAATGCAGAAATTTGGGTGTGAAGTCGGCCCGCTTGGTTCACATCCCAGTACCTCGTAAGACTTTGGACTCGGACTGTTGGCGTAGATTGTGGACTATGTTTGTCCCCAAGTCACTCACTGCGTTAACTCATGGAAGAAAGAATGACATAATGTCGTTATAACTCCCTGAGATGATGGGTTCGTCCAACAACCCTTAAGTGGCTAATAGGTCAATTTTAATGCTGCACATGGACTCTGATTCTGCCATTTTACCTCGATATATCAATATCCTCGAGTTTTAACATCAAGCCCCAGCCGGTACTAGAATAATCCTCGAGTTGGTTTATTTGTTTGTTATACTCTTTATTGTGAAATTTCACAATGGGCGGGTTTATTATCATACGATAATCTCTCACAACCAACCCTAATATGAAGTATTGAAATTGAAATGCAATTTAGATAATTTTATCCCAACAGAAAATGATGACCCAGCCAGGAATCGAACTCGGAAACTTATGATGTAAGATCAGGTTTCCTAACCACTATGCCACCGGACCGTGGACGATGCCGTCGAGTGTGGAGGACCTGAGAATGGCATCGTTAGTTGCTCTCCAGTTAGTTAGTTAGTTTGTCTGAGCTTTTCCCGCACTTGACCTCTTGATTGGGCCGTTGTGCGTGCAGTTGCTCTCCAGATATGCACAAGTCCGTATATGAATGAGGCATTCATCTTAAAACATCTATGAACCGACGGCATGCGTTTCTGAACACTCGAGAGTCAGTTCTAACAGATCCGAAACCAAAGCGCGGCTTTCAGATTTTGCATTTCATACCGCACCATCTTGTATAAAGTTGTTGTAAAAAATAGGCACAGAGCAGCAAGTCTTGTTTTCAAAAAAATGCTGGGCATCTAGTCGAATTAATAAAACCGTATTTTTTTAAAATTCTAAAAACAGTTTTATTAAAAAAAACTGATAAATAATGAAGATGGCTTTTTAAGGCATGTATGTATTTTAGTCAGTTAAACTGCACACGTTTTTTGTAAAATATCTTGACATCTATTTTATCTTGCGCCATCCTAATATGTATTATTAAAAAATTGTGGTGCACGGACTGACTCCATAATTAAAGAACGTAATTATTTACAGTTTATACCGTTAAGTAAATGCCAAAAAAAATAATATATTGTGAAAGCACCAACTGAGTTATGTTTTTTGTAAAAACTCTTGAACGTTTTGTGGAAGAGTGATGGAATGGAAAAGCACCAATGGAGCTTTAACTTAAACTGCCTCCTCACACTTGAAACCGTCATTTTAAATACCGTCTATGAAGACAGAATATTGCAAGCGACATTTTGTCCGAAAAACCCCCGTTTTCCATGAAACTTCTTTAATATGTCACGTTTTAGCTGTGCAAAATATTGCAATCGTCATTCGGCAGGTACTGCTGTTAAAAATTAGCTTCTCCGTCCTCCGGGGTTTATCGTGCCGACACTGAGGCAGTAGAGGCGTTTCGACAGATTCGGTGGATATCTTGTACGACCCTCCCACTCGAGCATAGGCCCCGTGTGACATGCAAATGGGCTTTCTTTGAGGGCCAGCTGTATGCAAGGTTGAGTGATGCATGATTTCATCAAAATCGTATTCCTCTGTCGAATTGTATCAATGCTGTAGTTACGCCTTCCGGCATCGTGGGTAGCAAAGGGCCTGACAAACCCGGCACAAGGGTAGCGAAAGACCATAGCCCATTCCTATTATTGAGGCATTGATTCAAAAGTACAAAATATCTGATTGCATCAGTCCTCATTTTGTGTATGTTTTCTCTATGCAGCCATTTTGTAAATATTCTCATAATCAAATGCATGTCATTTTTGGTGTATTATTTCTGGCACGAAGCAAAGTATCTTTTCCAGCACAAATAAAAAACCGACAACATCCTCCCGACCCGCTTTATTCACTCTTGATCTCAGGTAGTTTTCTGCATGCGTAAAAATGTAGAGCAGCACAAAATACTTCATATTGAATTGTTGTTTAAAGTACTGTTTGGCTTCTGCATTAGTCATGATTTAATTTTTGACAACGCGTCAGTCTTCAAATCGTTCAGCTTCGGCATGAAGTTTCTAAGATCTTGTGATGACTTCTTGAACAATGACATGTTGGACGGTTATTCTCGCTTTTTGGCAATAGTAGGTCAGTGCAAAATGTAAGCGAATAAAGAATGCAAAAATATTGATATTTCTCGCACACCTGAGAAAGCATCCACTATGTGCGTGCGCATATGTAGGTACAATCGCGGTTGTTTGACATTATAAACATGACAAAAACGGATTTTACACATGAAGTTTGTAACACCAACTGCCAGTCTCTCACCCGGTTTTGTTCTGCGGGTAGGCGGCAAACTGCGGGTGATACTAGGCGGTTTATAATTTATAAATTTATTTATTTATTTTATGTTTGAGAAACAGGGTGTTATAATGTTTATAAAAAAGAGCATGTTGTACTCCCAATCCAGCCGGACAAATATAGCACCAACTAGCCATTACTGGTCTGAACGAAATTAAATTTTTCATTTCCATATCGTTTCATTCACACTCATTTTCATTGCCTTCTGTAAATTTAAAAAATATATCACTTGCAATACTATGGCTTTATAGGGATGATGTGTAAACATTAAATAGGTGGAAAAAAAATCAACTTTCGTTATTCATTAAAAAAGACTATATTCCATGTTGACGTGGTGCTGATTTCCTTTTCTTAATAATTCCTTTCCTACTAAGACAATAGAAAAAATATAATGCCAATATAACTGTGTCAACTTATAAGGTGTGATAAAAAAAACAGAACTTACTGTTCCATTAACAGTCTTTTAATGTTCCGTTCCTAGACATAGGCTTCCTCGAACAAAACGCAGATTAAACTTTTCGCGAGTCCTCCTTTAGTTTCATATATTCATTGCTAGAAGTATATTATTTTATAATAAGAAAAGGAAATTACACTCCGTCAACATAGCTCCTATCAATTCCAGGTTATGATTACAAACATTACAAAGATATAGGTACAATATCCATTTACACCCAGCCTCCGGTGAGTTTGTGGAAGAGTTCCTCGTCTAGAGTCTGATTGGCATCTTTGGACCTCATCGACAGGAAGATGTAGCCGCCGATAAATTCATGCACAACTTTGCAGTCCGCCGACAGGCTGGAAAATATAATGTTCTCCTCTTCGAACTGCACCATCATGTGTTTGATCTCCCAGTTTACATTCCAGGCCTGTAAGGAAGGAAACAAATGTTTTGACAAATTTTCTGTTTCAATCGATTAATAATTTTTACCCAAAGGTTAAATTCTTGTTAAAGTTAAAGTTTGGTTTTTACCTAAACTCTAAAATCCCAGTGTAATATTTATATGTATCTCTCTTATTATTATTTATTATTATTTAGGAATTAACTTCTATAAAACATTGATTTTGCTTACAAAAATAATAGGAATCGAATGTCAAAACCTCAACCTCGTGCTTATTTGATTCTGTCACCCAACTGGGACTAACCTGTTCTAGGGTGGATAGGACTCTAATTATACAATAAATTATTTAAACATTGTGGTAATATGCTTATAAAACTAAATTGCCTTGAAATGTGGTCCTCAAAAAAATATAGCATAAATCCAATAAAAAAGATGATGATTAAAATACGACATAAAATTCCGTTAAATAGAGTGAGATAAAAAGAAAATAATTAAAACTAAAAGAAAGTTATAAGAAAGGAAACATATGATAGGAAACGTATGAAATATATGGTAACTATATGTACTTACTTCTTTCTACATATTTATGCTAATGGTAATTTAGCCTAATAGAACTTTTACAATTGGCCGTTTCCATATTCATATTGTATATTGTTTTACTTAGCTTGCCTGCATAAATAATTATTCAAGTTTCTCAGTAGTTTAAGTTTCGACCTTTTCTTAAGCAAATATTTGCTGATCATTGTCTAATTTTACTGGAAAATAACTGAATAGTTTCGGAACAATGTATTTAAGTGTCCTATTGCTGTAGTATTTTTTTTGCGACCTGTGTTTCAAATACCTGCTTTTGCATAGCCGAGTTTGAAGTACATGATCAGCAGGCATTCGTAACAAGCCGTTGTTGCTGTTGTCAAACAGAATCTTATGCCATACGAAGAAACTGGTAGCAAGGCATTAATACAGGAGTATAGTTCTGTGTAATTATTGTATTTAATTTGTATTAAGCCTTTTGGTGCTATTTGTTTCAGTATTCGAAGTTGTATGGTTTCTATTGTCTTAACTTATATTATATCCTAAATAGTATCGCCACTACAAATGAAAGAACTCCGCTGTATACCTTCATGTTACTGAACCTCCATGTGCGAATGTGATCTCCATTGCTGGGATCCAGCTTCATGATGCGGTTGTGAGCGATTCCAATTAGCTCATCACGCTTGTGGCCCATGAATCGCACCACAAACAGTGACACACCGTGCTCAGGGAGGCTCTGCCAAGCCCTGATGTACTGCAGCTTCGCCTCTGTCAGGCCGAGATCTTTAACGTTCACGTGATTTTCAAGAATGCGTTGGACAATCTGCGAAAATTCAATGAGGCACAGCTGAGATTATGAGCAGACTGCAAACATACAATCAAAAACTATCTTCAAAACTGGTCAGGGAATGCCACACAGTACTAAAACGTATCTGACAAATAAATAGAGTTAGAAAGATATGGGCAATGCTCATTATTTAGGGTATTAGATTGCTCAACGCCAAAACTACGTTTTGGCAGCTAGGAATTTATTGAAACACAACCTGTAGATGATTCCAAACATTGATTAATCTTCTCTTATGGTCAGTAGCCCAATAGATGGGGTTTGAAACATGCCATTATGTTATCCTATCTCAAAATAAAACCATAAAATAATAAAAAAACAAATTTTTGAATCATATCTCATTATTTTAATATTATTTACATAAATATATAGTGTGTGCACGCGTGCGTGCGTACGCACGCATTTTTCATTTGGTATACAGGTTTTAATCTATTCAATATTATTAGATAGACTAATAGATGTCATTCTATCCCAAATGATTTTTTTTCAAGAAACAGCTGCTGTGTCAAAATATAACTTTCAAATTCGTAATTATGCGAAATTTAAAAAATCGGTTGTGTTATCTTGTATTTCATCTGAATATTCATTTCATAAATAAAGTCGATGAGCAATTAATATGCGACGCAATGCTATGAAAATTTAAAATTTCGAACACGCATCATGTCATTCAATTTAAAAATCAAATTACAAACGCGGGTCGCTGTGAGCCTTTGAATTCGAATTTTGAACAATCCACGCATCGCAAGCGTCGCCACTTTTAAGGGCCTTACTATTTAAATAATGCATGGGCTTGAAATATTATTTGCGTCGCTTTGTATATGAGATATTCCAACCAAAATTTCACCACCTAATTTCAGGCCAACAAGGCACCTGTTTAGCGAATTTCAAATCTCCAACTTTAGTATTTGGAGATTGAAGTATGACTCTGGTGGACCGATTTTAACCTTTCAAATCTTGCCATGACCGAATGATGCCTGCTTGCACGCTACCAGGAGCAATCGCCTCGGGGGGGGGAGTGAAAATGTATATATCCATCTTCATCTCCAAAAAATTTTTAAGCACGTTCACAGTACTCCTCCTTGTCGGTCAGTGGGCCGGTAAAATAAAAGAATACTAACCTTGCTTTTAGACTTCTTGAGGAATCGCTGTGCAACATACTTTTCAGGTTCTATATGGGTGTCGATATTTGCGGGTGGAACGGCGTCGACTGGCGGTGGACGTTGCAGAGCAAGTAGAGCGTTGACGGATGCCGCCTCAGAAGCAAAAGACGGATCGGCAAGCGACCTGCCACGAGCGCCCAGGCGAACAGCTGCCAGCCACTGGGCATACTGATCTTCCTGAAATACAATTTGATTTGAAGTCAAAAGTTCATATTTGTGGGGCACGCCGAAATGAAGGGGAACAGGAAACAAGGTTGAAAAGAAGAATACACAGTGTGATCTTATAAAAGACTTTTACTTTTAGTAAATATATTCTGATACATTTGATTTCGCAGCGGCAATTTGATGTTTATGCAGTACCAGGCAGCAGCGTTGCCAGGAATGATTCGATGAAATAGTACAGCAGTCTAAAAAGGTTCTCAGTATTCTATCTATTTAAATACATTTCAAAAATTTTAAAAGAGATAAACTGGTATGTAACTAATTTCGTACAATGTACAATCTACTTTGTAGATCTTCTGATCATACATCAAACAACTGCAATCGAAATCGTACAATACTGTATAGACATAGCCAATTTTGCCTATCGGTAATTGTGAATTGTCCTGACAGTTTTAAACACATTCACTGTTTTCGATTCCACCCACTGTTAGGTAGCCTCTTCCACAAATCAACTCCTCTGTTGCTGATGTAGAATTTCATGACATCGCAGGTGAATCTCTCCTTGTCCAGCTTGAAGAGGTGCCCTTGCAGATTGTGGTTCTGGTCGAAGCAAAAGATGAATGGCTGCGATTCTTAGTTGTAATAGCCGATCAGTATTTTAAATGTTTCTATGAAGTGCTCCTCTCCCGGCTCTTCTCCAGCTTCAAAGGATTTAAGCGCAAAAGCGTTTCCTCATAGCTGTAATGGTGAAAGTCTATTATCGTTTTTGCTGCCTTCTCTATACCCCCTCGATCAGTTTTATATCTCCTACAAAATATGGACTCAACGTTTGGAAGGCATACTCTAGTAAGGGTCTCTTACATAGGCTTTGTACGCACTTCGGAATAGTGCTGGTGTTCGCTTTTTAGCATTTGTTATAATAATATGCTGGTTCCACTTTAGGTCGTTGACTTTTTATTGTAACCCTGTCCTTTTGTGAATATACAGTTTTTAAGTCAATGCCGTCCAGCATAGGACATTATTTAGAAAATAACCGGACATTTTGGATAACGCGCCAACGGAGATATTTAGTGATATGCGGTTGGTAGCACTTCCTTTGTAACCACATGTTCTTGGATTGTTGATATCTCGTTTAGTTATTGTGATATATTTACTTGAGTTCAACATGTTCAAGTGTTAGTGGCGATTTTTGAAATGTGCGATTTTTTTGAGAAACATTTTCTTGCCTATTCTTGAGGGAAAATTATTGCCTCTAGGTGAAACAATGAACCGTGTGTACTATCGAGGCATTTAGCAATGGTTAAATGAAAAAAAACACAAATAGAGACCAGAGTTGTGGCGAACCAGCTCATGGTTTTTGCACTACGTCAATGCGCCTGCACACTCAGCTTTGTCAGTTCGTCATTTTTGTGCCGAAAATCACATGACTGTCATCTCACAGCCTCCTTACTCGCCAGACTTGGGTCTATGCGATTTTTTTTTATTTCCGAAATTAAAATCAGTGCTGAAAGGACTCCATTTTCAAAATATTGATGACAGCAAAGCAAATTCGTCCCAGACCTTAAAGGCCATCTCAAATGAAGCTATCCAGAACTGCTTCGCGAAATGGATACACCGCTAAGAAAAGTGTTCTTTGAAGGGAACAAGGACTGACAAGGAAATTAATAATAAAGTTTTGAAAAAATAAGTTTGGTTATTTTTTGAACAGACCTCGTATACTGGGTAGAAGGTTTGTTAAGCCTCACATGCATTACTGATACATTACTTGGTTGGAGACAAGTTCAACTGCTGGTAGAAGAACATACAGAAGAAGATAGGAAGTAAGATCTGACTTACATTATCGCATCTAAGCCACATTTCCTGCATGCCATCGGCACCGGGCACCTCCAAGCGAATGTTGAACCGCCTCTGAGCAACGCAAGCATCTGGAGACACTTCCACACCTCTCAGCTCTACGTCATGCAGCGGGGGAGCGCCGCTGCCAGCTGCAGACTTCGAAGCAAAAACGCGCAGCCTTGCATCTCGACACACCACCCACAGACGTTTGAATGCGCGCAGCGTGAAGCGTTTTGGCCTATAATACAATCATAAATTGGTTAAAATTTGCTTGCTTATTATACACAGAGAGGTTGAAAACTTTTTGGCCTAATGGATTTGCGTATACGTAGGTGTGGCGGTTAATAAATATATAGACCTTGCATCAACCATTGGCAAGGATAACAGTAAGTATTACAAAGATGAAGGGACACAATGGAGTCAGGGGTAATGAGGAGATGCAAAGACTTGAAAGTAGGGGGGGGCAGGGTAAACGATATTGAGATCGGGTAAGAGAAATATAGAGGGTAACCAATCTAAGGTAAGCAAAGCGTGCTATTAGGGAATCCACTCTTATACTATCTGGCTTGTCGCTTTTAACATTGTTGGGATGACTTGAAGAGGTAGCTATTTTGAACATACTGCTCCGTCTTTACACATGTGGTCTTCCTCAGCCGTCTAGGGGTACAGTAAAACGACGCTAGCAACAGTCCATTAGGTATGTATGCCGCAGCGCATCTTCCTGACTTTTTAGGTCGACGCCGATCCAGGGGCTACATGTCCAATATGGGACCAACGCGACTAACTGACAATGGTACTTCTCAAGTTCTACAGATCAATTGGAAAAAAATAGACAGCGACATAAACATCATTCCGACTTACACTTAATCTTTGTAATACCATACACGTCATTGAATTCAAGCTCTTCTCTACCGTCTCACAAACCAGACTCAATGTATTATAAGCATGTTTTAACCATTTTAGTTACTTATATTATAGCTCAGTGGAACGTTAAAATACTCACTCTTAAAAAATCCAAGTAAAAACTCCATTTATTACATCAATACCTCAGATCCAAAGGGTTACAAGTCTGAAATTAGCTGTTGATCAACCTTCTTGTTTGTATACCTTATAATATAGGTACATACACTTATGTATAATGTATTCCTATACTTTTTGTTAATTTTGGTTTATTAAAGAAGTCATTTTGGTTAATTAATTCAAGTAGTCTTCAAAAAATGGTTAATTTTGAATCTACCAAGTGAAGGGATCCCTGTCAGCCGGTTAATTAATAAAAATAACAATTTCTGAAGGTTGAGATAAATCCAGTGTTTACCATATTTTGTAAAAAATCTTTTATATTTTATTTTATATTTATTCGGAGTTTTACCATATTCAATTGGACTATTTCGGGGCTGTTGCCTCTCTCCAACGATTTTTAATATCGTTTTTAATATACTGCTGGAAAGCCTGATCCATTTTGACAGGAAGTGGGGCTACCGTTTTAAAACAGACGGCCAATACACCTCGTCGTACCTCGCTTTTGCCGACGACCTAACTTTAATCACCAGAAGACTTAAGCAGCTTTCCCTGCTATTACAGAAAGTGGAGCTGTTCTGCGACTGGTCAGGCTGTATAAATGTGAAGCCCTCCAAATGTTTTTCCCTTGAACTCGCCCGCATAGACACAAAATTTACATCCTATGATTACATCAAATTGGTCTATAAGGGCTCTAATATCTCCCTTACAGACCCAAATAACCATTTTAAATTCCTTGGCAGGAAAATCACCCATCAAGGAAAAGACGTCTCTGGCGATCATATTAAAGAGCATTTCAAAAGTTGCCTGACAAAAATAGATGCCTTGCTAATTTCTGGCCCCCGTAAGGCCTGGATCTATGACAATTATCTAACCTCACATTTGTCATGGTCCTTTCTTATTTACGATTTCACCAAAACCCAACTGTCCCGTCTAGATGCGCTGGTGACAGCTAGTTTAAAATCCTGGTTGTCGTTAGCCAAACCAGCTGACCCCTCGACTCTCTTCAGGTCCAAACAAAATTTTGGGCTAGCGCTAAAACTGCCCTCTGCTCTACGCCAACTCCAGAATAACCAAAAATTACCGCCATGTAATTCGCCTCTCAGTGGCTCGTGCCAACAAGGGTTGGACACTACCCTCCAAACCCCCTATAAAGTTTGTGCGAGATGGCTCTAAAGGCAAAAAATATTTTACTACAAAACCTTTCTCAATAATCGAGAAAGCTTCAGATTGGATTCTGGAGGTCGATTCGGTCTCTAAGCAGTATAAATTCCCTGAAAGTCTCGGATGCACAGCCCTCTGTCCAGATATAACTCTTTACTCTCTATCTCGGAAGGTGGCCCTTATCGTAGAATTAACTGTTCCATGGGAATCAAATATCCCAAAAGACCACGAGTACAAATTAAATAAATAACATGATCTCGCAAATGCCGTCACCCGGAACGGCTTCACTGTTCACCTTCACACGGTGGAAGTTGGCGCATATTCAAGATTTTTATAGTAATAAAACAAAACATTGATTTACGGCTGATGTTCGAAGTCTTATCTCTTCACTAACTCAAAACAACTATTTTGAAGTTAAAACTATATGGAAATGAGGTATTGATATGTATCATATGTATTGTTATAAACAAAAGAACATAATCCATCTAAAAACTATTTTAAAAACTAATCATTTATCAAAGAAAAAGGCAAAGCTGGAGTTAATCATATTAAAAAATATGTACAATTACAATAAATGCACAATGGCGGAATGTCGGAAAATACTGAATTATAATATAAATGAAAAATAGAAAAATCCTATTGTATTTACATAGTACAAGAGACCTAGTGTTACTATGGAAAAATGCAATAATTCCTAGCCTCAAAACGCTCCAAATAGAAAAATCCAGCGGATCGGTGTCTGGTGAAATGAACCTTGGAATACTCTCACGAAGAAATTTTCAATTTTCAAGGGATTTATGAGAGGGCGCTGAGTCCTGCTAGAATGTTCCCATCCTGGCCCCAAATTGTTAATGTTCCCATGGCATCAGTGCTTCTTTCAAGACCTTTTAAAGATATACGGTATTGTTGACCTTGACATGCTGGTCGTTGAAATCGGGAGAGCGACCTTCAGCAGTCACTGCGGCCCAAACCATAACAGAAGCTAGTCCTTGCTTTCTGTATAGCTTGCTCGAGATTATCGTTTGATTTCCTCTCTAACCAAACAATGTCATTTTGCTTGTTTACGTAAAGCTGAACGGGGAAAATGTTTTCATCCAAAAAGACGATGTATGGCAGAGCCTCACAGGCGTGCAAGCATTTCAGTACCTGGGCTCTATCCAAACGTACTTTTTCTGCACTAGAGTTAGGTCTTAAGGCTCGAGCTGGAGTTTATTTGTCAATGTTTACCGAATACTCAAATCCGATACTTCAGGTCTTCTGTAAATTTTTTTGCAATCTGCTGAGAATTTTACAATTCAGCCCTTCACCATCCGAAAAAAAAAACCGGGAAGTTGCTGTTGCTGAATAGCAATGCTGAATAACATTGTAACTATTGTAACCATTGTTGCGTTTGGCAATGTTACCAATAACATTGTAATTATTGATAATACGATACGAAAAACATTTTGTTTGCAGTATGGATTTTTTTCCTCGTAAATATAAGGAAATAACAGTTACGTCGGTCAAAATCTTTTTATTTCTTAAATAAGAGCAAAAAACATCCAAAAGCATAAAAACAAATGAAGGAACTGACGTTTGAGTTAAAATTAGCCTGCTGGCATTGCACTTTTCATATTTGAATACAGAATGAAGTTAGTAACACTCGGTCCCTCGCACAATGTAAACTTAAATATTCCAAAACAAATGTTTCATACTTCCCACCATGTGCATATCATACATACAAATAAATATCGAATGAAAATCAATTTTGTTTCGATTAACAGTTTATTAAAAGAATGTTACAAATAAAAAACAACAAGGAATGAACGATTTAGGTAAATAAAAATAGGATTCTTACGTAATCAAACAGAATTTACTATCGATTCTTGAGTCCAGGTGAAGCGAGATCGTGAGGCCAAGGCACAGAATAATAAACATAAATAAATTAGTTTATTGCTATAATGATGATGCCGATTATTATCTTTATTATTATTTATTCTGGACAGGCAGCTGTGCTGATACATTCAATTAGATCTTGTAAAGCTAGTCATAAACGATATTAACAAGTTTTATAAGTACAAATCTAGTCTGGTTTTAAATTGATTAATAGAGTTTGCATTAATTACTTCAAATGGTAGTTTATTCCACAAGTCCACCACTCTCAAGAGGATTAGATTTAAATTTTGCACAGGTGAGTTTTTTGCTATGGCCTGGAAGATATGAGTTGATGTTGAATTTGTAAATATTGTTTAGCCCATGTACATCGTAATAATTTGTGAGAATGTTATGCCTCTCTATCAGTTCGTCTCTTCGTCTTCATTGTTTGAGAGTGTGTTATTGTGTGTGTATTATACTGATGTCACTGAAAGTTTCTGAATAAATATGATCACTTATTCAAATACAGAAACCGCCTTAATTTTTTTTAGATTTGCATCTATAGGGATCTGCATATGCCGTTCCTCCTTAAGAGTCCGATAAAGGACTACTTCTTCATACATAACTCCAATACAAAATATTCTCGCAATTTAAATCGCAGGGTCCAGAAACTAAGCATTAAGTTAGATCATAGTATGATATAGGGTTCTGAGAGAGTAGGTTTTGAAAAATTGTTTAATACGAAAGTTATTATGATTTTAGGATTTTCAAGAAAATATCTCACAGGCACCCTGTGCGATGCCGTGATATGACTCTATGCTAGTTTCATGAACCTACGATTCAAAATGGAAGATAAATAAATAAAATACAAATGGAGCTGCCATGGATTTCACCGACCGAAGTCGGGCCCATCATATAGTGTTATTACACTTCTGGGGGATGAGCAGTGGATTCCGGACTATAGACCGGCTGTGGTAGGTTTAATACAGCTGTCTTGCCACATGTGAGTGTTCACCTTACCACCCATTCACTCCCCAATTGTATTGGCGCTTTGTACGAAGAGTTACCACTTTACCAGTCCCTTTTTCATCTGCGTTTTATTACCTAATCCAAAAATAGGCACACCCTTAGGAAATCATTTTCGTCCACTCCCTTTTAGACAGAATAATATTGTTGTGATGCATTGGGGGGCACATCGTTCTTCTTTTTAAACAAAATCTTTCACTATGAAGGTAGGTTATGGCACCAGCTCTCTCTTTAACGATCGAAATGCTCCATCAATCTCTACCTTTCAAGCGGCTTTTAAAAAAAAAACCAAACCGCCTTCGAAACATTAATACATCTTCGTAATACCCTTCACCCTTTAAGGACCATGGGACATGTGTCCCATAACTTCAAAAATCATTTTTTGAATTATCAAATAAGATAAATTTATAAACTATATTTTGTCCTTATAAATAAGATAAAAAACGAATTTACTGCAAGAAGTTTATGACACCCGACATTTCGGTGACGATGCAGCTGCTGTTGTCTCCATGTCGCATTTGGGTAGTCAAGTATCACAAAATTCATGCGGTAAATTAGTTTTTTATCTTATTCAAATAACCGCAATAGTCTCCGATTTTATATATTTTTTCGATATTATTGAGACATTGGAATATATAATATTGTTTAAAAATAGTCATGCTTTTTTTAAATGACCAAGTATTTAAAAATATCGCAAATGACCAACGAACTCTAGTGACTTTAAATAAATAAATTAAATATTTGCAGCGCCTTTTTGAATTAGTTTTTTTTTCTTTTAATAAGTTTTTTAGTGCGTTATTCTGCGTCTGAATTAAATAATAAAATAATCGAGTAACTTTGCATCTTTATGGACCACAGGGACTTTCCATCTTATGTCCCATAAATTTACACAAAATCTATTGAACCAATTTACTCAAAACTTGACATATATGTTATTTATATCTCCCTTTTAACACTATACACAAAACTCCCTACAGTTTTATGTATCAAAAATTTCCATACCGCAAAGCTTATGGTACAAGCAAGGTTAAAAGGGTTATGAAACTAGTAAATGCATCGCCGATGTAATAAATGCAACTAGTTTATTCCACCTGCCCAACACCACCCTATTTTGCAAAACGTTCCTAAGATGATGAGACATAAATTTTGCGAAAAGATGAGTTTTTTGCTGTGACCTCCAAGATTTGTATTGACGTTGAATTTTTAAATATACCCTAGATACATCAAAATAATATTTCATAAATGTATGTCCCTTTTTTCTAGTTAAGTAATTTGACAGACAGTCAGTTCAAATAATTTGAAATGATGTTCATAATTTCTATTTTATTAATACTTAGGTTACTAAGTATTAATAGAATAGGAATTATGAGCTGTTTTGAATTGGGATTTAACCTTTGCAGTAGGTAAAAATAAATAAATAAATACATTCTTACTTGAGGAATCTTAAGTTATCCGCCAGTTCGGGGACGTGTGTGATATCAGCGGCGGGCGGCGGTCCACCCTGCAGTTGTTCTTCCAGTTTCTTCAGAGCGGCAGTGATGTCATCGACACTGCCATTAGAGGCGTCTCCGTTGGCGCCGTCCACGGTACAACCGTTTGTGTCCGCGCCGAACGCTGCTGCTGTTCCACCGGCGCTTGTCTGAAGCTCCACTTGAAACTAAAAATTAATAAACGGTTAAATCTCTATCAAATTAATTAGAAATAGGCTTTTAAGGAAGGGTGCTATGCGACAAGTGCCAAAACATTGTAACGACCTGAGTCGTTACTGGTTCAAACGAGATAATTATTCTAAGTCCATCTTTGCGACCACCATTGTGCTACATCTTAATCAGGCGGCCGGTTGGTTCACACCACGGACTATAAATAGAGTACAGTCTGGGCTACCGCTTCACCTGGAGTGTCAGTTTGGAGTCTTCCAGAGTTACTGCAGAAGCCCAATCCAACAGATACAGAGTATTTATTTCCATTCCCTTTCATAATTCTGTAGGAATAACCAAGTATATTACATTAATCTTAAATTGGTTACTCAATTTAACAAAGAATGATATACACTAAATTACTACAAAATTATATAAATTACCAAAAAAAATTAACAATTGACAATAAAAATTAATACATTAAATTACATTGGTAAGTACAATGTTGTTTTCAAAGTGTTTTAAAATGTCATTATGTGCATACATGCTAATTTTAAGCAGATGCACCTAGATAGATCTCTTGAAAATATCAATGTTTTTAATCACCTTTATCATTCAATTTATTTAAAAGTCTATTTCCTATGTAAACAATATTCGCCTGAAACCTATATAGGAACTTTAGACATGGTATGATCGGTTAAAGGTATAGGCCGCACCAAATTTCTTGACCCTCCCTCGCCCACATGCTCAAATCACACATTCTATTTGTTGAAAAATCAATGCCCTAAAACCAAAAAGGGATAGGTTTCCCCCGGTTATTTGCCGGATTGCGCAAGTGATTGATTAACACCGCACTGTGAGCAAACTGCGCAGAATCGCCCAAGGTGTTCCTCCAGATCGAACCTAAGTTCCCAACTGTCAACGTCTGAACTTACAGCACTTTAATATTTACGCGGTGAGGGGCGAGGTGAGAAACCCTGCCCACCACCCGGGCAGTTCTAATGACATGGGTTGTTTTATCTGCCTGGGAGGTCGTGCAACGACAACCTCACACATACTGTAAGGGTAGTGCGTGAGGAGTGGATGAACGGAGACATAGGGAAGGATTCTCCAGGTTTCTACCCCCTCCAGCACCCCGTAAACCATTTATTTTAAAACAATAATATTTAACAACTTCAATTACAAACTACTAAAGAACTAAGTTAAATATCTACATTGACAATAATAATGTTAATAATAATAATAATAATAATATGGAAATCCACTAGTGAGGTTGTGATGGGTGGTGACACAGTGGATCCAACCCCTAAGAATGGTCCCGACTTCCAGCTGCAAACGGCAGGAGGCGCTGTTGGGGGTGTTGACAACCGGGGATCCTGTGAAAACGCACCCACCGACAAGGACTTCGGACGATGAAGCAGCCCCTGAACCGCACCGTTAAGAGGGGAGGCCCATTCCTGAAGGGGGAGAGACCCTCTGAGAGGGACACCCAGTGCTCCACGAACCTGTGTAATGCGGCAAAGCAACCTTCACAGCCAACCAGGTCCGTATACCAGACTGGCAGACTGCTAACACAGGCGCCGACCACACCCAACATTACTGCCCGTGCAGTGTCCAGCTTGGGGCATATCCAAATGATATGTTCCGACGTTTGGCGACCGGTACCACACAGGCACCAGGGGTCGTCGTTGAGTCTAAAGTCAAATAACTTGGCTTTGAACTCACTGTGGCCCCTGGTGAGCTGAGTGATCAAGTTGTCAAACCTCAGAAACTTTTCGTTCTTCATCCGCTCAGGCACCGATGGGAAGAAACTATGGGTGAGGCGGCCCGTACTGCCGGCACCCACCGCTCCTGCCAGACGCGCAGACTCTCAGCCCGAATACGATGACAACACTCCACCAATCTGGCTGACGCCGGGTCCACCGTCAAACCAAAATAGTCCACAGGTACACCGCGGCGTAACCATGAAGCAGCCGGTCCAGCACCTCCATGTCCATCGGCAATACCCCAGCGATGACGGTAAGATCGAGAGCGGATGTAGTCCGATACGCACCAGACATCGCCACGAGTGGGAGACGCTGGCCACGCAAAAGAATGACTCGCATGGCTTGCGAGATGTAGGGCCATACTCAAACACGGGCGGCATAGACCACCTGAAGCACAAATACCCCTTTATAGAGCAGTCTAACGGCCGGGGAGCGAAAACCCCATTCGGCCCTGCTGACGTGACGAAGAGCGAGAAAGAGGTCAAGCGATTTTGTAACTACTGTTTTAGCATGCATGAGATGCAAAAGGGACGCCGACAGCGAGACCCCCAGGTAGCTGGCGCACTGAGGAAAAGACACAGACCGCCCCCCAACCCGGATAAGCGGATTTCGCTGAAGACAACCCTTCAATAACAACGCCTGTGTCTTAGCCGGAGAGAAGGAAAGCTGGTTGCGCCTCCCCCACCCGAGAATGAGGTCCAGTGAACGAGCTGCCCTTCTCTTAAACTCAGTGCGGTTCTTGCCACCCACCAGGAGAAGGGCATTATCAGCATAAGCGCTAACGGTGCACCCCTCCGGGTACGGAAGCCCGAGTAAAGGCAGCAGGACTTACAGCAGCAGGCAGAGTTCATTGAGGTCTTTCGAGGTTAGTCCCTCTTCGAGGAGGCTACCGGATGGGAGATGAACCGTCAGTTGAGCCGGCCATAAAAACACAAGTAAGCCTGATGGCTTATTTGTGTTTATGCTGTATATGGTTAGATGTATATATTATAAGCCTGATGGATTGTGTTTTTGTGGCTGTGCTGGTAATGCCTGGACGAAATTATCGGCTGAAAGGGAAGTATTTTAAAAATAGAACGTTGTAGAGGCTGAATGAGCTTGGAGAAGGTTATTCAGACGTCGTATGTTAGTTAGAGTCAATAGCAGTTAATTTCAATAGACTAGGAAACAGCTCATAAATTTCAATGAATTATTTGACACGAAGTCCAGGCTTTTGTCGACGGAGACAAAGAGACGACCCTTTTCCGAAACCATTCATCACCTTTATTTATCGCCATAGTTGAAGCGGCTTGCCTAGCGTGTGTGGGCCCCTAATGAAACAGTTGACACCCCTGATTTTGCATATATAGATAATAAGTTAGCTGATAAGTTAGCGCCTGAAATCTATCGTTATAATTATAACTAGAGTATCGTCGCGGACCGCATATGAAAACATTCTATCTGATCGCCCGCGCGTGCGCTTGTATTGTATTGCTCGGGGGAAGGTCGGAAAGAGAAAGACTGTGCGGGACGTAGCACGGCATCTCCCTCTCTCTGTGAAGGGGAGGATTTCGCGTCGGTGATATACGCTGACTGGTCGGTGCGCGAGAGGTATCCGCGCAGCGACCAATCAGATAAGCTGCGCAAGCGTCGCGACGTCTGGCTCGGGGGGATGATAGATCGTCGCGGCAGTTGCATACGCTAGAACGGCTACAGTGGACGCGATTGCGCGCTTAACCGGTTTACTAGATTTACTCAATCTCCAGCTTTACTCATTAGCTGCGACACGCGCGATTAAACGTTTAACTTATAACTGAGCGTTCGTGCGGTAATCTTACGATAGTCATAGTGATCTACTTTTTTTAATAATAAGTGCGTTGGCGAACGAAGAACGATTAATGTACTTCTTTAAAGTTCAATAAATTAATTTCGTGCCAATAAAAAGTGACTTATTTCAAGTGCCCGCTTAAGCTTCTCTGTGAAGGTATCAGTACACGTCTGCGAGCTTTGAGGAATCGCCTGAGCCCCGCTCTCAATTCGCCCTTCGGACCGGAGGTCAAACATCCCTAAGGACACGGGGTCTCGTAATAATTTACATATCTATTACAGTCCATCTCAAGTTACCTGACCCGCAGAAAAAATCTGCTATAATCGCGAATCGGGTGAGACGCTCGCTCCAAAAAAGCTTTGTGTCCAGCCTGATATCGCGACCAAAGCCTACTTGTGGTTAGCCAAAAGTAATCCTGATGGCCCAAGCTACATGGTCCCGTAAGGTTCCTAAAAATCCCGTTACACCCTAAAAGCAGGCAGAGTTCACTGAGGCCTTTCTAGGAAATTACTTCTTCTAAATGAAAACTGATCCATGAATTGGACCGAACAAAATAGCTCGGCCGGCGGCTCTAGGACAATAATCAACTCCTTCCTAGAAAAACTCTAAAACTGCAATTTCAGCTTCTCAAATCTTATAACTTCGTAAGGGGGTTGAATGGGTGGTAAGGGTAAGGTGCTGGCATGCAATGAAATAACTTTCCTAAACCTACCGGCCCAAATTACTTCCTGCATTTGTTACATATTCTCAATGCAAACTTTGAAGGGTCATTTACCTGCAGTGCAGCAAATACAAGCATCTCCTCCTCGGTGCAGTCGATTTCCTCATTCAAGAGCTGCCACCTGGCCTGCTGGAAGAGTTGGTTCACCCTCGTTGCGTCGCAGGGGCGCGATGACAGATCATAGAATGTGAAGAACTTGAAGCGCAACTTCAGTGTGTCGTGTTCACGGACCCCTTGCTCCATTATAGAGAGGGAAGAGTCCAGCCACCTGCGGAGAATTTTTTAGAGCACTCATTAAAATATGACATGAAATCAGTAAATGCCTCACATGAAAACAGTAGAATCTAATTAGGACGCTAAAGCTTTAGGGTCGCAATGCTATAAACCCTAAAAACATCGCTTCGTTGTCTTACTTTTGCAGCAATATTATGAATTATTTAAGTTTAATTCATATAGGGATAAATATATGAAGTACTAAAGTGCCATTTTGATTAAAGTCTCATTTTTCTAAAATCCCTAATACCATAGTATACCAGACAGTAGCTTCTCTTAGAACAAAATTGAAATCAAAGCGAATACGTCACGAGTCATAAGGGCTCGGATGGTCGCCAGATGTTTCACTACTCGGCCTACACAGATACCCGAACGCTTGAGAAGGTCGGCAGCCTTTACCTGCCCTCAATGCGTACTGTTCGCGTTTGTCGTGACTAACCCCTCTGCCCACATTCCTCGCACCCTATTCCCGCATTGCCTTGTAGTTCGAGAGTAAAGCTACTGGGTGTTATACTATGCTAATACTATGGGAGTTAGGCGGTGAAATACAAAGACAAATTTCCAAAAATGCTTTTACTCATTTAAAACATTTCTCGACAAACTGAACCCATTTATTCTAATATTTGATAAGTTGTGAATCATTTTGAAATTAAAATGAATTGAAACCAGTTTAGAGTGCACAATCAAAATTTGATTTAGATTTTTTTGGATTTTTTTTTGCTAATTATTTTGTATTTTGGTTTAGATTTTTATTTTCTTCTAATAATTCATTAATGGAGTAAAATGCCTGTCATACCAGATATTTATTCATTTTTTACATAAATAAGGAAAACGATTTTGCCTCCCTAATATATGAGTCGATTTTATTGAAAATGGTAGGCCCAATCACGTCCTCCCAGCGCAATCTGCTCTGACCGCGCCAGTGTGTGGTTCACCTGACAAAGAATGTTGCCTAGTCTTGTCAGGTATTAGTGCATGCTCTGATTGGTTTGGAAAATATGCCGGTCTTTATAGACAAATCCGACTACTTGCTTATAGACAAATCCGACTACAAGCATCAGGTAAATGCATGGAAGGGTCAGTTTTTTTACGAAAAAGGTCTTCTCGCGGGAGTGTCTCGAGGATTGCCTGTCACACATATTCATACTTAAAAATCAAAACTTTATTGGTATATGAAAATACTCCACTAGTGTGTAGGCAAAATTATCGAGTGATATTAACCAGTCGACTGGGGCTCACTCCCAAAATGACCCATATGTGGCTCACATAAGAGAGACCAGCGTTTGAGGGGTAACCTATACAATGCCGTGGGACCATTTAGTACCGGACAAGAGTTGTCCTACGAGCGCCAGCCACAATTGTTTATTAAAAAAAAATGTTACATTTACAAGTGATGCGCCTATCAGAAGTCTTGGAGAGACAATTCAAAAAATTAAGTCTCCATAGCTTAGTCAAAAATTAAACATATGAGAGAGAGATAAGAGATTTGGATAATGGTTAATCAATATTCCAACAGATGTAGAATAAAGGAAAAATCCTGATAAATGACAATTGCCAAAGAGTGCAGTTTTTTTTTATCCACGAAGGCTATATTGCTGGATTTGACCATTAATTTAAATTTTGATATTTTAGTATACGATTATCTATTTTAATGACTATCACATTATTACTATGAAAATTATAGTTATAGAGATTGCTCTCTTTATTTTATCAGCAATTTTCATTATTACATTATTTTGTAATTTTTGATTATAAAAAATTATTAATCTATGTTTAGTCACATCTTGATAGTTAATTTCCATAATTAATTACATTACTGAGAGTATTAGACGCAATGTTGCATCCAAAAGAAGGAATTCATACCTACTGGAGTAGAATGAAATTGTAATGTATTGTGAAAGGCAACCGGGAGTATATTGACCCGTGGCAGTGGTAAGGTTAAGAGTTAAATATGATGGACCACGTCATGACAGGCAGTCATATTAAAATAAAGAGCTTTAAAGGCACAAACTGCAGCAATTCAAAATACGTCATATTGTCATGACAAAGCAGAGCGACGATAGGCTGATGCTAACTCACCCAACATTCATCCTCGCTCTCTCAATCAGGGATTTAGGTCTGACGAGTGAGTCCCGTGCCTCGCGTCCCGGATCCAGAGGACTGTCGGCTAAGGACATGCTGGCTGCGAGCGGCTCCAACTCGTCTAAAGACGAGCACCTCAGCGGAGGTGGTGTACCACAATATCCCGCATCCGGTGACCTGTTGTTTGGTCTACCGTACGACCGATTCCATGAACCATTCTGTGAACAAAAAAATTGGGTGAAACAAGCTAGCAAAATATTATACCATTTCCAAAAAGATACTGACTTGCGGGAGTTTAAAGGCCGTTTTATAGAAAATTCCATATGAGCTGCGGAACATGAAATGCAAGGACCGGCTTACAATTCTAAATCTACCAACCCCACAGGAGACATGACTAAGGAAATATGATTAAAATCTACAAGGTGCTGAATAATCATTACAGTTGTTTGGCCTTACCTCATTTTTTTTGCCTTAGTGTCAACACTCACCTGAGTAGACATTCTTGAAAACTTGTAAAGCCGTAGATTTATTAAATCCAAGAAGACTTTTTTTTTTAAATCGCAAGGTAAATAACTGCAATGCTCTGCCGCGAGAAGTAGTGAACAATGATTGTATGAACAAGTTCAAAAACAATTATGTGAATAAGTTTAAAACAGACTTGACAGTTCATATTGACAGTTCATATAAGGGCATATTGGTAAATTAGTTTTCATCAATTGATCAATAATAATAATAATAATCACCATAGAGATGCGAAAAATACTGTTAGACAGAAGTTCCGCTTCCACTCCAAACCTGTATTCAGATCAATGTCAAGGGGGACAAATAAAATGAGTGCTCTGAATGAATGGACACTTACAGTGATGGAATATACTTTTAGTATAGTGAAATCGCAATAGATCAACCTGGACCACAAGATACGCACCACAATGATAATAAGAATGTATCTGCCTTGAAAAGTAAAGGGAGCAGAGGATTACTTAAGATGAAAAACCCTCACATAATGAGGTAAAACATCTTTGGCAATACTGCTTCTAATTCAAAGAGCAATTCAAGAAAACATACACCATGGTGGCTGACTCCACTACTCTTATGGATTCATGTGTGCGTTCAGGATCAGGTTATCAAGATGACCAATTACAGGAGATTTATCATCAAAATTATACAGCCGATAAATGTCTAGTCTGTCACCTGCCCTTGAAAGTATCCAAAAATAATCTCCAATTCGTTCGTTAATGTGTCCGGGCCAGGTCAATCCAAAAGTATGCAGCCTGGATGGTCTTGTCGTTCGCCTCTTATAGGTCCTAGTGTGTGATAGGGTTGAAAACTGCGGGCAGGATAGGAGGTGGTCTTCATCCTGCAGTATTCCAAAGTCGTATATTGGATTCCCTGTGTAGCCCCAGCGGACAAGATTAGCTCGGCATCTTATCAAGCCCACTCTCAGTCTCTTAATGACCCAGGTGCTACCTCTTCCTTTACGTGCTTGCCAAGTGAAGCCATCCATTGAGTGATGCGGTTCGATGATTGACTGCCATGGAGCGGTTGGGTGCGGCTCAAGAACGACTTTCGTTATTTGAGCGATGTGGTGTGGTTCTTGCCTTTGCATAAGTTGCTCTTGCTCGTTCTTGCCCTTGCATGACTTGCTCGTTCTTGCCCTTGGGTCGTCTATGATTTCAGGCTTTCAGAAATAGACATCACAACTTATTATAGGGGAAGCTATGCCGATGAGCGGATAAAGCTTTTTGACGAAAGCAGGTCTGAATCCGCCGGAAACAATTAGCAAACTATTGTTCGCAGTTGTTTGGTATTTGCTTAGCAATAGCTTGCCTTCAGATATGGTTTGGTCGGTGCCACAGTGTTAAATTATAAGTACTCAAGTAGTTTTAGAAAACTATAGCACAACACTTTATTGGGATTGGTTAATTATGACTGATAAAATTATCATGGTGAATAAGGCTAATATTTGATTGACATAACTATACCACATTATGGCAATCTTGTAAAGGTAGAGAAAAATAAAATAATTAAGTATTTCGAATTAGCCCATAAGAAAGCAGACATGTGGAACATGTGTCGCTTCTGTACTGCCAATAATCATATCCGTGAAAGGTGGCTGGTCTTAAGAGCCTCACTAAACATCTCATGAGATTTCGTTCGGCAAGGCGCTTAAAAGAAAGCAGTAATCCTGCAAAAAATATAATTGTATGCATTTATAGGTCTTGGCCACTTAAGGCGCTAGGATAGGCCAAACTGCAAAATAGACCTCTCTTTGAACGCGAATTTCTCCTAAGTGGATCCAAATACATGAAAATATATATATATATATATATATATATATATATATATATATATATATATATATATATATATATATATATATATATATATATATATATATATATATATATATATATATATATATATATATATATATATATATATATATATATATATATATATATATATATATATATATATATATATATATATATATATATATATATATATATATATATATATATATATATATATATATATATATATATATATATATATATATATATATATATATATATATATATATATATATATATATATATATATATATATATATATATATATATATATATATATATATATATATATATATATATATATATATATATATGGTATGTGTAATATAATCAAAAATAAATTTGTTGTCTCGTTTGTTTATTATTACTGTTAGTTTTGACAGAAAAAATCGTACTTCTCCTATTATTTTACGAAAGTAGTTTATATTTTTTTTAAACGCCTGAAGCGATTTCGATGATTCTTCCACCAAATTATAGAAAATTTAATGATTTATAAAATTTTTGTTTCAAAATTTTCATCAATATTTATATACGTAGTATATCAATATTATTACTTAAATACGCGGTCAGTAGCGGCCGCCAGCCAGTTTTGTCCTAGCATTCGCACCGGGAGGTCGCGTCGTTTGTTATCTCCGAGATCGCGGAAAAAATTGTGGCACAGATAAGCTTGAAGTGAAGTGCTGCACAAGATGGGACGCAGAAATCAGAAAACTTTGCATTACTTGAATAAGGCTTTGCATATGAACAAATTACGGTAAGTACACAATTACTTATAAAATTATTTGTACTCAGAATAAAATATAACAGTACCTCTTTTGATCTGCGTATGTATGTATAGGTACAAAAACGATTACTTCACTTTTAGTTTCCCGAAAGGAAAGTATTGTGATCGCGTTAAAAAAATCGAGATGAAGACGGAAATATACATTTTGAGCCCCCCTGAGACGATTAAGACCATTTCCAGACCGATCTCTGTCTGTATATCTATGTGTATCAGTGTGTCTGTCTGTGTGTGTGTGTGTGTGTGTGTGTATTCTTCCACGATAGCTAAAATTTCCTTCGCCAATCGATAGTTATGGTCTGTAGTACCTAGATTTATTCGACTGTCGCTCACAAATGTTATTTTAGACTTTGGACCGTATACAAGCAAGGGATTTTTCAAATCTACATCCTATAAGATTAATTATTCACATTGTATTTATTTTATTCATTTATTTATTTATTATTTACTAGTTACATATACATTCAAATTCAAAATCACAAAATAAAATAGAGGTAATAATACAGAAAAATATACAGGTATACATATATATGCCTAAGCCCTGGTCAAATAGAGCGTAAATTATGTTTGGTTTTCAGATGTGCACAGTAGGGTGCAACCGAGCCCGCCTTACTAGGAGGGTCTGGTTACCTGGTCGCCGATATTTTTATGAAAATCTGTGATAATACTTTTTATATAAAGCTGACTATTATGACTATATAATATTATAATGCATAAATTAGGGTTAGCTCCTCCTACTACTAGTGTTTTGTTTTTCAGGGGATCCAGCATAAGGCAGGCAGAGCATGCGGTGGAAAATAAAGAAGACGAAACTGGGTAAAACGTGTACAATTTGCTTTCCTTATAACCTCAGGCATTTAAATGTAAATAAATTTAAAGTAACTTCCAATCCGCAAAAGCAATTAGTGAGCCTGAAACCACATTAGCATTTCGAAATCAAGTCGCGACCGTCATTAGGACCGAACGCTTAATGAAGTTTGTTGCGAAATAGGGCATCAAAATTGCTGTAATATCAGATGAAACGGTAGAATAATAATAATAAATACAAACGGAGCTGCCATGGAATTCACTGACCGGAGTCGGGCCCATCATAATACTAATTTTTTTTACACTTCTGGGGGGTGAGCAGTGGATTCCGGACTTACGAACCGGCTGTGGTAGGTTTAGGACAGCTGTCTTGCCACCCATTCATCCATGTGAGCGTTCACCTTACCACCCATTCACTCCCCCTTCGAAGCCATAGAATTTGAGATGCGCAAATCGCAGTTTTAGATATTTTTTCTAAGAAAGAGTTGATTATTTTTCTGGAAAGGCCAAGATCTTTAAAGAGGTGAAATAGAGATTTAGCTGGCAGGCCACGAGCGCCAACTTCCACCGCGTGAAGGTGAACAGTGAAGCCGTTCCGGGTTACGGCATTTGCAAGATCATGGTATTTATTTAATTTGTACTCGTGGTCTTTTGGGATATTTGATTCCCATTGAACAGTTAATTCTACAATAAGAGCCACCTTCCGAGATAGAGAGTAAAGAGTTATATCTGGACATAAATTATAAGTTATACCTGGTTATAAATTACAAAACAGAAAATAGTGCACTTCTAATGCACTCACTTTAATTAAAATATATAGACAAACTAATATATAGTCTAGCACTTTGCAATATGTTTTTATCAAGGTGGAAAAATAGCTTTTGCACCCCTTCTCTACCCAGGTTAGGAAGCCAAGTATGATATTTTTTTAATATTGTTTTTTAAAGATTTATTACATTTTTCTATTTTATTGTATGCTTAAGAGCCATGAAAAGATAATGCCGCTGAGCAAATACAGTTCTCGTTTTAGGGACAAAGAATTATTCAACAATTGTGATAGGAGTGTGAACAATTGTGATGTGACCTGGTGTTGTGATGGGAGGGTTTGGTTACCTGGTTGCCGATATTTTTATGAAAATGTGTGATAATACTTTTTATATATATTAAATGAATATATTCAAAGTAACTTCCAATCCACAAAGCAATTAGTGAGCCTGAAACCACATTAGCTTTTCGAAATAAACTCGCGACCGCCATTAGGACCAAACGCTGAAGTTTGTTGCGAAATAGGGCATCTAAATTGCGGTAATATCAGATGAAACGGTAGAATTATTGCAAATACAAGGATAAAAATTCAAATCGCATATTGTTGAGTAAACACTCGAGCCAACGGGTTCAGGTAAAAGAGTCAACAAAAAACAAAGTTCATAGAATAAATATAGGATACCTACTATGGTACTAAAACTGGTTTAGTTAATTTCCATCCGTGTCGGTGTATTTAGCAGCTATGCCTATTGTTATAGAACAAGAAACCTGGTAATGTTGCTTGATGGGTAATATTTAGTTTTATGTTTGTTACAGAGTCACTGTGACACCAATATCTCATAAAAACAGAAACAATGACAAGAGCAATGATGAAATTCAGGTAACTATTTATTTACTTATTTTTTATATTTATTGTAACAATTTTATTGACACGAAACTAAATAATAAATAGGTTATGTTTAGATCTTATAGTGTAGGTGCATGGTTTAGACAGATCAGATTGACACAACATATGTGTCAAGTTATGTACCTACCTGAAACATTGAATACTTTATGTTTCAGATAGAGACAACAGAGGAAAACAGACAATTCAAAATTGATGGCCGACGAATCGTAGAAATCAGCCATTTCTAAGAAAAACTGCAAGAGGTTGCTAACCATGGAAATATGGAATGTGGTTTAGGTTGCGTTGAAATCGTAGGCGAAAAAAGAACGGGATTACATTCGTTGTTTACCTTAAGGTGCAAGATGTGTAATGAAAAATTTTACATAGAAAATGACGCTCCTGGAGACCAATAGCGATCATTCCAGCTACAGCGTAATGATTTTTTTTCCATTACATAACTTGCACTGTAGCGTAAATTTTGATAAAAGTCATACTTGTCGTTCTCCTACAATTTCGACATAGTCCAGGCCGCAGTTCATATTACCATAATTAGCAATTTATTTCAACTTGGTGAAGAAATGTGTAATAGAAATGACTATTGAATTTAGTAATTGTTTATAATTATTTTATTTTTTTATTTCTTTTTTTTGAACTATTGATTATTTTCATTTTTAAATGTAATTATTTTGATAGCCTGAGATGGATTATTATTTTTAAAATGTATTACCTATTTTAATTGCGTAATTTTAATTGCGTAATTGACGCAAAATAGGCACACTGGATGTCGACTTGCGGAGGAACGCCCAGTATAACTAACTAACTAACTGCGTAATTTTATTGTTGTAATTTTTTTATATTTATTGTAATATTTTTAATTTGACTATTCTATACTTCGATCATTCTATCATTCGACATTCGATCATTCCTTTGTATATTTTATATCTGTATATTTCATTTATACCTATTCAGGTATATTAACAGCCTTAGTTATTTCTTAAATATTTTATATTTTTTAATATAAATTCTATTAATTATTGTTTTCAAATTTTAAAAATAGTCAATTTGTACGCAAACGAACCTAACAATGAATTATTCTATCCATTTGACTATACCAAGAGTAGGGATTCCTACCAATTGGCTTATTTAATTAAAATTAAAACTTTTAATTGTATATAAATTGTTTTCTATTCGGCATGAAACCTGAAATAAACATGTTTTGTTGATATTATTTTTTTTTCATCTGTCTCGAAGAATATTAAAAGGGTGTCTTCATTTCGTATTTGAAAGGATAGTGATTTTCTATACTACGTTATCTCAACGTTGAATCAGTCAAGAATTATAGAATCAGTCAAGTCAGAACGGCAGAACGCAGAATGCAGTACGCATCTGAACGATCTATGCAAACTTGTATTAAACTGTGGTTGTTCGGTGAGCCAGCCCCTTTTTCGGTGAGCCAGCGGAGCTCGCCTCAAACCGTCACTACTATCTCCTTAAGCCTGGTTCTACTATCGCCTTAAGCCTGGTTCGAAAATTGTAGGGCTTGTCTTGGTGATGTAATTTTGTCTAAATGGAGAAGATTTCGATTTATGTATATTAATATTATTATTTATTATGGACGGAGAGCTGATATGTCCATATCAGATCTTGTAAAGCAACTCGAAAACAATATTAACAAGTTTTCGGGTATAATTTGGGTCTGTTTTTATATTGATTGCCAGAGATCCACCACTCTATTTTGCAGAACGGTTTAAGAGGTTTAGATTTAAATTTTGCACGGTTCAGTTTTTTGACGGGGACCTTGAAGATTTGTGTTGATGTTGAATTTGTAAATATTTTTTACTCCAGGTATATGGTAGTAATTTGTGAGAATTTTATGTCTCAATCAGGTCCCCCTTTGCCTTCTTTGTCTATGAGTAGTCAGTCTAAAAAAAAACTAAGATCCAAGCAATCTTCATAATTCCTATTATTTAGACCCGCGAATGTTGGTTGCCATTCGCTACACCTTTTCCAGGAGATCCACAACTTTGCATAATTAGGAATTTGAGAGCTGATAGTCAAAAAAGAATAGGTATCACATATGCCTTGTAGATATTCTTATTTAACAGATATTTTTATATTTCCTCAATAAAGAATTTTAAAACCCGTCACCATATTATATGTATTAATTTATTGGCGGGATGCAGGAAATATGTTTTTTTAATAAAATCAATAACTTGTATAACACAAATCTTAGTGTAAGTAGCGAATTCTGAGATCTAGTTAAATTCTGCTTAAATCTGCATACTTTAATTTTTAATAATAAGGCTCTGATTATTTTAAATAAACTGTCAAACTTCTCAGTATCAACAATGCGATGAAAAATAGTATTAAATAGCATTACTCAAGAATAGGTCTCTCATACGTCTTGTAGATATTTATAAACACCTAATGACAGATATGTGAAAGTATAAAATAATAAAATAAATAATATTAAATAAACTTACGGCAATAGGCTGTGCAGAATGGGCACGTGGCGGGGGAGTAACAGGGGCACACATCAAGGGTGCGTGTCCCCCACGATCCAGGCTGCCATTGGATCCGGCTCCGGCTCGAGCAACAAATGTATTGGTGTCGGGAGGACTGGCTGCCCCATTCCTATGTTTGCTTTCTTTAAAATTGTGCTTCAAGTGAGAGGGCTCGAGCGGTTTGCATAGTGAGAGCTCCTCGGGATGTCGAATACCTAAATGGAAATAAAAATCATTATTATTATCCGATAACATTTGGAATCTTCCTAACCAAAGTTGTTTGAGTACAAGCAAAAAGTATTAAGTACAAGTAATTTACACAAAATATATTCAAGTAATAAGTACGAGTATAAAAAATAAGTACAATTACAATACAATTTAAGTACCAAGTACAAAAATAAAGTACTGAGTACATGTATCATTATTTGATGACTATAAGGTATAGGCATCTAAGGAAAGGCTAAGGGTAGTAACTACTAATCTCTTCCTTGTGGCTGCGATGATATTATTTTTTTTTATTCAATTTTTATTTGTTTAAGGATAAAAAACTTTTCAAATTTGTTATCTGGTAATCTGTAGAATGCGGACAGAAAGAGGACATTTTTTTTATATAACAACGATACACGCATCTGTCTGATAATTTTAGCCACCGTCCCAATACGCTCATGTGTATCGCTGAGGTAAATGCATGGCGACTTAATTTTTTACCATTGCAGCAAATGAAAACAGTCATTAAACTGGGAGCGATGTTGGCAAGCAAGCATTATTGCATGAAGAATTTTTTCATATTTGGGTTGTCATTTAATATTGTGAAATTGGTCCTGTTATCTTTAAGGTATATATAAACCACAAATTCTAACCTTTCTCTTATCTCTTCCCTTTCCTTAACTTACCTGATTTGGGCAGCTTATTTATTTATATATTTATATAAATAATTAATAGGTGATAATATTTTTTCATAAACACAAAGATAGACATGATCAAAGTCAGCAAAACTGCAATACTCGGAGTTCACGGAAACAAAATTTCCTTATTCCTCGAGTACAAACAACATTTGCGCAACGACAAGATTTTTTCATTGGTCCCAAATTATATAATGGCATAGAGGACAAATGGAAACACTTAAAGAACAACCAAGAGTTTAAAGACAATATTAATAAATGGTTATTTGAATTAGGAAGGTTTAAATCTGAAAACTTGGTTTGTAAAGCGTATGTATAACGGTTAATTTAAAAATAATATTGTATATTTATATAAATTATTATGTATATATTAATAGTATATCATATCATATTTTTATTTATATTAGTTCATATTTTTTAGCAGTGATTTTATAATTGTATTTATATATTTTATTAAATTATAAATATGTTTATACCATATATCATTTATTATTTATTGATATCGTATTTACGTATATGTGTATTTGCCATATTGTATTACCTACAATGTATTATTCGTACAAATTTAGTGTTTTGATTTGTATTATAATGTTATTTATTTATAATTATATATTATTCAATCTTAAAATAATAATAAAAATAAAAAAATAATAAAGTACATTCACTTATTATAAAAATAAAAAGTTTTTCCACGTTAATTAGGCTAATTGTTACTTTGTATAAGTATAAGTTGTATTATTTATTTTAATTACTCTGACCCGCCTAGATACGGGACAGTTTAGTCCTAGTTAGGTGGGCAATGAGCATTAGCTGCATTTCGGTATTCAATTTTTCCGAGTTACTTATAACATTGATAACAATGGGGCTAAATGTACAAAAATGAAATGAATAAAGTATTAAACCTTAATAAAAAAATTTAAAAATATATATATATGGCAACGTCAAGTTGCCAATATAATATTTATATATTTATTTATATAATAATATTTATGGGCAGCCTTTTTATTTATATATTACAACAATAATTTATTTATTTAATGTTTTGTTTAGATATGTATAAAATGCATAATGTTGCTTATAATTTAAAATTTTACGTTAACGTTTATCGTATCTAATGGTACTCTAATTTAACTACTACTTCTCAAATCAATATGTCGGTCGACTGGAAGATATTGTTTACCTAGAAAAAACTAGCAATATGTCTAGTAAAATATTTGTATTGTGCAATAAAGAGATTTTTCATTTGATTTTTGAGAAATCATGGAAGTATGAATATATGGGAGCGAGGTTGATTTAGTCCCCTTAAATATATGGCACAGGATTGAATAAAAGCTTACCAAGTTCTTTGCAGAGATTTATAACAGTATTGAAGGTTTTGATGCTGAAGTCCACCCGGCAATCGACGTAGCGCAGATCCGGCAGTTGCACCCTCAGTCGCTTGTGCATGGGAGTGAAGTGGAGGACTGCATCTGCGTGGACCCCGCACTGGTCGAGTGTGCTGCGAGCGCGTGCCAGCCAGCGGTTTTGCTGGGGCCACCACAAAGCGTGGTCCGACCAATCTCGTCCCACCGCTCGGCCCGTCTTCAAAATTTGCTCTTTTTCTGGAATTAAAGAAAACAACATACGTTATACAACTGTGAAGCATCTTTCAATTAATTCTATTGGTATTCAAAACTTCGTTTCACATGCATTTTTACATATTTTTATTTCTTTATTTATTTTAGAGATAGAGGGTAGTTTCTTAATGAAGCTGTGGATGCATCTGCCTGGCTTTTTAGTGATCCTACAGGTACGCTTATATTCACCGCTAAAGTTAATACTGTTACATATTATCATTGATTATATAGGGTTATATATAATATATGAGATTGCTCAATGCCAAAGTACATTTTAGCAACTCTCCTGCACCGGCGAAATGCAGGTGGCACTGATAGAATTGTGAGGCGAAACTAATAGCAATTTATTTGGTCATCTATAATAACACTGATACTAAATGGTTTATTGTAAGGGACCGATTGATTATAAAAACCCACTATTTAACCAATTATAACAATAATGACATCTGAGGACTACATCAATTATTAGTGCTAATTGAAATTGACATCTTTGTTTAAATAAAGATTGAAATATTTAGATTCAATTAAAAATGACTTCTTTAAATAAATAATATTAAAATAATAAGAGCTATGATTTAAAAATTTGTTTGTTATCATATCATTAATTTATTTTGAGATAGGATTCTGTAACGGCGTGTTTGGAACGCCATCTTGAAAATAAAAGAAGAATAATCAATGTTTACAACTATGAATGCCATCTATCTTTTACTATTTCATAGTAAAAGTCCTAGCTGATGAAACATAGTACGGAATTGAGCAATCTAATAACCTATTTAATCAATGATATTATCTAAAGGCTGGCCCATGAGAAAAGATCGTTTATAATATAACAAAGGTGGAACACTTAAACACGCTTATAGTAAGAGCAAGCAAATAAAATATTTTTTTTATGTAGTCATTAATTATAGTATAATAATATTTTGTAGGTGTTTGTCTTGTGGTCTTGTCATATTTGAGCTCTTGTGTACCCTCCCTAAGTCTGTCATGATATCTTTTTGGTAGCATTGGTGAATCAAGCGGATTTATAGTTGACATATTGGTTGCAGAAGGGATTTTCGCAAAAAAAAAGTGCCAGATTCCAAATTTCCAAATTTGGATAGTACTTCAGATTTCCAAATCTTTTTAAGGTGGTTTTCTCCGGAGCTATGCATTATTCTGAACATTAAATTATACAAATAGGTAGTTTTAGTTTCTTTTTTTAATATTTTGGACATTAATTAGACACATATTTATAAATAGGGTTTTTTGGCAAATTACTCTTGTATGAAAACTAGGCTTAGTTGTTATGCATGCTTATTTTAATTTAAATTTGGTATAAGAATGGATATTATTTATTAAAAACTCGTTTAGTACAGTTAATTAATTTACAATTACATATTATTTTAATACTACTACTACTACATATTATTTTACTTACATCAAAGATCTAATCAGTCCATTGCAAATGGGCCTGAAGTCTTGTTTAATATAAACGACAATAATTTTAAATGAACAGTTTTACATTGTCAATTTCGTTGCAAGTCCAGTATAGTTACTGTTTATTCTTTTCCAATATTTTGTTTTTGACTAAGATGTTATTTTTCTTAATGTATACTTTAAACTCTCCTTATCTTTACTGCGTTTTTTTAGGATACATATACTTTGGAGGCTATTGATTGACTATTTTCTTTGACTGGCTTTAATTATGTTGATTATTAAGATTTTCCTTTAAACTTAAACAAAACAATGTTTACCTAGATCGATATTATGTACTTAAATTGACTGACTCCACAATTTTTTTGGGATAATTAGGAATTAATAAAATGTTTCATTATAATTACTATTACATCGTCTGTAAAATAGATCGATTCGGAGTATACTGGCTAGTAGCTATTTGGCAAGCTGTTAAAAATGGTGTGAAGTTAGAAAATATAGAGACCACAAAAACCTGGAAAAAACTACAATTTGACAGCAGAGTTTCGAATATTTATTAATATATCTAAAAAAATCCCAAGGAAAACTGCAATATTTCGCGTTTACTTAAATTAGTTTGAAACTAATATTTAGAAAAAAAATTACACCAACAAACCGTAAAAATAGGTTTTGAGTTAATGCAAAACCAATTTTAATAATTACCAAAGCAAACATTAGGTGTTAACGTTTATTTTTTTGTAATAACATAAAATGGATAGTTTTTCAGAGTCCCTGGAAAAACTTAAGCAGGTAAGAAAATAGAATTTTCTACATTTCTTCATAAAAAAATCCTTTTTGAAGGATTGGCACTATGCAAACCCCAAAAATATTACTTCGTGGCATCAAAATTGTTGAAATATTAAGTTCTGATTATACTTTCATTTTGTTAAATTGTTAAATACTATGAGAATTAGGTGGTAAAAATCAGTGAGCAAGTTCAAAAATGCTTTGCTGGGATTAATTTTAACCCATTTAAAGCATCTGTCGACAAACGTAACCGATTTAAACTCAAAAACAATATTAGGCAAAACTTCATATTTTTTTGGGGTTTTTTTCAGATTCTCTTGCCGTATATTACCAAAAATATGAAAAAAAAACTATTGAAATCTTAGTTTTAAAACTATTTTCGAGGTTTCATCAACTTATCGACTTACAATTTAACAAGGATATTTTATTTAAAAAATCGTAATCTAAAAATTATGAGTTTATTTTGGCTTATTTTTATCAATATTTCTTCGGTTATTACCCATAACTCATAAGATATAGAAGATTTTTGGATAAACTTTTATCACATGAAACTTTACACCTTTATCTCACAATACGTATTATTATTTACAGATGAAACATTTGCAATTATACCTTTCACTTCGATTATGCAATGTGTTGTTTTGGCGTTTTTATTACTTTATCCCTGCCTTAATTGCTTATTTATATATTTATAAAAAAAAATACAACAGAATTATTTTAAAATCTATTGATTCTGCGTCACTCCTAACTAGGCAGCGCCTGTTCCAAGGAAGACACCAATTTTATATAATATTAATTTAATATGAAATGAACGAAATATTTTGTGAACTTTTGGTTTCATAATCTAAAATCATATTGGTTACGAGATTGTTATAGTAAAATAAAAATAAAAAACAAACAAAATAATCATTAAAAAAAACTAAATAGTCATTAAATAATAAAATACCCGAAAATGATTATAAAATAAATCTAAATACAAAATATTACGTAATAAAAATAACAAAATGAATTCACTAGCACAGATAAGGTAATTTATGTTGTCAGAGATGTGAGGGTGTGTAAATTATGTATCTATAAATGATAATAAAAAACGTTGCTATTTAAAATATCATAAGGATACATTCAGTTCCGGACTTCCTTTACCAATCAACCACTGAATGAGGCATTTCTTAAAAACCACCTGTATTAGTCCTAAAATATCTAAGTGATTTCTTAAAGGTAATCATAGGTAATATTAATCTCAACGCAAGGTAATGATGATGGGGTTGTCCAAATGAAATAGATCTCCTGGGCACTACATATTGTTGTACCTGCGCCGATCTTGTGTTTATAGCAGGAAAAAATAACTGATGAAATGTAAAGCAGTTTTTAAACAATACAGTTGCCTAACATCTAGTATTTCGCCTCGAGATGCAAAACAATAAAAGAATACATTTTAGGGTTTTTGAATATAATACGAAGTTTTTTGTACGATATAAATACTTTCGGTTGTAGTCTTAGAGCATGCTCCCTGCCTCAGAATAGCGTATATCATTATAGATTGACATATATCGTAGTAAATCATTAGTAGATTCATAAACTAGGCATTAATCACTTCTATACCGGAAGTGGTACAAGATGGAGGCGGCGGCGACCGGATAAGCCGTGTCTGACCGCAAACACGTCAATAAATGAATTTTGAATCACAGTCCTAGAGCTGCGCTGATTTAAGTAATTCTGAATAATGAGTTTGTTTCTCCCAGTTAAAGTGCTATCGAAGCTGAAGTAGCCAACGCCCCACACACTTGGCGAGAGCAGATAAATAAGAAGGGCGTTCCCCTTTGCAATAATCGTAAGATTATGGCATGTTTATTGTACCGCGCCGCTTACCGATTTAGATCTTGGGCCATTAGATATACCGATATATACTGGCAAGTCACAGAAATTCAATGCATTTTTTTAATTTTAATTTGCCAGTGTACAGTTTGCAACAAACGCAACACGAAACGTAGGTAATATTATTGATTATACATGGTATTACATTGCTTAACGTCATAGTACGTTTTGGCAACCCTTCTACGCCTGCGACATGCAGGTGGCGCTGATAGCATTGAAGGTCAAACTAATAGCAATTTATTAGGCCATATTAAAAATTAATGGCTTTTTAAAAATAACTGATTGATTATTAAAAAAAAATGATAACAATAATAACATTCAATTATTAGTGTCATCTATCGCATTTTATTTATATAGGCTGATTACATCACAGAAATAACACAGAGATATAGAATTAGTCTATCTGAACTTTAACGCGCGTAATCATTACGTATTAAAACCTGTATACCAAATTAAAAAAAATACATCTTTGTGTAAATAATATTGAAATAATAAGAGCTATGATTTTTAAAAATCGTTTGTTTATGCCGTATAAGCGTGTTATATTATTATTTTATGCCGTATAAGCGATCACGATGGTCGCCATATTGAACATAATAATACAATATTAATAATTTTTTTTTGGAACTAAGTATTAGTTTCGTAGTAACATTCTGTTTGCCAAATCATAGTACGATGTTGAGCAATCTAATATAATATACTAGTTATTGCCCGCGGCTTCGTTTCGAGTGGAGTTTCGAATCAAGTAGTTAATTTAAAAAGATTGACGTAAATTTGCCTTTTCAGACACTACCTATAGGTAAATAGTTCAATCATTTAAATAATGTATTTTCGTTTCACACGTTTTTCTCTAAGATTGACGACAGTTGAAACCAAGTATAGCTCGTGTTGCCCGCGACTTTCTTTGCGTTGAATTTTAGTTCTTAATGCGTTCTTAAACATTCTGGGATTAACTACCTGACTTACTGAGCGATCGACCAACTGACTATAATATTATAGAAAGCTCAGTTAATTGTGAAAAAAAAACTGAGAATGCCATTATTTTTTAGTCGTAATGAGTATCTTTAATATACATTTTCATCTCGATGGTTTTAGGGGTTTCGATTTTCCATACGACAGAACTTCACCGGTTTCTTTCCTACCATAGTGGTCAAATTTTAAGAAACCCCTTCTTTGTGATTCCGTTCACTATCAAATAAAGTCCTGTGCAAAATTTCAAATTTCAAGATCTAACGGTTTGTATATCTCCATACAAATTCTTATGCCTTATTTCCCACCGTAAAGGTTGATTTTGAAAAAACTGGTTAATGTCATTATTTTTCTTATGCTATGATTATCTTGAGTATAAATCTTGATGTCTGTAGCTTCAGCGGCTTCGATTATCCATACTACATAATTTTACCCCTTTCTTTCATCCCGTGGGGGTTGTATAAAAAAACCCTATCAAATAAGGCCGTGTGAAAAAATTAAAGTTTTAATATCCAACGGTTTTGGGTATCTAAATACGAAATTTCATCCCTTATTTAATATTCAAGGGTTGATTTTGAAAAAACTTTGAGTAGCTTAAAAAGAATTTTGATGTAAGAAACTTCAGCGGTTCCGATTTTCCATACTACAGAATTTCACCTCTTTCTTTCATCCCGTGGGGGTGACATATTCGATTTTAGGAAACCCGTGCTTCGTGCTTCCATCCACTATCAAATAAATCTCTGTGCAAAATTTCGAGTTTCAAGATCTAACGGCTTGGTTTTTATAAATTTCGCATGGAGTTCACTAAAAAAATATGCATTTTCATACAAATTGTTATTTCTTTTATTACCCCCTTAGGGGTGGAAATTCCAAAATTCCCGAAACACGTAATTTTTATTTCATTTAATTAACCGAGGGAACAAGTACCAGTATATGACGTATTTTCATACACATTTTCATCCCGTATTTTTTCCACCCCCCTTAGGGGTGAAATTTAAAAAAAAATAATACTTGTGGCACTCGGGGACTGCCGCGGTAAAGCTATTGCATAGCATTTTTAACAACTTATGCAATTATAATTATTTATTTATTTTATTTATTTTATTTTTTCTGCTATCAGATAACTGCGCTTTATCGGAAAACGTTGAAATTATTCCGAATCATTTGCGGCTGTGGAAGCAAATGATTCGGAATAATTTAAACGTCTTCCGGTAGAGCGCCGCACACGAATTTTTTATTCGGTAGAGCAAAAAAAAACGGATTATTCGAAAAAAATCGTCGATAAAAAGATAGATAATTAAATTATCTTTAAAATGGTGCACGTTTCATAATAATACGCCAGATAGTATTTGCGTAGTAGTCGTTTTTGTGTTCGGTTAGACCTAATTTAACAAATGAATTACACTATGTATTATAAACAAAATCTAAAATATTCAAAGCTAAGAATATTAGGAAAATGTTCTTGTTTAACATATGTTTTTTTTCAAATCGTAAGTAGTACTCGTTTAGACGTAATTATCAGTTTAAAATCATTAATTTTCGTAAGGAAATTTCTTCATTCGGTCGCCGCGCTGCTCTGGCCTAGGCCCGCGATAAAAGCTATGCAATAGCTTAAAAAACTTTTAGGTGCTTACTTTCACTATCAAATAAAGCCCTGTGCAAAATTTCGAGTTTCCAGATCAAACGGTTTAAGTATTACCGTACAAAATTTCATCCCTTAAATTACCCTCCAAGGGTTGATTTTGAAAAAACTGTGAATGCCGGTATTTTTATATAAATTTTGATGTCGGTAGCTTCAGCGGTTTCGATTTTCCATGCAACAGAATTTCACCCTTTTCACACCTTTAGGGGTCGAATTTCCAAAAACCCCTTCTTAGTGCTTGATTAAAATATAAACTTGCCTTGTGCAAAGTTTCAACGGTCTAACCCTAGTGGTTTATGCTGTGCGCTGATATGTCAGACAGTCAGTCAGTTTTTTCTTTTATATATACAGATAATCAATGGTAGGTAATATCTAACACTTTAACATAGAAATAAAAGATACGTTTATATGTGATGATTGGTCCCATAAGTCATAATTTGTTTTAGGGCAAACATATTTATCATAGTAAAAAGAAGGCGAAATGTTCAAAGAAAAACTAGTTAAAGATTACTTCTTATAGGGGAAAAATATTCCGCAGAGGCAGTGACAACGCCTTAAACGCATTTATTGATTCCTATCGAGGAGAGTGCATTAAAAGTTTGCTACATAGACGGTACAGACGCTGCTAGAATAGCATTTGTTAATATATTTCTAATTATTTTATTTTTATTATTGGAGAATAAGTGCTGATGGCGGAATGCTGTGTTGTGTGTGTATGAAATTTGGAATAAATCTACGGGTAGGAATAATTTTATAAAATTACCATTTTTTCCATATTTATGTGCTAATACAATCGAAAACAGGGAAGTTATGAACTTGTGAGATCAAGGCACTCCTCAAACAATCCTTAATTTATGTAACACAGAAAAAACCGATTATAAATGAATTTCGAGTTTTTGGTATTATCCAAGATATCTTTCAAGACAAAACGTTTGAAGATTCGAAAGACCTGTTCAAGCTCTGCAATGCTCAAAACGCAGTGAAATTTTTGCACTTTTTTCGGTTTTTGCTCAATATTTCCTACAAAAAAGGTTATTCTTTACTTTTTTAAATGGATTAAATTTGCTTCAATTTATGATCTAAACCGAACACCGTTTGTCTATCTAATACCTATATAATCAATGGTATTACTTAAGTACTGGGGGGTACTTAAGTAATGATGTATACTCGACTATAAATTCGGAGGTATGTAATTTCAACTGCAACCGAAACTATCCATCTGTCAAAAAACGGCTAAAGTAGTAAATGTAGATATTACTTTTGTCTTGTATAATATTCACTAAGACTGTTTTACTCTAGCGCATCGTATCCCAAAGGTTGTCCTGCGGAACTCTGGGTTCTGCGAAATATAACCAAGGGTTCCGCAAAAAACCGATAAAAAAATATTAACCTCCGTATACTAGGTGACTAAATCTCGCATGCTATATACTAGGTGGGGTTTGACATACCCCGAAAAATAAATTAAATAAAATCAACAAAAAATGTACTTTATGACCGTTATTAATAGGTGGAATACTAACATAAAACTATCATTTATATGAATACAGTGTTTGAAAGGTCAAGGTCCTCGAATTCAGTCAGTTCATAGAAAGGGTATTACATATTACTGTTATATAGCATATTACTGATTTTTTTCAATTTCACGTCCTCCAGCTGGGTAATAGTGGATGGGCGTAGATTATAGAATTTAATTCTAAGATATAAGCAGCTTTCTGTACTTTAATTAGTCTTATTCGGGAAACGCATAAAAGCGAGCTAGCGCGGATATGATGAGAGTGAATGTCGTCAGCATTAGTTGCAGTTGTTAGCTGCTGCCTGGCACGCAATAACCATGGATGTATGAACGCCGAATACACTGTCATTATCCTTGCCTTACTGAAATATTCTCTGCATGAGGTCCGGGTACATATACCTGATACATGCTGCGCAGTGCTCTCTTTTGAAAAGGGAAGATTCTTTTACATAGGAAAAGGACCTGATGTACCCGCAATTTAATTTCACAACTAGAACAGAGTACTACGCGTAGCATCGCAGTATCCTCACGCTTCGTCGCTCATATTCAATGTATTTACCAAAATCAACGTACAACTGCTGAAGCTCGTTCAGCCGATCATCGCCCGACTGAAACGAGTAGTACACATATATACACCGCGCGTGGCTCGGCAGTTGGTACAATACGACGCACAATGGAGCGTTGTTGCCAGTTTAGGCCAAATTTTTTTTTTTTTTTTACCTCCGATCCCCACATTGGCAACCCATAAAAACTTGCGGCTACTATTAGGCCAGTCTATTTGTACACGAAAAACATAGACCTTGCAAAAAGAAAGACCTGTTCAAGCTGTGCAATGCTCAAAACGCTGTGAAATGTTTGCACTTTTTTTAGTTTTTTTTGTTTTGTTTATTTTTTCTTTTGTTTTTTTTAATAGATAAAATTTGCTACAATTCATGACCTAAACCGAGCACTGTTTGTCCAGATTTTAATTGATAACCGCTACTCTAGAGCATACTGGAAGTGATATTTTACAAAACCTGATTTTGGCCACCATTATTCCAAGATGGCGGCGTTAGCAGCAGTTCGGGGTAGTCGAAAAATCATTTCGGAATTTCTGCAAGGTAAACCTCTTTTTCGGTTATTTTGACAGGATATATTTGTTCTGATCACTGTGCGGCGCCTGCTGATTGAGTGATTCCCCGGCCCGTGGCTGGCAGCCGTCGATTTTAAATTGGGAATGGGAACAGCTATTACTTCGGCGTCGATAAAGTATTGTTTTCGCATCGGAATTTTGTTATCGTTCCACATCATTCCGAGCCAAAATAAGCGAAACTGGAATGCCACTTGATATTACAACGTATGCTGCTCGTTGTATGCTAAGATGAGCACATCGGGACTAGAGCGGAATGGCGAACACCACTCTCACAACACCAGGAACCGGGATGATATTATGCTTCTTCCAAGTCTGCCTCACGCAAACATAGAATTCTTTCAGATACATGAGCGACAAACTTATAAGCTGCATATTGCCACTAGACAACTGAGCTATTTAATTAATATTTGTGTGACAACAGAGCTATTTATTAAATATTTGTGTCCCTCATAATAGAAAGCTATTGCCGACCATTATGCGGCCAAGTCCGAGACGATCATCACCGGCTAGCTCAAAGCCTACCCGGATACGGTGAAACTCGGCCGCACCCTGGTACCGCGAAAAAACACGGTCTAGTACCTCGGGGTACACATCCCATCGATATATTAGGCATAGATATGCCCTCGGGTACAGCCCATGAGTTAGTTAAGTTAGTCCGTTACGC
>OX155980.1:60096902-60396240 GCA_944548615.1 Micropterix aruncella | reverse complement strand
CTGCATAGCGTCAACCGCGCCGTTTTGTTCGCCGTATTGTATTGTGCGGAGCAGTATACCGATAGGTTGACGCTTGCGTCAGATATATGCTGTATGTGGCAGCTTGGAGGAAGTGTTTCCGCATCGCAGTGCACTCGACGTATCGTATGCGGTGCCGTTTTATGGGAGTGTATGGGGGGCTGGTCTTTTGGTGCGTAAAAGCTCGCATCGGCGCTGCGCGAAGTTGTAGAGAGGTGTAGAGCGTGATGCTTTGTCGCATGTGGTTGCGTAAAATTTTTAGATGAATGCGATGTATCAAGGATTTAGAAAACCACTCGTACTTAGGCCAGAATTCGTGAAAACCGATACTAAAATCATTAGGTACTGTATCACTGAATTTACTTCCCTTTTTCTGACTTATCTTCTTTTCCATCCTTCGCTCCAAAACAATATGTAGTATTGAGGCCCACTAGGGGCAAATACGTAAAAAGTGTGTAAGGGAGGGTAAGGGGTGCAAAAAGAGTGCCAAGGTAAAAAAAACGAGAAAAACATGAAAATCGCTTCTACACCTGGAACGTTTACTGATTTATAGAGAATGAAAACAAAATCGGTTTAATGCTACTAAATATTTTACTGAATGTTAGGAATTACTTATCGAAGGCAATTTCAGCTAAATGTTCCGCCTCTTTTAGCCTCAGAAATGTCTTATCACATTTTCACATGTTTCAACCGGTATTTTTATTTCGTTAAGAATGTTTTGTTTAATTTGCTCGGTCGATTCGCTGGAGGTAAAAGGTGTTTTGAAAATTGCTAATCCGGGGTAGAATAAATAGAGTCAGTCACTAGAACTACTCGGGTTGGATGGTTGGCTTCTGACCGCATCCACCTCGATGAAGCATTTAATACAGCACAGATTCGCAAAGCGGGGGATTACACGGATTTGATGGTGGCGAAATCCAGGAAGTTTCAATTCTCTTAAAATGTACGCAATTTTTTTAATTCGAGTTACCCTTTCGTCAACGTGCTTATCCCATCTCAGATGGCAATCGATGGATATTCCTAGGTAATTAATGTCGTCTACTCTTTCGAGTATGGGGTACAGACAAGGGCGAGTAGCGGTAGCAGTACATTTATTATAGACTAGACGCCGATACCCGTGGTCTCGCCTGTGAGGGTTAAAATAAATATAATATTTTAATAACACGATGACTAGCTCAACGACACTAACTATATATAAACTAACAATATTATCAGTATGACGTCCATCCGCACATACAAAACCGCGAACTGCGGCAGGACGTGCGAACGTGTCATAGCGGTCTCGAGATATCTGTCTTAAATGCAGAATATGACATTCTTAATATTGTTATCGGTAGTGACAACACTACGGATAAATCATTATTCTTATTGTTCTATGTGAAAAATGTTAAAACTGAGATGGTACCTTAAAACTATCTAGTCATCAAAAATACATCATCATATTCAACACACACACATTTCAATACTGATTTTAAATGAACTTATTTTTGTGTAGACAAATTTATTTTAGCTATTCATAATCTTTTAATTTATAGGGACATCCTCAAACTATACTTACCTGTAATTACAAAGTTTCTAGGTATAACCATGATCGATATACATACACCAATCAAAAGAATAATTACCTATTTATCAGGTAAGTATTTACTATTATACTATTATTTTATTTTGAGGTAGGATACCGTAACGGCGTATTTAGAACGTCATCTATTGGGCTACTGAACATAAGAGAAGATTAATCAATGTTTGGAAATATTCGTCCTACACATTGCATTTCGTAAAAAATCCTAGCTACCAAAACGTGACACGGCATTGAGCTATATAATACTCTATATAATCAATGGTACAAGTTAGATTTAAGAACCACTATTTTAAGAATCATATATGTATTGTATTGTATTGTATTGTATGCATGACGTAACTAACGAGCTCAAGTACATTTTTTTCTGCCGTAATTTTCGTCACCATCTCTTAGTCTATAAATATATACAAATTTCGACACCGTTTTGCCCATGCAGTACATGTTTGCATAGCAGATTGGTGGTGCGAGACAATATTTACAGGTAGCTCTCAAGATTCGATAGCTTCATATCTCTCGAGCGCTTATCTTAACTGGCCTACTTGGGAATTTTACACCAAAATGTTATGACTAAATTCCACGTAAGAAATAATACGAAGTAAGTTTAAAAATATCGGTCTTTCAGCAGAGAAACACGCAACAGGGAACTATTATTAATAAAAAAAATCTTATTATTATTTATTCATTCTAGACAAGGCAGGTTTGCTGATACGTCCAGATCAGATCTTGTAAAGCTAGTCATAAACTATATAATATAGTGTTTAATTACAAATCGAGTCTGTTTTAAAATTGATTAACAGAGCTTGCACTAATCACTTCAAATGGTAGTTTATTCCACATGTCCACCACTATATCTTGCAGAACGTTCTTAAGATAATTAGATTAAAATTACGGTTGTTTCTTGCAGACTCAATCAGGTCCCCTTTTCCAGCATATAATTCTAGCAAACAAATTTTAAGAGTAACCATCACTTCAGTTGAAATGCCCCTGTGAGTGTTTTGGTAATTCGACTAGTTTTCCTGTAGATTGTAGCAGAAGTAATTTGCCAAATATTAAGGGCACTTTCGTGGAAAGGCAAGAATATCTACGACGTGAATATCTACGACATATTATCTACGACCTACAAAAACACTACTTTTAGATAACAAACACATTCAATATTCATAAATATGATTATTTGTATTAGATCGTAGTTGCATTTACAGACGAAATGCTAAACGGTCTAAAGACCTCGCTTCGCTAGGCGAAAAAGTGAAAAGCACGTATTTACGATTAAATTGGCCAATGTTGAGTATTTTTTTCTTTTTTCGTAGACTTTTTTATGGTTTGTTTTGCAGTTTGTGTGTTTTCTGAATAATTTTATCCTTATCAGAAATATCAGCTTTTGAACAGTCACACTTCAATTAGCATTATTCATAGATGCGAATACAAATAAATGAATTGCGACTAAAGCTGCGATGCCACCAAGGTGTTTATATAATACCATGAATTATACTTACCTAACTGTATGCATACGAGTTTAATCACATTTATTAGTCGACTAAATTCCCTATTAATTGAATTTAAGCGTTGTGACTATCATTTAAGACGACTTAACGATGATGTGTGAAGTGTTCTTCGGGTTATTGTTAATGTTCAATGTTAAGATCACAAATAGGTTAAACTATTAAGTTCCTCTGGCGTCTTTAACTTGAGTCTTAATTAGTATCACTTGTCTGTGGAATTTGTTACCTTTTGATAAAGTAAAATACCTATTATAAAAAGTCTTATATGACTCTGTGGTGCAATTTACGCTACCGAACGTTAGATGCCACGTTGGCTAGGTTTTGTATTGTATTGTTGGCTAGGTATGTTCTGATTGCAACTTTATCGTTTAGTAAAATAGGCACCTAAAAGGTCTTACTGAAGATGACTTTCCACTTATAACTAATCTTTAAAAAACGCCCTATATCCCAAAACATAGTTTTAGAAACAAAAAGGCGTCATATAAAAACCATTTTCATTTTTAGTTTCAATTATTTATTTATTTATTTATCTATCATTTAAATACAACTTTTGAATAAAATCCAGCCAAGCCCTAGACTTACCTGCTGGAGATTAAGATAGGGTGACTTTTAGTGCAACTTGTGTGGCCATATTGACCATATAGAGTTACTCTTTGAAATGTTTGTCATGCAGTCATAAACACACCGTAAATATTTAGCTAATAAAAATATATTAACTCGTATATCAACGGACTGCTAAAACTCCTATTCTGGTGAAAAGGTTGCATATGTTCGTGGGACCTCAAAACATGTAAGTCCAGCGAAATCTGAAAATCGGATTTTCACGGTGTTAATACGTTCAATGGCGCATATACGGCGTTTATTTTAGGAAGAAGGGATACAATATAGTTTACATGTTTCGGCAGAGCCTATAGATCGTCCATCAGATAAACAATATGTAAATACATTTTTTCGAGTATATTAGTTAGTTTAGGCTATAGGCTATTAAATTGTTTAATGCTATTGTCCGTCCAAACTAATGCAATTTATTTAGCCAACTATAATAACATTGATAACAAATGGTTTTTTACAAAGGACTGATTGACTATAAAAACCTAATAATTTCAATGATAACAATATTGATATTCAATTATTAATGCCATACATCAATACATGGCATACAATGCATAAAATGCAATATATGGCACTAAAAAATTAGTAATCAGACTATGCTGCCTACAGATTTTATATAGAATGCCATTTATTAGTCTATTTGAACTGTAAAGCGCCTAATCATTAAGTACTAAAACCGGTATACCAAATAAAAAAAATACATATTTTTACAAATAATATTGCCTGTCACTGGCCCTTATTACGGTAAGGAACAAATCGTCCATGTGAACGATATCTGAGGAGTGGCCGTGTGCTGCTGTCTCGCTACAGCTTCCGGGCGGCGACCGACTTCCAAAATAGAATGCTTGTAATCTCTAAATGAGAACGCGGGCGACGCCGATGGAGACGATACGCACGCGCCACCCGCCATCGCATGCAGTAATTCGACATTTTGATTCATCGATTTTACGATAGATCTTCTTGTCAAAAAACGGTATTTATTTTATTTGTCATTTCAACACATGTGTTTCCATTATTCTAGTTTAAGCTGAGTAAGCTACGTTTATTATAGGATGTCCATAATATTGAATTATTATTTTTAATTTTGCTTATTCAAAATTTACTAAATTAAAAAAATAAAATAAAAGAAGTGTAGGTACCTGCATACTATTATTCCCATTTAACCAAATTACATAATCTAAATAAAATCTAAACCAAATGAAATTATATTTTAATTGGGGAAAATATACGGATATTAATAGAATATAAAGCAAATAAATAAGTGGTCGTGCATTTATAAAACAATCCAAATAATCCGATTAATTATTTTAATAACTAATTCAAACAATCATTATTATAACCGTACTCATTTATTATAGCCGTTATTTTACAAAAAAATCGGCTGCGTCACTCCAAGACTTTCCCGGCAAGCGGACAACACCCCCCCCCCCCCCATCCGCCAAGTGACCACCGCAAAAGTAGCTTATTTTAGTATTTTGTAATATTTCAGTGGTATTAAAATGGTATTTTCCATCGCTTGTACTCGTATACGAGATATTCCAACCATTCCAACAAGGCACCTGTGTATCGAATTTCAAGTCTCTAACTGCAATATTTCGAGATTGAAGTATGACTAGTGCGCCCTCTGGTGGACCGTCTTCAACTATAATCTTTTCAACTCTTGCCATGACCGAATGATGCCTGCATGCCAAATTTTAGCTCAATCGGAAGAAGCGTTTAGACGCAATTGTAGAGAATATACACACACACACACACACACACACACACACACACACACACACACACACACACCGACCTGGAAATTGTCCTAATCGTCTCAGGGGGTGTCAAAATGGATATATCAGTCTTCATCTCGATTTAGCGCGTTCAAAATACTTTCCCTAGTGCCGAGAAAGTAAAATTACACGTGTTTAATGTTATTATAATTTGACAACATGAACATTTAGTCGCAATAACGCTGGCGGTATGTTCGTAAGATATTGCCACTTGCCAATAGACCCACTATCTTGTACACTATTGTGTGTTCAATAAAGTTTTTCAAACCAAAGAACAAAAATATCCGAGCAATAATGATCAATAGAAAGACAAATGAGTAACTGAATTTGAAAAAAAAAGATTTATTTCAATTTGTAATTCCAACTCAAACCAAAGGTAACCAAGTTTAAAACGGAGTGTAAATAAATGGCAATTACATAGCTGCCACCGAATATAAATAATGTTCCCAGAAGGCTAGTTTAAACCACAATATATTGTTGCGAAAAAAAACCAAGTACACCACCTTATTACTCATCAATGACAGTATTCGGTCTCATTTTATTTTAGTTTCGAGGCGCGCACAGATACATTTTTGCACGCAACAGTGCGTGACTGAATGTACAGCTGTATAGAACAAAATTAAAATGACGACACACAGAGTTAATTTCTCTATTCAACCGTATTGGAATCTCCACTGACTCATCTGATATAATCTGTATAATAAATGATTATTATTAGTCACGAAAATCTAGCAGGACTATCCAGCCAGGTGGTCATCATACTTTAATTATTTCCAATGTCACAAAGTAATTTGATATAAAGCAATAATCCATAATATATTATTAAGGTTTTCGGTATTCCTTTTATTGTATTCGAGTTTTGCAACACATGTAAATTTGAATAAAAATGTTAATAATTTGAATACCTGAGTGAGACTAGACTTCATTAAAATTTATAATATTACTAGTGGTATTACGCGGCGTGGCCCGTGTTATATCCGTGCTCAATTTTCATGGCGATCGGTTAAACGGTATGTATTAGGTCTTTGAATTGAAAACTTCGATTTTTTGTGATATTGAACATTTATTTTAAAGCAAATTGGAAAGTGCATTCCATTCAATGTACTGTCCATCGCTAGCTATGACGTTCTCCCTTCTTTCTGGCAAGAGACAGATTCCCCGGCGGAAGAAGTCTTTGTCCTTGGAGGTTATCCACGAATCCAGCCATTTGTATCCAGCCATTTCAATAACCTCGTAAGACTGGAAGCGCTGCTATGAAAGGCCATCGGCCATTGACAGGAACACATAGTAGTCGGATGGCGCAATATCTGAGGAGTACGGCGGGTGAGGTAGGATGTCCCAGCGAAGCGTTTCCAGGAAGTTATTGACCTGCATCGCGACGTGTGGTCGAGCATAGTCATGCTGAAAAATTACCTTGTAGTGCCTTTTAGCCTTTCTGTCGGAGTAAATTCCCCGCAAGCCTCCAGCAGCAATCTATGACATTCTGCAGCAGTTTTCTTAAGATGAAACAGAAAAGCATTGCTTCCCGCAAATGACGTTTTGTCGGCTCAAATTTCAACATCTTCGAAGCTAACAAAATTACCGTCGTTGACACTTCAACGAAATGACACAGACTGATAATTGAAGCCTAATAATGACGCTTTGAGATGAAGTATTTTGCAATTTGGTAAATGACTAGAAATATGGTTACGGTATTTCTTAGGAAATCGAAGTTTTCAATGCTAGGGCCTAATAAGTTGGTGTGTTGCAGCGCCATCTAGTGGCGAGTTACAACAAAGTGAATAACGCGAAAATATTACGCGTGCTCAAATGTCTATGTATACCAGTTTTCTCATGGTTATCGAGCAGTATAGAAATTGACGTGCTACAGCGCTATCTGGTGGCAAATTACAATAAAGTTAATAGCGCGAAAATATTATGCGTCCTCAAATGTCTATGTATACCAATTTTCATGGCGATCGGTTGAGCGGTATAGAAATTGATGTGATGCAGCGTCATCTAGTGGTAAGTTACAGCAAGCTAGTGGTAAGTTACAGCAAAAACCATCTCTATGAAAAAAAGCATATATGTGACAACAATATATAGATCTACATTATTTGATTGGATATATCAGTTTACTAGCATGTTTTATCGTTATGATGATTTAAAAAAATAGTAGGTACCTATCAAAGCACAACAAAACTATCAAAGCACAACTATAATAGTTTTGAAGACAATAAAAAATGATTGATTGAGTAATAAAGTAGACCATACGCCAGTGAGACACAGATTCTCGTGGCAGGGTGATTGTCTATTTTTTAACACCGAATAATTTAAAAAACCATTAAGGATCATGTAAACATGAAAAACATTACCTACTTTGTAAGATCAAATTGCTGAAATGATCATCATCGAATTCATCATCATCGTTGCCGTATTTGTATGGTTCATTCCTGGACATAGGTATATTCCAATGTCTTCCACGCTCTTCAATCTTAAACCCTCGTCAGGTCTAAGTAACGCCAGTTTCATCACTATGCCGACGGACATAATCCACCCAGCAAAGGCCTCGTGGTCTCATATTCAGGCGTGGTCTCGATTCGGTGCATTTTTCTGGTTCACTAACTATGATCCATTCTGGCAATGTGTCCAGCCTATCTCCAGTTACCAGTTGCTGTGGTTTCCACCGCGTCAACTATTGCCTTACTCCGGATCCAATCATGGCGTTCTCCGTTCGCGCAGGATGATTTCGAGCATGATTCGTTCCATTACTCTTTGCGCAACCCTAATCCTTGGCTGACTATAGTGTAAGAGCCATGGTCTCCGATCCCTAAGCAAAGACAGGCAAGCAGACAGACAGACTGCAACACTTTATTCTTTAGTTTTATTGGAATTTCTGTGCGAAATATGTTTTTATTGGCGTCAAAAGCTACCCTGGCTTGGGAAAACCGCCTCTCGATCTCAGCCGTTTTGTTTTCGATTTTGTGGCCTAGATAAATATAGCGGCTTACAAGTTCAACAGGTAACGAATGGTACTACTCTATTTGTAGGTTGGTCATGATCTTGTTCTCTAAGATGTTCATCCAATCTTCTCGGGACTCCTCCTTTAGTTCTTTAATAATGGACATCATGTATTCAATGTTATCGGAGAGCAGAACCAAGTCCTTGACGAATCCAAGGTGTTTGACAATCTTTCTCCGTCCGTAACAATCTTTTACCTTTTCTATTCCAGTTTAATTGCCTGAAAACATTTTTAACGCCGCGGTGAACAATTTCGAAGAGATCAAATCGATTTGTCGTACTCCTCTAGCTAGTTCAAACACATCGGTGTTCTTTGTCTTGAAAATGCTTGATCAAGCGAATGTACCACTCTACAACCCGACAATTTGCTAGAGCTTCTTTGATTACCCAAACGCAGTATTTGTTAGCGTTGCCGACTTATAAAGAAAGCGATTAAAAGGTGTGAAGCATTTGACAGCGTCATTTTAAAAATCCCCACCGGCCACACTCTGTTAAGGAATGGGCGGAGCTACCTGTCACAGCGAGCAGCGCCGCGAAGCAACCACACATAGTCAGTCGCCTGTCGGCCGCCACGCACCGCGCCGACACGGTTACTTGATGAGTGGCGTCGACAAGCACCCGACAAGCCTGAACGAAGGCGTCGTCGCTTAGACGCTCATTTTTAATTGCGTCAGGCCCAACGGGTCCCCACAATTCATATACCTAGGTAACGGTACGATTATAAATTGATTGTATTTTCAGAGGCGATTTTAGTGCCGAGCGATCGATTTCTTGCACAATTCCCTTCAAAGAGAGTTCTTAATCCTGTTTTGGATCGACTTATAAACTTAAATTAAAATCTAGCCCCATTCATGCCCATTATGGAAGGGCTTGATTTCTAGTTATATCATGTAAGATACACAAAATTATTAAAAAAAATCACATGATATAGTTATATATCCGACTCGCAAATCACTATTCGTATATAGTTATATATCCGATATATATTAAATTAATTAATTATTATGCTTTTTTTAAAGCACAATAGCTATGTGGTTAGATTCGCCGATTTTCGCAATTTTCAATATTCGCTGGACACGCTTATCCCCACAGTTTATCTAATCTATACTTGATACATAATATATGTATATACATAAAAATCATCATTTTTGTCTAACAAAAATATCGTGATGTTCTCGGCTATTATCGACTCTGAGCGCCGTTTTATCACACAGTATTACGAAACCGGAAACTATCGAGCAACCGCGGAAATAGCCGATTACGTCGGCTTTTAAAAACTCCTAAATGGACGTTTGCATTCAGGGCAAGCGCGCCTATCACTCTCCGTGCTCTACTGATTTGCGTTTATCTAGTTATAAACGACAATTTTTTGTCCTATCGCATGTTATGTGAAATCAGTCCTTAGCGCCTGAAAATCGATTAGTAGAGCCAAAACTATTAACGAATAACCAAAATTAATTATATGAATGGTAGCCTGCTAAATCTGTTTACTTTGATTATTTCTATTATTTGATGACATGTGGCCTAATGTTCTGGGGAATGTCAGTAAATTCGATGAGAATTCTTATCCTTTAAAAAGGGCAGTACGCTGTTTATACAGAGCTTCTCCGAGAACTTTGTTTAAGCCATTTTTCATCGAGTCGGGAATCATGACCATGTACTCGCGGTATAACCACCAAAATATTAAATTCGCTCGTGAACACATATCGCAGGTCCCGGCGAACAGTGATTTTCATCAACATAATACCAGTAATAAATTTTACCTACACCTTAATCGGCTTTGGCTTAGCAAAGTGCGCAACAGATTCCTTCACCAAAGCCTCTGTTTTTATAATAAGGTCCCTGCGCATTCAACAGGAGATAACTAATTCAATAAATTAATAGTCCATACGCGCTAAAAAGTGTTACAAATGTTTCAAATTTCATTGGTCTTTCAATAAAATTCAGCAGAAAGACGTGTATCTGATATGATTAAAACCGTGAAAGGGTGTGTCAATCAATTACAGTTATCCGACATAAATATTCATTATGAGTTTGAATAAGATTATTATTTATGACATTAAATAAGTTAGCTTTGTAGACAAATGTTTTAAATAGGCGAAAATATCATTCCAGCAAAGTCATTTTTGATTTTTTTTCAATGATTTTCCCCACGTATTTCGATGTTATAAGACAAAATAAAATTAGACGACTTTAAAGATTTGCGTATTTTATTATAGATTTGCGTATCGAGTTTATTACTTTCCTGGCCCACCAACCGACCAGGAGGATTATGAATGCGCTAAAAAATCTAGATGAAGACGGAAATATCCCCCCCCCCCCCCCCCCCCAACTACGATTAAGACCATTTCCAAGTTGAAGTCTGTCTGTGTATATGTACTTCTCCAGGATATCGCCCAAACGCTTAAACCGATTGGCCTGAAATTTGGTCATGGCACTAGTTAAAAAGACTGTGGTTGAAATCGGTCCACCAGGGGAGGAACGCACTAGTCACATATCAATCTCGAAATATTAAACTGAGAGACTTGAAAATTGGTACACAGATGCCTTGTTGAGCCGAAATCACATTGTGAAATTTTTCCAAATCGGTTCAATCAAAAAGGGTTCGTTCGCCGGCCGAAAGTGGGCGCTCATCGATTTTATGAAATTATTATTCAATGAAATCAGTCCTTGGCTACTTTCCGGGAGTCTTAGGGTGACACAACCGATTTTTTAATCATTAATTCCTGCGATGTGAAAATTAAAAAGTTATGGTTTTATTTTAATGTTAGTATTTCAGCTGATATAATATTTTCGTAGATCTACCATCATAGTGCTAAGAATCAAAATCAAAACTTTACTCATCGTACAGTCCAATGTTGTCTTCAAGGTATAATTTTGCCTGATTTGATTGTAGCGTTACATTATCCTTATTCATTCATTAAATCACATATGAAAATATAAAAATCAGCATATGAGGATATAAAACCAACGCACACATTTTCCAATGACTCAACCGAGGCGAAAGCTCATGACGTCATTATATCCGAGTATTGGCGGATGTTGAGCGCATACGCAACCAAAACGAATGATTCTCTTCGAGGGGCGTTCAGTAAGTTCCTATGGGTCCTTAACCATGTAAATACAACATACGCCGACATCTACCTTGCCACCGACCTCGCACGATAGAAGTTCGGTCGATAAGCCGTAGAACACATCATCTGGGCATGCCCTAAGCTGGATACCGCACGGGCAATAATGCTGGATGCGGTTGGTGCGTACGTCGGCAGACTGCCGATCTGGTATGTGGATCTCGTGGGATGCGGGGTTTGCTTCCGTGCGTTACGGGAGTTTGCGGACAACTGGGTATCCAATTGGGAGGATTTGAGGTAGCGGGGCTCCCCCCCTCTGGAAGAGGTTCTCCCCTCTTAACGATGCTGTCCGTGGGCTGCTTCATCGCCCGAAGTCGCCCCCGACGGCGCCCCTGCTGCCGTTTATTGCTGTAAGTCGGCACCGCACATAACTGCTTGGATACACCGCCACAAATCACCAGCGCTACATATAAATAACAATAATCTAGTATATAAGAGAAACGTTGTCGTTGCATGACATCCCGGACAGATAAAACGACCTATGTCGTTAGAACTGCCCGGGTGGTGGGCGGGGTTTCTTCCCCCTTCTGTTACCGCGTAAACGTATAATATAATATAATAACATGAAATACACTGCCTTTGATTTTTGAGTAGTTACTGACGTTGTCACAACTAAACTAATTTCCATATTAATACCATTGATAGGATAAAATATTACACAAAGATAAATAAATCATAAAAGGGTTAGTTATATAATTAAGTATAACTACATACTTGATAAATTACATTAGATTATTCTATGAAGCAATTCAATTTCAGTAGTTAAACGACCTATGTATATCCTCAAAGAGCAATTTCGAAATGCTGGTTGCCTCCCGATATTGCGTATTTCGAAGTTATTCAGCGACAACTTATTGATCACCCCTCCCGAACATCTGCATAAAAGACACGATCACTCAACGGATGAGATCGATCGTTGTTTAGTGCCTTGAACTCGTGACGTCATTTTTACGAGTTTTTAATGTCCACGCAATGAGTTTTGCATAAATTGTTGGCTTAGTCAATGTCATAAATCGATATGGCAACCTTTCAGGATGCGCGAGTAGTCAACTGTATGAAGGCAACGTTTGTCACTTTGGACGAAATGTGTTGTTACTGTTTTCGAGGAAAACTTCGAAATCGAGTTTTCACCGTATCTCCACGTTTTAAGATCCTGGAAATCCAATAAAGTAATTTTTGAAAAATGTATGCCTTTGAATGTGTGTGTGTGTGTGTGTCTGCACCGACTGTATCTCAGAAACTATACGACCAATTAGTACAAAACTACGTACACATATGTCATACTAATACCGACGTTTAAAAAGCCGGCGAAAGACAACCGCAACTTTGTTTCAAATACATAAAATAAAACACTATATCCTGATATTATACTGGTTACACATTATACTGGTTCAAGAAAAATAAATATAAATGACTTAGAATTCTGACTTTGGTTACAACTCTTGGTTACGTCACTTCACGATATCTTCCGCGGGTTTTGAATTTAAAATATCATAATCTGACATTCGAATACTTCCTAACTTCACTATTACCTTCAGTTTTCCATCATACTAGAATGGAAAACTGGAGTCTTTTAGAAACCTGAGAACAATGTATCTAACTTTGGTAAAAGTTACTTCTATTAAATCAAAGAGAATAAAACAAAAGAGTGTGATAATCTAATGCAAATAAATCAATATGTACTTAGAAGGTTTTAAGTCAATCCATATAACCGCGACGCATTGTATTTCGCCTAATCAAAACGAAATTTGGGAAAGTATATGATACCGTTACCACTGTGTATCAACCAATTTTTTATTTTTAAATTGCGCTTCTTCCTTAGTAGCTATCACCGGGCTTCTGTAAACTCTGCTTTGACTGAAAAAAAAACGGATACTGCTCTTTCTATCTCACGGATATCCTCAGATACGGATACAGATATGGTTGTGGACAGTGACGCACCGATAAAAAATAGCGCATGCGCCCCCTTAGCAAAACATCTGGATATAAAATAAACATTATTATTATTATTAGAGTAGCATCCGTATTGAAATTTGCGTGAAAAAACGGATACTGGTCTTTTTATCTTACGGATATCCTCAGATACGTATACGGATGTGGACAGTGCCTTGCTGATATAAAAGGCGCTTACAAAACATCTGGATAAACACACAAAAGAAGTCAACAAAAAGGTTTTTAAGAGCCTTGAATTTGAAAGTACAAAATTTCTTGCCTTCTGCGACGCCGATTGCTCTATGTCTATAACATGTACGTTCCGTTTCTTCGATTTCTTCCGCTCTACACTGAGCAAAGCTAGGTCGCATAGCGTTCCCTGATCCATTATAGCACTCAAATAAGTATTCATTTTAACTAAACTGAAAGATCGCTCACAACTCGCGAGGTAAATTGCGATTGTAAGCACAAACTGAATTGAAATTTGGACATTCGGAAACACACTCTTATCTCCGTACTGAACAACGAATTCGAAAAGCTGTTGAGATCTTTTTATGTTTTATCTTGTGGAAATTAGCAACTAAAAATCTGAAATTTCTTCATATTACTGTTTCCCATCGACATCACAATCGAAGAATTCTTAAATTTCGTAAGATTTCTTTTTTTTATGGTCACAGAGACATCAGCACCATGACTATAAGAAATTGAACAATTGGAAAAAATAATAATCTAGGAGGGTTTAATCCAGGGCAACATTACTAAAATTCATCCTATGATCCTGGGGACGCTTTGAAACACAGCCAATAGGGTTGAAATCTGAAACCTAGGGTTGGTAACACTGCCCACTACTTATGAGACGATTGTGCTTGCTTGCTGCTCGATGTCGCTCGCGGAAAGATCATAACGTGCGGGATTATTTAAATAATAATAATTTTTTGATTGATTTGTGAATATTGCGCCTCTCTTTAAACGAGTCCAGAACACGTGCCCTCATGTGTGTATCCGCAGATACGAATACGTCACTATAAGAATACATATTATTGTCCTATCTGTCTAGCCAGCGGAAAAGTTTTCCCACCGCTGGGCTGGGGCGATTAGCTATTTATTGTGTGGGTGCAAGTAAACGCGTCACCAGATAATTGTGGATATCAGGTCGAATCCATTATGGCACGTTTTCGATACACGTCACTATAAATAACAGCGATAGAAGAACGTAACGGTAAATATTTAGGGTTCCGTGCCGCATTGGCACAGAAGTTCCATACCGCATTGGCACAGTACATAAATATAAATAGTAGATCAACGTCATATAAAAAGGGAAAAGGTTTCACCGACGCAGACACACCCCTTAGTCTTCTCTTGTGTTTACTACGGCGGCGTTCGTGGTAAGGCAGGATGGCAGCGCACTATAGATGGCGCTCTAAACACACCTATACGATAACCTATCTCGAAATAAAATAATAATGTAAGAAACGATAATTAAATACTGTTATTTTAATATTATTTACATAAAGATGTACATTTTTAATTGGGTTTACAGGTTTCAACACTTAATAATTACGCACTTTTGAAATAAAACAGAATAATAGATGGCATTCTATATCATCGTATTATTTCTGTGATGTAATCAGCCTATATATAAATGCGATAGGTGGCACTAATAATTAAATGTTATTATTGTTATCAATAATTAAATTAATCAATATCAATGTTATTAAATATGGCCAAATAAAGGCAAAAATTCAGGGTCAATCAGACGCACAGGTCAACACCCATCGGGTGGCCTCCACGCATGAAGTGCGAGCCCGGGTAGGACTCTGGCCTGAGGGCTAGTTTCCCCAGCAGTCAATCTTCTGGCGCTCCTGGACGGTCTGCACACCATGCGGCGAAAGCCAATCGATTGTGCATTCTGACTAACAGTGGGGAGAGTCTGGAAATAGTACTGTTTCCTACAGAGCGGGGGTGGTTGTTGACCTTAAGGCGACTGCTCTTGAAACGACCATCGGCTACCCGATTCCGGGTGAACAGCCGGGCAAAGGATGCCGTGGTCCGCGATAGATTCGGTTGACACCGTTTCACCGCTACGTAAGGGAGAGGACCGCGCAAGCGACCTCGAACTCGTAACCAGTCGGGAGACCGGAGTAATCTGGTCGCAACTGGAAGTAAGGGCGCGAGTGTCGGCCCGCTGGGTAACACACCTGGCTATCTCGCGGATAAGGTGTTGGCCTCTTACGGACATGTGGCGGAGCTTGACGGTGGCTTGTTTTGTCCGAAGTTTTCTGCGCTCACCTCACGGGAGACAGAACGATCAAATTTCGTTAAAACTTCCTGAGGTCGCGGATTCGCCCATTGTGGTTGACAGCTCTAGTGTGACATTGAGCAATCTAATACAATATATATAATCAATGATATTGGCAAGTATGGTTGATCGAAATATCGTCATTGAAGAGCGTCATCTTCAGTGTCGAATCCTACGCTGTCGGTTTTTAAGTACTCACTGACTCGGAAAGGTAACACAATTTCTTTTGATTAAATCGTTGTGTACGTAGAGTTCCCTATACGAGTTTGCGTACGAGTATCCGCCATTGTGAATAGGGCGGCGGCCCGTAGTAGTTTACGACTCTGAAATGTGGATTTTTTTAGCTGGATTTAATCAATCGAACGGGCATTACCCTGCCACGAGAAGACAGCCTAAGCCGTAGGATGATTACTTAGCAGAACCGATGATGAACTATTTTGGGGCTTTGGCGTTGACATAATAAATAAAGCTGTCCACCCACTTATCTCTTTAATAATATTGATCAGAGCGCATGGCGTGGGATCGCAATTTGCCCGGCCAGGCGAATACGCGCCATCTGGCCATATCGACTATGCCTACGCTAAACACTTGAACGATTGCCATATTTTGGCCTTTATTACAAATTATCTTACTTATTTCCACAAATGGATACATTCTGCCCCGTGTTTTGTTTCTTCTTAAGGAAGTGTGACGGTTCTATTTTTCCTTCTATTAAACCTTCAACAAAACTTTAGACGTCAATTTTAGTCGGCGCCTACATTTGAAGTTTGTCCGGAACAAGGCCATACAAGGGTTCCACCCTAACCATCACATCGCAAAATCAAATTAAAAAAAAGTATAATAACTAGTCTCAAGTTTGAAGTGCCCAAAGTTTTATTTAATAATCTATTAATACAAATTGAACGTTTGTTTTTTTGTTTGTTTATACTCTTTATTGTGAAAATGTCACAATGGGCGGGTTTATTATTATATGACAATCTATTATGACGTGTTATATGTGTGCGTGTAACATAACATGTCTGTAAGTGTGTGTCGTTATTGCATTCCATCGAAAGAATTGAAAATGGAATGTAACAATGAATTCCATCGAAAGAATAGATCCCAACGGAAAATTGTGACCCAGCCGGGAATCGAAACCGGGACCTTACAATGAAGATCAGGCGACCTAACCACTATGCCACCGGGCCGTGTCAAGTGTGTGTTCGTATACACTTATTTCTCTCCACAACCACCACCTGCTACCTACCCTGCGGTTGTGGTGGTATATCGCTCTTGGTCTCCCATCGATAATAAGACTTGATAGGGGTGGCTGTGCGTGGGTGGGCGTGGGCGGCGAAAATGTAAACACATTGTTTTCTTATGAGACGCTACAAAATATTCTAGAATGGCTAAGTCCCAGAAGGCTAGGAGGGGGGGGGGGGGAGAAAACGTTTGGGAGCGTTTGAATGATACAATTTATAGCCGGTTTACAAAAGTACACCAGTTATAAAATGTCTTGTTGCTTTGTCCTTCGTCGCCAAAACCAATTTGAAGTCGAGCAAGGCTCTGCTGAACTGTAAAATTCACTTAAAATCGTAGAAAAGCACACAGCAAATTATTGCGGCGGAGACGCCACAATGAAAAAACAAATGACAGTAAAACGGCATAAGCTTGAATACAGCCAAATAATTCTATTTTGAAAAGTTGTTTTTTTTATAATTGGTTATGTTATTTGCTAGTTCCGAAAACTTTCAGTGTAGCTTATGTATAACATGACGTGGCAGTACGTAGGCACTTATTCAACATTGTAATGACCGCGACGGGATTTGACGAGAACCAGTGTTTCAACCCGGTTAAGGACGTCGTTGTTTTGTTGCTATGATAAATTAACACTTTAATCAGGTTATCATTGGATTATCTGTAGATATATGAGGTATAAAATTTACGAGCTCTATGTTACCGGTTTAGTTTGACAGTGGTTCAGAATGGTATACGAAGTATAATTCCGGTCTGCTGTCTGCAAAGTAAGGATTGCCCTGTTATCGTCAATGCCCGATAACGGTCATAGCACTTGATAAGAAGAGAATATTCTTTTAATTCTTTTACAGGTAATGAACGATGGGCACGTCGATCCTGTGAAGTGCGGCGACGAGTAGTTGTGGTTGTTCGGATTTCCTATTCCAACATCCGGTTTCATTCTGTACAGGAGATTTCGCCTCGACGCGAAATCATTTTGAACTAACCAATATTTGAATGATAATACCGAACATATTTTTAACCAAACCATGTGTGCTTCTAACATACAGTTATACAAGTACAATAAAGATCTGTCTATCTCAAATTAGTAATCAATATACGTGACAATTGGCAATTTGAATAAACAGTAGCTGTGAGTAAATCATTAAATTGTCCCCACATTTTGAGATCTCCGCTAAACTTCGAAAGCTACGGCAATGTAGAGCCCGATGAAGTGGCAGATTTCGATGTATTTATCGATGTGGTCGCTTTTTTATCAATTTCAGGAATCGTTACAGCAACTATACCGTTGACACTGATATTTGTCTTCGAATGAAGTGCGTTTATTTACTTTTTTTATTTTTACTTTTAGTACCCGTTTATTGAAGTACAACACCAATTTATCTATAAAAACGGATTCGGATTTACAGCACATCAGTCTATCCTGGACAGCGACTGTTGTAAAATCGCCGAAATGACGGGTGCTAGAGTTCCCGCGGTAAATTCGTTTATAAAATTGTTTGTAATGCTTAATCATTTCAGCAGATCAGTTCTTTTTGGCAAAAACACCGCGCGTCGTAAGAAAATAATGCCATCCGCGCGTCCAAGAATAAGGTGTGGCTGTCGGAGAATGTGTCTCCGATATTAGAAAGTCAAGGGTTACCATACCTATTAATGCATATTAGGTCTTTATTTATGTACATGCCGTTTTTTCACGCTGGGCACTTTGAACTTAAATAACTCGGTTTTAGTTGGAGCTTCAAATTGAAATATAATGTAAAGTTGTGATCGGATATGCATTTGTCTTTCTGTCGTTTGTTATTTATCGGATATTTCAGTGTTAGATAGCGGAACAGTTGAAAATTCGCGTTGTATTCGGATATGAGGTTTTATGCCAGTGTTATCCTTGCGTTTAACGCTAATGTGCACCATCAAAAGCTGCAAAATATTATGGAGATGCTCGCGATTAAACAACCGAGAATGGTTAATTGCTCTTCGCAACTGCTTCTGCATGATAACGCACGTCCAAACTCTTCACAAAAACATAACCAATATTTTCTAGAGTTGCGAATGGAAACTTCAATAGGCTTACAGTTTTGTGGAATTTGAATATATTTCTACAGGGAAATGGCAGTAGAGGCAATGAAACGAAACGCCTTAAAAGCTTCATTTTATTTTTATTTATTTTATTTTTATTTAAAAAATAAGCCAGTTGGTAGGAATTCCTACTTCTGGTACTTATAGTCAAATTGAATTTACATGGTTCTGTGGTATACCTTAAGTGGTATAATTTTATTTTGTACATATTTACTACTTTTTAAAGTTGTAAAACAATTAATAAAACAAATTTAATATATATATATATATATATATATATATATATATATATATATATATATATATATATATATATATATATATATATATATATATATATATATATATATATATATATATATATATATATATATATATATATATATATATATATATATATATATATATATATATATATATATATATATATATATATATATATATATATATATATATATATATATATATATATATATATATATTTATTTATTTATAATAATTTGAGCTGCTAAATTACCTAAGTAGGTATAAATGAAAATACAAGTAGTCCAAATATAAAAACGGATCAGTTATGAAATAGTCAAATTAGAAATATTACAACAATAAAAATGGCGCAATAGAAATAGTCAATATAAATTTTAATATTATAATCCATCTCCAATTATCAAAAAGCTTGGATTTAGTCATGTAAATAGTCAGAAAAAAAGTATAATAATAATAATCATGAAGATTAGAAAATTCGATACTGTCAAGTCCTAAAAGAACACATTGGGTTCTTAATAAAAATATCTTGGACCTTTATCTTAAATTGAACGTCTCCAAGACCCCTGACGCACAATGGAATCTTGTTGTAAAAGAGGTTGGACTGATACAGGAAACTATTTCTAACCTTACTTAGTCTTTCGGCGTTCATTCGCCTGTTATGCGAATGAACGTCCGAATTAGTTAGAGTAGTGCTGAGTAGCATTGATTCCTGTCCACGAGAGTTTTATAGCAGAGGCCATATTAAAATAGCTACCAACTCTTATTAAAATGGCTAATTTGAAACGGGTCATAATTCCATTAAATAAATGATTATTTTTGATACATTGTTTTGGTTTTTTTTATATAGAATGACAATTTTATAGATAAGGACCAAATAAATATATGTATTCCACTTATAAATTCCGATGTCCTTAAGACGCGATCTTAAAGATCTAGGTGTAGTTTATTTGATATGTGTAGGGAATCGGGGACAAGGCGTAGATTTTGTATGCCTCCATTGATCGATGGCCATTTTGTATGCCAATCTCGTGCGAGTGCGCCGTTTGGTGCTAAATATGGGAATGAAGCTGGTTTCAGCCTTCGTCTTCGCTACTGGCAGGTCAGGTGTCGTGCAACGTCGAAGAGTAGGGTTGCCAGACGGCTAGGACCGATTGGCAGGGGAACGATTCTCGAAACCAATCTAATATTAGGACCATACCTACTTGATTGAGTTAGGGGTTGTTTGTCAGCAGTCTGACCCCAAGACTTGACTCTCCATGCGGAGCCTTTGTACGTGACCCCTGTATATTTTCATGCCTACATCTCCTGCAGCCAGGTCACACCAGATATTATTTGAAGAATCAATAAGGTCGAGTCCCACATATTTCCGCGATGTCTGCCGAGTAAATTCCCATGATTCTCTCTCTTTTGCATGCACAATGCATATGCTCCGCCGTCCCCTTCTCCATTCCTCGACAAGTTGCCTTCCACGATGTCTATAATGTGTGTAGGTGTCTGTTAAGCCTACAAGCTTACAACTTTCATTTGTTTCATTTGTTTTAATTTATTTTCATTTGTTTTCATTTCATTTTTTTTGTTCTTTCTCTTTTACTCTAACAATAAATCACTGCTAAGTAAATGTATGTATACTTAAATAAGGTATAATAACGGAGATATGTACTGTACACCTAAAATTAACGGTAAATAATTTAAATATATAATTAGTCATAGTTTCATTGTTATATTTTGTATTCGTTATATATAAACGCTGTTAACCAAATAAAATAAAATAAAATAAAAGTAAAACAACGCCCGGTGAGCATGCCCCCACAAGAGGCGTAAGCAATACCTTGTAAGTCGGCGGTTGGAACTTACAATAGACCTGTCCTTTACCCATCCCCTCGTCCTTTCGCGCAGAATAGTTCTATTTTACCCATCTGCGATTCAGGACCCATACCGCGTCCTCATGACTCAAAATTCCACTGTGTGCTTACACATATAAGGCTTACTCTTCATTTTTGAGATGCATTTACTACTATGTAGGATTCCTCGAAAAAAATCCTGTCCGCCAAAAATGCAAGCTTTGGCAAACCATAAAACAGCGCAAAGTTGCATACCTGGTTCACGTGCTTAGACACGACAGGTACTCCTGCAACTCATTATGATAGGAAAAGTTGCAGAGAAGAGGAGACCTGGCCGTAGACGGGAATCTTGGTTGCGGAACATTCGAGAATGGACCGGAATCACGAGTGTCGCCGAATTGCTTTGCCTGGCGAAGGACAAAGAAAAGTATGCAGAGCCTTCACTAGTTAGTGATGTTAAACCTAGCCTTCACTAGTTAGTGATGTTAAACCTCGTGAATAAACAACCGAGCTTAGTCAATCGCTCTTAGTCACTGCTTCTGTCAACCCATGACCACAAACAATACAGCAAACAGTCCCAAAGTTGCAGAAGTTCAGACGCGACTTTTTGGAATTTGGATGACTTTTTTAAGGAGAAAAAATCAACTCAGAAGAGGTAGTGAAAGTCGCCTTCACAAAATTCATTGATTACGTAGTCCACGAGAATTTTTCAGCATAGGCGTTTAAGCAACTCCCAAGTTCCTAATAAATGCCACAATATTTTCGAATCCTGCTGTAGCAATAATTGAAGTTTCGGGAAATATGTATATAAGTTTCGATTTCAAGGCCGCCTGTCGTCGAAGGAACGTCAGACAAAGTACTGTCTTTCTAAGATGCTATTTGATATTATTAATTAAAAATTGATGCGGCAATCTTGCAATTTCGCTGATATTTCCTGTCTGTCGGCCATGTAACTTGCCTTTGCTCGGCCGGGCTCTCGCGTGGGCAGTCCTGCCTCTTCGCATCGCGAGAAACTCCATTTAGTACGGGAGTCCATTATAGCTTATCTTAGGTCACCGGACACATTAATCGTAATTTACTTTGTCGTAACTTTCTTTATTTATTTTTTGTTAAAAAAAATGCAAAATGTACAACAATGAGTACAACAAACAGTTTTGATCATGCACAATTTTGATTTTGAGATTTCAGTGGATTTAGATGTTTTGAAGTGATTTAAGGCGACGATGTAGGTAAATTTCGAAAATTACATTTTTTGGCAATTTTTGAACAGTCATACTGAAATAACTGATGATGTTAGCCAACAAAAAAAAATTATCGTAACTCACAGTACCTTTCTTAAGTAGATAGCTATTTCAGATTTTTTTTTAAGTATTGGAAAATTGAGGAAAATAATTAAATCTGGGAGCTATACAGGAAATTTTCATTTTAGAGCATTTTTTGAAACGTGCCTCACACTAAACTGCACGATCAAGAAACTCAAAAAAAATACTACGGCATTTTAACAATAGTTGTAAAGAGGAATGCTTTCGCATAAATTTAAAAAAATAAGTTTTTCTTGTTAAAAAAAATTATATAAAAAGTGTAACTTTCATCCATATTCACTGTTAAATATTACTTATTACTGTGTGTTTTTTTCAAGTTTGTTTTTTTTTACATAAACTATGTACAATAAACTTGTAGTACTGACGATTATTTTTTTCAAATAAAATATCAGTATATTTTAAAAATAATATTTTGCAGAGCCCGTTTATATTATTTTTGTCATACAATGAGATGAGCGCGCTCTTCTCGCGACGATGCGCTGGCATTCAAAATGCCGCAAGCGACATTGGGTCAATATGGTTCTTATGTGGGGATCAATTACTGATTCAAATGGCATAACAGCCAACCTTTTATAATGAAATGTTATTGGCTCTTAGAAACGTGGTTCATTTCGGCTTCGAAGGCCGACATATGCGGTTGCGTTCGCGACGCTCTGTTTCATGACTTATTATTACCAAATTGACATTTCGATGGATCGGAGATGTGAAGTAAAAAAATATCGGTTTTAGATGGCTATTTCACCGTGTAAATGAAAGAGGTTTAAAAACATGATAAATCATATGTTGAAAAATAGAAACAATAATAAGTAAAATAATATTTAATATTTATTTATTTTTTTTAAAATTTACAATATTACTTTTTTTTAATAAAAAGTGTTCATTTATTTGATAACAATGTTTCTTTATGTATAAAAACAAAAAAAAAATATACATATCGGTAGGTTTTGAACCTACGACCGGTGTGATCTTATGCGAGTTTAAAACAAGTGCGCCACTTCAGCTTGCTTCCCGCGAGTCAAAATGTGTCATATATAAGGGGACAGTAAATAATGCCAATACATTTGCGTTAGAGCCATATGACAGAGCTATACACCATGTATAAATATAATATACTATTAGGCTACGATTCTGACCGTTCTAATATAGAAAACCGTCAGATAGGCAGAATTGTAATTTAAAAAACAAAACGTAGGTATCTACTTTTTAAAAGCTTTTATTCAACTTGTAATGTCTGTGAAAAAAAAAAACTAAAAATGCGAAGAAATATTACATCAGCAGTAGCTTATAATAAATGTCAAAACATTTCAATTGATGAGAAAATTGATTTCCTGTATAATGACATTTTGAACGCCCCGATAGATGCATTTGGAAACCATGATAAATGTAGAAGTTTTTAAAATTGTTTGTCGGAAAATGAAACACTGGATGCAATGAGTTGTTTGATGGGTGACATTATTTGGGAAAGAATACGTTACATAACTTAAAACGTAGGTAGCAATACATGCAAGAAGCCTAATTCATGATGTAGATAGTAATGTTCTCGAAAGGTTTAACGGCATCATTGCAAAATTTATTGGTGGTAAGAGGACAAATTACATCCAAAAGCAGTCTTACCAAGCGCGATGTAATGCGGCAGTTATATCATTTAATACAAAACAGCCACTCTCAAGATTACATAAAAAATATATAGGCAAAAGTCCCTCTGGCAGGATATCAAAAGTGGAATAAAGAAGACAGAGGCATTTAAGTAAATCCATTCTTTATAAAAGAAATAAAAGCAGAAAGTTTTTTTGAAAAAAAAAACAATAATTCGCATTATGGAGAACATTGCAACCAACCCGATGTTCCATCAGAAATATTCGAAAAAAGCAAAGCTCTGTTATTTCAAGAATTGGAAAATAGAAAAATGATCGATTGCGAATTGAAAAACTTACGGTTATTCAAGGTGAAAGCAGCGAGTGGTTGGAATTACGAAGAAAAATGGTAACTGCGTCTAACTTTGGCAAAATTGTCAATAGTTAACAACACACAAAATGCGCCAATTTAGTTAAATCCATGACTGAAAATGGGATTTGAGCAACGTAGCATCAATTTGCCATGGAAAAGAAAATGAAACAACTGCACTAGAATGAAAAATATGTCTAGAAAAAGTGGAAATTCAGCAATGTGGATTATTCATTGACCCTAAATTTCCATTTTTGGGAGCTTCTCCAGATGGAATATCTGATGATTATATTTTTGAAGTCAAATTTCCCATTACAGCGCATAGAATCTGGTTAACGGAAGCGACAAGAAAAAGAAAAGTGACATTTTGGAAACAGAAAGATGGAAAACTTGAAATCAGCATCAAACATCACTGGTACGTTCAAGTTCAAGGACAGGTCCATATATAATTTCTTTTTATTTATTTATTTTTTATTTTATTTCTGGAAAAATACAGCGCATACAATATACATACGTGTGCATAAATGTAGAAAAAAAAGAAAAACATTACGCCTATAATCGTTTATTACACATTTGGATTTCAGCATATTACACTTAAAAATTAATTATAAAATAAACAAAGTTCATATTAAATATAAAAAATATATAGAAAACCGATGGGAGAGGTAGGGAATTGGAAGTGATTAGGAAGAAGGAGTTAGACGATGGTATGTGTATATGTATATAGATATAAATAAAGATATAGATAGGTCGTATAGTGGATATATAAATACAGATATTTATTGATGTTTATAGGTATTTATAGATATATAATAAATATTTATAGATATTTATAAATATTTGTGGGAGCTACTGATATGTTGTATATATATATCCTTCTAGCCGTGTTCGGCCACAGCGACTGCATTGTAGATTCTAGTGAATTCTTTAGTCTTCTCAGAGTCCACTGTTCGGAAGCAGTCAAGTGCGCAGGCTATATTATAGTGCACAGGTGGGCGCGCGACCACGGGTGCACTCTCTCTTCCTCCCTCTTCTGAACCCGATGGAACGGAGACCGTTACGACCAGAGAAAAGTTTGGATGCAGATAAAATAAAATAAATCAATTAATCGCTAACGCAGCAATGACTGTCATTGTTAAATTTTTACTCAATATTGCAGAGCTATTTTTTCGGATTTAGTTCGTTTTTCACACTGTCATTTATGAAATTGGTAGTTATGGCTTGTGGTGATGTTTGAGTTTTTTCTGGAGCTATTGTAGAGATGACCGGTGACTTATTGGTAGTTGTTGTAGTAGGCGGTGATATAGAAGATGCATTATTGGATTTATCCTGGTTTTCTGATGATCTCGTGTTGTTGCTCATGGGGCTGTGTTGAATACAGCATACAGTCTCTTGTTCCGACATTATACAAAATTGTGATAGTTTCCCTTTTGGCAAATCCCCCTCAGTTTTTGGACAATTTTTCGCCGGTAGACATACTCCTAAAACGCCATTTATTTCACATGACTCTTCACGGCAGTGTATATGCCAGGTCCCTTGGCACTTCCGCAAGGGCTCTTTCCAATACTGGTAACGGTGATTATGTTGAAAAGGCATTGGTTGTCAGCTATCGCCACTTGCAGAGGTCCACCACTATCGCCTCCACAAGAGTCTCGTAATCCTTCTAAGCTGCCAGCGCACAATTGATCGTCCTTATACCTTGCGGTAACCTCCTTCTGAGAGTCTTTGCATATAGTCTTCGAAAGGTGGCTGGTCAATCAAATCCACCACCACCTTCAGTAAGTCCTCCGATGTATCTTCAGCAAAGTCGATCTGCCTTCAGCCAGTAACTACAGCTCGCTTGTTTTCGATGGTCGACTTTTCCATAGACACGCTGGTCGAATATTTAAAGTGAACAGCTCAGACCGATCAGATCCTTCGGGACGCGTCCCGTGTTAACCGCGAGTTAATCCAGACTATAGAATTGCACTATAATCACTAAAATTTATTATTTAATTATTATTTAGAGGGGAGAAAATTTTAAAATATGTTGACACTTAGAATTTAAATTTCGAATTTTATTTTGTTGTATAGAAAGTATATAACTAATTACTATAGGTATTAACAAGCTCGTTAGGTGCAATTGATTTGAATAATTCTTTAACGAACGTCGGTTGGTTGAGGTTGAAAATGTCGATGGTGGAGAAACAAGAGTCGTACGTGCATATCAGCCCATAAGCGATGGAATGTTTCCCGTAGTTGGTATTAGCACGAGATACCTCAAACGTGCGTGAATTGCGAATTAATCGCTGAGGAACGAAAAAACGTAAGTTTTCAACAAGGTATGAACTATCTGTGGTATTGTGGATAACTTTAAAGAAAGTGTGCTGGAAAGAAACTGTAACTGGAACGATACATATAACTGGAAAGGAAGTGTGCCTATTTACATTTTGGTCTGGTAAAAACGATCTCCTCAAAACCGAATATATACAGACGAATGATTTGATTTGGACAAATGTCATGGAAAAAACTTGTTTGTTTTTATATGGACTGTGTATTACCTGAAATTATCGATCCAGGAGTATGAAGGAATATGGAATTAAGGGAGCCTGAATACACTTTGAAAGAAGCAAATAAAAGAAACGACACGATAAAACGAAAGAAATCGGTTCCTCTCCCTTGTCCAACGCTTAAGCGGTAGTTAGTTTTCAGTGATTCCATCACAAAGTGAGCAAAGAACTCACAGAGAATGTACTTGCCAATAACACTCCAAAGCAAAGCACAAGCAATATAGAGCCACCGAAAAGTACACGATATTCCAAATCTGTGCTGAGTACAGATCTAATTAATAATGATGAACAGGCTTTTGAAAATGTATTATCATTTGATGAATTTTAATTACAAAAGTCGGCGCACCACTACAAAGCGACACTGTCAAGGCTACAAAAAGGAAGACTCAAATGTACTGCGCAATTTTAAATGTATTTATTCGTCTCTTTACATTTAATATGTATGTATCTACTCAGAAATAACAGACTACTTTGCCAACCAGAAATGTCTTCATGATTTTTTGTCGTAATGATTTTATATTTTAATTAATAATTATTTATTTTTAATGATGTGTATTTCTTTAAAGTTTACAATGATGTGCTTACAGTATCTAAAAATAAATTATATTACTTTTTAATTAAATAATTTTTTAATGATAATGTACAAGGCGATGGGTGTCGTTATGTCCTCCTCAAAGAACTATTATACCGCGAATAAATAGTTCGATACACAATGTTGTTTTTTAATTCGATTCTAAATGTTTTTTCTGCCAAAAAATACTATCAAAAACTGTCACTACAACTATCAAAAAAATACTAAAGCTGTATCTCACGGAACAGGAATTGCGATTTATGTCATTTAAAAGCCCTTGGAAAACTGTATCCAAAACAGTTAACGGCATTTCTCCAATTGTCATCTATCACCATTTAAAATAATTTTAAAATGTCGAAAATTAATTAGTGACAGGTGACTCTTCTTAATACAGTTTTTCAGGGGATTTCAAATGACATATCGCAAATGAAATTCTGTAAGATATGGCTTCTGTCAATTTTTGACAGTGATAGTTTGGTTTAACAGTTGACAGCCAAAATCTAATGGGCGCATTCCAGGGTGATACTATCCCTATGTTCCAAATTTCAACTCAATCGGTTCAACGGCTCGGCAGTTATCGTGAGAGATTACATACAGGCAAACAGACATACATTTCTCTGAAAATGGTCTTAATCATCTTGGTGGACCTCAAAATGGACATCTCTATCGTTATCTAAACATTTTTTTCCGCACGATCACAACACCTTCCCTACCAGTGGCAGCCGGGAAAGTAATATAATGTTCAAGTTTAGATGATGATAAAGCGTAGCCTTCTTCACCAGCGTAGGTACATGACACTTGCATAATCCCAAAATATAAATCCCATTGCAATAGTGTATACCTAGTGTGTTTAGTCCAGACATCGATAGCGAGTGAATATCGCTGCGAGATGAGTCAACATAATAAACACCTGCCCCGTCGCGAGGGGAGGGGGTAAGTAGGCGGGGCTTAAAAACTCAGATACGGTTTATTTTTTAAGTAGTACGTCGCCTTAAAAATGTACATTCGTCTTTCTGTCTGTCCGTCTGTCAGTGGTATGTCATTACGGCTGCAGCCTCAACTACTGAATACAAATTCGATAATTCGTTTATAGGATGATGACGCATATCAATCTTTTTATTTTGATTTAATGGCTGTATTTTTATTTTTTTTAAATAGTGTATACAAGCGAAATTCTAAAATATCGTGCGAGGTCATAAACTGTCGTCCTATCTTTAAAAAAGGGCATTCGCCGATTCAAACAATGCAACTCATTGCTTATCGCTTTAATTTATCTCTATTTAAAAAAATGTACTTTCCCATAAATGCATCTTATTTTTATTTTATTTATTTATTTATTTAAATCCAAAATAAAAATTTACAATGTTGACATAAATAATACAGTGTAGGAAAGAGCAAATACTTAATCATTGTTTGCAAAGCAAAGAAAGTACAGATTTGATGGATTTTATCAGCTCCACTAGACTACAGTCTGTTCTGGAGTGATACCAGTGTTACATTTGTTATATAGTTACCAGTGTTATATTTAAACATAAGCATTTCCCAATCCAATCCGGGAAGACCTTCGCTGCTATGTGAGTAACTTTCATTTTTATTTCTAAATCAATGCATCATCCTATCAACGAATTATTTCAAAAGACACAAAAAATGGGGTGAAACAAGACCTCATTTCATTGGCCGTTTTCTTTAAATCAAAAAGAGGTCTGATTACCCTTGCGGTTAGTGACTCTTGCCTATCAGTGGGTCGTAAACTGCTTTGTTATGTTTCAGTTTTCGTTGCGCTTAAAAATTGGATTAATTCGCGCGTCCGATTACGAGGAGTGAATGGTAAAGGGCTTCCGGACCAGTAGTAAAAGTGCGAGCCCACGGTTTCCACTCGCCCCGTGTGTCTCCATTCATCGCCGCCACGCGTGGGATGCACTATTGAGGGCGACGCGCGGACTCGTTTCGCCAGATTGCGTGGTCACCACATTAGAACGTACTTCGCAGCCATTATTATTACCCTTTTCACCCGCATAGGGCTCATCCATAAACCATGTAGTTCTTATAACATAAAAAACGAATTTTATTTATTTTACATGTAGTTCTTTTTAGGGTATTTTATATATTATGTATTTGTATACCCCCTCGTTCTCCTCGTCGTTCCCTACCGGGTTATTTCCGAATATGAATGAGGTCCTGTGCCGGTGTTATGCATTACCGCTGCTATAATAGCGGTCTGGCACAAAAGTTAACGCAAATGTTTACTGTCATGAACTGCGGAGGGTCGAATGTTTCCATGCCATGGCGCTGGTGGCCAGTTTGCGTTCTTTGGTCGACCCAACTCATGGTTATAGTCATCGAAGAAGTCTGCCTGCAATTGTATCTTGCGATTGTAGGCAGTTGTGATCTGCAGTGCACCGGGGGAAATGGGTTGGGGCCCTTGGCCGGTTGTGCCCGCCAGGCATTAGCTAAGTCTTCTCAGCCGGCGAATTACCAGGGGAGTCTGGAAACGTACGTCTCCTAAGAAGCAGTAGATGATAACCTACTGTCGCCTATCCTTAGAAACGGTCCGTTGACCACCCGATCCCGAGTAACATGCGGGGAAAGGGCGCCACGGGCCGTCGACATTTTTTTCCGCTAACAGTAGGTAGATGTCGCGTAAGCGACTTCAAACTTTTAACCAGACTAGAGGGCGGATAAATCCGTACAAATTTGGTAGGAAGGGCGCAAGGGGGCGCAACTGGGTCTCCTTCCCAGTGCCTTGAGATCTGGGGTTGGATTCTACCGGGCTGGGTAAATTGTCTTCGTCCATTAAATTTTGCGACCCATTCCTGGGTGACAAGACGGCAACAACTGTTACAGCTGTCTTGTTATAATAACATCCTGCAATGGCCGGCACGCCCATAGCAATGTATGTATGTAACTAAACTGTCAAGAGCTGCTAACAACGGTGGAGAAGCTCACGACAACACACAACCAAAGTTGCAGGAGTTGCGACTGGGACTGTTCATCACCGACTGTGCTCGCCAGACCTCGCTCAACAAATTTTCACTCTTTTTCGGAATTTGGAAAAGAAAAAATAACTTAAAGTGAGATAAAACATTCGTTGATTCCTGTTGCGAGAGTTTTTAAGCAGATGCATTAACCAACTCACATTAAAATAGATACTAACGCTAACGTACACACTCCACAACAACACACTAAACACTACCACTCACCATAAACGCGTTTCTTTGGTATTTTAGTCCTATTAAGTATTATACTTGTCAACGTAATTTCTGTAATTTTATTGAAATCCGTAAACGGGTGCTGTGTAATATCTAACATAAAGAATTGAATTAAAAAATAACAAGCCTGCTAAGATAATACGGGCCAATAATTCGATAATTTAAATATATAATTTTGGTCTGAAATTTGCTTTATAGAATGGCAACTTCACAGGTAAGACCTAATAAATCATGTTATATACAAACCCTCGGCGGTTCTCATGATGGCATGTGCGATGTTTATAAAGCAGTCCAAAGATGTTTATACATATTGCAAACTCCACGCAGTTAAGGATGAAGATAAGAGAATTTTGCGATTGCCTTAGTAGGAAAAGTTCGCATTTGCCGAGAGGTGTGACGATAATGGCAGTTTGTTGTCCAAACATTGCGTGAGCTCCTTATCTGTATATGTCCAGTATTTATACTTGAGAGAGCAGATGAAAGGTGGACGGATATATAATCACGGACACTCATAAACAGTGAGTCACATAATCACGAACGTCGTTTATTTGTTCCTAGTATTTTAAAACATGAGAAGCAACATTTATCAACACAGAGAAGCTTTGAAAATAATAGAAACACAGTCTTCAAAAAGAAAATATATCCAAACCATTATAAAACAAAGCCCCCACCCAAATAGTGTATGTCTGTCTGTTTGATCGCGCTAAACTCCAAAACCACTACACTGATTTCGATGTGATTTTCACTGATCGATAGAGCGCTTTTCGAGGAAGGTTGTAATACCATGTTATGTGTAATACCATCAATATATTTAAAAGGGGGCTAAACAGTGGCAAGCTATGTGGATAAAAGACAGCTATACAAACATACAAACAAGATAAATAAGAAAAGTATTGTTTCTAAATATAGATAACTCCTACATAATTTTCAAAGAGTAAAAATAACAATTCAACAGCGGCTGCAGCAATGTGGTTTGAAAGGGGTGATGTCAAGCCACGCAAACACACTTAGAAAGTTCTTATATAATAAATTAAAATGCAAGGCAGGTACTTTTACTCAAAATTGGCTGTATGTATATTCCTCTTGGTGGTAAACGGTTTCGTGCACAATTATATTCCTCTTGGTGGGCCACAAGATCCATTTTGTTCTCGGATCGGCTCAACTCACGATTCAGCTCCTATTCAGAAGCCTCCTCGAGTGGAAGGCCACCCCGGGTAAGACTCCCGTGTCTCAGGCCTCAGAGCTGGTGGACCGGTTTCTCCCGGCGGGATTGCATACCGGCGCCACTGGACGGTTTGCGCACCGGTCGGCGAAGCCAATCGGTTGTGCATTCTGACTAATTGCTGAAGGGGTCTGGAGACTATGGAAATATACTGTTTCCTAAGCAGCGGGGGTGGATGTTGACCTGTTATAAGAGTGGCAACTCTTGAAATAACCTTGGACCACTCGATACCGTGTGGCACTACGGGCAAAGAACGTCCAGATCCGCGATAAATTCAAACTGAATTATCGCTCCTTCTTGTCCTTTCCCAATCACAACGAAGCAGCTGCTTTTCATGGGCTTCAATCCTTACAATCAAGAAGAAAATGCGCAGACGTGGTGTTTTTCCATAAAATATTGGCAGGTTATATTGATTGTTCTGATCTTCTTGGAATGATATCTTTCCGTGTACCATCGCGACTCACTCGCCAAACGGAGTTATTCCACCTTCCGCAGGTTAGTACTAATTATGCACAAAACTGTTTCATGTATAGGGTATGTAAAATTTGTAATACGCAGCTCGGCGATATTGACGTATTCAATACGTCATCATTCGCTCTTAAGAAAGCAATTATTAATGATGGTATCGATTTATCATTGTAATCGCAATATATAATATATTATAAATAATATTTATTCAAAAATATCTTTAAATAATATGTATGTCTATATTATGAAACGTGTATTTACATAAAATTTTATTTACTTATTATGACTCCTTTCTTTCCAGTTCCCACCTATGAGTGTTAGTTAATTCTTCAAAAAAATTATATTGTTGTGTTTAAATTATGAATGTTTAAGTGGAAACATGTAATTAGCTTTATTTTTTTAACCTAATAATTCTGTAACAAATTTATTGTAACAGCTGTATGTTTCCTTAAAAAAAAAAAAAAAAAAAAGTAATACAACAGGTAGAGGTCGCGTAAGCGATTTCGGACCCGTAACCAGTCGAGAGGACGGAGGTATCCTGAAGGTTAATTCCAGACGGAGATATCCTGCCAAAACTGGTAGTTAGGGGGTGAGGCTTGCCGCTGGTTACCTTTCCCAGTGCCTTGCCGTAAGGCGTCGGTCTTTAACGGGTTGCTGGTGAACTAGACAGTAGATTGTCTTGTTCCCAAGTTTTCTACGCTCATCCCTCGGCTGAAAGAACGATTTATATCGTTATACCAGCCTGGGGTGATAAGTTCGCCCGTTGTAGTCGACACCACCCTAATGTATATTCCTCTTCCTGAAAAGATTTAGTTTGTGATATTGTTCGATTATTTTCGAAGAGTAATTTAGATCAGAATAAAGATAATACAGAATATTTATTTCCATTACAACACCGCAATTGTGTAAATTTGAGCCGACAAAACGTCATTTGCAGAAAGCAATGCTTTTCTGTTTCATCTTGAGAAAACTGCCGCAGAATGTAATAGATTGCTGTTGGAGGCTTACGGGGAATTTACTCCGACAGAAAGGACTGTTGGGACATGGTTTCTCCGATTTAAAAGTGGTGATTTCGACGTGCAAGACAAAGAATGCCCAGACCAGGACCAAAATTTCGAAGAAGCCGAATTGGAGTCCATACTCTATGAAGATTCGAGTCTGACGCTGGAAAAGATAAGTGAACTGCTTAATGTTCATCCCTCAACCGTTTCGAGACGGTTAAAATTTATGGGCATCATTCAAAAGGAAAGGCATTGGGTTCCTCACGAGTTGAAGCCAAGATACATCGAAAGACGTTTCAAGACTTGTGAAATGCTTCTTCGCCGTCAAAAAAGAAAAGGTTTTCTACATCGAATAATCACCGGGGACGAAAATAAAATTTCTTGTACGAGAACCCCAAACGCAGAAAATATCGCTCGTACCCCGGTGAATCACTTCCATCGACCTCAACAGCCACGCCGAAGAGACATCCATGGATCCAAGGTAATGCTTTGCATTTGGTGGGACCAAAAGGGTGTCATCTATTACGAGCTGCTGAAACTGGGAGAAACCATCACGGGCGATCGCTATCGAGCTCAGCTCGAGAATTTGAGCGACGCTGTGAAGATAAAACGGCCGGAATACGCTGAAAGCCATGACAAGGTAATTTTCCAGCATAACCATGCTCGACCACACGTCACGATGCAGGTCAAGAACTTCCTGGAAACGCTTCGCTGGGACATCCTACCTCACCCGCCGTACTCCCCAGATATTGCGTCATCCGAATACTATTTGTTCCGGTCAATGGCCCATGGCTTTTCCGAGCAGCGCTTGGAATGGAAAGACTCGAAGTCTTTCGAGGATATTGAAAAATGGCTGGATTCGTGGATAGCCTCCAAGAACGAAGACTTCTTCCGCCGGGAAATCTGTCTCTTGCCAGAAAGATGGGAGAACGTCATAGCTAGCGATGGACAATACATTGAATGAAATGCACTTTTCAATTTGTTTCGAAATAAATGTTCAATATCACAAAAAAACGAAGTTTTTCAATTCAAAGACCTAATAAAATCACTTCAAAAACTTAATTTATTTTCTAATTTTGCCAATCGGCCACCTCGTTTCCTTGGCTTTTGTTTTTCGTCGCAAATTACATTATTATTTCTTCCAATAAAGTAACGTTCATGACAAAAGTTAAAAAAAAACTGTGCATTCTTATTTTTATATTCACTAAAATAAGTCATAGAGTAAGTATTATCTCTGCAACTATTGATTATTCCAAAGATAAATTTGGCTGTATAGCCATATAACATATATAGCCCTGGAAAACGGACTATCAATTTTAATATTTTGATGGTATATTTCATTTATACCTACTAGGTATTTCAGGAGTTAAAATTATTTTTTCAAATTGTAAATTTCATTATTTTTAGTTTAAACAACTTATAAAAAAATAGTCAAACTGTACGCAAATGAATTATACTAGTTTTTCATTTCAGGTAAATCATGTAAAATCATTTTGACGACAATATCAAGAGTAGCGATTCCTACCAAATAGCTTTTATAACAATTTTAAAAAAAATGATCCCTGTACACGTGAATTTTACAGAGATGCTCATTACAAACCCCCCCCCCCCCCTCCCCAACTACACTATCAGCACCGACTCCCATTAAAATAGCAAAACTGTATGATGAGTCAGTATTTCGACTAATGACATATACATTTCTCATACAAAATCTTTGGCCTATAAATTTCGTTCAGAGAACGGCCACTTCATAGCTAGAGAAATAACATTAAAGAAAATGTGCTTTTTCGATAGGGACTACGAGATACACCTAATTTCGTTAGGGGACTGTAATTGTAAAAGCAGAAATAAGTTGGCAGCGCTGACCGCTTTTAATACCACCGGTTATAGGTCATATGGTAGTCGCCTGGACGCTAACGAGAGACGGAATTAACATAGTAAATACGTATAAATAGAGTTAGTAGAAAGTCAACAAGACGGGAAAGAACATAGGTCTGACTTTCGATCGTGCCTTGATCATATGGATACGTATGGACGATACGGATCGTATGAATGTTAATATGGATTTTTACGCGCATGGATACGCATTTTTGATTTGGTCCGGAAGGCATTAATACCAGTACACCATGAGAGAGATCTTCGATTATATAGGTAAGTCGATTGCTAAATGCCATACTACGTTTTGGCAGCCAGTATTTTACGATGAAACTCAACGTGTCGATGGATATAGATAGTTTCAAACATTGATGTTCAGTAGCTCAATAGATGGCGTTCTAAATATGTAAATACGGTATAAAATCACGAAATAATATAATAACAAACGACTTTTAAAATCATAGCTCTTTTTATTTTAATATTATTTACATAATGATATCATAAAATCGAAGACTATCGCGGTTGTTTGACATTATAAATAGGATAGAAAACGAATTTACCGCGTGAAATTTGTAGGACCCGACGTTTCGGTGACGTTGCAGCCGCCGTTGTCTAGGGTAGACTGAAGAGCTGTCAGTCCGTGGCAGGTGAAAGGACCTATGAAGTAGAGAAGGACGGCTCCTTACCATTTTTGGATGTCAAAGTGACGAGGAGAAGTGACAATACTCTCGGACATACGGTATATCGGAAGCCCACACATACGGACAGATATTTGCATGCAAGCTCACACCACATCCCTACCATCTACTTTCAGTGCAAACGTCGCTCGTGAATCGAGCACGCGATCTATGCGACACTGAGCATTTTCCGAAGGAGATGGAACATGTGAATGATGTCCTTAGGAAAAATGGATACGGAAAATATCACGAGACACGCACACGATCTAATACGGACGAAACTCAAAAACCGAGCAGATCAAGAGCATTCTTACCATACGTCAAGGGCGTGACTGATCGAATAAGTAAGATGCTAAACAGATTCGATATAAAAACGATCTTCAAACCGACCCAAAATATAGCTCGATTTTTGAGGCCTGTAAAGGATGTAATACCACTGGAAACCACTAGTGTAATACCACTGGTGTGTATAAAGTCGAATGCAGTCGTGGTCTTAGAGCCTACGTTGGACAAACGAAACGGCCCATAGCCACGCGACTGACAGAACACATCAACGCTGTTAAAAACGTTCAGCGAGAAAAATCGGCGATCTGCGAACATATATTGGATAGCGGAAGTAACCACTGGATGCAGTTTCAAAATCCCATTGTTCTATCCAAGGAACAATTCTACTTTCCTCGCATGATCCGGGAAGCCATTGAAACAAGAAGAACTCCGAACTTCAATAGAGATGACGGCTACAAACTCTCTTCTACGTGGAACCCTCTTCTTAAAATGTTCCCGCCGCCGAACGCCGAACGCAAAGACGTAAAACAGGATACAGTGAGTGTTGTGTGCAAGACGGATTTTAAAAATTCCCGCGCTCCGAGCCCGGCCCCCCACCACCGTTATAACCTACGCAGTGGCGGCAGCGGTTTGCGGCCTACCCGCAAAACAACGGACTGACAGCTCTTCAGTCTACCCTAGACAACGGCGGCTGCAACGTCACCGAAACGTCGGATCCTACAAATTTCACGCGGTAAATTCGTTTTCTATCCTATTTATAATAATGATATCAATTTTAATTTGGTATACAGGTCTCAATACATAATAATTAAGCGCTTTAATGCCGAAATAGATTTATAGATGGCATTCTAATCTCCCCGTATTATTACTGTGATGTCATCAGCTTATATAAAAATAGGATAGATAGCACTAATAATATAATGTTGTTATTATTGTAATTGATAAAATATTGTTTTTTTTAAATCAATCAGTTCTTTATAAAAAAAAATAATTCAATATCAATGTTATTATAGATGGTCAAATAAATTGCTTTTAGTTTCTCCGGACAATGCTATTAGCGCCACCTACTTGTCGCTGGCGCAGAAGGGTTTCCAAAACGTACTATGACGTTGAGCAATCTAATACCATATATTATAATAAATGATATTGGCTAGAATGGTAAATCAAAATATCGTTTTTTTTTTTGCTACGCATTTGAATTTTGGGTTGCGCGACTTTTGCCCCACTCCGTACTTTGCCGAACTTTCATTCGGCATTCCGTATTCCGGCATTCGGCTTTCATTCGGCATTCTGTAGAATACCTAGGCATCACATTAAACCACACATGATATTGAAGCTCATTTAATACTTTACCTTACATACAAAACAAGAATATTATGTAAAAAATCTAGTGTCATACATTCACTAAGGGACTCAGGAATTATATAAATTTTCTATGGATTTGTACACCGTTGGCGTACTTCATTTTTTGATGATTTATAATGCAGATAACAATAATAAGCAAGTTCCTTAATAATATAAAAATAGTGTAAGAACTCTGTTAGCGCTTACCCGCCGAAAAAAATATAATATTACTTATTTGGTTGTTTGAAAAACCTTATTGCACACACAACAGAGTAAAACAAGGTGGGCCTATTGCTTAGTAGCAATACCTTACGACCACCACCGCCAAGATTATAGTGACTATATGTTTATGTTGGCAAATTAATATTTAACAAGTGTATTTTTTGTTAAGTAGTGGACATAAGAAATGAGCGTAAAGTCATAATAATCACAATAAAGAAAATAAAACAAATAAATAACATATGTTAACTCAATATCGAAGAAAGGAGTAGTATATAAGGGCAAGCTAGAAGACAAGGGGGGGGGGGAGATTCATATCTTATGTATATGTCTCAATAGATATTTCAAACCCCATCAGGTTTTCAAGTTGTTTCATGGGCAAAGGCATAGAGTTACATATTCGGGGCGCCTGCACTGCAAATGACTTGCACATGAATGCTGAGCTATAGCTTGTAAACGAGCTATATAAAAGAGAATTTTTCGTAAGAGCGTAATGAAAGGCCATGAGATGAAAGCGGAGAGAAGAGATTATACAAATAAGAAGGCACGTTTGAATATCACATGTAGTAAAATTAATTCATTTACTTGCGTTTTGGCTTGTGATTCGACCCAACATTGATGGACGGAAATTTGGGTGAATTTGGATAATCGAAGCTACGTTCGATTAAAGTTAAGTGGCGAAGGCACCGAGATTGTAAATCGTTTGCAACTTGCAAGAGCCGCCTTAAAGTACGATGCAGTATAAACGATATACGGATGGCCGGTCGTCCCACTTTCCCCAGAGGCTGTTTGCCACAGTATATTATACGTACAATACCGACTAGTGGTAGCTACCGACGACGTCGCACAATAATAGGTGAAACGTGGCAGAAAGTCCAAAAATTATGTCGTCCAGAGTTATGACGTAACAAGTAAATATTTTAAAAAGAATAAAAACCACGACTGCCGTTACAGAAAGTGAACTATCGTATTTATAAATATTTTTAAGAAATATTTGTGGTTGATGTATTTATCCATATGGATACAAATATATTTTCGGAATGTACTTAATCAGACCTTTCATTTCACGCTAAACACGATGTACTTTGTTAATCTATTTATGTTAATCTATTGACATTTGGAGATTTGGACATTTAGACAACTATTTACTTGATATTTGGACAGTTGATGTACCCTATGCCACTCGGGATGACATAACGATTCTAGCAATACTTCTAAATCGGATCGAGTGTTTAGAAGTTATGGTGGAATAAAAAAACAGAAACATGGGTACATAGATGAACCCTGAACACATTACTTCTGTTTTTTTGTTGGGCTGTCGTGTAAAAAGAGGAGCGGTTTTTTTATGACGTAAATTGAAACTAGATATAGAAACTATATATCTAATAATAAAGAGTGCGTGCTTGATGATTAAGGAAGTTGATGGTAGAGAGAACGAACGTACGTAAGAGAAAAGGACGCCTTCATTGTTTATACACAATTTTCAGGCGACACCGATCTGCATGTGTTAAGAAATGCGTAGCTCACACTGAAAGTTTTCGGAACTGGTCACTTATATAAACAAATATTAAAAAATAATTACTACGTCCTCTCCATCATCAAATTTCTTAATGATCAAGCAAGCACTCTTAATCTCATTCACAATGTGTATAATATGTACTGATATCTGCAATGTAATCTGGTTATGTTAAATGTCCTGTATTTTTTGTATTATAAACATATTATTATGGCACAAAAAACCGTTTAGAATCATTATTAGCCGGCGCCCCGATTCAGTCCCTCCTCATTTTTTCGTATATTTACGAATTTGAAGCGGTCAAGGCGGCCATGTGTGTTGGCACAGCTCGTGGTGATGTAACGCATTCAAAATACAACGACGGCGCGGCGACGACAAATACATAATTATTGTAACATGTGACAAAAAAAACTACAAGGCTGCGAAAATATATTTATTAGAATCATTTTATGCGATTGCCTTGGCCTCCGAGAACGTGACGATCAATATAGCACGACATTTACGATGGTCATGCGAAATGAAACTGCAGGGAGGGACCAAGTGTTACAGGGTAAAAACGCCATAATCCATCAAATCCTGATATTTTTATTTGAAAATTTCAGATAATATTATCAATTTACATTATTTAAAAAAGCTGAACTCAGCTGACAGAACGATTTGTTCGATATAGCCACCTTTGGCCTTGATGATGTCGTTGTCTGTCGAAGAAAGCATCACATTCTTCATTACATTCAGCATCCAAAATTAAGGTGTTTTTAGTGGACACCCTAATAGCCACCAAAATGCCCCTGATGGAAAAATACAGCGGATTGACGCTGGTCAATATATGGGGTCACTGTTGCGCCGAAATCAATATTGGAACATTCTTGCGAAGAATGTTTTGATTTTTAAGGGCTTTGTGGAAAGGAGTCCTACTGGTATGCCCACGTCCTGGCTCCAGGCGATCACCCATCTAAGCACTACCACGCCTGACGCTGCTGAACTACGGTGATATGAAGGGAACCAGTGTTTTAACGCGGCTACTGACTTTACGGAAAGTTGCTTTTTATTTCTTTTGCTACAAAACAATCTCGCAGAACTAAAAAGTCGACTCCATATACTGATACAACGAATTACTAGGCAAAGAATTACTACGATCAAACAATCGATTTGTCAACATTCTGCCAAATGTTGTAGCAATTAGCAAGATATGTATAATTAGCATAACATAAAATTAACTACATAACATAGCTACATAACTTAAAATTCATATTATTATAGATATTAAAAGAATCAATTAAATTGAAGAGAAGAAAACTAATGAGTTTGAAAGTTAAATGCAAATAAATTATTGTGTTATTATAGCAAATACATAGAACAGCGACGCATCGTATGTCGCTTCAACAATACGAAATTTGGAAAAGTATATGATAGTGGCTATCAGCCAGGTTTTTAAAAATATTGTTTACCAACTAGGCCGGGTGTCACCCTCTCGAGGGTGTCATCCCCCCCCCCCCCCCCAACCACTAATAGCACTATCTGTAGCCTGGGAAAGTCTCAACAAGCCGTAGAGCGTATGCGTTACAGATAGCGTCCAAGTGGCCAGTATGGCGAGCGGGGCTCCTCATATGTAATGGAAGTCAATTAATGTGTACTGCGCAATGCTAGTGCGCTGCTGCTCAGGCGCACACTTGAGATTCCATCTTAATTCGAATTCCTGATGAATTTAAATATAGATCTCTGCCATTGTCCATCTGCGCCCGCGCATGCTCGCCACTGGAAAACCGAATAACGGACAATACGCGACATCGTTGCATGGAAATCCTTTGATCGTGAATAAAACTTGTTGCTCGTTTCACATGCATAGAGGCGCATATCACCTCAACATTGTAAACTAGTTAACACTCTAAATTCATTAGTTTTCAATTCACAATTCGAAGTACAGCATTCGTAATCTTTATATATAAAAAGTCAGCCTGCATATGTTAGTGCTAGCAAAACCCGAAAAGTAGTCGGTCGATTGACTGGATTGGCGTGTATTTACAAATATACATATAATATACCTATTATATAGATATCACACTGGTGACAGGTAAAAACATGTTTTTTTAAACACGTATGCTGAGCCACAGCAACGCTGACCGGGTACAGCTAGTATAATATAAAATGGGACAAAAAAGGAACCTTCCCAAAGATTATGCACATTTTAACTGTCCAGTCTTGTACCACAGGGCCGGGCCAAACGACACTTCACCACGGGATGCTATGCACGTAAATAAACAATGTCCCGAGAATCCGTTCGTTTGTGTACTCGTATAATATCGGAGTAAAGAAAAACCTAACACCTACAACCTCGCTTTTGACTATGGGTCGACAAGATACAGATACACTAATAATATGTATACTAAAATAACGCACGAATTTTTGGGAATGGAATACAAATATTTGCAGAGTAAATTTTAACCGCCCTACGTTTGGGTTATTATTCAAGAAGTAGGTAAAACTTCGGTGGGTTTTTTCGTCAAGAAAACTTTTTTACACGATAGACATATTTATCTTTTTGTATTTATAATAGAATCGTAGGAACAATTTGACGTATCACGTACGCTTTGTGGGTTTCGGTTATTTTTTGTACTTGAACGTACGGGATACGGCTTGTTGCGTTCGGGCGATAATATAGCGGACGTATCACGTACGGTCGTATAGGTAGGGCAGTTAATAGCAGTTTTAAAAAGTCTGTGGGATTCAATGGTTTTCGTTTTTTACAAAGACTTTTATACGTACTGGTCGACTGGAATTTTACTGTTCTTGGAAGAAATAATTGCACATCATTGTACTATTTCCTTGCCTAGTGAAGCCATTTTTATTTCTGTGAAATTCGTATAGAGACTCCGGCACAAAAAGGTATAAAAATATACCTTTTTGTGCCGGAAAGTATAAACATCAACCTCTATAATCCTATCAGATATTCATGTTGTTATGTAACTGAATATTGAAATGCTGAGGTGCTTACGATATGTCGTCAGGATAGACAGTGCTCTCTGTGGATCCAGCTCTTCAGTCACCATGCCACTTATCGCAGAATGCAGCTATCTCTCTTCAAGTCCGAGTTTAGCGGGATCTTTTCCACAAGGGCCCATAATCCTAGAATCTACAAAGAAGCTTCTCCACAGGGAGGAACCTTATGAGGGGTGCCATAATGATTACTGATGTATGTAGACAACAATGTTGCTTAACTACAGTAAACAAACGAAATGTCGAATGTCCGATTCTGTTCTTTCTTTTATAAGAAGGGTTTTTGTAATTTCAGTATTTAAATTGATGTCTAGTATGTAATAGTATACAATCTGAAGATTTCTTGAAATAAAGTGAACTGAACTAAACATAGCATGATGGCCTAGTCAGACTCGCACTGCAAACAAATGATTATTCTTATTCATCGGTATCGATTTTGAATAAATACATCACTACGTAAAGCAACAGGCATGATGTAAGCAGGCTGGATATCCTTGGGGCTAGACATCGCGCTGTTTTCTCGTCGCTTTACCGGCTACGTAAAGTTTATATCATTATAATACGCTCGCTATAAAAATGGCCCACGCTGGACAAATATTTACGACGAATCTGTATACACTCAATGGCGCGTATTTAGCAGCAAACCATTAGGTCCTTGCCTATTTTAATTCCGTATTTTAACACTGGCCTCTTTGAACTTGATATCTTCAGCTTGAGTTGGAATTGCAAATCAAAATAAAATTCCATTCAAATCCTTTTAGGCTTTTTAATTTTTTTAAAACTCATGCGACGAGTCTGTCCGTCCCTCCGTCTGTACGCACCTGCATTTCAGAAACTATATACGTCTTAGAAAAAATGGTCAACGCAAACGCCCCGGTATGGTCTGAAATGAGGTCTGAAAAGAAATACAAGGATTTTCTATTCGCCGCAAAGATCATGGGCTCTCTTTTTTGGAACATTCATGATGTCATGATGCTTGAATATCTTGATTTTTATAACGGGGGCTATATATGATTAACAGATAAAATTTTGCGGAACGAAGTAGTGAGAATCAAGGTTTCGCTAAAAATGTTTTGTATCACCGAGATAACGACCCAGCCAGAGTAGCAATGACTGTCATTGAAGAAGCTGACTTTGAAGCACTGGAACATCTTCCATACTATCTGGACCTTACCCCTAGTGCTTTCTATCTATTTCCGATATTAAAATAACACCTGAGAGGTCGAAAATTTGAAGATGATGACGCGGTAGTAGCCACATTGCAGGATATTTTAGGTGATCGGGATGAAGTTTTTTAGGAAAGGTATTTTATGTTTAAATAAAATACACCAAGCGTATAAATCAAAAAGGTGACTATGTCGAAAAATAAAAGAACATTCAAGAACTTCATCATAATTATTATCACTTTTTATTGAACATCGTAGTATTTACTTAGCTCCAGTCTATTTACACTAATAAAGTATTGTAGTAAACGATTTGTTACTTCATTTGTTGCTTCGCACTTAAACAAATTTTAGATCGAAGTAAAAGCGTGATCTTCTTTCTAGCCTTGTTATCGAGAGTTAATTTAGTGACCTGCAAGGCCACGGCCGTCGCTCCTCCGATCAGCATTTGACATAGAAGAGGGGTTCGCGGTTTGATAAGGCAGTGCGGTGCAGTGCAGTGCGGTGCATTGAGTAGGTAGCGGATGGCCGCGTGTCGGCGTTCATTGCGTTCGCATTCCATCACCGCAAGTGTTCCACTGGCCAATGCTCGTGGATACATTTGCAGCGAGCGACGGGCGCGGCGGCCTCCACCGCCCAGACGACCTCAGCTCTGACTGGAATGCCGCCGCCCCGTTAAGGGGGCACGCCGCGCGCCGCGCCACGCAGCTCAAACGATTTACCATTTCTCTATCGATTCTTCATTGCAACTCTCAACAATGTGTAGCGTGCTACATACACAAAAATAGAAATATTTCGTATTTAAATTTGGCGCCGTTATTGTGAACTAAACGTCGGCGGCTCTCACAATAATGGTACGTGGCGTACTGGCGTAATAAGTAGTAACAAAAATAATTTTCACTTTGTAAGAGGCAAAAAAAAACAACAAAAAAAACACACCCCTGTACTGTGTACACTCTCTTACAACCCCTCCTGCGCATCTACATATCCACGTATATATTAGGTATATGGCTTAATTTTTACACATTTTTCAGGAAATTCATTTAATATAAAAAATAGATACTTACGACCCTAATCTTAAAAGTAAGTATTGTTAATGGTTTTCTATGTCCTTGCGCCATCACTAAGATAACATACGAATGCCGTCGCAAAAGATCCTTGCAGGCTTCGAGGCAATAAAATCTTCGACAAATTTACGCACATCATCCAGCGTTGTGAACTGTGTATCCACTAAGGCGTGCTGCATTGGCGGGAACAAATGGTAGTCGGACGGGGCCATGTCTGGTAAACTCGCCGCGTGCAGGAGAACTGTATTCCAAGTTTAAGAGGCACTCCTGAATCGCGCGAGCAACGTGAGGTCGAGCCTTGTCATGCAGCAGTATGACTTGCCTGCTTCCTTGCCCAGTAAATGACCTTTTCTGACAATTTTCTTTGCTCAGTTTGTTTAATTGTTGGCTGTAACGTTCTACAGTCACCGTCTGATCCAGGAGTTCGTAATAAAGTACACCATTCAGGTCCCACCAGATACACAGGAGAACCTTCTTTAAATGAATGTCCTGTTTCGGCGTCCATGTACTGGGTTGCCCGGTATCTACCCACGAGTTTTTACGTTTGGAATTCTCGTAAGGAATATACTCTTCATCACCCATCACAATTTTTCCCAAAAAGTCCTTTTTTGTTGCCGAGCAAGCAGTGAATGCTTGTGTTCATGTATTGACCTAGATTGTGTTTTGTCAAAACATGTAAAACCCAACTACCAAGTTTTTGATTTTCCCCTAATTATTGCAAACACTTGGACACTTGTTTAGGTGACTCCTAACTGAGTTGCAAAGTCTTGTTGCATTTGCGTCGTGTCTTCATCCAATATAGCTTGCAATTCCGCATCTTCACACTTTCGAGGCTGTACGGGGAGCGGCTTGTCACTAAGCTCGAAATCACCACTTTCAGAACGTTTGTATCAATAATTACACTTTCCTAACACACAATGTCAGCCCAAGAATTGGAATAATGATTGGAATTCGCATAAAATGCAGTGCCGAACGTGCTGTTCAGTAGCCATTGTAAACTCTGATATTCTGAGATGTAGACTTGTCGATCGGTGTTATGAAACCTTGTGTGCGCTCCTTTCAAAACCACAGAAGAACGCGAAAATATTTTTATTTTAAATATAATTTTAAGGTCGACGAAAACATCTGTAAAAATTAAGTAATACACCTAATATTATTACACTTATACAGTATTTATTTCTATTTTATTCCTATTATTTAGATATTTTACTCAATTACACAGTGTGTCATTTGATAGTGCCCAAATAAATGGGGTGAAACTAGATTTTAAAATATTTTTTTTCAATGCGTATAGTTTAACTGTATGTGTAAAAAATATATAACTTTTGAATTACTGCATATATCTTTAAAATAATATTATGATCTTGGAAATGATTTATTATGATCTTTGTAATAGGTGTTTCACAGTAGATCTAAAATATATATAAAAAACTGTCATTTAAAAAAAATACAGAAGTGTTCCCCTTTTTGCTTTTACGTTTTTTAAAAAAAGGTTGATAAACTTAAAATAATTTCCACATCACCCTATCTCTCTAGTATTGGTTACTCTTTAGTAAGCAGTTCTTTTTTTAACCATACATACCTAAGTTGTGTTTGAGATAGAACGATGTACTTTTTGTCAGGTAGCTAATGAAGAAGGAATTAATTTAAAAAATAATACTGAAAATATAAGGTAATGTAGCCATTATTTTAAGTAAATCGAACAAATGGAACACTGCAGAATTTTTATTTTTTAAAGATTTGTAGTAGCATATTTTTTTGATTGATTTTATTCAAGAAAATATACGAAATAATTGAAAAGAGGTCTCAGGGTCTCGGTCAGATAGACGACGAAAGCGCCGCGTAAGTATTTCTTTTTTCCCATTTATAGCTAAAGTTGTGTTTGAGATTTTTTGCTGTTTTTTTTTGTAAGGTAGCTAATGTGAGAAATTATAAATAATACTGAAAATACAGGGTAATGTGGGCATTGTTTTGACACAATCGACCTTTTTTGAAGAAAAAGTTTGACAAAATGTGAAAACTTCTGTTTTTTTTTATTTCTTTCAATTTTTCCAATTTTTATTTATTGTTTAACGTCTACTGACCACACATATTACTAAAGAATATATTGAATGCTGTTTCATGGAAAAAAATTCAGTCATTCAAAAGTTATAAACATTTTGACACATAGTCCTTAGTAGAGAAGAAAAATATTAAAAAATCAATTAAAATTACAAAACTTGAAAAGAAAAATATATATTTTTCTGTCGATGACATGAGGTGTTATTTCATCCCATTTTTGTGCACTTTATCAAAGAACACAATGTATAGGATAATATTAAGTTTGTATTTAATCATATTCCATAAAATATTATATAATAAGGAAAAAAATACATACACAAAAAACATGAACAGAACAGTTGACACCTTGTTAGGGTAGACGTCAAACATCTTTGTAAATAATTTCATTTCATTTTGTGAATAAACAGTTTTGAATCCATCTTCCTTTCTCCAAGGAAGTAAAGTATCTGGGACTCACGCTCGACCAAAGACTCACCTGGAACAGCCACCTAGATAAAACAATTCAAAAAGCTAAAAGTGCTTTGGGTAGCAGAAGACTGGCGGGGAAAAACTGGGGCCTTAACCCCAAGATCTCCCACTGGCTATACACTGCCATTGTGAGGCCGATAATTTCGTACGCCTCGGTGGTATGGTGCAACAAAGCCGACCAGAAAACTGTGATTACCAAACTAAACAATATCCAAAGGACGGCGTGCCTCATGACAACTGGCGCAATGTCCTCCACTCCTGGAGCAGCTCTAGATGCACTGCTGAACTTACCGCCCCTACACATTCATTTGCAACAGGTGGCGAAAGCCAGCATGTACAGGCTATCTGCCCGAGAGAAGGTAAACTGGATCTCACAAGCACTAAGATCAGTTCTTGACTCAGTCAGTGAAAATCCAACCCTCAACATGGTATCAGACACCATGCTCCCACTCCTAAACTTTGGAAAACTTTTTACAGTGGAACTGCCGCCCAGAGACGACTGGCTAAAAAGCCAACTGCAATGGGAGGCCGGTAGCCTTAAATGGGTCCAAATCGGGACTTGACGTAGGCTGTGGTATATATGGAGAGCGACCAAACTTCGAAAGAAGTGTAAACTTGGGAAAATACGCCTCCATATTCCAAGCGGAGGTTTACGCCATTATTGAATGTGCGGATATCAACCTCCAAAAGGACTACGCCAACCACCGTATCTATATCCACTCGGATAGCAAAGCAGCCCTTATGGCACTAGCCTCGAATACCATTAATTCAAAGCTAGTGCAAAACTGCATATCACTACTGAATTCCCTGGGCGAAAAGAACAGGGTAATACTAAGATGGGTTCCCGGCCATGCAGGAATCGAGGGGAATGAAAAAGCCGACGAACTTGCTAGGACGGGAGCAAAGGGAACGTTATACGGCCCTGAACCTTGCTGTGGCGTACCAAAAAGCCTTGCAAACCTAATGCTCAAACAAATGTGTTTAGAACAATCCGTCAACCACTGGAACAACACCCCATGGTTGAATCATTCCAAAGCGCTTATTAAGCCTTACGACCGTAAGACGGCTGAGGCCCTATCGCTAAATAGGAACAATCTACGCATACTGGTAAGGGCGCTCACGGGGCATTGTGGCCTGAACAAACACATGTTCAACCTCAAGCTCCGAGACACAAAAATGTGCAGGTTCTGCCAAGGGGCAGAGGAAACTCCCCAGCACCTCATGTGCGAGTGTGGCCCGCTGATGCGTAAAAGATACAACCACCTGGGTGGTCACTACCTCCAACCTGAGGAGGTAAAACAATCTGGCGCCAAAAGCCTGCTGCGGTTCTTGAATGACACGGGGCTTAGCGCAGAACTATAGTAGGTGGCGAGCACAATAGATCAGCAATGGTCGCAGTGTTACAAGGCTCATAAAGACCTTAGAAAAGCCCCACTCAACAAATAAAAAAAAAATAAAAACAGTTTTGAATTGAATATAGCTTATATTTCATATATGTATTGTATACAAATATATTATACTTAAGACAGTAAATAATTTAAGTGTTTCGTAACAAAGGGATGGGATGGGATGGGATGTGATGAGAGGGGAGGGGGTTGGAGATTAGGTTTTATGGTGGAATAATTTAAGTTGTGAAGAGACAGTTATTAGTGACTACTTAGTTACCCAGTAAATGGGATTTCAGTTGTTTTTAAGCTATTGCATAGCTTTTATCGCGGGCCTAGGCCAGCGCGGCGACCGAATGAAGAAATTTCTTAACGAAAATTAATGATTTTAAACTGATAATTACGTCTAAACGAGTACTGCTTACGATGCAAAAAAAATATATGTTAAACAAGAACATTTTCGTAATATTCTTAGGTTTGAATATTTTAGATTTTGTTTATATTACATAATGTAATTAATTTGTGAAATTAGGTCTAACCGAACACAAAAACGACTACTACGCAAATACTATCTGGCGTATTATTATGAAAGCTGCACCATTTTAAAGATAATTTAATTATCTATCTTTTTATCTACGATTTTTTTCGAATAATCCGGTTTTTTTGCTTTATCGAATAACAAATTCTTGCGCGGCGCTCTATCGGAAGACGTTTAAATTATTCCGAATCATTTGCTTCCGCAGCCGCAAATAATTTCAACGTTTTCCGATAGAGCGCAGTTATCTGATATCAGAAAAAATAAAATAAATAAAATAAATAAATAATTATAATTGCATAAGTTGTTAAAAATGCTATGCAATAGCTTTACCGCGGCAGTCCCCGAGTGCCACATGTATTTTTTTTATACCAGATCCGTCCCGCTCTCACTGCATTGTCTGTGAGGTAGTTTTTCTACAAAAACGTTTTTTTTTTTATTTAATTTAAATTTATTTTTCTTCTTTTGTTGTTGTATTTTTAACAGTAAACTTACAGATAGTACATAAATATATGGTAGAGTATTTGTAAAACCCTTTTTTATACAAACCTAAACTACTATGATACGAAAAGATTACAAAGCTTGCATGAAAAATTTTGAAATACCATGAGCTTGTTAATAATAGGTAAGTGAGAATATGGGGTACATACAGTAGCGAGCACTGAAATCTTATTAGAAAGGGCTAGTGCAGGTATAAATTAGTTTTAAGAACTAATTAACCCCACCCTTTATTTTATTTTCTACCTGAATAGGGTCTTACTCAAATTACGAGACCAATTTAATTGTAACTTTAAATGTGTTGACATCAAGTATTAATATTTTTGTGAATTATGGCAAAATTTAAGCAATTAAGCGTTTTACAAAAAAATACAATTTTAACTTTGGCGACGCAAAAAGTGAGTTTCAGAGCTATAGCCGTTCAGATTGGATGCAGTCACACTGCAGTGTTAGATTATATTTTAAAAAATAAAGGTTCTGCAAGTCTAGAGCGAAAACAAGGTACTGGGTATTTAAAAAGACAACACATGCTGAGGATCAACTGCTGAAGCGAATCTGTTTGCAGAATCGATTCAAAAGTGTCGTGTATATAAGGACAGAGTTCATAAAGGCTGGTGGTTCTGAAGTGGGTGTTCACACCGTACGCCGAAAACTCCGGGAGAGCGGCTTTTTTGCCAGGAAGCCTGCAAAAAGGCAACTACTAACCAAAAAAATGCGCATTGTCCGCTTAGAATGGGCTAAAAAATATAAAACATGGACTGGCGACGAGTTATTTTCTCCAATGAGAGTAAATTTAATTTATTTGGTTCGGATGGAATTCAGTACGTGAGACGAAGATCTGGAGAACGTTTAAGAAATGAGTGTCTTAGACCAACAGTGAAGCATCCTGCTTGACAAATGGTCTGGGAATGTTTCTCCTTTTATGGAGTGGGGCAATTAGCATTCATAAAAGGAACTGTGAATGCAGTTTATTAAAAAAAATGGAAGAGTATTTATTCCCCTCAATTGAAATGCACTAATCCTATATTTCTGAGTGCATTTTCCAAGATGACCCTGCACCGTATCACCGAGCAAAAACCGTAAGTATTATTTTTTCTGACACTGATTTATAATGTTCAAAAAAATATGTTAAAAATATAACACTATTAAAATAATTTTTAGGTTAAAGAATATACGAAAATTCACGGAATTCCAACACTGGATTGGCCCGGAAAGTCCTGACCTGAACCCTATCAAGAACTTGTGGCGTAAAACGGCAATTGAAGTAAATAAACTGAAGCCTTCGTCAAAGGAAAACCTTAAAAACATCATCTAAAAAGTGTGGTTTGAAAATTTTTCCCAACACTACATACAAAATTTGGTGAAATCCATGCCAAAACGTATTGAAGCAGTAATAAAAAAAAGGAGGAACAACAAAGTACTGATTTTGTTGGTTTTTGATAATTTTTAGTGTTATGTACCTATGTATGTAATTTTATTTCAAATAAATATGTGGTTTTTTAAATTATATGAGCATTTTTCATTTTTGTGTGAAAAAATCGAAAAACTACAAATTAACTATAAAATTCAATGAGATATATAGAAAATATAGAAAATAAAAGTCAATGAGATAAAAAAAAGACATGGGAAATAATAAAAAACACAGCTTACGGAAAAAAGAAAATTAAAAAATTAAGGCTGTTAAAATCGGTCAAGAAATGACAAATGTCGATCAGTATCCGCAAGTCATATTAAACTTTATAAATCAGTATTTTGCTACTGTAGGAGAAAAACTGGCAAAGCATATATTCTGGGATATTAATTCGACGGAGGATATGTTATCGAACTCATTAAATAGGGAGAAAAAAGTACATTATTATTCCACTTTACTCCTTCTGACACAAGCGAGGTTAGGAAAACTATTAGGAACTTTTAAAAATGTGCCCCCGGCTGTGATGAAATTCCTAGTGACCTGCTGAAATATGCGGAGGACTGGATTGCAGAGCCTATCGTTCACATAATTAATCTAAGTTTTAAAACTGGAGTATTTCCCCAATGCTTTAAGAGGGCAAAAGTTATATCAATCTCTAAGTCTGGTAGTAGTGAAGAAATTAGCAACTATCGGTCTATCTTCTTGCTTAGCGTGTTTTCAAAAATCATCAAAAAAATTGCCACGGCTTGTTAAATTCTTTGACTCTGATCATCAATACGGCTTTAGACAAGGTCGAGGGACAAATGATGCCATTAATTTAGTTACTCAATCCGTAGCTAAGAGTATTGACCAAGGGAAAAAAGCCATGGCAATTTTCCTCGATCTGTTTAAAGCATTTGATACCGTTTCACATGCGATATTTAAAAAAAAGCTCTTTGGATATGGTATACAGGGATACTCGAATAAATGGATAGAAAGTTATTTGAAGGACAGGTCACAGATTTTAATGATTGACGGCATAGAAAGAGACAGTGCCGAAATATCCTTTGGTGTGCCTAAAGGCAGCATACTTGGCCCTATTCTGTTTCTGATGTACGTCAATGATTTGTGTGAATTGCCTCTTGGCGATAATGCAAGAATTGTCTCCTTTGCTGATGACACGGTTGTCCTCGTTGAAGCAGAAACATGGGCTGAGGTACTAGTAAAGGCACAAAATAGTCTGGACAGCGTGAAAGCATGGCTTGATCGACATGTCCTAACCCTAAATGCCTCAAAAAGCAATTTCATTGTGTTTGGATTACGTCCTATAGTCATCACACCTCCTCCATAATTGACAATCCACTCTTACCTTTGTAATAGGCAATCATCCTGTGCTTGTTACCATATCCAAGAAAAAACGACTAAATAATATTTCTGCATAACTCTACTATTATACTATATAATATAATATAAGATATTAAACAAAATGTAATATATTGTAATATAATGCAAAAGAATAATATATCTAGATTGTTATATTTATATATTTGTGTATGTATGTATATGTACGTGTGTATGTGTATAAAGAATAATATATCTAGATAATATAGAATAATATATCTAGATCGTTATATTTATATATTTGTGTATGTATGTATATGTATGTGTGTATGTGTATATGTATCTATATGAGTACCTACGTCAGTTAGGCTTCTCCACCTAAGTCAGAAAATAAGTCCTATGCCCAGATACAGGCTATATTCGGCCTAGTTGGGTATGCGCTGAGCATGGTCATGTGAATGTGGGCCATTGTTTCTTCGCACCATTACCTGGTATGGTCATTTTTATGTGTTCTATCATTATATTTGAAATAAATAAATAAATAAATAAATAAACATGAAAAAAAAATTTTGGTCACTAAATAAGCACTTTTTTGTATATCATATTTAAATAGTGTTGCTTCATAATTTGGACTGAAAAGCTATGAAGAAATCACAACAAAAAAATATTATTTAAAAAAACTGATATTTTAAGTCTGGAAAGATTTCAGTGCTCGCTACTGTACATATATCAAAAATGTAATATGAATAATGGGATATTAAAAATATTAATATACAATAAATACGTAATAAGGTTACGGTAATACATAATAAGGTTACAGTATAATATAATAAAATGATATAAAACAGTAGGATGGCAGTTAGTTAAATCTTATTAAGTAGGAGAAAGGCTACATTTGATCGAATCTTTAATTAAAAGTCATAGAATTATTAAATATTTCTAACCTTTTACATGTAGTATCAAAAACACGACACATTCTGGTGAGAGGTCTATTCAACACGACATTGCTATTGCCAGCGATAATAGAAAATGTATGAGAGCAACTTGTTAGTCGCAATGACACACAAAATTGAACATTTGCTAGATTAGCTGGGCTGTCTAGTCAATTGTGTAAAAGTTTATGGAGGCAAGTTATATCGTTAATAGCCCTGTGTGTTTTTACAATCTACGAAGTTGAAATGCAAAAGCCGCTCTATTTAACCTCTCAGAATATTTCTGAGGTCACCAAATATTAATCCCCCCCCCTGACATCAGCTGTTGGCATGTCTGATGCGAAAAAGAGGCCAGCCGTCTTCTTCGCGATAGGCCGCCAGTCGACAGTTCGCAGACACGCGATTAGGCATTGCTTTCCTTCGCCATTCTAAGCCCCGGCGAGCACATGCCGCCTGGCCGCGGCAGCCAGGCTGCAAGTACGCGCCGGGCTTAAGGGTTAAAATGCTTTCTTGTGTGACGACAAATTGCAAAAATACTTTTAGCAAGTTTTAAGGTAGGGACAGAGTTACCCCACGTACGCAATGTATGCAACGCATTATGACATCTGGGTCCTTAAATATGCATGAAAACATTTGACTTAGAAATATACTTATCATACGCAACGCTGTCACATGGATCCTACGCAATGTCAACCCGCGATCTCCAGATCGGCCTGAAAAGGCGGAGAGGATGACAGTAAGCTGTCCCACTCTGTAAAACTAGTGTGTTTCTAGGACGTATGTAAAGCATCAGAACGTCGGTGGATGCACAGAGAAAGACAAGTGGAAGTACATAAAGAATCGTTCTTCATCATATTCCAATTTCCGCATTAATGTATGGTATTCTCCAAACTTTTATCTTTTTCTATTTATCTCATGAATCCAATATCTTCTTTTCCTATTTTTTTTTTTTGCTGTGTGGTGCGGACATATTCATTTAAAAATAACAAACTGAGTAAATCGTTATCAAACTCACTCTCAGAATCAGAAAACATATTGTACAGAGTGTATATTGTACACAATACAATTGCACTTTCTGAGAACCGACAGCAGTTTCTGATGCCAAATACACATTGCATACGTCGGACAAATGTGCACACCAAGAAAGCATTGCATCGTATATATTGCGTACGAGGGGTCAGTGTGTCCCTGTCTTTAATATTATTATACAGTAGAACTCCAATTATCCGAACTCCGACTATCCGAATCGCTGATTATCCGAAATTGAAATGGAAAACAATTAGGACAGAAACGTACTGCGATTCGCAAAATAATGATTATGTCTACGCACTCTATTGTCCTTGTGGATGATGTATTAATGTACAGCACTTTCTAAGTATTGAATTAACATGGTTATTGATATTAAATAGTTTTTTCTCCCAATTTAAACATATATACAATATTTAATTAAAATAGACCCTTTTATCGGAATAGATCCAATTATCCGAATGGGGTCCAGTCCCAATTGATTTGGATAATTGGAGTTCTACTGTATATTTTTAATACGACTTTCACTGATATTTTATACATGCATTAGTGGTGTTGCCGCGCTAATTTGTTTTCAGTGTTGCCACTTGTTTTCATGTTTAAATGAGACAATCGAGACATGATGACAACTTGCATACGATATTTTCTTCATTGTATACTATTGCTGTTGTTTGACATTATAAATAAGATAAAACAAATTTAATGTGTGAAGTTTGAAAGTCTACTTTGGACAAAAGTGGTTGCAACCTTGCCGAAACGTCGGTTGCTAAAAACTTCACGCGGTAAATTGGTTCAATGTTATTTATAATTATCTTCATCAATTAAAAAATTGAACTCCAGTATTACCATTGCGCTCTTTCCCAGCGGCCTTCGCTTACTTGTGGTGGCAAAAACGGCACTGTTTTTTGCCTTTAATTCGTATTGATTGCCAGGGTATATATTTATACGATCAAGGATACCGGTGGTCTTGAATCTAACGATTTTTCTGTATTCCTATCGATATGTGGTCTGTTTTAGTGAAATGTAACAATTTTTCCACAATTTCTAAAAATTCAAGGAAATTGTCCAGGTTTTTTACCGATTTTATATATTTCACCTTCGTTTTAAGCCGATCTCCTGAGCTAATTCACTTGTCTATATAAACCAGAATTTGAATTTAATGTTTTCATCCATTTTCATCATTTAGAAAAGAAACTTTCTCCAAGTTACTAATACCGAAGTCTCTATCAAAAATATAATACTAAGTCAAAATGTCGTCAGACGAAGAACCGAGTACAAGCGCGAGTGCAAAAACAAAAAAATACCAGGTTATCCAAAACGCCTTGGAAAAATGTGCCAATATGTCAAATTTTAAATTATTTTCTTAAAGCTGGACACTGAAAACATCCGACATTGGAAAAGTAGGCAAAGCTTTTTATCTTTGGTTCACTAAACAACGAGAAAAGGGTATGCCTTTGACTGACCCGATACTGCAAGAAAAAGCTAAAATGTTAGCCGAGTTGTTAGGTGAAAGGAAAAGATTTTTGTGCAGCTGTGGGTGGTTAGCCAGGTTTAACAGATGAGGGATTCGGCAGTTGAATGTTTGTAGAGAAAGGTTCTTACATAGGTTTTGCAGGCTTAAACCTTCCAAAAATATGTACTTTGAAAGGTCTGAGTGTGTTCATGGCCTTACCGAAAAAATCATTATCCGAAACGTCTTCCTCCCCCCTCCCCCTTTAATTCCATTAACCGGGATTGTAATGTCCTAATATTAGTTGTAATTGTATAGTATATTAACCCCTCAAGCCCCGATTGGCCGATATCGGCCACAAACTGATTCAGCGTGACGGGCTCATTTTAATTTTATTTTAATTTAATTTGTTTTATTTTATTATGTTTTATTATGTTTTATTATGTTAATATGTTTCATTTTAATTATGGGTACAGTGGTTTGGCAGTAATTAATGTTTTTGGTGAGACAGTGTCATAATTCAATTTTTTTACTAATTTCTACTAAAATTTTTTGGGACATCAACTTGTCAATCGGCTGAGGGGCCGAGGCCTGAAGGGTTAAGTAAGTTCCTATTATTTTGCAATGACAAAGGAGTTTAAAGTAAACGAACTAAATATTGTTTTTTTTTCATATACCGATTTTGGATACAAGTATACCGATATTAGTGGGCAGCTCTACCGTTTTCGCATTTTGACATTTGAGACCAGACCACGACCGCTTTGACAAATCTAACAGTCTATGAATAATGTTTAATAATATTTATAGCTCGCTTTGCAAAACTTTAAATATAGCATATAAGCAGGTACTACAAAAAAATAGGTTAACAGTCGCTGCTTAAATGATCTAATATTAGGTATATCGCTCGCTTTTATGGCATCCAGTAAAAACAAATAAAAATAATCTTCGCAGACGCCAGACTTATTGAAATAAACGAATAGGCGTATACCTATATGTCGTCATTGATATAAATAAACTAATGGAAGTTGCACTCACCCAGCGATTCCACCAGCTTGAGCATCACCCCTCCGATGTGGGTGTCTCCCTTGACCCTGAGGGTGCAATCCAGCTCAAGGTCTGTCGTGTAGATGGTGAGGTTCCAGGACCCGTCGCCGACGACCTGGCCGTCGGCAATCATCTTGAAAGTCGAAAGCACACCGTATTCAACACTGTCTTTAAAACGTGAAACCCTACGGAGTAACGACACTGCCAAGCGACCGCGATAGAAAATAAATAATAAACAAATCCCTCAAAATAACACGGACCGACGACGGACAACGACACGACGCGCCAGTTGCCAACAAAAAACTGGCTCATTCGGATTTCAATTCGAATGAGAAGCTCATTTAAGTAGGGATGTGTCATCATAAGAAAACGATACGTCGATATTTGCAAAATATCGAAGTACTGGACGAACTCCATAGAACTACGTAATCTATAATTAGAAATAGAATCTAAAAGTATTGATAAAATTACTTAGTATATTGATATATTTTAGTTTAAATGTATATTTTTTTTACTTAATTTTATCTTTTATTTTGACTAGGTACATGTTAATATTTTTCATTTTTTTTAGATTTTTTGACTATTTTAAACAGACAGACTACAGTCTGGAAATAATCGTCTCGGGTGGAGGGGAGGGTTGAAATGCATATATCCGTCTTCATCTCCGTTTTTTAGCGCCTTCACAATACTTATTATTATCATTTGCCGGGTTAATGAATAGTCGTCGGTGTTGTTGTGACATTTTTTCTTCCCCTGCCCTGGCTATCAGAGATTATTATTTTATTAATATGTAAAAAATAGTAGTATGTATGTACCTTTCTGCGCTACCGTGCTGCGTCACTGCGGGACCGACTCGTAGAAGTTTCTGCGTCACTTCTGCTTTATTTGTGGTAAAATCTACGGCCTGACCCAATAGGTATTTATTACTTTCATATGTGGTCGGATTTTATTTATTTTGTATTAGGTACCTCGAAATTAATCACAATATTTTGAAAAGCATCGATGAAGCAAAGATACGTTTTAAAATACATCGAAGTATTTGATTCGTTTCTTTAAAAACCTCGATTTAAATAATCTATTCACTGAGAAAAAATACGTACCTGTAGGTATAATTCAATTAGGATCGAATTCTAAATTTAAGTAAACGGGTAAATGTTATTTTTTTTAAATCTTTTTTTGATGATGGAGTATAGAAACATCGAACTAATCGATGCTCGTTAATTTCACATCCCTATTAGATCTGACATACACGCTGGCCAATGTTGGGTTAAAACGTTAAGGTCGGTACCACTTTCACGTGTGAAAAATGTATGGGACAGAGCGAGAGAGAAATAGGTAATGGCACAGATTAAGCGTCCGCCAGAAACCAAACAGAAATAGAGTAATCGTATAGGCCGTTTACACTCTCGCGCGAGGCGCGAGGCGAGACGCAAAACCATATCAGTAAACAAATGGGACAGAGGCAAAGCTTCTAACGAGCGTACAAAATGTTTACCTACTTGCTAGAAGCTTTGCCTCTGTTCCGTTTGTTTACACATGGTTTTGCGTCTCGCCTCGCGCCTCGCGCGAGAGTGTAAACGGCCCAGTACAATTAGTTGTCAGCCGGCGCAGGCGCAGATAAATACATATTTGAAGAGTCGTGGATCAAAGCAATATGTCGAAATAAGTAAATTTTGCAGTATAAGCGAAATACTGAAAAAAAGACTTTAATAGAAATAAATAGGCAAATTTATTCCTTTTGTGAGCTTAGAAATATTTATTTATTATAATATTGGGGAGACCTATTTCTTAAGGGTTTTCCGATATTTTTCCAGAAGGACGCTGCGTAACAAGTGAAACTACGCTTGTACGAGAAAAGTGGTGAACGCTGTTCGATTGGGTCCTCGGAGCCTCAAATTTTAGTTTCTATTGAACCCATTTTTTCTCTTTCCCAACCCAGCAACCAACAAGAAGAAGTATTGTGAACGCGTTAAAAAATCGAGATGAAGACGGAAATATCCATTTAGAGCCCCCCTGAGTCAATTAAAACCGTTTTCAGATGGAAGTCTATCTGCATGTTTATGAGTATATCGTTGAGGAATACTCCCAAACGCTTAACCCGATCGAACTGAAATTTGACTTACAGGCATTATTTCGTCATGGCAAGAGTTGTAAAGGCTGCGATTGAAATCGGTGCACTAGTTATATTTCTATCTCGAAATATTGCCTTGTTGAGGCCAAAATCACATTTAATTGTCGCCGGACAGTTTATTGTTTGCGTTTACGCAAACAGTAAACTGTTATATGCAAAAGTTAAGTATTTACGTAAACGATTTAATCGAACGTGTTTAAACCTTTTACATTCTCATTATCGGCGCTCGTCGCCGACGAGCGATTCGCGTCGTTGACTTTCGGTATATTCGACGTCTTATCGCCGCACGGTGAGAGATCCTTCAATAAGTCCTTGGCTACTTGCTCAAAAAGTTTTTGGGTGACACAATCGATTTTTGTCATAGAGGTAGGCGGGGGTCTCCGTTTGAAATACTTTCAATACAAATTTGCGACATATTCAGTAAGCAGGTTCTGGTCATGAAAGGGATTAGATGCTTTTCAGATGCATGAACCGTATACACTTTCGTCATAATTCATGATGGGCAACACCAGAACACCTTAGTAAGACAATTTGAGCGAAATCGTTCAGCTTAATTTTAAGAATAATCTATATGTTATAGAAAAATATCTAGAGAAATATAATATACCTGTTTACTCTCGATTTATAAAAAGGAAATATTGAAAAAAGGGTTAGCCCATGCCGACCAACAACATTATTCCAAGAGGAATAAGCACTGAAGGATAACCGAATTTTCATGACGTTCTTTGCATGACGTTTAAAATACATGATTTTTTATTTGTATTTTTTCTTCACGTAAATGTGTTTGTGAAATACTTTTTTTTTGTGATCAAAAAGTTATTAGAATTAGGTTTCGTTTAATATCCATTATCTTTGTGAAAACTTACTTGTACTTATTTTAAGACGAAACAGCTTGGCACTCTTGATCTCAAGTTTTCTGTCCATATTAAATTTTGTGTAGTTTGGGAGTTTTTATGTCATGAATAAAAACTTTTATTAAAAAAGTCTTTCATTTACTTAATTAAATTACTAATGGATGCAAACTATTTAGGAACAATAACATCATAATTACACATGCTTTTTTATTCTTAAGTAAAGTAGCACTAGGTCATTGCGCTACCTGCTAAATAATTATTCTCAATTTGCTAAACAAAAAGCACAAGTATATTATTCAAATTATTTTCTTTCTTTTTCCTGCTACTGCTAAATAAATATTTTGAAACCGTGAAATTAATATTATTAAAAGGTACAAAGTAGTTACTTAAGATTTTTTCTTAGTGGTACTTAGAACCTTTGGTTTTTGGTATCAAGATGTAATGATTTTTCCTAAGAATAAATCGAATTAATACCTACCTAAAAGCTCAAAACTTTTTATAGTTCTTTCCGTTACTTTGTCCAAATTCCAGATTCCTTGCTTATTATTTTCATAACATCATTTTTGTGTATTTTTTTGCAATTTCTGAAAACTTTCATACTTGTAATTTATTCGTTTTTAGTATCATAAAAATAATATTTAATCGTACTGTGCCGTGGTCGTGTTCCGTTTTGAAATGACACTTTTGTGCATTGCTATTTTCAATTAGTATAAAAAAACTGTATTTACAATTTAAAATCCTTCTGCACTACCTATGAAATATGATTATGTACTTTATTTCTTCCGAATATAGCCAAAAGTTTATCAATGCATTACTTTTTCAAAATGGCCGACGCGTGACGTGTTAGATTTTGACACATCTGTCAGTCTAGCCGGTGAATTGGCGTGGCTGTTTGCGTGCTTGCGAACGTTTTTCTGTTTGGATTTTCTTGCCAAGTTGTTGTAAATATGACGCTCGACATCGAATCCATGACACGCTACGTGTCCCCAGTGAACCCGGCCGTCTATCCTCACCTGGCGATAATACTGTGCGGAATAGGCATTTTCTTCACGGCATGGTTCTTCGTGTACGAAGTGACCACCTCTTCCAAGAGAAACCTCATCAAAGAGTTGTTCCTGTCGCTGGTCGCCGCCGTCTTCACAGGATTCGGCATCATCTTCCTGCTGCTGTGGGTCGGGATATACGTGTAATAGCAGAGAAACAATAGATAGGCCTCAACAAGGCCGGTCTACAATCACTCTACATGCGATTACTATAAGATAACCTTATTATGTCCTAAATATAAGTACCTATTCCTAAAAAATAAATAAATTTACTTGCGTGAATTTTTACTAAACGCATTTCATTATGGGTTTAATATAATCTATTAAATTAAATGAGGGGTATCTTTTATAACAAACTGCTCTGTTTGGTTTTTGTCGACCACGAGAGGGCCTTCGACTTGGTTGAAATCTGGGCAGTTTGGATTCTCTACAATGATTTCAAGTCGATTACCGCTACATACAAGTCTAGAGATTTCTATATGAAGCTGCAACGATGATGTCTAAGTACACAAAACCAAAGCGATCCAATTGAACAAAGCAGATATGGGTGTAATTTCCCCAAAAATATTCACTAACGCCCTAGAGCAGTGGTTCCCAATTAGTTTTTACTGCGTACCACTTCCAAAAAGACCTCAACCTCGCGTACCCCTTATTGCAGGAATGATAAATTAAAATTAGTTTTTTTAAAACATTTTGTACCATCAAATTACATTAGATGAGGGTGAAAATTAGTTTGATGTGACAAATGTGCACGTTTCTTTGCACAACTCTGAAACAACTTAGTCAAGAGATTGCCAGTCGTACCCCTTGATGCAACTTCGCGTACCCCTGGGGATACGCATACCACTAATTGGTAAACATTGCCCTAGAGGACGTCTTTAAAATCTTAAAGTGAAAAGGATACAGCATCATCATTAACACATCTCGCATTTAATGTTTGAGGGTTATATAGTCATCATGGCAAACTCTGGAGAAACTCTAGAAAATCCAGAAAAAACAACCGTAACGAGTGGGGTCCTCAGATGAACAGACAAAACAAAAATTATGCTTAATACCCATGTTAACCTGACACCGGTAACCGTTGGGAATAGACCCTCAAAGCTGTCGAGGAATACATCTAACTAGGGCATAGCATCCAGCTCGGTAGACTATATTTCGCCAAAGAGGCGACTCATAGGAGGCTTTTGGAAACCTGCTGCATTTTTAAACCTGAAATATTTATTTATTTAACCGCTGGGGTGGCAAAAAGGCCGATCGGCTTTTTGCGGTGGTTGACAGATCCACATGTATCCATTTCAGCTGGCATCCTTATAAATATATAATATACATGACTAACAAGATTAATTATTAGTAACAAGAGAATTCATAAAAAAAAACGATATTGTTAGTATTTATATACAAAATTGACTAAAAAAAGTGAGGGGCCATCTTTGCGCGCGAAGGTTGGCTTCAGAAAGGTTAATGCTTGTACAAATATACCACAAGGTCTTTAGTGTGTCTGCCTGTGATGGCGTTCGGCGCCGAAAGTTGGACCTTGAGTGTGGGGATTGACTCAGCGCCCCTCAGCGAGCTATGGAAAGAATTATGCTCGGAATCTCTCTGCTGGGATACGACTCGGAATATAGAAATCCGCCAAAGAAACAATGCGGTGGATATAGCTCAGAAGATAAGCAAGCTGAAATGGCAGGGAGCCAGTCACATATGCCGAAGAACGGATAACTTTTCAGTACAAAAGGTCCTCGAATGGAGACTGCATTATAGGATGCCCTCCAGCGCGCTGGACTGACGACTGGAAAAGATAGCAGGAAGTGACTGGATGAGGAATCGGCCTTGAGAGAGGCCTAGTCTAAGATCCCACCGTAAATTTGTGCACCTATCAGTTATTTCATGGAAATGTGAATCTAAATGGAAGTTTACACATAGTGCTATAATATGCCGTAGGGTTGCCTAGCAAAATCTTATCATTAATACACAAAAAAAAAGAAAGAAAATTGATAAATATAACACAAAATGCACCTATTTGTTTTGTCGGAAAATTAAGTGTTATCGTAAAGATACCGATCCCAGAGTTGAAAAAAGTAGGTTGCCACCCCTCAACCTGTCACAACCCCTAGGTTGCCACGTGAAAAGAGGTTATTTTTCATCGATTAATGCACCTATCATGATTTTTGATTGATGATACTTGATTTTTAAACCAAAATGTAGCTACTGTCTTCCTTAACGCTAAGCAATAGTGTTGCCTATGTAAAACCTGTCACAAGTGGGGGTTGCCAGCGTTTTAATTAAGGCAGCGAGCGAGAAGGAATGTGCGCGCTACTCCGTGCAATAGAAAGGGTTGCATGCATTCATAGCCCGAGAGTTCTGTTGTCGCCGCGCCATGCATCTCGCTTTCAGCGAGCAATGTTGTCAACTGGGTGGTTTTCCCCCTAAATTTATTTAAATAATTATCTTTTTTGGTTATTATCGTTTATACGAAACGATAATAACCTAAACTAAGACAATGAATATTTCGGGTTCTCTGTTCGTGTTACCCATTCATTGTCAGTTTCTTAAACTGAAGTGTAGACCATCTGTGCTCGTCGAGTACCTAACTGCGGTCTCGTCAACTATATTTCGTAAATCAGCTGCACTGATCGGAATTGCGCCGTAACGCGAAGATTTAATGTCGTGCGTATAATATAATGTTCGTCGACCAAAGTCTAGCTTATAATTGCTCCCGCTTCTGCCTCATAATAAATATATGGCTCTCTCTGACAATTTTTCTTCTTTTTTTTGCATTAAAAAAAAAGGTCATTTGTGAAGTAACAGCATAAAGAACATTACTTCATCAGGTAACTTCCATTTAAATCACATTTCGATGAAATAACTGATTGGTGCACAAAGTTACAGTGGGATCTTATACTATTATATAACGCATTAACCTATTGCGGGTTTAATTTTTAATGCAGGTGTTACCACTTAGCTTAATTTACTCGAGAGATGCGATGAAAAATTTGTTTTATTTAAAAGTCAATAATTTCAGTAACACTAATTTAATCCTAAAATTCTAAAGATTTCTATGAGTGAATTAAAGTCTGCATACTTTATTTTTACTAAAAAGCGTTTCATATTTGGACAAAGATATTAACTTTTTTTTATTACGCTGATTTTACAACTTGGATCAATTTGGACATAAAAATAAATTTGACCTTTACTATATAAGCATGAAATAAAGAAATGTTTATCAAATCGTGATAGACTAACCAAACATCAGATATTAGAAATTATAACTCAATAAAATCTTATGACAAATTAGTTTTTTTTAAAAATATTTATATTGAATATATTTGTGACATTGAACTTCATTACCAAAAATTCTCAAATATTTGGTTGTATTTATTGTTTTGATAAATGCATTCCATTTATTTTGAATAGCTTTTATTACGATAAATTTTATATTACTTACCATATATTTCATAATAGACTTTTTGATATTTTCTTGACTTTTCTTTCATTTCATTTCTCTTTCTTTTACTTCTATGTATAATCAATTTTTCTTACTCTATTTAAATACCTTATTATCTCCGTTTACAAACCTAAAAAAACTACTCCGTAGTAAAATATTTCTGTGTATTTGCCGTTTTAGAGATACGCATATGAAACCTACGGAGTCATTCACCCTTAACCCCTCCTGTCGCGAAGTAAAAACTCACCTATCACTTTTGCGCGCGACATATTCGGGCAAAAAATCGACGCGAGTCAACGGCCTTGAGAAAAACGATCATAACTTATAAACCACTAAACGGATTTAAAAAAGGTAAGAGAAAAATGATCGCATTGAAATTTGAAATATAAAACATTATAACCTTATCTCGTAAAACAATTAAGATAATAATGAATAAATATTACAAAATTGGCAAACTGAAAAAACTCGCCTATAAAATCATTTCGATTTTTTTGTCACAAAATACGTAAAATATGCAAAAGTTGTAAATACAGTTATGTTCTTTATTAAATGCTTTACCAAAACGATATTTTTTTTTTACTTATTTGCATACAAAAATATTTATTTATTCAGCCAAGAAAATTTTTATGTATTCTCGTAAAAAAAAATTTTTTTTATTTTTAATTTGTGACTACTTATGGTATTTTTTTATATGAAATTCTTTCAAAATAACTTTATTACTACATCACACTTCTTAGAAATCACACCAGAACTTTGAGCTTTGTCTGATATTATAGAAAAATCTAAAGTTTTGAGAGTTTCCGCGTCCGAACTTAATAATAAACTTTGAATGCTCATAATATAAAATTCGTTAATTTTTTCAATTATATTGTCTTATCATAGACTTATTATATGTCTAATAACTAATTACTATACTCCAAAGAGTCACATTTCATCGAAAAACTATGGAAAATCGCACTTTATTCTCTCATAGTAATTATCAAAACAAGTTTCTTTGCGCGATTCATTTTACAAAACAAGATATAATTTTCAAAATACGCCTAATTATGTGATAACTTAGGATGTAAATGAAGCAATACTTATTTTGTTAGTAAATTAAAGTGACATTTCGTCATATTTCGCAATATATCGGGATATTTCATAAACATTACAAAATAATAACAACCATTTTTTCGCGAGCCGTTTGTTGTCGCCGAAGTGTTTTCTTTAAAAATTCGTGAAAAACAGCAAATGGACTATCTCAAATGACTAATCCCCATTCCGAAACTACTTAAAATGCAAATTACTCACTGTTCTCCGGTAAATAACACTCAAAAACTGCACACACACACTTTTTATCACCAATTTCGCGGAGCTGTACGCGGCCGTGCGTTTGCCGACGGGAGACTAGGCGTTTGACGTCTATGCTCACTTTTTAAATCGTTGTTCGATATTGCGACACGGAAATCTTGAATTAAAGATATTTTGGCCATATCGTTGCGCGCTCAGAAAGCATATTAGTACGACGTTTCGAATCGTAAATTGCATTTTTCGCAGCGGCGAGCGCTTTGTCCGGTATCGGATGTTACGTGCGTTAGGCGGCCGACATAAATGTCCCGAATCGGATGTTACGTGCTGTGCGGGTTAAAGCATTTTTTTTTTAAAACTCCGCCGTCATCTGACCCTGAGCGGTTAACATACGCCATCTTATACTCCATCTGCATCGAATAGATTGAAAAAAGCAAACAAAGAGATGTACGCTATATAATAGATTTATTATAAACCCAGGAATGTTATACAATACTTTGGATATATTTCATATAATTATGCAAAGAATAAATCTTAATATAATAACCATTCAATGGTGGGCTAGCAAATTAATCTATGGCAGCTCCGATTGTATAATAAATGTATGATTGTATAATAATGTATGATTGTATGATTTATAATAATGTATAATAATGTATAATAATGCATGATTGTATAACTAAAAGTATGATTGTATAATAAATGCTTTTTTACTGGCGTGGCGCTACAGTGATACTAGTCGAGCACTACAGTGCTCGATGCTTACAGTACTCTTGTGGTCTCTTCACAAGTCAACGTTCTTAAGGTTAGAATCGGAGTGCGAGGGTAGGTGCTCGTCGACCACAATGGTGTCGATAGGGGCCAAGCCCTGATCTCTCCGGTGCAAATCCATCATAGCTTCTTTGAGCTTTCCCAAAATGGCAAAGTTGGGTTGATTTATGGCAGCTTTGTTTTGCAGCATGGTGATCTCCTGTTCTTCTTGTTTTTTCTCCTTGAAGTTCTTCGCGGAGCGGGAGCCGTACAGACGCAGCAGAGATCCCCATGACGTCACGTGTGGGTGAAGACACTGCAAATATTAAGATTACAGAGTAAAATATATATTTTTTTCTAGGTGGATTTGAGATTGATCATCTGACCACAATCGATTTTATTGAATGATGTTTAATGATGTTTAAAAGACGAGTCCAATGCCTCAATTCACCTTTCTATAAAACTTCGTTTCTCTTTAATCTGTAAACCACATTGGATTGTTACAGCAGCTCAGCTGCGAGGGGATTTCGATGGGATGCCAATCGTTCAGCATGTTGAGTTTTGTATTGCTCAATTTCTATGGCAATAGTGGGGACTTTAACCCCTGGGTAGCCACGCCCGCCGATCGGCGTTTTTCGTATTATCCGTAAAATATCAGTATTTATGCAATTATCGGCTCTATTTTTCCCTCCACCACGGTAAAAGCCTGTCATTGAAGCCTGCCATTAAATAAACTACCGTATATATTAGTATGTTTGCACACACTTTCTACAAATAAATTTTCGAGGGCTTTAATTTTTTTTGCATAGAATGACTGGTTCCGAAAGGTTAAGGTCGGTAAGTCATGAACTTCATGATTTCTCATGAACAACGGTGCGTTCACAATATCACATAAAATACTATTCTGCAAGCGCTGCAGAGAATGTTACTTTTGATCGCTACACCCCACAGTTGAATGCCGTACAACCAAATAGGCTTAAGAGTTATAGATAAGGAGTTTGTTATCGACACAGAATGGAAAATATGTATTAAAATAAATATGAAAGAAAATATTCACTAAATAATCTGCCTGTGGTGGGCACTTGTGACCATCTGCAGATGAAAATAGAAAACGGTCATCATTTAACGTTCATTTTCTTCTTCTTAATGACTGTCGCTTCCCCCATTCGGGGTGTGAGAGCCAGCGTCAGGTATTTCTCAAATAAAAGTCAAGGCAAAGGCATGATAAGGACTGATGTCTTGAATAGAGGGGGATCAGTGCATTCTACCTGCATGAAAATTAGGGCTGGACTTCGTATCTTCTATTAGCCGAAACCATTGTAACTGGACTATATACATCTTACTTTAATTTTAATGATAGTTCCAGAAGGAAGTATGCATAATCTAAATGACTTCTTACAATGGTGATATATAGTAGCTTCATAGTGAAAGGGTGGGCACCCCAGAAGACAGTACCCCAGGCTTTTTGCAGTGGTATCCGCGCGTAGCTATTTCGGCAGGCCTCCATATGTATTACATAAATATATAATATATAAGGCTAACAAGATTATAATGATAATAAAAAATGATCTAGTTAGTATTTATATAGAAAATCAACAAAAAAGGTGAGGCGCCGTTTTTGCGCACGACGACTGACTTCCGAAAGGGATTATTTTGTAATCACTACAATCTATTAGATAAACTATAAGCTTGTGACAGCTTTTAACTAGATATAGTTGATTTAGACCTTTTGATTTGCGAGTACAGTAAAAACTCCAGTTAACCGAAACCCGGGTTTATTCCAAACGGCTCTGAAAATATGCCAATGTCAAATTTTTAATTCAGTTTTCTCAGAACCCTAAAAATCCTATTTCACCTACAGCCAGTTAAATAGCGTGTTTAAAAGTGGTGATATTGTTGTCCGTTTCCTACCCTTAAATTTTACCAGTCTAATTGAGCCACTGGATCAGGGCATAATAGCGACATTTAAAGACACTACCGCTGTCTAATTTTGAGAATCATCCTGCACGATAGTGACATGTAAGTCAAAAACATGAATGAAGTGATGAAGGCTGGCTGTAAATATGAAACACGTCTTTTACTGGGTAGCGCAAGCCTGGGAATTATCCCATGCAATTGAAAGCAGAAGAAACTCTTGAAATGTGCCGGAAAAAACTCTATGATATGCTTGTAGGAGACGACTTAAAAAGTTTTTGAATTGACAGAACTGGCAAAAAGAATTTCTGGATGCGAATGCATCGATATGTGTGAGGTGGAGAAATGGGTTGTCCAAACGATTTCCTATTAACTATTAAGTACAGTGTGCTGTATATTGATGTACTGTAATCTTAAAAATGATAATCTCTAATAAAGAACGTAAGTGTAGCCTATGAGAGATTTTTGAATTTGCTTGACCTTTGAACCCTTTCAAAAATACGTACTGTAATTACAATACAAAATACGTTCTGAATTATTAGATTTTCATGACTTAACCGAAAAAAATGTTATCCGAAACGGCTTCGCCCCCCCTTCAGTGAACTGGGGTTGTATTGTATATTATAAAATGGGTAGAAATTAATTACAAAAAAACCAAACCTGCAAAATAGCCTGGGAAGACCTCTGTTTGCCTTCTTTTTTATTCTGGCAGAACACGGTTTTAGTGTGTGACCCAACCGTCATGGTAAATGCTATTTTCTTGTGCGAATGGCTCTCCACCTGTTAAACAAAGATAATAACAATATAAGGTATTGCAAAATTACACAATTATCGAGAAATAACAACAAAATGACACGGTTATCGTGAAATCACAATAATATCGCAACTCTCTTATATTCGTCTCAATACACAAGACTTTGAAGTAAGCTCTTAATTAGATATATATACAGTATGTTCTTTACCAGCACCATCAAACTGTGTCGGCAAAAACGTCAAATTCCATTGACAAAAAACTTATAAACTGTTGGGCGATTTTCTTTCATTTTAGATTTGTAAGGTTTTTAAATGTATCTTGAAAAAAAAAACTTGTTAGTTTTTACTTACTAACATGCTATTTTTCAGAACATATAAACCAAACTTTCAGTGCATTTAGTGTCAATTATTTTATTGAAATGTGGCTTTGTCTATATTACTTATGAAACATTTTAAAGTTGCCCGACTTTACAAGTAAAAAAAAAAAAGAATGAAATAAAATATCTTTTTGGCTAATCGAACGTTAAGTAAGCGATACATGTTTTTTCTCCAAAATACTTTTAAAAGCATTAAAAAATTGTTGTAAAAATTTATTGAATCAATTTCTGGAGTATTTGTGTTTTATTTAAACTATTACAGTAATTATGTCAATTTCCAAGATGAAATGACTATTTAAAAAAAACTAAGTATTTTTCAGGTTTTAACAATCCCAGCCATATACTTTTATTATATTTTAAAATAATGTTGGTTGGTGCAAGATAAGGGTTAATAGTTTTATAGATATCTTGCGTTTTATAGATATTCTTGCTTTTATAGCTATTCTTGATAGTTTTATAGATTTTATACATATAATTTATCGAATTCCGTTTTTCTAACCCTGAGCCGAAAGAATGTTTATTTAAAGTTATGTGAAGACTGCGGAAAAACCAAACTATTACCATTGACTATAAAGCGTATTAGATTGATAAATGCGATACTACGATTTGGCAGTAAGGATTTTACTACAAAACACAATGTTTAGATGGCACTCATAGTTCAACAAATTCATTAATCTTCTCTTATGTTCAATACAGCAGCGTTCGTGGTGCAATTACTATCGTGGTGCAATTACTACCATACTTGGTATGGTGGCAAACAATAGATGGGGTTCTAAACTTGCCTATACAGGATCCTATCTCGAAATAAAATAACAATATAATAAAAAAACGAATTTTTAAATTATAGCTCTACATAAAAATGTTAATTTTTAACTTGTAATACAGATTTTAAAATATAATAATTACACACTTTAGTTCAGATAGACTAATAGATAACATTCTCTCTGTATTAATTCAGTGATGTAATTAGTCTATATATATAAATGCGATATATGGCACTAATAATTGAATGTTATCATTGTTATGATTGGTTAAGTTATTGAGTTTTATAATCGATCAGTCCTTAAAAAAAACATTCATTATCAATGTCATTATAGATGGCCAAATAAATTGCTATTATTTTCGCCGGACAATGCTATCAGCGCCACCTGGATGTTGCCAACACGTACTATGCCATTCAGCAATCTAATAACATATATAATTATTAACATATATACTATTACTAGGCTAACACATTTATTGTCATGATTGTTTTTTTATACTGGTCATATTGTCAGTCGACAATAGCAGTAGCTATCTTGCCTATCATTCGACCTTGAATTATTGACTACAGTAGACTCTGGCATTCAAAGAAATTATTCGACTCTTGAAATTGTTCAAATGAAAACTCATCGACTTTAAAAGCAGCAATAGTCGCAATTTACATAACAGAATGTGTTTTCTTCTTTGTTTGTAGATATCTTTAATTTACCTTGGTTTTAATCTCACGATCCCCGCTTCCAAAGTTTCTCAGCAAGCAAGTCTCCAGGATGGAATGTGGCGATGGTTCCATTGTCTTCTCACAGAATTCCGCAATCCTCGGGTCATTGATTGGAATCTCATTGAAAAACTTTTAGGGGTCAAATAAAAGTAATATTAGAGATGTGACTAAAGAAGGTTATACAATAAGTCCTGAGAATGAAGACGAGTTAATACAGAGGCATCCAATAAAATAACTGTAACCAGGGATGGTTGTAAGATAAACGAAAGACGGGAGGATTGATTAGAATCTCATTGAAGAAGTATTAGGGGACAAATAAAGGGGACAATATAAAATATATAACTAGGGAAGGTGATATAATAAGTACTGAGGATTAAGACCGTGTTAATATGAAGGCTTCCGATAAAATAACTGCAAAGGTATGAGAAGGGAATTAAAAAACTGTTGCCAAGGTACCGGAAATGCTTGGAAAGGTACGGAGATTATGAAGAAAAATAGTGAAATAGTGTATAGAGGTAAATAAATATTTTTTGTAATTATATTTTTTATTTTTTCTTGGTAGTGGAAATATACTTTTTGAACACCCTCGTATATTCAGACGGCAGATTAGTGCTTCTAGCACTCAAGATCTACAGGCAGATATCTAAATTAATAAGGAATGCCATGGGGTACTTGCAAAGATATCGCACGGAAACAGAATATGTCACATAGAAGGTGCAGGAGAGTTTCCTCTACCCCTTAGCAGAACCTGCACATTTTCATGTCCCGGAGCTTGAGGTTGTACATGTGTTTGTTCAGGCCACAATACCCCGTGAGCGCCCTCACCAGTATGCGTAGATTGTTCCTATATAGCGATAATGTCTCACCGGCAGTCTTACGGTCTGAAGCCTTGATTAGCGCTTTAGAATGATTCAACCCTGGCGAGTTGTTCCAGTGGTTGACGGATTGTTCTAAATATATTTTTTGAGCATTAGGTTTGCAAGGCTTTTTGGTACGCCACAGCAAGGTTCTGGGCTGTATAACGTTCCCTTTGCTCCCGTCCTAGCAAGTTTGACGGCTTTTTCATTTCCCTCGATTCCTGCATGGCCGGGAATCCATCCTGTTCTTTTCGCCCAGGGAATTCAGTAGTGATACGCAGTTTTTCACGTTTTGGATTAATGGTATTCGAGGCTAGTGCCATAAGAGCTGCCTTGCTATCCGAGTGGATATAGATATGGTGGTTGGCGTAGTTCTTATGGAGGTTGATATCCGCACATTCAATAATAGCATATACCTCTGCTTGGAATATGGAGGCGTATTGCCCCAAGTTTACACTTCTTTCGAAGTTTGGTCGCTACCTATATATACCACAGCCTACGGCAAGTCCCGATTTGGACCTATCAGTATACCATTTAGGGCTACCGGCCTCCCATTGCAGTTGGCTTTTTAGCCAGTCGTCTCTGGGTGGCAGTTCCACTGTAAAAAGTTTTCCAAAGTTTAGGAGTGGAAGCATGGTGTCTGATACCATGTTGAGGGTTGGAGTTTCACTGACTGAGTCAAGAACTGATCTTTGTGCTTGTGAGTTTACCTTCTCTCGGGCAGATAGCCTATACATGCTGGCTTTCGCCACCTTTTGCAAGTGAATGTGTAGGGGCGGTAAGTTCAGCAGTGCATCTACAGCTGCTCCAAGAGTGGAGGACATTGCACCAGTTGTCATGAGGCACGCCGTACTGTGTATCATTATTGTATTTAATGCTACGTACCGTAAAGTCCTCCTTTGAGGGTCGATCGGCGTGCCCCTTTATTTTTACATCCTGCGTGATTTTATCCTTCATATCTGGAATAAGAATCTCGAGAGAGGCTTTGGCCGCTGCGGCTTTCGCCTGCCGCTTGGACGTTCCATATCCGACCCCGTATTTCACTTTGCCAATTGAAACGGTCGCCATGTAAGGAGTAATGGCGTTCTCTGAAAATCAATGTTTAGTCACAATAAATAATTCCTACGATTTCCAAATGCATATTTTTAAAAAATCTCCATTAAATAATGAAGTTTAGCAGCAATAAAAATGACCTTGCTATTGAAATTGCTTCGTAAGAAGCATTTGTAATGTTCTGAATCGATTTAAAAAATGGTCTTTACTGAGCAAATACAGATACAAATACATATACATAATAGGTACATATACGAGGTCTGTTCAAAAAGTATTGTGAATTTTGTGTTTTTTAAAAAAATATTTATTTATTCATAAATATCTATTTTATCCACTAGTAATCCTCACCAGTTGTGCCAACGTTTTTTCCAATCCTCTAAGCACTTCAAAAAATCATTTTTTGTGATCTTGTTCAGCTCCTCCTTCGATGCCGTCTTTATCTCCTCGATCGTAGCGTAGCGTCGTCCTTTCATGGGCCTCTTCAGTTTCGGGAACGAGAAAAAGTCACAGGGGGGCAGATTTGGGGAATACGGTGGCTGCGGCATTATTAGTGTGTTGTTATTGGCCAAAAATTTGCACACAAGCAACGATGTGTGAGCAGGGGCATTATCATGGTGCAAAAGCCTATTTTTGTTCTTCCACAAATCCGGGCGTTTCTGGAGGATTGCTTCGCACAAATTGCGCATAACTTGCAGGTAATATTCCTTATTGACCGTTCTGGTGGTGAACGGTTTCGTGCAGCTTGGGCCACAAGATCCATTTTGTTCTTGGATCGGCTCAACTCACGACTCAGCTCCTATTTAGAAGCCTCCTCGAGTGGAAGGCTACCCCGGGTAAGACTCCCGTGTCAGGCCTCAGAGCTGGTGGACCGGTTTCTCCCGGCGGTTTGCACCCCGGCGCCACTGGACGGTTTGCGCACGGGGGTGGCAGCGGGGGTATATGTTGACATGTTGTCATGAAACTCTTGAAATGACCTTGGGCCAATCAATCCCGTGTGGCACTACGGGCAAAGAACACCCAGGTCCGCGATAAATTCTAACTGATTTACCACTGTAATACAACAGGTAGAGGTTGCGTAAGCGACTTCGGACCTGTAACCAGTCCTGCTGGATACCTTTCCCGGTGCCTCGGGTTGCTGATGAACTAAACAGTAGATTGTCTTGTCCCCAAGTCTTCTACGCTCATCCCACGGCTGAAAGTATGATCTATATCGTTATACCAGCCTGGGGTGACGGGTTCGCCCATTGTAGTCAATACTGCCATCCTGACCGTTCTACCCTGTGGTAAGAACTCATAATGCACCATGCCCCTGCAATCGAAGAAAATAGCAATCGAAGAAAAGACGGCATCGAAGGACGAAGGAGCAGCTGAACAAGATCACAAAAAAGATTTTTTGAATTGCTTATCAGGATTGGATTGGAAAAAACGTTGCCACAAGTGTATAATATCTGGGGGGATTACTTTGAAGGGGACAACACAGATATTCATGAATAAATAAATAATTTCTGAAAAAACACAAAATTTGCAATACTTTTTGAACAGACCTCGTACATAATACATAATATACATAATACTTTATATAAAATATCAGATGATTTCATTATTTCGGGTCGAATTTGCATAGATATCGGCAACTTACGTTATTGGGGTGTTTATGATTTGCTACGTTGCATGCACTGAAAAGGTGACGGTGTTGTATCATCTACACCTGAGAAATAGATAAAATAAATAGATTTGTGTGCGTTTGAGATTTATTTAAAATGGCGACCGTTACGATGCATTTGTGGCATGTAATGCTATACGAATTTCGGAAAGGCAAGTGTTGGGATTGCGCAAAAAAACATTCGATCACACGATTCGAGTGTTAATTTGAACTATGCTCCTGCTCTCCAGACCATTAGAAAGTGGTTTGGCAGATTTCAAAATAGCGATTCCAACTTGGAAGATCAGTCTCGCTCTGGACGACCTTCTGGTATTGATGACGCTGTTGTGTGTCCAATAGTGGAAGAAAATCTACGGATTACAACTGACGAGAATGCTGAGAGATTGAATATTGACAATTCGACCGCTTGAGACTATATACTTGATTGATAAAAGTCCTGTCTTTAAAATTTAGAATGTGTTGAAGTTTACCCCTAAATTAACCCTTGGAGTAAATGGGTATTTTCATGGAATCATCTGTCACTTTTGCAGGATTTTCGGCGACATCGACGGCGCTCGACTTCAAGGACTATAACTACGAAACTACTACACCAATCATAAAAAGAACAACTGCACAATGATGGCATTGAAATTTCGAATATAGAATATTGAAATATCATTTTGTAAAACAATTGGATAATTATGAATAAATATGAGAACTTCAAAGAAGTGAAAAAAACTCGCCATTTCTGCCGTATAATTGTGTTACGAGAAAATACGGAAGTCTATTTAGAAATTGTAAATACTTACGTCATCTGTATTATATTCTTTATCAAAACTATTATTTCGTTTTACTTATTAGCATACAAAAATATTTAGATATTAGCTCATGAAAACCACGAAAATTTTTGATGAATCATCGAGTATTTTTTTTTATGTATGTTTTATTTATGAATGATTAGAGGCTCTTTTTATTTGAAATTGTGTTGAAATCAGTCGACTACTATATCATACTATGCTATAAATAGAACAAAAACCTCCAGTTTGTTTTATAGATATAGAAAACTAAATATGTTTCAAATCTGTCCTCAAAAAAGCAGTACTATTTTTGAACCGTCATAATTCCGAAGTCTTTAATAGTTTTTGAAATTTATTGAAATATTGGCGCTTGTTATATGTCCAATAAGTAATTATTATACTCTAAACAGTCACGTTTCATAGTAAAAATAATAATAAATAATACTGGAAGTTTGCAATAATTCCCATACAAAAAGCTGAAAGCCGCTAGTGATGGGCGAACACATTTGATAATATCGATAAAATTTGCAGTGGTTGTAATAACATAATTTGTTACGCGATCTTTGCAGAATATAAATTCTTTCATTATTTTACGTATAAACTTTATAAAAAAAAAAATTTTGTTACAAAAATACAAAAAAACAATATTTACCAAAAAATCATACGAAGAAATAAAACACGATTTTCCCACAAATCAAACATATTTTTTTTTTGTTATGGCTTACAACTGATTCGAAAATGGCCACTCTGAGAAGAATCAGTAAGCAAATCAAGAGGAAACCTATTTTTAATGTTAGGTATACAAAACAATTACATAATATACCTACCAAAGATAATACAGTACAATTTTAGCCAACAGACTTTTTACAACCACTATCATTTTTTCATCGTTAGGTATAAAAATATATATGTGTGAAACTAAAATAAGATAATGATAGATTCATTAATTCATTCATTCATAATCGGTCTTAGATTCATTCATTCATTCATTCATAATCGGTCTTAGATTCAGCTGCTTTATCTTCGGTAGTTAGTTTTAGTGCGGAAAAGTGACAACCGTTCATTTTACATTCGACGCGCAGAAAGTCGTCCGTGTGAAATGTATCACATGTATCACTGAAACAAATGTATCACAAAATATATGTGTGAAACTAAAATAAGATAATCATTGAACATAATAATTTAGACAATTACCACATTAGTTCTACTTCGCTAACAAATTTTGTAAGTTGTACATATAAAGTAGATCGAAGCTAACATAGCTCGTAAGTTGTACATATAATCTAGATCGTAAGAACATAGTAAAATCAAACTAACACGCGAATAACCTGCGGGACTACAATAGTTCTGCGGGACTACAATAGTACAGGACTTTAGTTTACGAAGAAACTCAATCAATCGAGCCATTATAAAGATAATACATTGCATTTTAGAAAATAAAAGGTAGAGGTGGAGGTACTCGATCGGACGGTCCTGGCTGTTGCGAGCGAGATGTCGACCGCGGAGATGACATCTAAAAGATACAAGAATTCCGTGAATCTCCAAAATCAATTTGCCAAACTATATTTATTATATATACAAACCGTTCTAAGCTGCGACGACAACAGACGGGACAGTCCAGGCGACCATGGCGGAGACGTCTAGAAGATACAAGAAGTCCGTTAGTTGTATGTAATAAAATCTTCAAATCAATTTCTTTATAATACTTTGATACCTCTCTAACGACAGCAGCGAGTAAGGGATCGGGCGGCGGCGGTGAGTGGTGGAGATCTGGGTGGGCATCCGACAGGTTGCTGAAATTTAGAAATAAAACACAAAAAATTAATAATAAATCTATGATAATAAAATCATACAGAAGTCTGAAGAGTAGTTGACATTGGAAAAGCCCTCGTTTCAGTCAAGACATCTTGCGACATTTCCCCTAGGAATCAACCTTCTGGCGCTCCTGGACGACCTGCGCTCCGTGCGGCGTAAGCTAATCGATTGTGCACTCTGACTAACATCTTGCGGTGTCATCTACAACGGGCGAGCCCGTCACCACAGGACGTTTTAACGATTAGTCGTTCTGTCGCCCTGCAGTGAGCGTAGAAGACTTTGGACATTTACAAAATCCAACGTCTAGCTACGCCACAACCCGTTAGAAGCCAACGCCTTACCGCGAGTAGCCAGGTATGTTACCTGGCGGGCGGCACTCGCGCCCTAACTACCAATTGTGACCAGATTTCTCCGGTCTCTCGATTGGTTCCGAGTTCGAGGTCGCTTGCGCGGTCCTCTCCCTTATGAAGCGGTGAAACGGAGTACACCGAATCTATAGCGGACCAAGGCGTCCTTTGCCCGGCTCTGAACCGGGATCGGATGGCCAATGGTCAATTCAAGAGCAGTCGCCATAAGGTACACAACCACCCCCGCTCTATAGGAAATAATACAGTTTCCAGACTCCCCCGATTGTTAGTCGGAGAGCACAATCGATTGGCTTGCGCCGCTCGGTGCGCAGACCGTCCAGGAGCGCCAGAGGTTTGATTCCCGGGGGAGACTGGTTGACCCAGTGTCCTACCCAGGTTCGCACCCCATGCGAGGAGGCCATCGGATGGGTGTTGACTAGTGATGGGTGTGATCACGAATAGCAATAACAATAACCTGTGATATTTGCAAGAATTCGAAAGAACATGCTATTTGAATCACGGCTACGAACAGCACCGAGTTGCCATCACTCGGCGCGCGCCGCTACGACGCGACCGATCACTGATCACATCGATTGGCCGTTCTCACTGATCGCCGTTGAACGACCGCGCGGCGCGCCACTGAACGATGATCGGTGAGCGCCTAATTGAACCGTTCACTTGGTTTCGTTCATTCGAATTCAATCACTAGTGATCGGCGATCAGTGGATCAGTGATCCGCCGTTCGTTCTGACGAACGCCCGCGCCGGCTGGACGATAACTGATGAGTGGCGCGTTCATTTCGTACGTAACGTGAATTTGGACACTGTTATCGCATGAATTTAGACACTGTTATGGCATGAATTTGGACACTCTTATCGCTCGCGTCGTAATCGTTCATGTAAATGAGTTTGCTCATGATTTGTTAGCAATAAAATAACTTTTGGCGACAAGTGGCTTACATTATTTCAGAAAGACGAACTCGGCTTAGCGCCAAAAGAGCGAGAGAGTTAATCTTTCTGAACGCTAATTCTTCTAATTACCAATAAAGCAAATATAATGCGCGTTTCTGTTATCAGTTATCACATTGACGAAACTTCGTTACTTAACGTTTCACAGTACATTTCAGTACAATCACGAAAATCACGAGTAGCAGTTATTATCACGCGTCATAAAATACCAGTAACGTGATCGTTGCGTGATTGAAAATTGAGAATCACGCCCATCACTAGTGTTGACCCGTGAGTGTGACCGACCCTGAAGACATGGGTCATCGTGGCCACCTCATCATGGGCCCGTTAGCCCCCGGCCGTTTAATCGGCCGTTATGTTAAGTTGTTTATGATAAAATTGTAATTCACTTCTAGTTATACTTACATCTGCCTTTGGTGCCTGATGGACTCAACCAGTACATCTCATAAAGCGGCGACATATAGCCAAAGCCAATGTACTGGTCCCAAGTCGTCTCCGCTCCGTCATCCGCTCCTTCATCGGTCTCCATCCCAAGTTCTTCCGCCGGGCCCATGCTGCTCCCATCGCTGCTCTCATCCGAAGAAGACTGCTCCACCACCAGGTCTAGGATTCTGTCCCGTCGCGATGATGCCATCTAATTGATGAAAGGATAACGACATTTTTTGTAAAATAACAAAATTCAATTCGAAAACTTTCTAACTGTTTTTTTTCACTAAATATGCAGTTATGTCAAAAAAGTTATATATACTTTTCTACTTTATTTTATATATTCTATAATTCCCGATATAAAGAAATCCAACTTTTATGAAATTACGAAATTTTATCGAAAAAAATTGAGGTTATGTTTTTATCGTATAAAATATCGATTTTTTTTTCGAATTCTCTATTAGCCTCCCGCAAAAAAATGATGAAAAACACGAATTTTAGTATTTTTAGCGCGAATCTTTGAATACTAAAACATAAGCGTTTTGAGAAATCAACCATTATCAAAAAAAACATTAGTTATTGCATAAGTTATATAACGGGAAAACATAATCACATATATTTCAGAGCTATATATCCATAAATTTCTGAGATATCACGAGAAATTATGCAAGAATCGCAAGAAAACATTTTTGCGATTATCAATGGCGGACATTGGCATTTGCGACGCGGACATTCAAAGACCCGAAATACTTTATATACACGATAAATGGTACATCTAATCAGTTTAGGGGGACTATATGATGTTGTAGAAATGGTTTTACTTACGATTCGTTCAAAAACACACCGAAATCTACACGAAAACCGTTTCTGAAATGCCGACATAAGCAATGGCGGATTTGACGTTTCTAGAAAGTGTGCGTTCGACTTCGGGCGTTCCGTAATAATACTTCACATGGACTGCGCAGTTACTGCGGCGCATGATAACAGAGAGAATTTCATACTGTACCCGATCTGCCATACGCATGAAAGAGACAAAATGCTTTCGATGGTAAACAAAGCGTTCGAAAGCGCGCGCGCCGAGTGGAACCAAATTTGGTCGTATCAGATGCAACGGATAAAAGTGTCAGAACCAAATTTGGTCGTATCATACTCAAAGGGTTAAGCACAAACTTATGCAATCATCTGATATTTGCATAAGGATAGTCCGCCTGAAAGATTATGATAACTTACCGAGTTCCTCATACTCATACGTCGGTTGCTCCTTGAGTACTCTCTGTACATACTCATGAAAAATGCAGACATAGCTTCTACCGTTTGGGTTCAATATCCACTCTTTCTTGGCGTGCTTTCCGGTCTGAGGAGTCATCACAACTGCAAGAAAATTTACATTTAATAATAAATAAAAACGAAGGTGACATGGACTTCACCGACCTGAGTCGAGCCCATCATTATATTATTATTACAGTTCTGGGGGAGGAACGGTGGACCCCAAACTAACAACCGGCTGTGGTAGGTTTAGGACAGCTGCCTTGCTGCATGCCAGTAATTCGCCCTAATTGAGGCCCTAAGACCATATATAAGACTTAAGATGCGGAAATTGCTGATTTGGATTTTTTCCTAGGAAAAACATTATTTTCATAGGGAGACCAAGATCTTTAGAGACTATTACCGCGTCAAGATAAACAGTTAAGCCAGTCCAGGTAATGGCATTTCCGAAATCATAGTGTATATTTAGTTATACGCATGGTGATATTTGACTCCTTACAGAACTGTTATTTCTACAAGAAATATTTTCGTTCTCTTCTGAGATAGAGAGAAATGAGTTATATCTAATAAGTAAAGCTTTTTCTATTATCACCAGCAATCTCTTTCTCAAGATTTATAAAATCTACGTTCGCCCGCTCTTTGGAATACTCTATACAAAGTATGGAATCCGTACTTTAAGATAGATATAGAGCACCCGGAGAGTTCAGAGAAGACCGACGAAGTTGGTGCTATCACTGGGAAACAAACAGTACGGAGTAATACTGAAAGAACTGTCTGATAACATTAGAGGAACCTAGTAAAAACGTACAAAATGCTAAGTGGTTGTTATAGTGTGCCCAACCTCGAGAATATGTATACCATGAACACCAACAAACAACTGCGGGGACACTCATTGAAGTTAAATAGAGCAACCGCAGCATCGAACCCCAGGAAATACTTTTTGGCAAGTCCTTTAGTGGATGCTTGGAATACATGCCAGAAGAAGTAATAAGTGCTGACTCTGTCAAGAGCTGTAGGAATAAACTGGACATTTTTTTTAGTGCAAAAAAGTCACTACTTTAAAAACAAGTGCATGGGATGTACACGCATCAGCCTTACGCTGCTAGTGTATAATATAATAAAAATTATAATAATATTTAAATATAAAGATTCAACTGCAACCACAGAGAATTCTACATCAGCAACAGAGTGGTGGCAACAGCAACAGATGTGGAACAGGCTACTTGACAGTGTGGTGGGATCGAAAACAGTAGAATTTGTTTAAAAACCATCTGGACTAGTTCATAATTACCTACAGACAAAATTAGATAGGCTACCTGCCTATAAATAATAATAATATAAATCTTTCTGCATATGAAACTTTCAGGAAAATTATACTGCTTAGAGGCTGAATCGACCTCCAGAATCCAATAGGCGCTTAATAGTCCAGTCATAATAGTTATAAAAAGAGGGTCGTTTTGCAAAAGATGGGGTAGTTTTATATTTTGCCGGATTGTAGTTTGGGCAAAAAGAAATTGTACGCCATCATTGTGTTCCAGCGTGTCAGAAAAGAACACATAAAAAAAGCATTTTGGCTGGTTTACAAAAAACTAGTAGGTGGTTTAGGACATACAACAAACAAGCAGGCTGATGAATACTCATCTGTGATTTTATTCAAGTCCTGTGTTTTCGTCAGTGCCGGAGCTAGAGTTTGTGGGGTGGTCTAGGCAAAGAATTTGGAAGCGGGACCCACTCGTTTGTCAAACTTAGCAAACTTTAAAAATTGCCAAACAAGCGGGGCCACATTTCTCAGTCCCTACAAAACACGCTCAGATCGCACCGGGATAGAAATCCTTTAAAGGTTAAGGTGCGGCCTATATCTTAGGAGTAGTAAAATATTTATTTATGATTTCCTATACAAGTCATAAATAATTATTCATAAAAAATATATATTTCAGCCGTTTGTGCAGTTCCTTAGCATGCCTAATTTGCATACCTTTAGCAGTTCCATCCTTAGTGGCGTTGATTATTGTATTCCGAACGGGAATAGAAATAAGCTTTGTGCCGTCCGGTAAAGTAGGCCTCTGCATAACCTTCCGCATTTGGATGTACTTGCGTTTCCGGGTCCAGGAGCTGAGGATTTAAAAGAATGCATTACAATCCATTTAAAAAGCTCTCATGCTTAAGTTTATTTCTGCAAAATAAACTTAAACAAGGCAACTGCCAGTAAAAATAGACCATAACCACGGTGAGCGATTATAGGCGCTTTACATAGTACTCCACGGACTCTTTCTCGCTAAAGTCGCATTCCAGTCGCGTTTCTGACGTACCATGGGGCTCCCGACACTTTTCTCAACCCCACTGGATATTTGTCCGCTGTGACGTTGATATGAGGTGGAGCCAGGCCGGTGCCGCGTACGTGAGTTTCGTCCTCACCTACATCTTCAGCATCAGCAGTCTTGTCTTCGCTGGTATCGCCAATCGAAGCTTGGGCAGCAGCGCATAGAAGGCGGATTTCGCAGCGGCGACCGTCGCTTTTACATGGTGCGAGAAGTTGAGGCGACGGTCGATGTGCACCCTGAGGTAATTGACCGTGTTTTTGCATGGTACCGGGGTGCCACTAAGTTTCACCGGCTCCGGATAGGCTTTAAGCAAGCCGGTGATGATAGCCTCGGACTTGGCTGCATTGATGACAATCCGCCACTTCCTTAGCCATTCTGGCATAAGGTCTAATTGCTGCTGCAGTTTCTTGGCCACGAGCTTGATGGTCATTGAAGATGCCATGCCATGTATATGCCTGCAAATAGCGCCAGTTCCACGCCGGCGCTGAGCGGTATGTCGTTTGTGTAGACACCGTATAGCGCTAGCGAAAGGCAGCTTCCCTGCGGGACTCCCGCCGCGATGGGCCAAATTGTGGACTGATCGCTTTCCACTGCAACCTAGAATCCTCTTCCGGAGAGGAAGGGTTGCCAGCTTGAAGTGGAGGCCCTCGTGCCAGACTCGGTCCAACGGCTTTTCGACGTCCAGGAAGACGGCTGCTGAGTGCAGGTGTTTGTTGTAGGATTCCATAAGGCGGTGTAACACCCGCGTAAGTTGCAGGGTAGTCGAGTGGCCCGTACAGAATCCATACTGCTCAGCGCGCGGGGCGAGGTGCCGCAAGAGTCGCGCCAGTACGTATCACTCAAAGACCTTCGCGAGGGTGGGCAGCAGCGAAATCGGTCGATAGTTGCCCGGTTGCCGCAGGTCCTTGCGAGGTTTCGGCAGCATTATCACCATGACCATCTTTCACTTCTCAGGAAAGTGACCGAGTCTGATGCAGGAATTGAGCAGCCCTGCAAGAGCCGGAAGCTGGCGACGCGGTCTTCTTAGAGCGCCGCTACCGATACCATCGGGGCCGGGTGCCTTCTTTAGCTTAAGCTGCTAGATTCGGCGCTGGAGCTCTGCTGGAGATATCAGTGAAATATCTTCGCTGACCTCTGGCGGGGATTCTTCGTCAGTTGCGAGGTAATCGCAAACCGACTTGGGAGTGTTTTGGGTCCTCGACATCGTGAGGAACGAAGGTCTTCTCCAAGTGGTCAGCGAAGAGAGTCGCTCTGTCCTTGGTGACGTAGCGGAGGTTCCCGGTCGAATCCAGTAGTGGCCGCGCTGGTTCAGCCGTACACAGCAGGGGACGATTTAGCCTGTAGATGGAGGGCATATCGTTGCCAATAGAGTCAAGGAATTGTTTCCACGGCTCGGATGTGTAGGTCTGCAGCTCTTCTCGCAGGTTGGAGTTTGTTTCGTTTAAGCGACGCTTCGCTTTCGGGCACCCAGTTGTGGCCCAGAAGCGATGCAGGCATCGCTTCTCTTGCAGCTTATCCCGCAGTCGTTGTGAAAGGCGGGAACGTGTAACACTCGCCTCTAACGTCAACGGGATGTCTTCCAGCGCGGTCTTGTAGATTGGTCACCCGGCTCTCAATGTCCCCGATGGTGGTTGGTGTCGTATGGCTGATGTCCGCTTTCTTTATCACTTTGCCATTCTTCACCCAGTCAATGCGGTAGCAACGTCTGTCTGAACTTCTAGGAGAACTGGCAGATGATCCGACTGGAGCTCGTAGATGACCTCCTGCACGTAGGGAAATGTCACGTTGTGCAGGAAGGCGACATCGAGTACCTCTGATGAGTAGCTTGGCACGCTCGAAACAAGAGTATGCTGTTCCGGTCCGGCGACCGTGAAGCCTCTTTTCTCAGCGTTGTTGAGCAACAGCACACCGTTGACGTTGGTGCGCGTCGAATTCCACGCTGGATGCTTGCAGTTGAGGTCGGCAGCTACTATTGTAGGCATCTTTGGGTGTAGGAGTTTGTCGATGTCACTAGTCTCCAGTCGGTTGCTGGGCGGTTTGTAGACTGCAAAAATCCACAAGTCTACTCCGCCAGCTCTGAGCTGAATGTCCGTTGCGTACAGCAAGTCTAGCTGCGGCACGTCGATTTGTTGGTGAAGCATCGTCCTCCTCACGAAGACGGCGGTGCCCTCTACCCTCTGTCGTCACGTTGTCCGTCCGGTTACTCGATGTAGTTGGGCACGCGTACCGAGACGGACTTTAGGAGCTTCGTTTCCGATACGAGAAGGAGTCAACCCGCTGCTCCTGCAAGAAGGCTCGCACCGTTGGCAACTTGTTTTTAATGCCATCCGCATTCCAGTGCACTATTCTAAATGGCCTGCCGAAGCAGGAGTAGCTGTGCACTGTAGGACGGACGACAGAATTGTGGTGGCTTCCGCTGGATTCGTCATCATCTCTTTGACCAGCTTATAACCGCAAAATACTAATTTCCGTGTTTGGAAGAAACACGGTAGAAACTACCAAAACCCAAAAGAATCAAAGTAAAAGGACGCCACCTCCTTTTAAAGAAAAAGAAGGAAACTAATTATATTTAAAAAAAAAGATACCCGAAAGAAATTTTGAAAAAGAAAAAAATTAACCTCAAAAAACTATCTCAGAGAGTGGGCCAAATATTAATGAGCATTGGGTTTGGCCCTCAGAAAACCCTTTTCCTCAGACACACAAAAGACTACAGCACAAAAAGAAACACGAGAGTATGTAAAGTATCCGTGTTTATTCGCCCGCAGGCACCCTTCTTCAAATTCCGCTTATTGGCGTGTCACATGTGCTCATCCAAATAAAAATAACAGAATTCCAGAAATGAATGTAAATTCCTTGACGTGGAGGCAATTCCCGTCACATTTAGCGACGATTTCGTCACTTATATAGCAGCAGTAATTATTCAAAAAAACCAGAGGTGCCGACAGCAGATAAATCACACACACTTCACATCACAAATTTTACCGCCAGGCGGTTAATTTACGGCTTTCTTGTTTAATCTACTTTCTGCCTCCCTCGGCGGAGCAACAGCACCTGCCCCGCCATTGTTAAAACAGGAAAATGAGTCTAACCGAACACGTTTGACAACTCATTATTGCCAGAAACACGAATGTCTCTACTCTATGGCAAAGAGTGTAGATTTACTTCCAATTTTTTTTTTTAATCAAAGTTAAATTTTATGTAGGTTTTCTTTTTAATTAATATTATAATTTTTAGTTGTCATTCATTTATTTATTTATTTATCTTTTAATAAATATATCTCCATAATAGCAACATTAATGTCATCTGACAGCTGTTAAGGAAAATTTTTGGATGATTTCAAAAAGCAACAATAAACAACATTTTCGGAACAGAAAAAGGTTATAGAAAACCCTGAGAAGTAACCTTTAATGATAATTCGGGACACAAGCGCAAAAAAAAGGAATTTCTGTTACAGCCCCAACCCAAGAGAAAAATCGGGGGAGAAAAACCAACGATTTTGATTGAATCGTCCCGATTCACCAGCTACTACGAGCTTTACGCCACTAGAACAACAACAACTCCTAACTTAACAAACCTTCTTCACGTTAACTATAATCAATTAATCCGTTCAGTAACAATAGCAGAGGCAAACTTTTACCAACTAAAACTTACACCCATTACTCTTATCACCAGAGTAAGAAAAGAAAATCAAGAAATTAAACCCAACACCAACATAACCAAAAAAAAACTTATGGAACTCCGACAACTTCCAACAACTAAGGAAGGATCAACTCATTGCGGATACCCGACTCCTACCGAAAACAACAATAACTCTGACGTTAAACCTCGACTAAACGTTTACTTACTAAGAGACTATAGTAGTTGTCATTTACTACCTTTCATACCAATCCCCATTCATTCATCCCGGACATGAGACATTCTTACAACAATAATGCTAGATAGAAATGCTAGCATGACTGACAAAACAAAATGATTTCAGCTATTGATACCACTTGGTACAATGCCTTTGTAAAGACAATTTAAAGGGCTCATTTTAGTTTCACCCAAGATAGACAATTTTTGTAATAGAATGTTAACGCGAAGAACTCCGATACTACTATTCTGAACTATTCGGATTTAGCTTAAAATCTTTAATATGCCAGGAACCTATATTCTTCCCTTTTGCATTTTCTAACTCGTACACCAACGCAGAGAGTTTTTTTATTATCTTACATTTTTCATATTTTGGGGCAAATTTGGAAATGTAATAATTCCCAGCATTACTTAGATAATAAGTCTTTTTATAGATCGTATCGCCTACTTGAAATTCCGCAGGACGGTGTTTTCGATCATAGTAAACTTTATTATGTGCATGTAATTTTAACAATTTTTGCCGCACTACATGAAAAATGTTAGATAATTCACTCAAATTTTGAGCGTAAGACAACCTACTACCAAAAATAACCTCTGCTTGAGATTCCGGCGCCTGAGCATAAAAAGAACCATTCATAATCGGTTCACGACCATGGACTAGGAAAAATGGACTGAACCCTGTTGATTCCGAGACTGCCGCGTTAATGGCCATCTGAACCTCAGAAAGATAAAGATCCCAGCTGCGATGATCGTCTTTTACACACAACGATAACGCAGTGACCACACTACGATTCTGACGCTCAGTTGGATTAACTTGAGGGCAATATTTCGGGTTTAAATATACTTTTGGAATTTTATATTTCGCAATCAGTTCAGTGAACTCCCTTCCGATAAACTGTTTTCCATTGTCTGAAATTAAATACTGCGGAACACCATAGCGAAGGAATACATTATGTTCAACGACATAACTTACAAGTTTACTGGTAGCACGTTTTAACGGAAAAAGTAAACAGTATTTGCTAAAACAATCTGTCACCACGAGAACATGCATATTTCTGTTCCTCGTCATCGGATAAGGACCCAACAGATCGACCGAGACCATTTGGAACGGGAAGGCACAGGACTTAGGATTTCCTAGCTGACCCAAAGGGGAAATATTCGAATGTTTGTATTGCTGACATGTTTCACATTTAGAAACAAAGTTAACTACGTCTCCGTGTAAATTAGGCCAAAAGTAACGAAGACAAAGACGACGGTGTGTCTTAAAAATTCCAAAATGCATAGCCAAATCAGACTCATGATTTTCTCGAATAAGCTTTTCTCTAAGCTGCAACGGAACAACTAACTTCCAATCGTAACAACTGGTGAGTTGATACTTGCTTTTAGAGTACCTAAACAATTCATGGTCCTTAATCTGGAAATTTGGATATCCAGCGGGATTTTCAGACACTGCCTTAAACAAATCGTTGTACCATGAGTCGGAAACAACAGACAGAGAGGAAACGGGAAGCAACCGAGATAACGTGTCGGGAACCACATTATCGACACCTTTCTTGTGGACGATCTCGAAATCAAAAGCAGATAGACGAATACCCCATCGAGCCAGACGGCCGGTTGGTATCGTCGGTTCATTAAAAATTTTTCTAGTATTGCTGCTCCCTTATCTCGGTTGACAAGTACCCGCAAAGGTGCTCCCCCTTATGAGTGGACGCCCGAGGCGGAAGAGGCATTTCAAAAACTGAAATCGGCCTTAGTTTCTAGTCCGATTTTGGCCTGTCCGGATTATTCCCCACGTTGGGCGCCAATTTTATAACCGCAAAATACTAATTTCCGTGTTTGGAAGAAACACGGTAGAAACTACCAAAACCCAAAAGAATCAAAGTAAAAGGACGCCACCTCCTTTTAAAGAAAAAGAAGGAAACTAATTATATTTAAAAAAAAAGATACCCGAAAGAAATTTTGAAAAAGAAAAAAATTAACCTCAAAAAACTATCTCAGAGAGTGGGCCAAATATTAATGAGCATTGGGTTTGGCCCTCAGAAAACCCTTTTCCTCAGACACACAAAAGACTACAGCACAAAAAGAAACACGAGAGTATGTAAAGTATCCGTGTTTATTCGCCCGCAGGCACCCTTCTTCAAATTCCGCTTATTGGCGTGTCACATGTGCTCATCCAAATAAAAATAACAGAATTCCAGAAATGAATGTAAATTCCTTGACGTGGAGGCAATTCCCGTCACATTTAGCGACGATTTCGTCACTTATATAGCAGCAGTAATTATTCAAAAAAACCAGAGGTGCCGACAGCAGATAAATCACACACACTTCACATCACAAATTTTACCGCCAGGCGGTTAATTTACGGCTTTCTTGTTTAATCTACTTTCTGCCTCCCTCGGCGGAGCAACAGCACCTGCCCCGCCATTGTTAAAACAGGAAAATGAGTCTAACCGAACACGTTTGACAACTCATTATTGCCAGAAACACGAATGTCTCTACTCTATGGCAAAGAGTGTAGATTTACTTCCAATTTTTTTTTTTAATCAAAGTTAAATTTTATGTAGGTTTTCTTTTTAATTAATATTATAATTTTTAGTTGTCATTCATTTATTTATTTATTTATCTTTTAATAAATATATCTCCATAATAGCAACATTAATGTCATCTGACAGCTGTTAAGGAAAATTTTTGGATGATTTCAAAAAGCAACAATAAACAACATTTTCGGAACAGAAAAAGGTTATAGAAAACCCTGAGAAGTAACCTTTAATGATAATTCGGGACACAAGCGCAAAAAAAAGGAATTTCTGTTACAAGCTCCAGCTGGTTTGCCACTGTAGTTTTTAGCTCTTCTTCTTGAGGGGGCGGAGGGGGGGTCTTCTTTGCGGCGACCTCCACCTCTTCTTTTTGAGAAGTGAGCCTTTTTGAGCGATTCACCTTCCACTTCACAGCTGGCTGCTGCAGAGCAGTTGCCGGTGTCGATTTCCGCCTCCACGACAGTGGTGCAGCTTGATTCACCACCGGCTTTGGATTCGGGGCGAGTCGTTGTGTCTGTGAGGCTGTGGCAGGCTGGGTCCTTGACTATGGCCTATCTGGTTTACGCGGCGGCGTTGCGGAGGTGTCGCACAGCAGTCGCGGCGTGCGGCATGGCACCTCGCGGCAATGCTTTTGGGCGGGAGGTTATAGCTTGCGGTGCACCCTGATGTTGCCACGACGACTGGCGGATTTCCGCCAGAAAACAGGGGCACCTCTGGTTATTCGCCGGATGGCCTTACCCACAGTTGCCGCAGGTTGCCTAGACGGTTTTCAGCCTTGGGCAGTCTTTCGCGGCATGTTCCTCTCAAAATTGGGGCGGGTAGCAAATGTGACTGCTGTGAGGCCTTTTCCAGGCCTCCACTGTCACTTTGACAAAGTATATATCCGTCAGGTTGTATGCTTCGCGCCAGCGCTCGGACTTCTTGAGTACGACATGAAAAAGGGCTGCTGCCCTCCGTGAATACGTTTTACGTATTTAGCTTCAAAGCCGCACTCTTCTAGGCCGGATATGACCTCCTCAAAGGTTGTTGTTTCTGGGAGACCTCGGATAGCAATTTTAGCGTCTACCCCTTCCGGTGCGGTATCTATCACTTGTCCCAGTGCGTGTAGATAATCTTGGATGATGCGGTACTCTGTGTCATCCACCGGGCGGAACCGGAATCCTCCGTTTCTAATTGGCGATGCGTTGGACGCTCTCCCTGGCTTGGATAGCCTTGAGGTGAGATGGCCAACTCTCCAATTTCTCTACTATTATCGGCTGGGTACTTGCGGCTGGGTACCGCGTCTGCTTTGGTGCTTGCGGAGTCAGTGCTCTAGGCGTCGGTGCGCGCGCACCAGCACTGACTCGGGAGCGGCGAAGGAGACTTTCTAGTCGTTAATGTCCAAGCCAAAAGAGTCGGCTCAACGGCGTTGCGAGTCCGATTCGAGCGATCATGCCTATATTCCATCCTAAGCGATCATATAAAATACTATGCGCACTACCTATCGACAAACGGCGATTGGAGTAAGTCTTAAACATATTTCACTGTACTTACGTAAATTTCATTGTGGTAAAAGTCTTGAATTGGAAAACTTTCTCGCAGTACTCTCGTAATGCCTCGTGAGTGAGGTGGCTCTTCTGGAAGTTCTCGTGGGCGGTCTCTATATTCGCCGTGGGCATTGTGATGCTGTCGGGCAGCACCAAAGGCTGGCCGATGAGGGAGCTGCAGCTGATATCCTTCTTCTGAGTTTTGAGCATTCTTCGCTTGTCAAGCGGCTGCTTCGGCGGGGGCATGAGGGACTTGTCTGATGCCACAGCAACTCCTTCAGCAGCATCTATTCCAAACATCAACCATTTATATTATAGGTGCTGCACTGCCTCATTGGACTTGATTTTTTGTAACTGTAAAAAATATCCCAATTGAGGACCGCTTTCACAAAAACCATAGATCCATCTAATTTCAATTATATTTAAAGACGAGCACCAATGGAAAATAAGCAAATAAACGATTTTTTCCACTACTGTTGGAATTTTGAAGACATGATATTGAGGTGCTAATCGCCGTCATTCTCCATTAAACGCCTCCTCATATTTAACCTGACAATTCAATCTTCTCATTTTATTTGTTTCTTTTAGGATTATTATTATCTTTTTTTTCTGTATTATTTAATGACTAGCAACCTGACTATTTTAATTACCACTTGTTATTACTGGTTTTTTTATTTTTTTTAATTATTACCTCTATACTATTTAAGTTATATTTTGATTTCTTTATTACTTTTTTTCAACATGATTATGAAGTAGGTATTAGACATCATTAAAATAACTCTTGAAATACATACTACTTATTTATTAGAATTATTATTTTATTTTATTTCATTTTTTCTTTTTCTCAGTTATAATTGATGTGTCACATTCAATACAAAACTTACAAATAACCTAGTCGAGTCTACCTTGGTATGGGCTTTGACCTAGGTAGGCATACTTTGTAAATCACTATTTTGAACATTACTTTTGGAAATAAATTTATTCTTATTCTTATCTGACGAGAACAATAATTTAAATAAATAGAAAACTTGACTGCCCTTACAGTGAACGATTATATCGTATTTAAAATTATTAGAACTTATTATTGTCCGCACTGAAAAGCACGTGTTTTAGAAAATAAAGTTCTTTAAAACAATATTCGTTATGGCCCTGTTGACACGTTTTATACATTCTGTCTAATAAGAGAGTGACCAAAATTACTCCTCAGGTGTTTATTGCATCAATATGAAAAAAAAAACCAAATATACTTCATAATATGTACAACGCTGTATCATCAATAAATCGTCCAATCTTCACCATTATCAAGTATAGCCTGGCGTCTACAAGGCATACTTTCAACCAACCTAACAGCATACTCGATAGAAAGTGACCTTCATATCAATCAAATCTGGCGAAATAATTGTTTCACCTGTTTTTTTCCTAGTTATCTCATTTCCATCTAGGGATTGTGACGGCCACTCCAACGTTTTGATGTTTTTTTCTCCCTTACATTCGGCGCAAAGACGACTGCGGCGTTTTGGATAATTGTCTTCTTGAAGAATCCAATTGTGGTTTTTGCTTCCAAACCACTTTTCAGCAGACGGTATTAGCCCTTTTTGGTAAGATTCGAACATCTTCTTGGCATTTAAATTCTCAGTGAATAAGCATAACCTTTCAAATCCGTCTTTCGAAAAGCAATCTCAAACATGGAGCTTTGCCGGGTGTTTCGCGGTCCGCTGAAGAAATCTCTCCTTAGGGGTAAACCAAGTTCGATTGTTAGTAATTCATGACCAGAAAGAAGATTAATGGGAAAAAATAACATTCTCTTAATCATGATTAAAATTTATCTGTGACCAAGCCAGTCTTATTGCGACATGTTTTTCTGAGAGGAGCGGTTTTTTGAGTGTTACGTAAATGTTACCTTTTAGGTGTTCTGTAAATGTCTTATTATACGTATATATATTTCTTACGCACCCACCCTACTCGCCAGATCTAGCAACTTCTTCCAAGTGTCTTTTTCTCGTTTCCTAATTTGAAGAAATATCTCAGGGGGAAAAAATATAAGTCAAAAAACCCTGTAAAGCAGTATTTTTCAGGTTTAGATAAAAAAAAAAATTGTGACTGTTGCGGCGAAAAACTGACGAGATTCAAAATAGGACAAATATATGTATGGAGGCGGTGTTTCGAATTCGACCTCGCAGACGCCGCAGATTTTGGACGCGGCGAGGAGGGTTGCGTAGACAGAGCGAGACAACGAGCGTCTGCCCTCTCTAACATAGTTAGCTCACAACCTTTGGCTAAACAGAGGTCAATTTGGAGTGACTAAATACATTAAAAATAGTTAGAATATTGAACGAGACAGGTCTGCAAGAGATGGAAAATGAGTATGCAGCACCACTCTTGCAAACAGAAGCGAAATACAAGCGCTGACGAAAAGTTATCAGGAGAAAAGTGGTGTACTTTTTACAGCACCAAAACAGTATAAAAGACGTAAAAAATGAAAGACCTTCAGTGTCGTGCACACAGAAGTATATTATTAATAACTGACATATTCTAATAAACGATAACCAGCTTTAAGTGATTATTACATGCTTTTATTGCATATTCTGATGAATAAATTGATAATGATACTGATACTGAGTGCTAAGTATGCAGTTATGTGTAGCTTGCTTTTTAAAAAATGCTTTGTACTTCAAGGTCTTGGTCGCTTAGAAATAGGTATTCTAAATTCTCAGGTTTTTGATCCCAAGAATAAAAAACTTCACAAAATATGTATGTGCGTTGCTTTCCTTTATAAGAAATGGCAAATTTTACACTTTTTGGGCTCTCAGAGCTGAGAAATAATAATAACAATCAGCGACGTTTAGAAAATTGTGTATGGACGATGTACGCGTCATCGTAAATTTGATCCTTATATTCAAGTTTATGTGAAGTATATAGTGGATCCATATTATTAATATTTATTGTTGATAATTATATTATTACAATAAATCGACAATAAATTTGCTAATTTCTATGGTCCATCAAAAAAAAAAAAGAGAAGCTTCGTAGTTAAAATGATTACTATAAACTATTGCATTTGCCAATATAGATAATGCACATCATCAGAATGAATAAAATACCTATTTCGCATTTTAGGGATGCACAATTTTCAGTAATATTTTTATATAAACTATTCTCATTTTAAAATCTCTCAGTCAGTCTCCTGTCCATCCTAGAACGGGCTAGTCCCAGGTGGGTGACAGAATCAAATAAGCAAAAGGTTAAGGTTTTGCCATTCGGTTCCTGTTATTTTTATAAGCAAAAACAATGTTTTATAGTAATTAATTCTTAAATAAATAAATAAATAAATGTTACATTATAAAGAAAGAGACGTTGAGAAAACACATTCTTTATTATCAGTTTGAAATATTCAAATATTTTAAACCAAAGGTTCCCAAACTTTTTTCTCAACCGCTTTTAAAATTTTACTGCTTTCGGTGGACATTTCTACCATATTCCCAAAACTCGTCAAAAAATGTGAAGATGTTCTAACGATGGAAATTTGCATCGCGGCTGAGTTCCAACCCTGTACTGAATATCGAATATGCAAGTTTTTACAAGTAACAGTCGCTGACCTTCTTAAAATAAACTACTCAAAAAAAATAAGGGAGGTCTTAAAAAAAGGAAATTATTGCTAAATAAACTTTGATAGGTAAAATCAAGCCAACATTTTCGTTTTTTACTATCGAAACCAGATAAATATTCGTGGACTTACGACTTGCGAGCACCCCCGTCGAGTCTCCCGTGGACCCCAGGGGGTCCCCCTGGACTACTTTGGGAATCACTGGTTTAACAGCAAACAAAATTACAATTAAAGAAGCATTATGAAAACTACTAAAAAGCATTGACCATGCAGATTTCGATGGAATTAGTTTTTATTAATAACCAAATCTGAAATTTCCAATTATCAATCTCAAAAAAGTCTACGCACTCAAACACAATATTGGATAACCAAAAAAGATATGTTTTATAAAATGCTACTTACAAGTAATAATAATAATAATAAAACTCTTTATTCTTAAGAAAAGGCGAGCTTATTGCCTGCAGGCAATATTTTAGAGCTAACCTATACTATTGTAAGAACATTATTTGTGAGTAGACTACATAAATTAACCTATATAAAGAGTACGACAAATAAAATAAAGGATAGAAAGAAATATTTACTTTACTCTTTGTGGGCACAGATTTGCCACATCAAAATAATCTAACACCTATAAGGACGCTAAAGTTTTAAAAGGAGGGGAAAAGGAATTTATCTAGTACCTAACAAGTAATGAACGCGCAAAGCAGCGCAGGGTGCGAAATTGAAATTTTTGTTTGCCTATCTTATTTTCCAATTTTCGGGAGTTACTGACTAAAATTTCCCAGGATCGGAAACCTGGGAAAGAAACACTACTTAGAAATTAAAGTGCGGCATGTAAAATTTAAGTACTTTTTCTAGGGAAAAATGTGTATTTTTCCTCGGAGATCAAAATTGTGGATATAGGAATACCACATATAACGGAAATGCAGTCAGCGATGGATTACTGTATTATTAGGCAGGGGAGTGCAAGTGGCTTAACCCTTCAGGCCTCGGCCCCTCAGCCGATTAACAAGTTGATGTCCCAAATTTTTTTAGTAAAAATTAATAAAAAAATTGAATTATGACACTGTTCTACCAAAATATTAATTACTGCCAAACCACTGTATCCATAATTAAAATAAAACATATTAACATAATAAAACACATTAACCCGCTCAGCACTTAACATCCCATTGGGGACATTTATGTCGGCCGCCTAAACTCCGTAACATCCGCTACCGGATATAGCGCTCGCCGCTGTGAAAAATGCAATTTACGATTCGAAACGTCGTACTAATATGCTTTCTGAGCGCGCAACGATATGGCCAAAATATCTTTAATTCAAGATTTCCGTGTCGCAATATCGAACAACGATTTAAAAAGTGAGCATAGACGTCAAAACGGCAGTTTCCATCGGCCACCGCCGCGGCCGCGTATAGTTCCGCGAAATGGTTGTAAAAAACAGTGTTTTGTGCAGTGTTTTGTGCAGTGTTTTGTGCCTTTTACTGGATAACAGTGAGTAATTTGCATTTTTAAGTAGTTTAGGCATGAGGATTAGTCAATTGAGATAGTCCATTTGCTGTTTTTCACGAATTTTTAAAGAAAACACTTCGGCGACAACAAACGGCTCGCGAAAAAATGGTTGTTATTATTTTGTAATGTTTATGAAATATCCCGATATATTGCGAAATATGACGTAATGTCGCTTTAATTTACTAACAAAATAAGTATTGCTTCATTTACATTTTAAGTTATCACATAATTAGGCGTATTTTGAAAATCTTGTTTTGTAAAATGAATCGCGCAAAGAAACTTGTTTTGATAATTACTATGAGAGAATAAAGTGCGATTTTCCATAGTTTTTCGATGAAATGTGACTCTTTGGAGTATAGTAATTAGTTATTAGACATATAATAAGTCTATGATAAGACAATATAATTGAAAAAATCTAACGAATTTTATATTATGAGCATTCAAAGTTTATTATTAAGTTCGGACGCGGAAACTCTCAAAACTTTAGATTTTTCTATAATATCAGACAAAGCTCAAAGTTCTGGTGTGATTTCTAAGAAGTGTGATGTAGTAATAAAGTTATTTTGAAAGAATTTCATATAAAAAAATACCATAAGTAGTCACAAATTAAAAATAAAAAATTTTTTTTTTTACGAGAATACATAAAAATTTTCTTGGCTGAATAAATAAATATTTTTGTATGCAAATAAGTAAAAAAAAAATATCGTTTTGGTAAAGCATTTAACCCGCACCGCACGTAACATCCATTTGGGGACATGTATGGCGGCCGCCTAAAATCCGAAACGTCCGCTACTGGATATCGCGCTCGCCGCTGCGAAAAATGCAATTTACGATTCGAAACGTCGTACTTAATGCTTTCTGACGGCGGAACGATGTGGCCAAATAATCTTTAATTCGGCGGCCACCGGCGAATAAATCGAACGGCGATTAAAAAGTTAGCATAGACGTCAAACGCCTAGTCTCCCTTCGGCATTCGCACGGCCGCGAACGGCTCCGCGGAATTGGTGATTAAAAGTGTGTGTGTGCAGTTTTTGAGTGTTATTTACTGGAGAACAGTGAGTAATATGCATTTTAAGTAGTTTCGGAATAAGGATTAATCATTTGAGATAGTCCATTTGCTGTTTTTCACGAATTTTTAAAGAAAACACTTAGGCGACAACAAACGGCTCGCGAAAAAATGGTTGTTATTATTTTGTAATGTTTATGAAATATCCCGATATATTGCGAAATATGACGTAATGTCGCTTTAATTTACTAACAAAATAAGTATTGCTTCATTTACATTTTAAGTTATCACATAATTAGGCGTATTTTGAAAATCTTGTTTTGTAAAATGAATCGCGCAAAGAAACTTGTTTTGATAATTACTATGAGAGAATAAAGTGCGATTTTCCATAGTTTTTCGATGAAATGTGACTCTTTGGAGTATAGTAATTAGTTATTAGACATATAATAAGTCTATGATAAGACAATATAATTGAAAAAATCTAACGAATTTTATATTATGACCATTCAAAGTTTATTACTAAGTTCGGACGCGGAAACTCTCAAAACTTTAGATTTTTCTATAATATCAGACAAAGCTCAAAGTTCTGGTGTGATTTCTAAGAAGTGTGATGTAGTAATAAAGTTATTTTAAAAAAAAATTCATATAAAAAAATACCATAAGTAGTCACAAATTAAAAATTAATTTTTTTTTTTTTTACGAGAATACATAAAATTTTTCTTGGCTGAATAAATAAATATTTTTGTATGCAAATAAGTAAAAAAAAAATATCGTTTTGGTAAAGCATTTAATAAAGAACATAACTGTATTTACAATTTTTGCATATTTTACGTATTTTGTGACAAAAAAATCGAAATGATTTTATAGGCGAGTTTTTTCAGTTTGCCAATTTTGTAATATTTATTCATTATTATCTTAATTGTTTTACGAGATAAGGTTATAATGTTTTATATGTCAAATTTCAATGAGATCATTTTTCTCTTTATCTTTTTTTAATCCGTTTAGTGGTTTATAAGTTATGATCGTTTTTCTCAAGGCCGTTGACTCGCGTCGATTTTTTGCCCGAATATGTCGCGCGCAAACGTGATAGGTGAGTTTTTACCTCGCAACGTGAGGGGTTACACATTCTAACGAGATAAGGTTATAATGTTTTATATGTCAAATTTCAATGAGATCATTTTTCTCTTTATCTTTTTTTAATCCGTTTAGTGGTTTATAAGTTATGATCGTTTTTCTCAAGGCCGTTGACTCGCGTCGATTTTTTGCCCGAATATGTCGCGCGCAAACGTGATAGGTGAGTTTTTACCTCGCAACGTGAGGGGTTAATAAAGAACATAACTGTATTTACAATTTTTGCATATTTTACGTATTTTGTGACAAAAAAATCGAAATGATTTTATAGGCGAGTTTTTTCAGTTTGCCAATTTTGTAATATTTATTCATTATTATCTTAATTGTTTTACGAGATAAGGTTATAATGTTTTATATGTCAAATTTCAATGCGATCATTTTTCTCTTTATCTTTTTTAAATCCGTTTAGTGGTTTATAAGTTATGATCGTTTTTCTCAAGGCCGTTGACTCGCGTCGATTTTTTGCCCGAATATGTCGCGCGCAAAAGTGATAGGTGAGTTTTTACTTCGCAACAGGAGGGGTTAATTAAAAAAAAACAAATTAAATTAAAATAAAATTAAAACGCCCCGTTTAAATTTTATTTTAATTTAATTTGTTTTATTATGTTAATATGTTTTATTTTAATTATGGATACAGGGGTTTGGCAGTAATTAATGTTTTGGTGAGACGGTGTCATAATCCACATCGATTTTTAAACGGCATTTCCATTTCCAATAAATAATGACGGCCCCCGTCACGCTGAATCGTCACGTTTTGGCCGATATCAACCAATCGGGGCTCTAGGGGTTAAGGGGCAAAAAAGTTTGGATAACTGGTATAGAGAATTTTTGTAGCTACCTTTTATGCATATTTCTTTTTTTAAATATTAAAGATTTACAGTTTTTTTAGTAATGTTAAAACAAGTCTTCCATTTGCGTCCAGTTAACAAAACGTCAAAAGTCAAAGGTGAAATGTTTAACCCCTGGGAGGCAGAAAACGCTAATCGGTGGTTGCACTGTAAACAGATCCGTCCGTAGCTTTTTCGGCCAGCCTCCATATTTAATATATAAATATATAATATACGTGATACGTGACTAACAAGAATGATTATTGCTCCATTGCTCACCTTTCTGCGCGCGAAGACTGGCTTTCAAAAGGTTAAACGATAATAGTAATGTAATGTACTCTATACCTTTATCCGGTTTAAACAGTTTTAGGCGCTTCGCCAATGAACTATCTTCATCTACAGAATTCTGGTCCTGGTCTTGTAAAGTGTATCCACTGCATTTGAGCAATTCGGTCAGCCGCTCCGTCTCCTGCTTCTGCATCTGCTTTTCCTCTTCTAGCACTCTTCGATACTTTAGGCACGGCACAGCACTGATTGGAATATTGTGCCTCTGCATCAAGAAGAAAGAAAATATTAGGACCTTACCTATGAATTTACATTTCTTCCTTTCCTTATCGGCTTCCCACGAGAGTTTTCAATTTATTGTTTGTAATGAGGTTACAAACTACACTTTTTGTTGGAATGACTGATCAAAACTCTGTATAGGCACAGTATACTAACCAGTAGCTTTACTCTCGAGCTGCAGGACATTGCGGGAAGAGGGTGAGAGGAATGTGGGCAAAGGGGTAAGTCCCGATGAATGCGAACGGTTAGCATTACGCGCAGATAAAGGCTGGCGATTTTTGAGCGTATGGATATCTGCATGGGCCAAGTAGCGGGACAACTGGTGACCATATTCGAGAATATGTGAAAATCGGTGAATTTGTAACATCCCTTGCGGGAGGATAGCCGACCCACGGCCAAATGTGTAACGTCCCTTAAGGGAGGCAGCGCTAGTTGCTGCGAAAATGCCGTTTAAAATTCGAAATAATGTTCTATGCGCTTCTGCATCCAGGACGATATGGCCAAATAACGCTTCAATCCAACGGCGGTAGCGAAGAATAATTTAAAAAATGAGAAAAAAGGTCACCGCCCTCGATATCTGTCAGTTTGGTGGACGGCATTTATTGCGCGCGACGCTGTGATCAATATTGTGATTGTGAAGTGTTTCTGTGCAATTTCCTTCAAAAACGTGAGTAATTTGCATTCTTAAAGAGATTATGAATGAGCATTATTGATTTGAGACAGCCCATCTGCTTTTTTCACGTATTTTTAAGCAAAATGCTTCGGTCAAACAGATGCGTTGCAGAAAATGTCCGTATTTTTTTGTTGTAAAACACAAATTTAGCAACTGTGTTAGAGTGGTGGTTTCGAAAGCCTTGGTAATTTTTGAAAAAAAATTTGGGATAAAGCGGTGAAATGCTTTGCGGACAATGCACAACAACTACAAGTTGTTGACGTAGGCATATTTTGTTAATTTAATGTAGTGACATTTAGGAAAATTCAGTTATTGTTAGGCATTTGAAATAGTACATAAAGAAGGAGTGTCAGTTTGTTTTTGTGTAGCGTTAGAAGGTTAGCGATGAGGAGACGTTTGGCGGGTAAGGGAGAGGGAGGGCGAGAGAGCGCACCGTGCGGCGCAAGCCAATCGATTGTGCACTCTGACTAACAGTCGGGGGAGTCTGGAAGCTGTATTGTTTCCTATAGAGCGGGGGTGGTTGCGTACCTTACGGCGACTGCTCTTGAAATGACCATCGGCCATCCGATCCTGGGTAAGAGGCGGGCAAAGGACACCATGGTCCGCGATAGATTCGGTATAACCGTTTTACCGCTTCGTAAGGGAGAGGATTGCGCAAGCGACCTCGAACTCGGAACCAATCGAGAGACCGGAGAAATCTGGTCACAATTGAAAGTTAGGGCGCGAGTGTCGGGCCCGCCAGGTAACATAACTGGCTATCTCGCGGTAAGGCGTTGGTCTCTAACGGGTTGTGGCGTAGCTAGACGGTGGATTGTTTTGTTCTAAGTCTTCTACGCTCACTCCAGGGAGATAGAACGACTAATCGTTAAAACTCCCTGTGGTGACGGGCTCGCCCGTTGTAGTCGACAACCCAAGTTATCCTCTATCTGCTGGTAGGTTACTCGCCTGTTCTTGTCAAGCATTTTTCTCACAGTAGTAACTTTTTCTCCGTAACTGGCGTTCGTAGCTTTCCTCGGCCTCTCAGCATCCTTCAGAGTGAAATTTCCGTTTTGGAATTCTTTATACCATCTGTATATCGTTGCGCGATGTGGACAAACATCACCTAGAGCAAGTGCCATTTCTTTTAACCCTTCAGGCCTCGGCCCCTCAGCCGATTAAAAAGTTGATGTCCCAAAAATTTTTAGTGAAAATTAGTAAAAAAATTGAATTATAATACTGTCTCACCAAAACATTAATTACTGCCAAACCACTGTATCCATAATTAAAATAAAACAAATTAACATAACAAAACATAATAAAATAAAACAAATTAAATTAAAATAAAATTAAAACGGGGTCGTCAAGCTGAATCGTTTTGTGGCTGATATCGGCCAATCGAGGCCTGAGGGGTTAAGCACTGGTCTATGTTTAAACCACGCACGAAATTATAACAAAAAACTGCCCTTATCTCATTTCGTGACCACGATGCCATCGCAAGCACTTTGCCCTCTCACTACTAATGAATAACTGAGCCCATCGACCTGATGCGGCGGCTACTATACACGTATGAACATGTCTCAACATGCAGCAACAAGCAGCTACCTTCGACTCATTGTTGCGTTACATCACAAAACTTTTCTATCCTTTCTACTAATAGTACATATAATAATTTTATTAATAGTAGACATTTGGTACCTATAACATTCAAGCTTTTTTGACATTCGATAATAATAATATTGTAATACTGTTCAAAACTGGTATTATATATATAGTACGTAAATTCATACTTTGCCAAGAGAAACTGATATTAACACATCCAAGAGCGGTTTATTCGCCAATTGATCAAGCATATATGTAAATATAATCGCCAGCTCCAGATCTAGATATTTTTATTGCAAACCCACAAATCTTCAAAGTATACTTTATAGAGTATGTCAATCATTAACGACATGGTATATTGATGATTTTGGTACAATAAATAAATTAATGACTTACCCGGACACTAGAATGCCCCAATAAATAGGGCTTAGCCATAGTGCACACTCTGCTTTCTTTGTGTAAATAGACAGGCATTCCGCTAACATGAGTGACTATTATCCACCCGCTGGGGAGTACCTCAAAGTGGTTTATTCCCTTATCTGAAAAATCAAACACATACACTTTTACACTATGTTTTTCGACTACGCTTAACAATAAATAATGCTGGTTATTTAAATATTATCCCTCATATATGTCAGATCGGTCATCGGCCATATTTTGGCCCAGATGTATAAGTATGGAAAATAACATGTTGTAAACTATACATGGTCAGTTATCGGACCAAAGCAAATGATTATTTTTTTTGGCCATATTCCTCAATGTACAGTTTATTACAGTAACTTTGGCCTCCTGTGTGATAAGTTTGACACGTAATAAAAACTGCAGCGAATTTTGGTACTTATTTTCACATTTCAAAAATCTTTAACCAATGACATGTTTAACTTTTCATTATGGATATAAATATAAATTGTATGAAATTCTGTTATTATGGACATAAAAAATAAAATAATTTTCGCTGTTAAAATTATAAGAAATGAATATTATCGAGCAAAATATTTAAATTGGGATTAGGAGGATTTATGAAATACATTTTTTGTTATCAAAGACAGCATTATCCTGGTAAGTTCCTTTTCTCATAATTATATTATCAGTTATCTACGATAGTTTGTAAATATCACTATTTTTGAAATTTTTCCCCTTTTATCTGTGAAAATTTATTTCGTAATGTAAATATTTTTAGAAATATTAGGCAGAATATCAATTATTATTCTTTCTAATTTATATAGATTTTAGCAATATTGACATCATAAACTACTAACAACTGCCTCTTTAAACTACATATAAAAAAAATATAATGACACTAAATAAAAACAATAAATTTTATTCTGCTGGAAATTTTTAAAAACTTATAAATTAGCAAATAAATTTTCACAGAAAAATATGGTACTAAAATGTCAAACTAATGAATGTGAACAAACTATCACAGCTAACTGGTATTACGATTATATGGAAGGGATATTACTTCGCCAGGCATCCTTGAAGGGGGTGAATCAGTACGAGCAAATAAGCAACTCTTGATAAAAACTTGTGAGAAAAACAAAAAAACACAATTCTTTTTTTTTTTTTTTTTAAATAGTATAACAAGTTTTGAGCACGTGCACCATCTAGCCGTAGGTAAAATATAGGTAATATTGTTTATTAAAGATATATTACCTACCGCTAGATGGCACAGCATGCTTTTTTTCAATAGATAAGATTTACAAACTTGACAAAAAACAGCCTGACTCACCCTCTTCAAGGGTGCCGGTAACTTAAAACTCACCTGTATATATTTTTTATTGAACAATTAATTTAAGCGAAATAATTTAAGAACACAAGCATATCATAAATAAAAAGTTGTAGGTCTACAAAATTCATATCAAAATGAAGCTTAGTTATCACTACAAACAATCATAAACCTATTCTGGCTTTATAAAGATGACTTTTTAATTACTGACATCCTTGAAGTGGGTGGATCAGTACGAGCAAATAAGGAACTTTTGGTCATACTCGTACTTACAGTATTTGCAATATTCTACTTACTGTTATATAGCACAACGCCCTCAACTTTTTTTATACCATTTTTCAAAACATATAATTTTTTAAATCTTCAAAAAAAACAGCTTTTTTGTTTATTTTCCATTTTTTTTTATCAAAACTTCATTGTTTGCTCGTATTGATTCACCCACTTCAAGAATAACACTAATTAAAAACTCACCCTGAAGATGTTTTATTACCATTTAATAAAACAACAAAACTCGTTCTGAGTGGCGGTTTACAAAAAGCCTCCCCCTGTAGGGCATATTTCAATCTACGAGGCTCTTCCTGTGAGAGTTTAATACAAAATACAGATAATAATGGAAAGTGCAATGATTATTTATCATTGAAATTATACAACTTTTGGTATCTTACCTACGAGAATGATCTTTTTTCTGTATTCAAACGGTTTATCGCATTTTTGTTGAGATTCTTTGCTAGTACTGGGAAGCTGCTCATCCAACATAGCCTCAATATCTTCATCAGGAACCTCTGAACCGGTGGAATCTATGAAAAGAGCGAAAGGAATAATTATTGTCCTTAGATATAAAAGCATCTATCCTACTCAGTGTTTTTGATGCTTCTGTCTGTCAACGAGTCTCACCGCTGGAGTGTTATTCTAGTGTTGTTGTTTCGAGTGATGGACTTTTGGAAGTTTGCAGTTGTTTATTTTATTTCGGCACTATGTTAGTAGGAGTGCCTTATAGCAATTAGTTGACAGTTAAATTCTCCCTGGTGTAACATATTTTACCTTAAGAGCCGTATCACATATTTTTTCCAGAAAGGCAAGAAAAGTGGATTTTTGGCGTTCTAATTCCAAGAAATAAAGAGATTTCTACAAACTTTGATTACTGAATTACCTGGACCATTTCTTGATGTTGACCATAGCGGCCTTTAATTTTAGATGTAACGAATATTATTTACTTATTCAGCCCATTTTCCGAAAGTCGTTATTCGTAAAACGCTCGGAAGGCAAACTTTGAGCTCCTTAATACAGTAATATCACTACAACGAAAACCGTATACAATTTTTTTATATGTCCGTCATGTATTCTTGATGTACACTACGGCTTTATTTTTTCGTTTTTTGACCACATATCCAAGGTATACATTACTTACAATTACACAAAATTAAAAAAAAATCTTCCTGTATCATTCTAATTTTCTCAGAAATAAAATAAGATTCTTATATAATACTTATACTATATTAAAGTTCACTCTTTTAGCAATACGACATAATATAAATTATTGTCATTAGAAAGGAGAAAACAATGCAAAAAACAATTAGAAATTGTGTATATATTTGCTTGCGCAAGAGAAGAGCGCTCAGTGCCGCGGTTTTTCTCCCAGGGTTGAATAGTTATTTATTTATTTATTTATTTATCCTATCTTTTATAGTTACATCCAAAAAAAATGCGTTAATTTTTTCAACTCATTTTAAAAGAATACCTACGCTATTTTGTAATACGGCTCTTAACAAATGAGGAGTGGACCAATTTGACCTTGTTTTTGTACAAATAGCTTTTATAAAAAACCAAAAGATATTTGGTTTTTTACTCAAAACTCCTTGATATACTGATGATATCTTTTAAATAAAGGAAAGTAATAGAATTGAACTAAATTCATAATTAATTATTGTAATGCTATTTTTCATTGCTTTGTTGATACTGAGACTTTTGACTATTTATTGCACTCGAGGCCTTTTTCGCAAGGGCGAACCATCAACTCGGGGATGATTTTGGCTATATTAGGGTAGCCTTTTACCGGTATAAAATCGAAGACTATCGTGGTTGTTTGACATTATAAATAGTATAGAAACGAATTTACTGCGTGAAATTTGTAGCACCCGACATTTCGGTGACGTTGCAGCTGCTGTTTTCCAGGGTAGACTGAAAGAGCTGTCGATCCATTGTTTTGCAGGTAGGCCGCATACCGCTACCGCCACTACGTATCTTATAACGGTGGTTGGGGGCCGGACTCGGAGCGCGCGAATTTCGAAGATCCGTCTTGCACACAACACTCACTGTATCCTGTCTTACGTCCTTGCGTTTGGCGGCGGGATCATTTTAAGAAGATGGTTCCACGTAGAAGAGAGTTTGTAACCGTCGTCTATTGAAGTTCGGGGTTCTTCTTATTTCAATAGCTTCCCGGATCATGCGAGGAAAGTAGAATTGTTCCTTGGATAGCACAATGGAATTTTGAAACTGCATCCAGTGGTTACTTCCGCTATCCAATATATGTTCGCAGATCGCCGATTTTTCTCCCTGAACGTTTTTAACAGCTTTGATGTGTTCAGTCAGTCGCGTGGCTATGGGACGTTTCGTTTGTCCAACGTAGGCTAGACTGCAACTGCATTCGACTTTATAAACACCCGGGGTTTGCAGTGGTATTACATCCTTTACAGGCCTCAAAAATCGAGCTATATTTTGGGTCAGCTTGAAGATATAAAAACGATATAAAATATATAAAAATGATATAAAAACGATCTTCAAGCCGCAATCTGTCAGATAGTTTATGCGTAACAGCTTTGTAAACAAGTCATTGTTTGGTGTATTCTGCCAATTTCGCTATGACAAATTTAGTTGAGCAGAGTCTAATGGAAATTTTGTGTTTCTAACAAAATATCATGTGCAAAAGCATTGATAATGTTAAGGGTAGCCTACGGAGACTCGGCAATGTCGAAAACGCAAGCATACAAGTGGCACAAAGAGTTTAAAGCGGGCTGTACTGTGGTTGATGGGGCACATTTGTGACTGAAAAGATCGAAAAAGTTAAGAAAATTGTGCTCGAAGATCGCCGTGTGAGCATCAGGGAGATAGGATCTTGGTGTCCCGTTCGGATCGGTGCAAAGCGTTATGCTTGGATGATGTTGTAGACATGAGACAAGTTAAAGGCAAGCTCCATTCGGCAAGCTCCATATTCACCTGACATATCCTCGTGTGACATTTTGCTGTTCCCATGACTCAAGTTACCATTTTGCAAAAAGCGTTTTGAGGGGATTGAGGAGATAAAGAAGAATTCGCAGAAGGAGCTGGAGGCGATTCCAAAATCGGGCTATGAAAAGTATTTTAAAAATTGGAAGAAGCGCTGGGATATGTGTATTGCCTGCAATGGAGATTACTTTGAAGGGAATAAAATAAATATCGTTTAATAATTGAACCGTTTTCATTTTATTGACAAATTCCGGGTACTTTTTGATCATAAGGTATATACCCGAACCATTGTATTATATCCATTATATCCTCTTCATATTCATATTTTTTAATAATTTATTTATTAAGAATTAATTCCTATAAAACATTGATTTTGGCTACAAAAATAATAGGAAACGAATGGCAAACCCGTAACCGTGCTTATTTGATTCTGCCACCCAACTAGGACTAATCCGTTCTAGGGTGGACAGGGGGTATTTTACCACATGTTTTTACACAATTCAGCATAACCTGGCGCATTACTTTTTTTTCAGCTTGGTGAATGAATAATTTGGCTTTCTAACTTAGTCACACTTCTTCGGGTTCCGTAGGTAAATCAGCATCCCTCTGACTTCGGTAGAACGTCGTTCTCCGATTCTTTTGCCTCGGAAAGCTCATCACTGAGAGCTATACGACCAGTTTAACCGGTTGAAGACTGGCAATCAACTTATTGACTAGTGACCGTCAGTAGAGACTTTAGCGTCTGAGCCAGTGTATATTGAGGTTTTATCGATGCAAACTTATACACTGTAAAAACGCTCCAGCATGATAACCAGACTGTTCCTTCTAGTGTGGCAGTTAATAACGCTGGCATTGTAGACTTTTGCACCATTATTTGGAAAATTAATCACTTGCGGATCCGCAGCGATGCCGGCAGAAAAATGTGCTGGATCCAGCTGGATTGCAGTATGAGGGAACCAGAAAATGCAATCCCTACTTATAACATAATGTTTTAGGTAGTAGATTTTTAGTATATTTTACTACTAGTGACGACGTCTTTGTGAGCGACGCAAAATCGACTGCTTCGGATTCTCCTGCACACTCTCACGGACAGCGGTGATGTTTTCGGCAGATCTTGCGTTTCGTCGACGTACGGGTGTTGGTCGATCGTTTACTGAACCAGTGGACTCAAATTTATCCACCACATTGCAAATGGTCCTCTCGGTAGGACGATTATGGCAACCGTAAAATGGGCGAAGCGCGCGGTACGTTGCCCAAACAGAACACCCATTTTGATTAAACAATTTTATAATTTGCACTGTTGTTGAATGCTATATCCGTCCATGGTGATTTGGCAAAACAGACTGAATAAATGACAACTAATTTGACAGTTGTAGCATCAACAAGATGGCCGCTATCAACTGTCAAGGTTCGGAAGTCCCTCTTGGAAGACCAATCTACATGCGCTGCACTGTAGATTGGCATTATTGAATTAATATAAATAAAAAAATTGGCTGATCAGAAAAATAACAATTGAAATTATTTACCGCCGCTTATGGAATCGTCACTGCTGTCTCTGTCTTCTTTCCCTTCATCAGGGGTCGTCTCGTCCAATACTTGAAAACGACGCAGTCGCTCAACATCTTCATTGGTGACACTGATACCCAAACCGGGACAAGGTTTGGCTTTTGGACCGGTGAAAGCTTCCGATTCAGCGTACTGATCACCGGTTGTATCTGCTTCTTGGTATTCTTCCATTTTCTCATCCAAAGGCCACTCCTCCTTCAGCTGCATCGTGAGACTGTTCATCATCATCTGGATACCTTCGTCCTTTGACATCCTTTTTACAACTTTAACCTTTATCAGCAATCTATCCGTACTGTAGTAAAGACAAATTTCAAATTAAACACGTGATTTATACACAGTGGAGAAAAAACAATATATCAACTCAGGCCCGTCGCATAAATAAATGCTTACTATTGCGGCGCATCGCCAGGAAAACGTTAGGGTTGTCACTCTTAAAATTAATGTATATTTTCATTATTTCGGTGATGGTAATAAATTGTATTCAAGACAGCCGGCAACACTGTTAATGAAGAAACTCTGCACTAAACTGCACTGCAAGAAACTAAACAATAAAATAACACAAAAAACTGTTTGCTATTTTCTTATTCAGATATGAACCTAGTTCTACAACTGAACGACAGAGAACGTTTGAAAAATCAGCAATTACGAAAGCTGAATCATTGAATCATTAGCAGAATGGCGTAAGTAGCGTCCAAAAGTAGATACATATGAATGTCTACAATACAATCTTCTGTTGATACTCTTTCGCTATATTCAACAATGTTAAATATGGAAACTTGTATAGGAAACTCGTATAGGTTTAATGACAACGACGGTTATCGCTTAAAGTAATAGATGTCCAAATAGCTGGGAGAAGGCTAGCTGGCTCGGGAATGAAGTTGCCATTTTGTCGAAGCAATATTTAGGAAACCTAAAAATGCGTCCTTTTTCATGGCAATTAAATTTCCAAAAAACCGGTCTCTTATTCTTCCACATAAAAGAAATTTATTTTTTATTATACTCTAAAGAAGGGCGACTACAATATTTTAAAGTACCTTCATTGCTTTTTTAATATTTCATTTGCATTGCAAACACGACAGTTTCTCAACAACTAATGAGAATATGACAAATATTCACTCATTTAGATTTACTGTATTCGTTTACTGAAATTATCAATTCCATATTAGCGAATACTGTAACGGCGGGTTAAGAACGCTATCTATTGTGCGCCGCCATACTACGAATGCCGCCTTATTGGACATAAGAGAAGATTAATCCGATGTTTGGAACTATGACTGCCATCTAATCGTTGCGTTTCGTAGTAAAGTCCCAGCTGTCAACATATACTCTGGCGTTCAGCAATCTAATAAACTATACAATTAAGATGAAAGGCTGCTCTATATTACTGTGCCAAAACATCTTAATAATTTGTTTAAATTGTGTGGCAATAAAATTTGTAAAAAAAAATAAATCACTATAAAATACTTAATTAAATTCTAAAATATTTTCTCTACAACTTTCCTGAATATTAACATTTTCTTATGGGTTCATTTCGCTGCGCATGCTCTGTGTAATTTTTGACTACAAGGTGTGGCAATTATGTTCCGGGAATTAAGTTTTAATATCGGAAACTGACAATACTGCGTCGTTCGTAAACATATGTCTGGAAAGAGGGGGCCTTCCTTTAGTTCCACTCAAAGTTTGAAGTCAATAGCATGTTTGGTTTGTGTTTTATGCGTGTTTTTCGAAAGTAACTTTTTTAGTGGCGTTAAAATGAGTGACTCACATTACAAGCAACAAGTTGTGATCCACTTTTTAGTGAAATCTGGCAAAAAACCTTTGGAAATTTTCCGAAAAGTGCAGGCGGTGTACGGAGATGAGTGCGGAGACGCGTAAATAAAGTCAGCAGGATGTCCAAGTCGCGACTGGAGGCAATGTTGATCGTTTTTTCGATATCCGCGGCGTCATTTACTGTGAACATGTTCCTGCTGGGCAGATCGTGACTAAATAGTTCTTTGTTGGCGTCCTGCAGTAGCTGTGGGCATGCATTTTCCGTGTGCAGCCCCAACTCGCCGACAACGGCTGAATCTTGCACCACGACAATGCGCCAAACAATTCCTCGTTCATTGTGCGAGAGTTTTTGGTGAAAAAAGGCATTCCAATGTTGCCGCACCACCCTATAGCCCCAATATCTCCCCCTGTGACATTTTATTATTCCCCAAATTAAAGTCGCACCTCAAGGAAACTCACCATCGGCGTAGAACAGGCCGAGGAAGCTGTAACCGTTGTGCTGAACGGGTTAACTTTGAACGATTACCAAAGGTGGAGAGGCATTGGAATCATTGCGTAGAGTTAGAGGAAGACTATTGTGAAAGTCGATAATAAAATTTTGCTCCTAACTTAATCTGCTCGTGTTTTATTGGCGAATTCCCAGAGCTTAACTGCCACACCTCATATTTCAAATAGTGATATAATCCTTGGTGTGCGAAGATGGTGTAATATCCCTTGGTGTGCGAAATCACTCTGTAGTAAATATAAAAGTACAGTTATTTGGATGAAACGGATGGGGGGGGGGGGGTGTATATTTTGGCTGTGGAATAGAAAAGGTATGAGACAATTCGCAGGTCAGCTTAATCGACCGACGGTAGTTAGACACATATTGAGACTGCAAGCTGCAGATTATCTAACTTTCCAGCGGTGGGATTATCTGCTGAGATACTGTCAAACACATACCTTTTATATACGACGCTGCGATCGGCCTGATTCAATGCTTTTAAACCTCGACCAAAAAGTTGCGGCGCAGCTTTTTGCGTGTGAAGGCTGGCTTCCGACTGGTTAGGACATAGGACATAGCATAGGACAGCGTACAGAGGAGCATAGGACAGCGTACTGTCATGCCCCCCACGTTCCTAGGCCGATCTAGAAATGGCAGGTTGACGTTACGCGGGACGCGAGTGATAGAATTGCATGTGTAAATGTCATCTGTGTTCACGCAAATTCAAGGGTCCAAGATGTGATATTTTTTTATACATTTTTAAATGTTATTTATTTAATTATAATGCATTGCATACGTGGGCTCAGCGTGTCTTACCGTCTCAGCGTGTCTTACTCTGCTACAACCGCAGCCGAAGGACCCGCACGGTGCTATGTATTGAATGCGGCATCGTGACGATAAATCGAGGCTCCACGATAGTCATTGCATTTCGTTCGGCGAATTGTTGTCAGCATGCGTCTTTTCGACGACGACGGATCGTCTACTGCGACCCAATAGGTTAAAAAATCCTTCAATTTCGTAATTACAACAGACAGGACTTTCCCATTGGCGTCAATAGGCGAACTCGTTGCTTCGCTAGCGAGCGGCGAACATCAAAAACTTAAATATATTACTTACGCAACCGCTGAGGGCGAGGCGCAAACGATCCACGAGAAAAGCTAGAATACGCTGCAATTACCGTAAAAATAAGTAATCACCGGCGAAAACGCCGAACCCACAGAGCAGCGAGCACCCGTCAACGAACGAAACGAAACTGTGAACGAAACATAATGAAATAAAAAGAAAAATGGCGGCTCCCGGGCGCTACCAAAGATAATATCCCGCCATATCCATACCTAGGACCAATTCCTATTCAAGCTAAAAATATTGTAAAAATCTTGCAAAATACCTTAGCGAAAATAAAAAAATCGCTTAAGCGTCAACAATATCCATCATTTGATTTTGGCAAAAATAAACGTAGCGATTGCATGGGGCAAACACATTATCGGGCGCGCCTGTCAGCCGCGGCTTATGGCGCGACTGAATAGGTATCTGTGTAATGAATTTCTATTGAGCCGTGCACATTATCAGACGTCAGTCGCGGACGCCTGTGCATACGTTCGTAAGCCGCGGCTAACGGACGCGTCCGATAATGTGTTTGCCCCTTTAATTATTAAAAAAGTACCGTTCAGCGGCGCTTTTTGATAGTAAACAAACTTTACGAAGATTGCTACGGCCACACTAGCGGGCGAAGATTCGTGTCGCGTTGGCGCGCTAAAAACTTCGTGTTCGATCTACGACGAATAGCTTGGCCACATTGGTTACGCGTCGCGATAGTCTAGATTAGTCTAGAACGTCGCGATAATTCATTTCGCGGAAAACATGGAAGAGGCCTTTGCACTATATCAAATGGCGGCAAATAATTATTTACTGCATTTTTATTATTTGAGCAAAAATAAAAAGTTTAAAAAGAGGAATAAAAGGCGATGGTGGATGTTATCTATACACAAAAATCGGACAAAGTAAGTACTTTTTATTGTTTAACTTTGCTGAAGTTTCCAATTTGAATACTACCTAGTTTATAACATCACAACATATGAAGGATATCATAATCAATACTGTCTTTTTTCAGATATTTCATGGATAATATGTTTGCAGAATTAACTGCTGAACCTGACCAATTTTTTAATTTTGTCCGTATGTCTACATCTGATTTTGAAAGTCTGCTTCAAAAGATAGCACCTTACATTACAAAACAAGATACAACATTCAGGATGACAATTCCAGCAAAAGTGAGATTGGCAGTAGCACTTCGCTATTTGGCTACAGGAGATAATTTTAGAAGCCTTCATTATTTATTCAAAATTTCTCACCAACCAATTTCTGAAATAGTACATGAAGTATGCGCAGCCATCTTAATCATATTGAAGGATGAGGTTAAAGTAAGTAAAAAGAATTGTTATTATTGAACCAGTTTTACTTTGTACTAAGAATTATGTATAACAAACCAAGTAAATTAAAATGGAAAAGATTAAGATTACATATTAATTAATCATAGAGTTCTCGGGAACTATCTGTATTTCACCTGTTTCCGTGATAATAATTTGTGACGGTTTTGCTGGTGGTGTTATGTAAGTCTGTTGAGTGGACTGAAGAAAGGACTCATCTGAGTTGAATGAGTTTGTTTGTTGATGTGGTGATTCGGATATGGATGAATTTGGAGACGCCTGATAGGTTTGGTGATACAGTGATTGGGTTGTGGATGGATTTGGAGACAGCTGATAGGTTTGGTGATGTGGTGATTGGTAGGTGGATGGATTTGGAGACGGCTGATAGGTTTGGTGATGTGGTGATTGGGATGTGGATGGATTTGGAGACGGCTGATAGGTTTGGTGATGTGGTGATTGGGATGTAGATTGACGTGATGGAGTGGATGGCTCAAGTCGTTCAATCATGCTTGCTCGGAAAATCTAATTGTAAATATCATTCATTACGATTTCTCGCGTATTGTGATCCTTTAGTTTTCTTATTTTATTTCCAATTAATTTTCCGAACATTTCATATTCATCATTTAAGCTGGTTTTAATGGTCTCAAAAGCTTCTTGCATTTGTTGCTTAGCTTCTATAATTTCTGGAGGCAGATTGTCTCTTCTTGGTTTTTTTCCAACACTTGGTCTTGATTTTGGCCTTTCTTCTGTTGCACTATCCTCAGTATCAAATCTGTTCTCATCTTCTTCACTGATCTGAAAAAAAAATATATTTACATTAATTACAGATGCCAGTTAATGACAAAGAGTGGTTGGAAAAAGAAGCGGAATTCCATGACATTTTTCCGCATTGCTTAGCTGCTATGGATGGAAAACATGTAGTTACTTTATCACCAATACACAGTGGAAGTGAATACTTTAATTACAAGCATACATTTAGTATTGTCCTCTTGGCTTTAGTGGACAGAAATTATCGCTTCATGTTTGCAGATGTCGGTTGCCAAGGAGAATTAGTGATGGAGGCGTCTTCCGAAATAGTTCATTATTTCGGACACTTGGAAATAATACTCTTAATTTACCAACTCATTCAACACTTCCCGGTTGTAGCGACCATGCCATGCCCTATGTGTTTGTGGCAGATAATGCCTTCCCACTACACACAAATATTATGAAACCGTACCCTGGTGATCATCAAGAAGGAAGTGCTAAAAGAATTTTTAACAGGCAATTATCAAGAGCCCGGATTATAGTTGAGAACGTATTTGGTGTGATGACAGCTGTATTTCGTGTGCTACGGAAACCAATCTCCCTTCAACCAGATCGTGCGTCGAATGTTGTTATGGCATGCGTATTACTGCACAATTTCTTGAGGAATAGTAGAACATCAAACAATTTCTATACGCCACCTGGCTTTATGGACTCAATTTTGGACGGAGAAGTAGTTCTAGGCACGTGGAGAAACGAACAACAAGCAGATGGTGCTTTGCGATCACTGCCGGCAGTCGCTAGGCGAAGTGCTCTTATGCCAATGCAAATAAGGGACAAATTTGCTGAATATTTTGCAACCCGTTACAATTAATAGAAACTAGATAAATAAGGAAAAGCTTGTTTTATTTACTTACCTGTGGAGTAGATATAGTAGGTTGGCACTCATACACAGGAGCAAGAAAACTGTTCATTGCCGAAAAGGCGAACCAATTTGTTTGGTAAACATCGACCGTGCCTGCTCCAGACTGCAATGATTTTTTATATTTATTTAGATGCGTTCTATAATATGCCATAAGCGATTTCATTTTTGCTTTTAGTTCCTCCAACGTAACAGTCCAGCTTAAATTAGCTTTAATTCTCACCCATGCATCGAAATTCAAATGTTTTTAAGCTATTGCATAGCTTTTATCGCGGGCCTAGTAGGCCAGCGCGGCGACCGAATGAAGAAATTTCTTAACGAAAATTACTGATTTTAAACTGATAATTACGTCTAAACGAGTACAGCTTACGATTCGAAAAAAAATATATGTTAAACAAGAACATTTTCCTAATATTCTTAGCTTTGAATATTTTAGATTTTGTTTATATTACATAGTGTAATTAATTTGTGAAATTAGGTCTAACCGAACACAAAAACGACTACTACGCAAATACTATCTGGCGTATTATTTAAAAACCTGCACCATTTTAAAGATAATTTAATTATCTATCTTTTTATCTACGATTTTTTTCGAATAATCTGTTTTTTTTTGCTTTATCGAATAAAAAATTCGTGCGCGGCGCTCTATCGGAAGACGTTTAAATTATTCCGAATCATTTGCTACCGCAGCCGCAAATGATTCGGAATAATTTCAACGTTTTCCGATAGAGCGCAGTTATCTGATATCAGAAAAAATAAAAAAATAAATTATTATAATTGCATAAGTTGTTAAAAATGCTATGCAATAGCTTTACCGCGGCAGTCCCCGAGTGCCACACGTATTTTTTTTTTCTTGTGGTTTGGCTCTTGAGGGTTCCATAAAACTGGTTCAGATTCATAATTTTGTATGAATTCTAATATCCTGTCATTATTCCAATCCATGATTAACACTTCCAGTGCTCAATATCTACTCACTCACTGAGTTTCGCCGCGAAATGAATTGAGCAGCCAAAGCGTACAAGTTTAAACACGTCCAAACCGCTAGGCGTCTCGCGGTCAACTAAAGCGCGCGAAAGTGTAGCCAAGCGCACGAACTTTGTCTCGATATAACCCTTTGATGTGCGGCATTTTACCGACAGAGGCGCGAAGGGCCTTCGATATGATTCGCGATAGGACGAATTCGTTGGCCAGACGTGTCGCGACAACGCAAATCTTCGCGTTATCGCGATAGTGTGGCCCCAGCATGACTGACAACCAGATTTCGCTAATCTGCCACCACCAATCAAATCGTCTTGCGGTGACGTTTGAGCGCTTAAAATACCTGAACGCGAGCTTTTGTCGGTTTATATTATCTTTGGTCGGTTTCAAAGATAATATTAGTAGACTTCACTGTCAGTGCTCAGCTGTCAGTCAGTGTACAGTCCACTGATATGTGCAGTCAGTTTTCCAAGTGCGCGGAGTCTTTAAATGTCTTCAATTAAACAACCACCCGTTAATTCCAAAATTTACCATACTTTTCGAATTATCATTAAATATCCCTAACAGCAAAGTCCCCGCTCTTTGCGTCAGCCATAGAAAGCTCTTCCGATTCAAGGACTTCATATACAGAAACTCTCTTCTCCCTGACTTCAGTCTTCCCTTTTTTGAGAGGTTCACTACCCTCAATATTATCCCCCAAACGGTATTGAGGAAAACCCCAGCGGGAGAACAAGCATCCCCGAGGTTGGGCATACGCTTTTATTCAGGGAAATTTTATTCAGGCGTATGCCCAACGGTGGGCGAATACGCGCTGATGAAGAAGAAGAATATTTTTTTGGAATGAGTACCATCTGCACCTTGCGTTTTTTAGTAAAATCCTAGTTGCCAAATCGTAGTACTACGTTGAACCTAATACGCTATATAATCAATGCTGACAGCCACTTTGGGATTCGAGTTGTTACACCTTGTATTCAGTGAACACTGAGAGATCTTATAAATAGGATAGAAAACGAATTTACCGCGTGAAATTTGTAGCACCCGACGTTTCGGTGACGTTGCAGCCGCCGTTGTCCAGGGTAGACGTGTCTACCCTGGACAACGGCGGATGCAACGTCACCGAAACGTCGGGTGCTACAAATTTCACGCGGTAAATTCGTTTTCTATCCTATTTATAATGTCAAACAACCGCGATAGTCTTCGATTTTATACTGAGAGATCTTGTTATGATGTAGATGGAGATGACTGTTCATGGCGTTTTAAACACGCCTATAGTACGTTTAGAGCGCCATCTACAGCATACACGGACAGCTCGAGCAGTTAGCCATTGAAAGACATACACGGACTGCTCGAGCAGTCGTCGTCAACTGCTCGATCGGTCACTGCCAACTGCTCGAGCAGTCGCGTTCAACCGCTCCAGCAGTTGACAATTTAGCTGCAGTCACGATATGGATTTTGAGGAAGAGGCACTACTGGTGCTGCTTTTGCCCAGTCGCAGACGACAAAGTAGAAAGCCAAAAAAATCTGGGTTCCTCCAATTTTGGTATGAGGACAACATGCACAATTTCATCACTTGTTTATGAAACTTAGAAGTGATGATGATTTTTTTTAAATTATTTTAGAATGTCTACTTACATCTTCGTTTGACGAATTAAATAATATATTGAAGGATAAAATTAAACACCAAGACACCGTTACAAGGAGAAGTATCACACTAAAAGAAAGACTAGCCGTAACACTGAGGTCGTAAAATAAATCATAATCTTAGGTAATTTTTTATTCCTCGAAATATTAGAGATAAAATCATCGAGTTCGCAGACGGTGACAGATGCGAGGCCGGGTGGAGGGATGACGGTCGCATGGGATAACTGCGCTAGAGCAGTCGACCGCTCGAGCAGTCCATGTATGGCAACTGCTCGACTGCACGATGAAATTTCATCATGCTGCCGACCGCCCGAATCGATCGCGACTGCTCGAGCAGTCTGTATATGCCGATGAATAGAAGATTGTAGTTCGCTATGTAGTCGCAGCTTGAAGCAGTCGGTACCGACTGCTTCAAGCAGTGTAGTCGGTACCGACTGCAGTCGGTACCGACTGCTTCAAGCTTCCTTACGCACGCGAAAATTGTAGCCGAGAAAACCGGTCCCTCTTCTTTGCTCTCCGTAGAGCGAGCCGAGCCGACTAAGGAATTCGTTTCCCGGCGGTAAGGACGATTTACAAAGGTGTCTTCGTACCACGTGTGACGTACGCTGCACGTGCGTGGACGGAGCACCACGTCCCGGAGGCAATCCGAGTGGCTCTTCTGCGTGGGCAGCGCATCCCTCTCGTGGCTATGACCGGGGCGTACAGGACGACGTCCACTCTCGCGCTACCTGTCATTGCGGGCGTCCTGCCCATCGATTTGGAGGTTTTAGAGCGTGCAGCGTTGGCGCGGTATCGTCGGGGAGAACCAGTGGTCTTTTATGGCCTCTCGGTTGACCAGGCGGGGTATCGAGCTGGGGAGTTTGCTCGCCTGATTCGTGCGGAATCCCTTCGTGGTTGGCAGGAGAGGTGGGACGCTGGCGACACGAGCCGCCTCACCCAATGCTTCTTTCCGTCGGTAGAGGCGAGAATGAAAAATGCGTGTTTACTGCGGTTTGATCACCATACCACCCAGCTGGTAGGGGGCCATGGAGAGTTCAAAGCCAAGCTGTCTGACTTTGGACTCTCCCGTGACCCCTGGTGCGTATGTGGGTATGGACTTCAAACGGCAGAACACGTCATTTGGATATGCCCAAAGCTCTCGACCGCACGGGATGAATTGGTGCGTGAGGTCGGCGCATGCGTCAAGCGCCTACCGATATGGTATGCGGATCTGGTCGAGAGTGGGCGTTGTTTCGGCGCGTTCCGATGCTTCGTGGAGAAGTGGGTTTCCCTTTGGGAGGAGTTGAGGCTTCCGGGAACCCCAGTTTTGGGGTCCCCCCCCCCCCCCCGACACCAGTGGCGTGATGCGGGGGCCACTTCCAGCCCGAAGTGCCCGTCTATGTGCCGTCCCCCAAACCGCCCCCGCGGGCGCGTCCCCTGCCTGAGGACCTTGGTTAGGCCGTCCCCCACGGATCAGCCCGCTCGGGATGATTCACATCATACGCAGATACGGCGATTAACAGTCGTCGACTCTCGTGTACCCGACGTTTCGGATGTCACTGCGGAGGAGCTCGACAAATCATCGGCTCTCTGTCGACTCGTAAGGCGCCCGGGATTGACCTTTTCACGGCGAGCATCGTCAAACGTGTCTTGGGGTTTGCCAGGTGGGAGGTGACGGTGCTTATGCAGAAATGTATAAGCGACGGTCACTTTCCCTCTTGCTGGAAAGCTGGTCTCCTACGTGTCATTCCCAAGGGTAATGCCAAACCACGGTCGGACACTAAAGCGTACAGGCCCATCACACTCCTGCCCATTCTGGGAAAAGTGCTGGAGGTGCTTGTGCGCGATCGCTTGGAGACGTCTTTGTCTCCCCAGAACGACCGACAGTTTGGATTTACCCGAGGGAGGTCCACTGAGGATGCCATCCTTTTTGCGAAAAACTGGACTCGCGATTTTGACGGTCGGTACGTCGTCGGGGTTTTCCTCGATATTTCGGGTGCCTTCGATAACGCGTGGTGGCCGCTTCAAGCAAGCTTCGTCTCAGACAGTGCCCGAACAATATCCTTAAGATAATCCGCAGCTATTTTTCCGACAGGTCCGTTACTCTTAAGTATGGACCGACGTCAGTGAGCATGGTTCCTTCTATGGGATGTCCGCAGGGGTCGGTGTTGGGTCCCAGTCTGTGGAATATCCTCTTCGATGATCTGCTCGCGTTGCCTTACCCGGAGGGGGTGCACCGTCAGCGCTTACGCTGACGATGCCCTCCTCCTGGTGGGCGGCAAGAGCCGCGCAGAGGTCGAGAGAAGGGCGGCCAGTTCGATGGACCTCATCCTAGGGTGGGGAAGGCGCAACAGGCTATCTTTCTCACCGGCCAAAACTCAGGCATTATTATTGAAGGGGCGTCTTCAGCGGAATCCACTGATCCGGGTCGGAGGGCGTTCTGTAGCTTTCCGGCGGTGCGTCCGCTACCTTGGGGTTTCGTTGGCGGCGTCCCTATCGTATCTGGGTCACGCGAGATCCGTGGCAACGAAATCGCGTAACATGTTTCTCTCTCCGTCGCGTTAGCAGGGCCGAGTGGGGCATTCGCTCCCCGGCCATAAAACTGCTGTACAAGTGTGTATTCGTTCCGCAAGTGTCTTATGCAGCGCGTGCTTGGGCGTGGCCCTCCATCTCGGAGGCCGCGCGTGTGGTTCTACTGCGCGGCCAGCGTGTCCCACTTGTGGCGATGACTGGCGCGTATCGAACGACCTCCTCTCTCGCTCTTCCCGTCATCGCTGGGATACTGCCGATTGATCTGGAGATTTTGGAGCGTGTGGCTAAGTCATGGTTACGCCGCGGGGAGCCCGTGGACTATTTCAGTCTGACGGTGAACCCGGCGGAAACCAGGTTTGTGGAGAGTACCCGCCTGATTCGGGCTGAGAGCCTGCGCGTCTGGCAGGAACGGTGGGATGCCGGCGGTACGGGCCGTCTCACCCATAGTTTCTTCCCGTCGGTGTCCGAGCGAATGAAAAATTATTTTCTACGGATTGACCACCGAGTCACGCAACTCATCGGGGGTCACGGTGAGTTTAGGGCCAAGCTATTTGGCTTTGGACTCAGTGACGATCCCTGGTGCCCGTGTGGCTCCGGTCGTCAGACCGCAGAACACGAAGTCGTATCATCACAAGTGCTGGAAGCGGACTGGTTCTCAGTTTCACAGGGAGCTTTTCGAAACGTTACGGTGTAGAGTTAGGCACAAAATAAAAGACTCTTTCAATTTGTACATGCACAATATTGAGACGTCTATCCGAGAAGATAGTTCACGCTTTTGGGAATATGTTCGTAGTCAGCGAACTGCTGGTGGGGTACCCCAGAATGTGGTCTATAATGAGGCTACATATTCGGGTGCTGCAGCCGCTGATGTATTTGCGAATTACTTCTCATCAGTGTTTCTACCGAACATACCGGCCTTAGACGCTGTCGCCGCTGAAGCGACTATTATGTCGAGTGACGCAAACTCTTCATGCGTCAACGTCCGCAGTGTCACTAAAGATGATATTCGGTTTGCAATACGCAAGCTGAAATCAGTCCGCACTATTGGACCTGATGGAGTTCCTCCTTATGTTATTAAAGCATGTTGTGAGTCTTTTATACAACCCCTGATGCATATATTTAACAGATCGTTAGAATCTGCAGTATACCCCTATAAGTGGAAGATATCTAGAGTAGCTCCAGTACCAAAAAGTGGCGATAAGGTGCAAGTTGATAATTACAGGCCGATTGCAGTCTTATCAGCCTTTCCCAAGCTTTTCGAGACCATTCTCCACCGAGAAATTTATGCCCAACTATGCGGTACACTATCGGATGCCCAACACGGGTTCCGTCCTAATCGTTCCACAACTACCAACCTATCCGTTTTTACAGATTATGTTACTGGTGAGTTGGATAGCACCTCAAGGGGACAAGTGGATGTCGTGTATTTGGATTTCAAGAAGGCCTTTGACAGAGTCGACAACGATGCGTTACTCCGAGAACTGGCTGCTGCTGGATTCTCGAGTAAACTGTTGAAACTTTTCGCAGATTACTTGGGGGGCCGCCAGCAATTCGTTAAATTTGGCAATTTTGAATCCAAACTATACAACACTCAATCGGGGGTTAGCCAAGGATCAAACTTGGGGCCTTTGTTATTCAACTTATTTGTTAATAATCTGAGTAAAGTAGTCACATCTGCACGTTCTCTAATGTTTGCTGATGACGTCAAATTGTTTTTATCAACTGGAAGTGCTGAGGCCTGCGAGCTCTTCCAGCGTGATATTGATGCAGTTTATGCATGGAGCCAAGCTCGTAACCTTCACTTCAATATTAACAAATGTGCAGTGACATACACAAGATCGCCTGATCATCTGATGTATGATTACTCCATCGCTGGATGTGTGCTTCCCAGAGTTACTGAAGTCAAGGACTTGGGAGTTTTTTTCGACCCCAAGTTAAACTTCAAGGAACATATTAGACAACTATTTACAACTTCTTTCAAGCTTCTAGGGTTTGTGATACGGCAATCCAAGCACTTCAATAATATTCGGGTTATGCGCACGTTGTACAACTCGATTGTTAGAAGTCGCATGGAAACGAATGCAGCTATTTGGAATCCGCATGAAGATACTTATACCCTCATGCTGGAAAAGGTACAGAAGTGTTTTTTGAGATTTCTGTACTTCAAGCAGTACGTATATTATCCATTTTTGTATCCGACTGCATTTATCACAGGCATGGTTGGCTATAATTCTCTCTGTCTCAGAAGAGAAATGCTGACCATGTCCTATGTTTTCAATCTAATTCGTGGTAAAACTGATAACCCTAGCTTACTAGCCAAGGTGGATCTACTCCGTGCTCGATCGCACCATCTTTTCGCGGAGCCGTTCTCGCGCACTAACCTTACGAGGTGGAACTTGTTGGCGCGTGCTTTGCGGCGCTTAAATGAAATTCACTCGATGGCACCAGATTTTGATATTTTTACCGCCAACCCTCACTTGTTTAAATTGCAAGCTATTAATTATTTATTCTTACATGATAGCTAGTATTATAAGTGTCATTCTATTTGTATAATTATGGTAATATCTTTATTAATTTTACTTCTCAATGCCTTGGTTTTACTGTTATGTTGATTAGTAATAAGTGAATAAACACAATAAATAAAAATAAAATAAAAATAAAAATCATTTGGACATGCCCTAAGCTGGACGCTGCACGGGCAAACATGATGGATGTGGTTGGTGCGTGCGTCGGCAGTCTGCCGATCTGGTATGCGGATCTCGTGGGTTGCGAGGTCTGCTACCGAGCGTTCCGGGAGTTTGTGGACCACTGGGTGTCAAACTGGGAGGATTTGAGGCAGCGGGGCTCTCCTCCTCTGGGGGAGGGCCTCCCCTCTTAACGGTGCTGTCCGGAGGCTGCTTCATCGCCCGAAGTCGCCCATTTTGTATTGTGACGTACCTAGCCGCCCCTGTGGGCGCGTGCCTTCTTGCAGGTTCTCCCGATGTAGATGCCCCCGACGGAACCGCTGCCGTTTGCAGCCGGAACCCGGGACTACTCAGTAGCACGGATTCACTATCTCATCGCCTACCATTCATTCTACTAAATAATCATATATATATATATATATATATATATATATATATATATATATATATATATATATATATATATATATATATATATATATATATATATATATATATATATATATATATATATATATATTGCTCTTCTCTACTCTGTTGATAACTTTAGTACGTAAGCTAAAACATGTATACTTTATAATGTTAGATAGTAAGTGAATTGTTGATATCTCTTTTCTATTATTAAATAAACGGTTCACGGGGTGCCGGAGGGGGTAGAAACCAGGAGAATCTTTCTCCATATCTCCGTTCGTCCACCCCTCACGTAATACCCTTCTGGTACGCGTGAGGTTGTCGATGCACGATATCCCGGGCAGATAAAACGACCCATGTCGTTAGAACTGCCCGGGTGGTGGGCGGGGCACCGCGTAGCCTAATAATAAAAAAAAGGCCGTCCCCCACGAGACCGCCCCATGACCCATACGTCTACATACCCCTCACCAGCCACTTAGACCCCCTGACATCCTGTCTGTGTTTGGTAGCCTGTCTTCTTTTATCTTCAATTATTATTATCTGTTTTTCTTTATAGCGTTTTTTTTAAATTATTATTTTTACTTCTATTTTTATTCTGTGATTGCATGCATTTCATTGTTAAAATTTTCAATTGTTAATTTCGCTTGTTTTTTTTTCTTAAAACTGAATAAATGGGTTCTCGGGGTGGTACGGGGGGGTGGCTACATTTCTTTACCCCCCGCGCGTATACCCTTCTGGTACGCGTCTTATCAACATCTTATCAACTTCTTCATTCAACAGCGCCAATCTAGCTGGAGACAATGGATAGTAACGCTGTTTTCTCAATGGATAGTAACGAAGATGATCTCCAGTATCAATAACCTGGGACAACAAATTAGTACGACCGAGACCTTTGACTTCTGAAGAAATTTTTTCAAAATTATTGATCATTCTGTCTGCTAGCGATCGCTGGTTTCCAGTCAATGAAGCAAAAGGCCGCAAGGCCCTCACTTCATTGACTCGATGCCAAACAATTGCATCGCAGGACTCAAACTTGACGAATTTTAATATTTCCGGAGCCAACTCAAATTCTCGGACAAAATCTATTCCCAAAATAAGGGAAGTACCTATATCAGGAGCTACAACAGCTCGAATAACCTGGCAACGATTATTGAATTTAAAAGGAAGAAACATAGACCCAATCGTCTTAACCGAACTTGCATTAGCAGTGGATAAAGTCACCAACGGAGACTTATTAAGAGTAAAACCCAAAACCTAATCTCATCCAATCGTTTTAAGAACTCGACCACACAGGAATCGCCGTCAAACGTAAAACCAAGATTTAATGGTTTGAGAATGCGTTCGTCCGAAATGACAAAGTTATTGTCCAAAGGAACTGGTTTCGTATCAACATGCTGTACATACGGAGCTGACGTCACTTCAGAATTTCTGCCCAAAGGAACCACCCCAGGACCAAGCAAATGCATAGCCGGACCTGACTTCTCACCCTCGTGTAATAAAATAGAAGGTATCGGAAGAGCTGCTGGAATTGGTAACGGGCTAGGCGAACGAGCTATATCTAAATATTTTTCTAACAGTACGATAATTTCCAAAACTTCATCCTTTAAATTATCTAATAATTTCTTGGAGTCTGAATTAGCAGGATTTATACGTGAAACTCTATGAAAGATATGTGCAGTTTTAGTGCTAATTCGTTTATATAAAAGTTTCTGTTTGGTACTTAAAAATTCTTCGATAAGTTCTTGAAGACATGAAAGTCTAATCTAACATTCTTGAAATTCTGAATCCGGATCTAAATCCGTTGAGGTAATTGACTCCGCGGGAAATTCCCTTAAGAGTGAATTAAACTGTTTCCTCATCGCTTCAACATTTGTTGGATTGACCTCGCGTATCGTAAACTCATAATCAAGTTCTGCCTTCACCAAATGTGACGCAGCATAATACACTAGAGCTGGTGAAGCCATCATGAAATTACATTCAAATACTCGTTAAACTAAATAACTCAAATAAAAAAATTTTTTTTTTTTAAATTAATTAATTTTTTTTTTTTTTTAAACTTGCGATTTGTTTCTTGGGCACCCTGTATACACTCCAAAAAAACTGCGCCGGACTGTCGAACTGTCGAACTGTCTCACCGTAATCTGTAAAATACAAGAAGTAATTTAAAAACCACCAACGTAAATATTTGAAAAGATGAAACTTTACAAAAACAATTTCAACAATAAATAAATGCTGTGAACAACACAATTTCAAATACATTCGATTTTATATCATTCGCTGGAAAGCTAATATACAATTTCAAATAAAAACGGTATTTTCCGTTTACACAATTTGTTCAAAAACCGTCAAGTAAAAAAAAAAAAAAAACACTGAATATAAATGTTTATTTGCGAAAACCAACCTCAAAGCTAGATTAATATCTAAGGCCCCACGTTGGGCGCCAAAATTTGTAACGAGAATATTGAAAGACTACTTTAGACAAGGCGCCACCTCCGTTTTTAAAGAAAAACGTGGAAAACTAAAAATTAAGGAAAATAAAAGATAGGAAAAGAAAGCGACCGAAAAAGTTACAAGACAAACAAAAAAAAATTAATCCAAACTCAGGGGGGGGGGGGTATTTTAACTTTGTTCTAATAATCTAGCCTAGAGGTAGGTTTTCCGCAAATAAAACAAATACAATCAGTGCAGAATTCTATATAATAAATTAAAAAAAATAACCGTTCACAGAAGAAAAAAAAGCTTTTTAGGTTACAATTAATATTTCAGATTTCGATCGAAAATCGTATGAATGTATAAAAAAAATATATGTTTTCTGGCCCGAGCCTACGCGCAAGGCATTTACGTTCAATAATCCACGAGGAAAAAAATGTGGTTTTCAAAAAAAAAAAACCGTAAACCCAAACGTGGAAACGGTGCTGGTGCTGACAGGTCGACACGCAAATTTGCGGCTTTATTAGGTGGAAACGGGAGGAATCTCCTTATTTTTTACGAGTTTTACAGGCGTGCCCAAGAAACTGGAACCAAAATGGAAAAAGATCGAGCTCATTCATGGCGATCGCGAAAGCATTCCAACAAATAAAGATGAAACAACGCTCACCTATGTTGACGGTTAATCACACTTTACATATTTTTATTCTGCACTGTTCTCCTGCCTTTTTTTTAAATCCACTTTCTGCCTGCCTCGGCGAAGCAGGAGCACCTGCCCCGCCCGGGCCTTGTTAAAACAAGAAATGAGATCTAACCGAACACGTTTGACAACTCATTATTACCAGAAACACGAATGTCTCTACTCTATGACAAAGAGTGTAGATTTACTTCCTAAAAATTTTAATAAAAGTAAAATTTTATGTAGCTTTTCTTTTTAATTAATATAAAAATTTATAGTTGACATTTATATATTTATTTATTTATTTTTAATAAATTTATTTCCATAATAGCAACATTAATGTCAGCTGACAGCTGTCAATGAAAATTTGGATGATTTAAAAAAAGCAACAATAAACAACATTTCGGAACATTAAAAGGTTATAGAAAACCCTGAGAAGTAACCTTTTATGATAATTCGTGACACAAGCGCGAAAAAAAAGGAATTTCTGTTACATCGTAGTAAAATACTGGTTTACAAATCGTAGTACGTCGTCACAGTATACAGCGACGTTGCGACTCCTAAGGGCTCGCCTATAGCAGCAACTCCGCCGATGCAGATATTCAAACATTTGAGAAATTTGCCAATCTCCACCCGCACGTAACGCCAACCAAAGGCGTTCGCCAAGACAAATCCATCTGCTTACGTCCCTCGCACCCTAACCCCACATCACCCTGCCGCTCAAGAGTGCGTATATGCGCATACTGTTCTAACTCGGTGTAATGTGACGTCATTGAGCAGTCTAATACGATATGACGATTCTAATAAAAGAGCAGGAGAGGTTTGACTAAGACGTATAATTTATTTCTAAAAGTGTTACGTCTATTTATTGTGTCTAGAGGGATCTCCCGAGTAGTATTCTTCGTACTTCGGATAGCTTTCGTAGCCCTTGCCGCAGTCGGCCGGTTGCTTTGGAAGCCCTTTTGCTTCCAGCTCGTTCGCACACTCCTTCTCCAACTTTTTCGAATTCACTTTCTTCATGTTTATTGTGGACAGATTCTGTGACAGTTCCTCTTCGGTCGGAGGGAATTTCCTACAAAAAAAAGAGTCAATTCAATAAATAAAATACAATAAAATACAAACGGAGCTGCCATGGAATTCACCGACCGAAAATCGGGCCCATCATATATAATTATTATACTTCTGGGAGGTGAAGGGTGGATTCTGGACTAACGACCGGCGGTGGTAGGTTTAGGACAGCTGTCTTGCCACATGTGAGCGTTCACCTTACCACCCATTCACTCCCCCTTCGAAGCCATAGAATTTGAGATGCAGAGATCGCGGTTTTAGATATTTTTTCTAGAAAGGAGTTGATTATTTTCCTGGAGAGACCAAGATCTTTAAAAAGGTGAAACAAAGATTTAGCTGGCAGGCCACGAGCGCCTACTTCCACCGCATGAAGGTGAACAGTAAAGCCGTTTCGGGTGACGGCATTTGCGAGGTCATGGTATTTATTTAATTTGTACTCGTGGTCTTTTGGGATATTTGATTCCCTTGGAACAGTTAATTCTACGATAAGGACCATCTTCCGAGATAGAGAGTAAAGAGTTATATTTGGACGCAGGGCTGTGCATCCGAGACTTTCAGGGAATTTATACTGCTTAGAGACCGAATCGACCTCCATAATCCAATCTGAAGCTTTCTCGATTATTGAGAAAGGTTTTGCAATGAGATGTTTTTTGCCTTTATAGCCGACCCGCACAAACTGTATTGGGGGTTTGAAGGATACTGTGGAACCCTTGTTGGCAAGAGCCACTGAGAGGCTAAGTACTTCGCGAATAACAGCAAGGACTTTGTCGTGGTGGTAAGTGCACCGTCCTTGATCCAAGGCCACCTTGCAGCCAGCTAGAATATGTCTAGCTGTGCAAGGGGTGTTGCTACAAAGGGGACATGAACTATCCTCGGCATAGCTCCATGGAATCATAGTTTATTTAGGAAATCATACCGTATTATTTAGGAAATCATACCGTTCGTTGTTTGGTAATAAATGTAATTTATAATACGATATGTTGGCAATATAGGAAGATCCCTTGAAGTTCTATGTGTGGAGTAGTCGCAAAATAAAATTGGACCAAGTAATAAAGAAAGAGCTCACGCATAAAAAATTAGAAGCTATTATGCTGGCAAAGATTGCAGAAATATCTAGTAAAGCTTCTATTCCTACTATCCAACATAAAGGATAAAGAGTAATGTTTGAAACATATCACCTCAAATACTAAAATCTTCTAAAAACCTATCTTAAAATACCCGAAAACAAAGTCCGAAGAGTTCCGCAGCACCAGCAAAGGTTTGTTTGACATTTGATCTTGCAAATATTAAGAACATCTCTAACTCTGAATGCATTTGTCCTATAGATAAAAATATTCCTACAGAAAAAAGCAGCTTTCTAATTGACTGGCCATTGACTAGGAAAATGGTCATTGGAAATGTAGATACAGTTTTGGAAGTAACTGTATGAGTATTCGCGCGAAATTGGAAAAAGTTTTTTTGCCTGCGGTATTAGTTTGATATAAAAAAAACTCGTTTCTTCCAAGTTACCTCTTGTTATCAATACCCAGTAGTTTTGTAAAAACCTCGAAAAAAAATCGAATTATCGCTAACACATCATGTCACCATCGATAGCGCAGGCGTTTTTTTTTTCGAATTTTGTGCAAAATTCGAAAAAAACTTTTCGCTTGCGGTGATATTTCCATATTTAAAAAAAATCTATTGTTTCAGGATACCTTTTGTTATCAAAACGCAAAGTGATAAAAAAAACCTCGAAAATAGTCCCATTTTTTTAATGTGGCAGATATGTTTTTTCACGACCATGTCATAATTTGTGTAATATCGCGAATTGTTATCAATATTAGAGAACTCGCGATATGTCGACTATATTCATGACACTTCCTCCGAAACAAAATGGCCGTGTTGTTGACATAATAAATGAAAACTTTGAATGCCTATATCTCGCTGATTTATTGAGACCGACAAAAGATTTGGAATCTGTGTGGCGAATATAGTCGGGTGACGTTTAAAAATCAAAAATCCAGGATAGGTTCCTATACTGCAGTTATACCGCTTTTTGTAATAAAATTTATGTAAAACGAGAAAAACAAGAAAAAATATCATGCATCGAATTTATTTCTTATCAAATACCCCATCAAATGTTTTAATGGTATAAATGCATTATAGGTACCTGTTCTACGTTGTTGATTTTGAAGCCACAGTAATATCACATTACACTGTGGTAATACTATTCACTGCTCTTTTAACTGCTTGACAGTGGCATTCCAAACGTAATAGAGGCAAGTCTCCTTTCCTATTTGGTTCTTCTCTGCTAAGTGAATTTTTTGCAGATGTCGTTATCGGGTATTAGTTTCGAAATTGGCGGTTGCGTGATTTTATCCTGTCAGACGATAAGATCGACGTTGGATGATGCAACGAGGTTTAGAGAAGAAGTTGGAACAGTCGAAGTTTATTTCTTTGATTGCTGCGAGCTTTGAAAATGGTTTACGGATATGTGGTTAAGAACCGGTCAGCATTGCCAGCAATGCATTTTCGGGGTGAACAATGAGCGGGTTTATTTATTATAATCAAATGTATTTATTATATCACAAGACAATCTCTTACAATCAATTCTGCTATAAAGTGTAAACATGTATGTGTGCATGTAACATGTGTGTTAAAATGCTAAAATTAAAATGCTATTTTATTAATTTTATCTTAGCCGAAATTGTGACCCAGCCGGGAATCGAACCCGGAACCACACAACGTAAGATCAGGTGACCTAATCACTATGCCGCCACGATCCGCGCCACCTGGGGTCGCGGAGGTAGAAACTGAATGCAGAGTGCCGGCACGCAGCGTCTACACCAGTTCCACTCCTATTTTCCCTATAAAAACAGTAAATGTAGCTGCTTAAACGCCGGGAAAACTATCGTCTATTGCCACGCGGTAAGAATTCGTTTTATTTTAATGAAAACTTGTATTAGCTACGCAAATTAATACGAAGTCGGAGCGTTCAGTTTTGAGTTACATAATTTAAAGTTGGTTAGTTTGGTCCGTTAGTTTCTAACCAGTTATTCGATTTGGAAAATAAATTAACTGGTCGGACGCCAACAATGCATATAGGCCCTTTGCGTCGTTCGAGAGATCCGCGCTTAACCGTTTCGGCCGGTCCCCATGTGTATTAGGGGAAGCGGGGGTATTCTTGAACACACTTTTATTTTGGCAAAAAAACTCACAAAAAAGTTAGTTTTATAAAAAGTTAGTTCAAGAAAAAAAAGGTGAGTAATATCTCTCAACTAACCTATAACTAAGTGTATATCAGAAGTTTTGCGTTGGCTACAAAAAATAAAAATAAATATGATATAATAATCGGAAAACTAGATAAAAGTATTAATAACAAAAAAACTAATTATTAAAATTAAATAAAGTCGCAGAGGAAAGGAAGGAGACGAAGAAAAAAATCGATCATAGAAGGAGGGGGGGGGGGGGGGAATTGGTTGTGTTATTGTTTTAGGTTTACGTTCTATTCAGTCTGCCCTTGAACGTGGTGATCCGCAACGACGAAGTATGAGAAAAAGTCGCTGCTGTGACAAATTATTGTCCTCTGATCTGAGGAGATGGCTGTGCACCGACAAAACAGTGCATCTTTCGGCGAGATAAAGCGACAAGCCTTTCGCGATGATTCCATGTATAATAAATAATGTTTGGTTCTGTCTCGCTTCCACATTAAGGAGCGTGTTTCCTCGATCATCTTAGGATGAGATTAACCCCTCCTATCGCGGGGTAAAAATTCAGCTGTCACATTTGCGCGCGACATTTTCGCGCGAAAATCTGCGCGAGTCGACGACTTTGATAAAATCGACCATAACTTGTAAACCACTATACGGATCATAAAAATAAAAATTGTAAAATGATCGCATTGAAATTTGACATATAAAACATTAAAACCCTACCTCGTAAAACAATTAAGATAATAATGAATAAATACTACAAAGTTGGCAAACTGGAAAAACTCGCCTATTTAATAATTTCGATGTTTTTATCACATAATACGAAAGTCTACGCATAAATTGTAGATACAGTTATGTTCTTTATTAAATGCTTTACCAAAACCATTATTTTGTTTTACTTCTTTGCATACAAAAATATTTAGTTATTCAGTCATAATAACCAAGAAAAATTTGACGTCTTCTCGCAAAATTTTATTTTTTTAATTTTATATTTGTGACTACTTAGGGTCTTTATTTATATGAAATTCTTTCATAATAACTTTTTCACTACACTACACTTCTTAGAAAATCACACCAGAACTGTCAGCTTTGTCTGATATTACAGAAAAATCCAAACTTTTGCGAGTCAGAGACGAAAATTTGGTATTAACTTTGACAGCTGATAATACAAAAGTGGATAAAGTTTTTCAAATATATTGTATCATGATATGCTTATTATATGTCCAATAACTAATTATTATACTCCTAAGAGTCACATTTCATAGAAAAACTATAGAAAATCACGCCCCAAATATGGTAATTCTTCCATACTAATTACGTAAACAAATAGGTATGCGCAATCGGCGATTTCGCGAATATCGATAAAATTAAGCGCAAGCGCCTGTCTGCAATATCGCGCGGCGCGTTCTTATTTGTTTAGGCAAATTATGAGTGTGATTTTCTAGTTTCTTCTATGAAATGTGACTGGAGTATAATAATTAGTTATTGGACATCTAATAAGCGTCAAGTTTTCAATACATTTGAAAAACTTCTAATCACTTTTGTATTGAGCCGTCGCATTTATTATGAAATCAAAGACTATCGCGGTTGTTTGACATTATAAATAGCTTTATAAACGAATTTACCGCGTGAACTTTGTAGCACCCGACGTTTCAGCGACGTGGCAGCCGCCGTTGTCCAGGGTAGACTGGACAGCGGCCGCTGCAACATCGCCGAAACGTCGGGTGCTACAAACTTCACGCGGTAAATTCGTTTATAATGCTATTTATAATGTCAAACAAACGCATTAAGTTTTTGATTTCATAATAATTGCCAAAGGCATTTATACAAAAGTGGTTAAAAAACGAATTTACCGCTTGAAGTTTGTAGCACCCGATGTTTCGGCGACGTTGCAGCCGCCGTTATCCAGAGTAGACTGGACAGCGGCCGCTGAAACATCGCCGAAACGTCGGGTGCTACAAACTTCACGCGGTAAATTCGTTTTAAAAGCTATTTATAATAATAACTAGCTGTTGCCCGCGGCTTCGCACGCGTTAAATTTGTGTTAAGATAGATCCCTTTTTCCCAGTCAAGTGGTAAGTTTTTGCGTGTAATATATAAAGGTATCTAACGTCCTTCTCTGTAGGTACTCCTGTCAATATGTACTTCATGATGATCAACTAAGTAATTAAGGCGTGAAGATGTGACGATCGCGGTGCTTGCGCTACGCATGTTATCGAGACAAATGATGAATTTATAATGAGGAACGTCCCGGAACCGTCGCGCGCGACTTCTATTTTGATTTTTAGGGTTATTTACCTTTTCTCACCCCCTAAGTGGTAGATTTTAGAAAAATATAAAACATGCATTTGCTTATTTGTTTATTATCATTTAAACCCCTTTTCTCCACATTAGGGGTTGAATAAAAAAAATACTAAATACGTATTTGCCTAAATGTTTATTAGAGTATACAATTTCCATCTAATATCGTTTCTCCATACAACTTTTAAACCCCTTTTCACGCCTTTAGGGGTTGAATTGTGAAAAAACGCGAAGGACGTATTTAATTATTTGTTTATTAGAGTTATCCTACAAAGTTTCAAAATAAAAAGTCCATCTAATATCGTTTCTCCATACAAACTTAAACACTCCTTTTTACGCCTTTAGGGGTGAAATTTCAAAAAAATACGAAACACATATTTGCTTAGATAGTTTTTAAAGTAATCCCCGTTTGGTTTTGAAACCCCGTTTCACCCCTTTAGGGGTTGAATTTTGAAAAAACCCAAAAGACATATTTGCTTATTTGTTTATTCGAGTAATCTTACAAAGTTTCGAATTAAAAAGTATATCTATATCGTTTTCCATACAAATTTCGAAACCCCTTATCACCCCTTTAGTTGTGGAATTTTGAGAAAATATGAAACACGTGTTTCCTTATTTATTTATTAGAGTGACCTTACAAAGTTTCGAAATAAAAAGTCCATCTAAAATCGTTTATCAATACAAACTTTAAAACCCCGTTTTACCCCTCTAAGGGCGAAATTTTGAAAAACCATAAAAGACCCATTTGTTTATTTGATTATGAGAGTAATATTACAAAGTTTTGATTTTAAAAAGTCTATCTGTATCGTTTCTCTTGTTGCCACGAATGCCGAATGGCGACGTTATGAAATGACAACTTCGTCGAATGCATTGATATGCTCTAGATCAGGAGTTACCAACCATCGACTGACTGTCACTACAGTATCATAAAATGCAAAGCTACATCAAAAGCTTTCCTTTCAATAATTATTTTTTCGCTGATGGAGAAGCGGGTGAAGGAAAAAAGGTACAAGGTAAGATAATGGACATATATTCATATAGGCTATCAGTGATGCTACTGCCAAGACTGCTGAAGAGTCAATAATCAATAGAACAAGTGTCTAAAAAATGGTGTTCGCAATATTAAAATAAAATCACTGTTTAAAAATGAAACATTTTGTATATTTATATTGATATTTTATAACACTATACAAACAGCTATTTGAGCATTATATATTGAAAGTTCCAATTCTGTCTTTACAGCCTTAGCTTAATGAATCTGAACAGTACGAAGGACTTAAGATATCTATGTTTATTATAATTAAAATAATCTAAAACAGAATGGTAATATTACAGGATTCTGTAACTACCTTTTAAGGGATCATTTCTACGCAATTTCTAGTACTTTAATCTATGTACTAACTAGCTGACCCGGCAAACTTCGTACCGCTTAACAGTCAATGAATGTCGTTTAACAGATTAGCTGAACTGAATTTTATGAAAGTAATACAATGAATACAAAATAAATATTAAGTTCACTACTTTATTAAGACAATAACAAAAAAGAAATATTAAAGTACAAAAATTAAGTATATCAATCGCGTGTCAGCAAGACATGATTGAATTAAACTATTTATATATTGTGCAGCAAGGGATGCACTCGGTTTAATTCTCTTCATTGAAGCACCTTGTGATATACGACTATTTTATTTTTTTATCAGGCGCAATGACAAATAAAGCGGATGATTTGCCGACACGTGAACATGTCACGCACAACTGACCATGAGAAAACACGGATTTACATTTTGTATGGGAAAATGTTTTTTCTTTTATTTTAATTTTTCGTTTACTTTCCAATTTTCGTTTTTAATAGTTATACTGCTATTCGGGACGGAGACAAATACTACAAATCAAAAACCATGAAAATCGGTCTAGCCGTTCTCGTGTTCGAACAAACCCGACTTTGTTTTATATATATATATATATATATATATATATATATATATATATATATATATATATATATATATATATATATATATATATATATATATATATATATATATATATATATATATATATATATATATATATATATATATATATATATATATATATATATATATATATATATATATATATATTTATATATATATATATATATATATATATATATATATATATATATATATATATATATATATATATATATATATATATATATATATATATATATATATATATATATATATATATATATATATATATATATATATATATATATATATATATATATATATATATATATATATATATATATATATATATAGATATTATAGCTATAACGATCTAAAACATAATGGTAATCTTTTAGGATTCTATATCTACATTTTAAGGGGGGTATTCTGGTCTTCTTGGATAATAAAGGAATTTGAGATAATCGTTTTTTTCCTGTGCATATTTTCAAAGTTTAAACCTTTTAGAATATGTCCTCAAGGGTCCTCCTGTAAGAATATGTCCATACAAATTGTATAACTTTAGGGGTTGAATTTTGAAAAACCACGAAAGACGTATTTTCTTACTTTTTTATTAGAGTAATCCTTCGAATTTTCGAAAAAAAAAGCACATCTAAAGTTGTTTATTCATACAAAGTGTGGAACCCTGTTTCACCCCTTTAGGGGTAGAATTAAAAAAAAAATAAACACCTATTTTCTTATTTGTTTGATAGAGTAACCTTACAAAGTTTCGAATTAAAAAGACCATCAATAACGTTTCTTCATAATAATTTTATAACCCCTTTCCACCCCTTTAGAGGTTGAATTTTGGAAAAACCACGAAAAACGCATTTTGTTATTGTTTTATTAGAGTACTCCTACAGGAATTCGAAATTAAAACCACGTCTAATATTGTTCATTCATATAAATTTTGAAACCCCGTTTCACCCCTTTAGGGGTTGAACTTTGAAAAAACATGAAATATCTATTTTATTATTTGTTTATTAGAGTAATCTTACAAAGTTACGAATTAAAAAGTACATCTATATCGTTTCTCCATAAAAAAATCGAAAACCCTTTTCACCCCTTTAGGGGCTGAATTTTGAAAATATATGATACACGTGTTTCCTTATTTATTTATTAGAGTAATCTTACAAAGTTTCGAAATAAAAAGCACATCTAATATTGTTCATTCATACAAATTTTGAAACCCCGTTTCACCCCTTTAGAGGTTGAATTTTGAAAAACATGAAACACCTGTTTTCTTATTTGTTTATTAGAGTAATCTTACAAAGTTTCGAATTAAAAAGTACATCTACATCGTTTCTTCATAAAAAAAAACTAAACCCTTTTTCACCCCTTTAGGGGTTGAATTTTGAAAAACATGAAACACCTGTTTTCTTATTTGTTTATTAGAGTAATCTTACAAAGTTTCGAAATAAAAAGTCTATCTAAAATCGTTTATCCATACAAACATTAAACCCCCGTATTACCCCTTTAGGGGAGGAATTTTGAAAAACCATAAAACACCTACTTGATTATTTGTTTATAAGAGTAATCTTAAAAAGTTTCGAATTAAAAAGTACATCTATATCGATTTTCCATACAAACTTTGGAACCCCTTTTCACCCCTTTAGGGGTTGAATTTTGAAAAAATATGATACACGTGTTACCTTATTTATTTATTAGAGTAATCTTACAAAGTTTCGAAATAAAAAGCACATCTAATATTGTTCATTCATACAAATTTTGAAATCCCGTTTCACCCCTTTAGGGGTTGAATTTTGAAAAAACATGAAACACCTGTTTTCCTATTTGTTTATTAGAGTAATCTTACAAAGTTTCAAATGAAGAAGTACATCTATATCGTTTCATCATAAAAAAAATGGAAACCCTTTTTCACCCCTTTAGGGGTTGAATTTTCAAAAAATATGAAACACGTGTTTCCTTATTTATTTATTAGAGTAATCTTACAAACTTTCGAAATAAAAAGTCTATCTAAAATCGTTTATCCATACAAACTTTAAACCCCGGATTACCCCATTAGGGGCGGAATTTTGAAAAACCATAAAACACCTATTTGATTATTTGTTTATAAGAGTAATCTTAAAAAGTTTCGAATTAAAAAGTACATCTATATCGATTTTCCATACAAACTTTGGAACCCCTTTTCACCCCTGTAGGGGTTGAATTTTGAAAAAATATGATACACGTGTTACCTTATTTATTTATTAGAGTAATCTTACAAAGTTTCGAAATATAAAGCACATCTAATATTGTGCATTCATACAAATTTTGAAACCCCGTTTCACCCCTTTAGGGGTTGAATTTTGAAAAAACATGAAACACTTGTTTTCTTATTTGCTTATTAGAGTAATCTTACAAAGTTTCGAATTAAAAAGTACATCTATATCGTTTCTTCATAAAAAAAATCGAAACCCTTTTTCACCCCTTTAGGGGTTGAATTTTTAAAAAATATGAAAAACGTGTTTCCTTATTTATTTATTAAAGTAATCTTACAAACTTTCGAAATAAAAAGTCCAACTAAAATTGTTTATCCATACAAACTTTGAAACCCTGTTTCACCCCTTTAAGGGTAGAATTTTGAAAAAACATGAAACACCTATTTCCTTATTTGTTTATTAGAGTAGTCTTTCAAAGTTTCGAATTAAAAAGTACATCTATATAGGTTTTCCATACAAACTGTGAAACCCCTTTTCACCCCTTTAGGGGTTGAATTTCGAAAAATCCGCCCTTAGTGAGCGTTTGCGTCCTAAAAGGAACCTATGTTAAAAATTTCAGCTTCCTAGGTCTAAGGGTTAGGGCTGGGCGTTGATGAGTCAGTCAGTGAATGAATGAATGAATGAGTGAATCGGAACTTCTCTTTTTATATATGAGATTATTATTTTTATTAAAAAATCCTAGATGAAACTCAACAAACCAATTTTATTTTTATTTACTAAATTTCCAGTACAAAATTTTATAGTAATAACCGACTTTTGATAAAAATAAAACAAACATGTAATACAAAATAAACAAATAAAACAATTGTACCGACTAAAATAAAAACTTTCATCAGTTGGATTAGGTATACATGTATTGGTTTCTTTATATACAAAGGAAACATAGAAAAATTTGACAAAAAAAATCTAAGTGAAAAAAGTTGACAAGATTGGATTTTATCAATTATATTTTATGCGACTTATGCTTTCAATTTTTTTATTGGTACTAAATTTCCAGTACAAAATAGTACATGCACGTTTAAAAATTGCCACATTTGATAAAAACTTATAATGTATCACAAAAAATACATCATGTTACATCACAGCGTGATTACGTATGAATAAAAAAAATAGAATACAAACGAAACATAGAAAAATATAAACAATTAAATAATCGCGGGGTATCGGCTTATTCAACGGTAGTGAGTAGTGAGCGACGGCGGCAACTTGTGGCTTGCCAATGCAAACATGCTGTACACTGAGAAAAATATAACGCTGTAATACACGGAAATACGCATGTTTCAACAAGGATTACGTATATTTCATTAGGTGCGACTTTGGGATCTCGCTTCTAACATGGCAGCATGTAGTAGTATACGTACGGTTAGTCGGACACATGAATCATGTTGAAATATAATGATACATATAATCGAGTAATGGAGTTTCATCAAAACTCCTTGTAATTCAACAAAATTTCGAGTGAAACATCGTTATTCTATATATAACAGTAATGTAAGAATCAATCTAATATTTTTCTCAGTGTGAGTCATACAGTTTATCAGTTGGTACATAAAATTATACCTAATGATGAAATACAGTTTTTACCAAGTATCAGAGTTGGATAACTTTTAGTTTGTATCGAGCACCGAGCCAACACCCCCCTCCCCCCTCAAATTCTACAGATCCAATCAATCATCACACATCCATCCATCCATCGTACTGAAATAATGATACTATAGGTAAACTAATGTCAACTATTTTTATAAAAATCACGATAAAACAGAGAATCAGCCTATGGCATTGTATGGAATTCCTTGAAACAAGGGGGTTCCAAACACAGTGGCATTTGGCACTTCTCACACTGGAACCTGGTTCTTGGTACAATCTTACCTGGTACTCGAGGACGACGTACTTTGCACCAGATACATTGAATTCGCGGAGCACTACCTGCAGCATTGGCCGGTATTAGCTCATGGTAATATCCATAGGCTGTAAAACGTACAGCTGGTAAGTGAACGTCTCTGGTTGGTCGTACATGACTTGCTCGAAGAGGGACATGAGCTAAATGCTGCTCCATAATCTCTTCAATCAAATTTAATCGAAAGTCCTTGTGAGAAATCATTCTCTTCTCGGGAAAACACTTTCTGAAGACAATGCAACTGTTTAATACAGATACATTGAGCAGTCTCTTGAATAGTTTCTTGTACCACTTTATATTTTTTTTAGTTTCAACCAGGAAAGGCTCTAGCTGTTGATCCTTCTTGTCAACGCCACCCATTTTGAGGTTGTAGTCGGCAATAAGCGCCGGTGTATAGTGTGATGGACGTCCAGGTCTAGGTACCGTCTATTTGTAGAGACTCAGTGGTATGGTATGTTGACGTCATGTAAACCTGGTTCTTATCTTGGTAAGACATCACAACAACATCCCCGGAATGCCGTGCTAGACAAGTGCCTTGATCAACCTTTGCCAGTTGGAGCAGTGCAGGCAAGTTTTTGCGCGATTTACGCAAAGTGCCAACACAATCTGTTTTGTTGCGCTTCAGAAACCTCGATAACATAGGCGAATTGAACCAATTATCCATGTACAAAATATAGCCTTTGTTTAGAAGAGGCTTCATGAGGCGTGCGACAATCTCGGTGCTCTTTGGGAGCGGAGATTGATCAGAGTGATTTTTACCCGTATAAATATGAAACGACCACAGGTAACCAGTAGCCGATTCGCAAATTTCAAATGTTTTAATGCCGAATTTAGCGGATTTACTTTTAATGAACTGCTTGAAGAGCAGGTTACCTTTCCATAACAGCAACGACTCATCCAATGATATGTCTTGTTCCATCACGTAAGCAGTTTGAAACTTTTCGTTGAAGTGGTCAACTAATGGACCAAGACAGAAAGTCCTGGATGAGTCGGGCGTGCGGGTAGACTTGTCTACAAAATGAAGGGCTCCGTTTAAATACCAAAAACGGTCTTTTGATATTAGATTTCTAAAGACGGGGAATTTCAACAGGGGATGATTTGAAAATTTATCATTTTGTGATGGCATCCTAACGATGCCACTCATAAGGTAAAATGCAAGAAGTATCATTATTTCATTCACATTCGTCACATACCAATCTCTAGCAAACCTTTCCGAAGCAGCCGACAGTTCTATAGCATACCGATTAGTTTCCTGCACAATATGCTCCAGAATTCGATCGTCCCAAAAAGAGCGGAACGCCTCATATTCACTTTGAACCTGAACGGTAGGACCAGCGCGACAATGAAATTCCTCCCGGCGGCCCCTAAAAGTATCCATAGGGAACCACTGGAATTGCATTGCCGTTCTATCTCCTTCGAACAGTTCCCGCGATATGATGGATTCCGCATCTACCGACAACTCGTTCTCGTCGCTTTCGTTCGCATTCGTGCCGACGTCCCGCTGCCGCAATAACCTCGCTGTCTCCCTACCGCGACGATCACGACAAACCTTCTCCGCCTTATCCACTAACTCTTTCAATGCCGCGGGGATGTCTTCATCGTTCTTACATACTTCAACAAGCGGATCACCTCGACACCAGACAGTCTCACCGAGCACAGCTCTGGTGGCGGCGTGCCGGCCGCCTTTAGACGCCCTCGACCCCGCCGCCGCTCGCCCCCGTCGTCCCCCGCCGGCTGCCCGCCCCCGCCGCCCGGCGCCCGCCGCTCCCCCCCGTGCGCCGGCTCTCAAGCGCCGGCCGCCCGCTGCTCTCCCCTGGACTCGCCCCGCCCCGAAAGCTTTTCAAGTATTGACATTTCAAAAAATTAACAAAACCTACATTCGTCCTCTGATTGAGTATGGTTTTCAAATCTGGAATCCATATTTTGCCAAGGACATCGACCCGCTTGAAAGTACACAACGTAGAGCGACAAAACTGCCAAAAACCTTAAGAAAAACACCCTATAAACGTAGATTAAAAATCCTCAAACTGACAACTCTGGAGCGACGGAGACGCAGAGGAGATCTCATAGAGACATACAAAATACTGAGGCAACACTATGACTGCCCAGAGTTGGAAAGCATGTTTGTGTTCAATTCAAACCGTCACATAAGAGGTCACAGACTGAAACCGCCGAGCGACCAAGATGCCAATGGGGTTCAAAAATCTGGAATACGCAGAACGACTCCGCAGATTGCAGCTGCCTACACTTAAGGATCGTCGGACCAGGGGTGACCTCATTGAAACATATAAGATCCTCAACGGATGCTACAATTGCCCCGAATTGTCTTCTATCTTCGAGAGAAACTACAAGCATCATCTGCGAGGACACAATTTTAAGCTGGAGAAAACGCGATTCCACATGAATCCCAGGAAACATTTCCTGACCAACCGGATTGTGGACCAGTGGAGAAGTGGTTGAAGCGAGTAGTTCAACATGTTCAAAAATAGACTAGACGGACACCTTAAACAGAAATTGTAGTTGTACTCCGTTTCATATTCAGACATATCAGCAATCTTGCTGCCTGTCTGTAAATGTAATAATAATAATAATCATAATAAACTCAACGTTACGAGCTTTTCGATTGAAGCAAGAAAGCACTTCCTGACAAACAGAATCGTGAACAGCTGGAATAAACTGCCCGAAGAAGTTATTGAAGCACCAACCATAAACGCATTCAAAAATAGGCTTGATATATATTTAAAAAATGATATATATAAAAATAAATAAACAGCAACACCAGTGAATTGCATAAATATTAACACATCAGCGTTAAGCTGCTAGTCCATCAACTAATAATAATAATAATAATAATACTTCTCAGGTCCTGTCTAAATTTCAATAAATTTGTTTGTGATCGTTTTGTGAATTTCTGAAAACTTACTGGATGGTGTAAACAAAGTAAAAATAAGATAACCTTTAACTGGTGACGTGCGTTATAGTGCGCTTATATATATTAGTGCGATTGATCGTTTTAATTCAAAATATCATTAGAAGGGTTTTTTAAAAATAATTTTCATGGCGTGTTGAATAATTTCACCTGTTTATGTGTATGGCTTATTGCCCCTAAGGGAAATAATCGATATTCATATAATAATATTATTATATCAATCCCATATTATCATATTATTATTCCTCAAGTAAAAATCGAATAAAATGATCCGATACCAAAAGTACTCGTTATCGCATGAAAAGTATTCGATGCTTTACTTATTGAATTGAATGAACTCTACAGAATAGACATTTCAAACTGTTTCGTAATACCTCGTCAGAGTCAGTGTGTTTCTTCGGGTTTCGTTGGGTTATTTATGTGTATGGCTTATTACCCCTAAGGGAAATAATCGATATTCATATAATAATATTATTATATCAATCCCATATTATCATATTCCTCAAGTAAAAATCGAATAAAATGATCCGATACCAAAAGTACTCGTTATCGCATGAAAAGTATTCGACGCTTTACTTATTGAATTGAATGAACTCTACAGAAGTGACATTTCAAACTGTTTCGCAATACCTCGTCAGATTCAGTGTGTTTCTTCGGGTTTCGTTGGGTTAGTTAGTGCGGATTTTGCTGGTAATATAGCAGTTTTCTTGGAATTATTGCAGTATAGGTACCTTTCTCAGAAATCGAAAAAACAAAGAAATACTACTAGGTTAGATCATTGTAATGCTAAATGTGAAAGAAAAAAGCTTCGGACGCGTAAATTTTCGAAACCAAATTTACATACAAAAAAAAAAAAAATTTTTTTTTACCTCAGTTTTTAAGGTTGTTTTAAAAAAACCTAACCTAACCTAACCTAACCTACCGCCAAATAGGTGTTTATGTATTTTTAAAAAAAAACTACCGAAATGTATGGGTTTGGCGCTTTTTTGAATGCCTATATCTCGCTTATTTATTGAGACCGAATAAATATTATTGCAGATTCGGAATCAGCGTGGTGAATATAGTCTGGTGACGTTAAAAAATCAACAATCTAGAAGAGGTACCTATACTGCAATAATACCCTCATCTTACGTAACGTTGTTCATTTCGGTGATATATTTGCAGGTTAACAACTAAATAACCCCGAAATGTTGGGGAGAAAGCTAATCGAGCAAACGGGAACGTGGGTGCCTTCGCTGATGGCTTACGGCACCGCGGGAACGCTAGGCCTGCTCTATTTCACAGACTGGAAGGCGGTGCTAAGATACATGCCCATCTACGGCAGCAAATATCAACCTGAAGAAGAATCGAAGTAAACGAATCGATATGCCATTGAACGTCTAATCTCTTCACTGCTGTCGCTCCCATTATTTTCTATTTATCGTCTAGCATTATTTTACTTGTTTTGCGAGAATAAATTACTTTAGTGTTCTCTTGACTTTCAATGGTAATGCAATAAAGGTAGAGACAAATGCATTATGACATCTGGACCCTTAAAATTTGCATGAAAACTGATGTCTTAGAAACATACTTATCATATGCAACGCTGTCATGCAAGGTCCACCTGCAATTTCGAGATCGGCATGGGAAGGTGGAGAGAATAGGTAAGCTGTCCCTCGCTGTGCATTGCGATACAATTTTATGCCATTAGGAAAAAACATCGATTTTTTGTAATTTTGGACTTATTAGTCTATGCAAGGTTGTCTATGCAAGTCTGCCGTCGATCTGCGGAATAATTTCCGCAATGCGCGGGGTTGTATAAATATTGCGGAATTGCATAAATATGAACACGTCAGCGTTAAGCTGCTAGTCCATCAACTAATAATAATAATAATAATAATACTTCTCAGGTCCTGTCTAAATTTCAATAAATTTGTTTGTGAACGTTTTGTGAATTTCTGAAAACTTACTGGATGGTGTAAACAAAGTAAAAATAAGATAACCTTTAACTGGTGACTAGCGTTATAGTGCGCTTATATAGGAGTGCGATTTGATCGTTTTAAAACGTTGTCAATGAAAGCTTATTTATCAGTACCTATAGTTAAGAATAAAAGTATAAAAGCTTTCATTAAAATGCTTTGTTCCGAGCCAACCCTGGGTTGAATGCGTCTACAAAATTTCGTTTCTTCGTTTCATTTATAAATATATATATATATATATATATATATATATATATATATATATATATATATATATATATATATATATATATATATATATATATATATATATATATATATATATATATATATATATATATATATATATATATATATATATATATATATATATATATATATATATATATATATATATATATATATATATATATATATATATATATATATATATATATATATATATATAAATAAATATATATATATATATATATATATATATATATATATATATATATATATATATATATATATATATATATATATATATATATATATATATATATATATATATATATATATATATATATATATATATATATATATATTTTAAATTATTTTCAATAATATATAAAATTAGATTCATGAAAAGTTACTTATCTGGGGTCCTGGTGGACCAGAAACATTTAAACCATAGTTAATGTCCTCTTTAAATACTTAGGGCAGCGGCACCTGTTTCCGCAATTGATAACCTATGATGTTCTTAGTTATTGCAGCCGAATTACTGTATGCCCTTGGATGTAATACGTATAGGAGGATGGTTTCTGTAACAGAAATGGATGTTAGTAACTTATTTTAGAAGAAATTATATGATTGAGAATATTTCGACACTAGTCGTATTCATCTCTATGTGTAATACGGTCGATCACGTTGTAAAACATGTCCTTTATTAGATCGAAGCATTTATTTTACTAGTCCTAACACTCCCAACAGTTACAGAGTTCCTTTTAATAGTAGTTGCATTTCAAAAAATATTGTATATCAATTACTTTGCCAGACCTGCAATGCATTTTATATTGGGGAAACAACTACACCTCTTAGCATTAGGTTAAATAATCACAGGGCCAGCGTAGGCAATGAAAGTCAACTTCCAATAGCATTGCATGCTAAGGCACACAATTTAACTTTTGATAATTGTTTTAAAGTAAAAATTATTAAGTGCCTTGGCGATAACGCTAAAGAAAGAGACGTTAAGTCTTGGGAGTTGGCTTTTATAAATATTTTAGGCGCTTGCAAGGGTCCCGGTCTGAATAGGCAAAATTAATACAGTAATTATATTTGTTCAGACATATTCATTAAAAGCTTATTAATATTTTTCATTTAAAAATCATTATTAATAATGTTTTTCAAGGTCGGTTATAGTGCATTTATAACGATATTGCAAAATATTATTAACCCATTTCTCTATGTTCAGTTTTTTTTAAATTTAAATTTTGAAAAAATTGTTCTATCAGAAATACATAGAGATGAATACGACTAGTGTCGAAATATTCTCAATCATATAATTTCTTCTAAAATAAGTTACTAACATCCATTTCTGTTACAGAAACCATCCTCCTATACGTATTACATCCAAGGGCATACAGTAATTCGGCTGCAATAACTAAGAACATCATAGGTTATCAATTGCGGAAACAGGTGCCGCTGCCCTAAGTATTTAAAGAGGACATTAACTATCGTTTAAATGTTTCTGGTCCACCAGGACCCCAGATAAGTAACTTTTCATGAATCTAATTTTATATATTATTGAAAATAATTTTAAAAAAATTTACACACTTAAAATATCAATATATATATATATATATATATATATATATATATATATATATATATATATATATATATATATATATATATATATATATATATATATATATATATATATATATATATATATATATATATATATATATATATATATATATATATATATATATATATATATATATATATATATATATATATATAAAACCAAGTCGGGTTTGTTCGAACACTTATAACTCGAGAACGGCTGAACCGATTTTCATGGTTTTTGATTTGTTGTATTTGTCTCCGTCCCGAATGGCAAAAATTAAAGAAAAGAAAAAACATTAGTGGCATGAAGCCACTAATTATCCAACTGAACTTTTAAACTCCTTGGATGTGCCTGGTTTACCAACCGCACAATTTACAACTGAAGGCGGGCTCGGTAGTCATCATGCTTCAAAATCTAAACCAACTAAAACTATGCAATGGAGCGCGTTTGGTGATAAGAAAACTGATGAGTAATGTGAGTCACGCGACGATACTCAAAGGAAAATTTAAAGATGAGTTAGTTCTCATTCCGAGGATTCCAATGATCCCAACGGATATGCCCTTTGAGTTTAAACGAATTCAGTTTCCGATTCGTCTTGCCTTCGCCATGACGATTAACAAATCACAAGGCCAATCCTTGACTGTTAATGGTCTCAACTTAAAAAATCCATGTTTTCCTCAAGGTCAGTTGTTCGTAGCATGTTCAAGTGTCGGTAAATCATTAACTTTATTTGTTCTTGCGCCTGATAAAAAAACAAAAAAATGTCGTATATCACAAGGTGCTTCAATGAAGAGAATTAAACCGAGTGCATCCCATGCTGCACAATATGTTCATAGTTTAATTCAATTATGTCTTGCTAAGACGCGATTAATATACTTATTTTTTGTATGTTTATATTTCTTTTTGTTTTATTATCTTAATACAGTAGTGAACTTAATATTTATTTTGTATTCATTGTATTACTTTCATAAAATCATAAATTAAGTTCAGCTAATCTGTAACACGACATCCATTGACTGTTAGGCGGAACAAAGTTCGCCGGGTCAGCTAGTATAGAGTATAAATAAGAGTGTGCAGTTAGTCAAATCTTAAGAAGTAAGAGATTTGATAATTTCTTTAAGTTCTTGGAATCATTAAATATGTCTATAGGTACTTTACATATGGTATTAAAATCACGACACTGTCTTGTGAGAGGTCTATTTGATATTGGAGGAGACTATAATCAATCGTAAAGCCACTCATCATTAGTTTGCTCCTTTTTTTATTTTTAGAAAGCATCATCATCAGCCAGTAGATGTCCACTGTCTCCTTGTCGAAGTTGGGTCTGCCTAGTTGGATCATCTGACCCAAATAAACATTTATTTCCTAGTAAATAAACTTTTTATTTAAAATGGCAAAAACACCACTGGGTTCAAGAAACTGCCCGCTAATGCATGCGTTTTTTAGCCGAAGTCTTTTATCGGCGTCTTTTCCATGGCTTCGAGAATTGAGCTTGACCTTTCTGGCAGCTGTGTGCAGAAGGGCTCTCTCCTCTTTGCTGAAGTCGTTTGAAAAGATGAGATCCGTCACCGAGGAGGTGTGACTCGAGGCGAACCGCTGTAGAAGACTTCGAGCCACCTGGTTGAACTGTCGGTCACCGGATTTCGAACCATCGCTGCCGAGACCCGCTCGATGGACCTTAGAAAAAATTGCAAAATCTCTAAAACAATATAGTGAAATTATTAAGCTATTGCATAGCTTTTATCGCGGGCCTAGGCCAGCGCGGCAACCGAATGAAGAAATTTGTTAACGAAAATTAATGATTTTAAACTGATAATTACGTCTAAACGAGTACTGCTTACGATTCAAAAAAAATATATGTTAAACAAGAACATTTTCCCAATATTCTTAGCTTTGAATATTTTAGATTTTGTTTAAATTACATAGTGTAATTAAATTGCGAAATTAGGTCTAACCGAACACAAAAACGACTACTACGCAAATACTATCTGGCGTATTATTATGAAACCTGCACCATTTTAAAGATAATTTAATTATCTATCTTTTTATTTACGATTTTTTTTCGAATTATCCGGTTTTTTCGCTTTATCGAATAAAAAATTCGTGCGCGGCGCTCTATCGGAAGACGTTTAAATTATTCCGAATCATTTGCTTCCGCAGCCGCAAATGATTCGGAATAATTGCAACGTTTTCCGATAGAGCGCAGTTATCTGATATCAGAAAAAATAAAATAAATAAATAAATATTATTGCATAAGTTGTTAAAAATGCTATGCAATAGCTTTACCGCGGCAGTCCCCGAGTGCCACACGTATTTTTATTTTTATTATTATTATTTCAATTTCAAATTATTTATTTATTTCCAAAAAAATAACACAGCTATTTACTAGCTAGTTTTTAGGTAGTATAATTGCAGAGATATCATGAAATTAGTAACGCGTGCAAGTACCTAGAAATACCTGGCAGGCGGCGGCTGCGGCTGCTGGCCCAGCAAAGTCAGCGTTCATAGGAAGGCGGTGCGGGTGGTGATGAACAGGACGTGTATCTACGAGATAGGTAGTGTGCATCTGAGGGGACGTCTTGCACTATATATCTAAAGGTTGCGGAGGTGGTTGCGGACCTTACGGCGACTACTCTTGAAATGACCATCGGCCATCCGATTCTGGGTAAAGAGCCGGGCAAAGGATGCCGTGGTCCGCGATAGATTCGATAAACACCATTTCACCGCTTCGTAAGGGAGAGGACCGCGCAAGCGACCTCGAACTCGTAACCATTCGAGAGACCGGAGTAATCTGGTCACAATTGGAAGTAAGGGCGTGAGTGTCGGCCCGCCAGGTAACATTCCTGGCTATCTCGCGGTTAAGGCGTTGGCCTCTTACGGGCTTGTGGCGTAGCTAGACGGTGGAGTGTTTCGTCCCTAAGTCTTCTACGTTCACTTCCAGGGAGATAGAACGACTAATCTTTAAAACTTCCTGAGGTGATGGGCTCGCCCGCTGTAGTCGACAACCCAAGTTATATATCTAAAGGTAGCTTCTAAAAAGGCAAATAAATGCCACCGAAGTAAATTTATATCGAAGTAATTGTAACTTAACGAAATAATTGTAATTGTAAAGTAACAAAGTAATTGAAATATCAACGGTAGATTTTGATTTCTATATTTTTACCTATTTCTGTTTCATTCGTATTATTATCATTTATTTAGTATTTTATACGTCAGCCAATTCAATAAATATAGCTAATAATTTAACATTTAAAATTGTCAATATATTACTGTAACATAGAATTATGAAAAATGAAATGTCATAATTTAATATAAAATAATTGTATTTCTTTCGTTTATTCGGTAAATCTACAGCACACTACATTAGATTTAAAAGTATTTTAGGAGTAAAGCCAAAAATGTACATTTTATTATACATATTAGCATATTAATAGCAAATTAATTATTAAAAAGTGGATTCTTCTTATAGTATTTATGACGCGTCGGGTTTTATAACTACTCTCGTAATTTAACTAACAAATCGCTAGTGATTCGGGGCTAATCTTGATCTAGCCAAACTCAAACTAGCTGCGATAAATATTACTTGAATAAACATTTTGCGGTTGCCTTATGTTTTGTAAGCGAACCTTTTTTAGTAAAGGCAATGTCGCATTTTCTACATAAGAACGGTTTCAACTGAAGATGGACACCACCAATGTGTGATTGTAATGTGTTTTTTTCGCTGAACTTCCTGTCGCAAGTCGCGCAAGTGTATTTTTTCAGTTTTAAATGCACCGCGTTAACATGTCTTGTCAGAGTATGTCTATGAGAAAAGCCTCTATTACATTTATCACAGGCGAACTCCTTCAACCTGCGGTGCACTGCTTTAATGTGTAGGTTTAGATTGTGTCTGTTGAAGAAAGCACTTCGGCATTCCTTACAAGCGTGCTCTGTCATCTTACGATGTACGCAATTTACGTGTACTTTTAAGAGGCACAAATTTGGAAATGCTTTATTACACACTTCACAAATAAACATGCCTTTTCGAAGATGTACAAATTTGATATGCTTGCTCAGACTGCCGCTGTACGCAAAGTCTTTCTCACATTGCTGACATGCAAACCGTACTTTGCGATGAATCGATACGACGTGCCTCTTTAAGTGTCCGCTCCCGGTAAATGCTTTGTCGCATTCTTTGCATTTGAAATTCTTCTGGCGGAGATGCACAGATATAATATGCCTTACCAGGTCTGTCTTCCTATCATAGAAATCATGCTCACATTCATCGCAGGTAAATTTTCTTCTACCAATATGGCATTTTTCCTTATTTAATTCAGAGTTATTGCAAACCGAACACAACAACTCAACCAGATCTTTACGATGACTCCATACACGCAATGGTTCGCTTTTATCAAGATGTCTATAGCATAGAACGCACGTAAAATCAACCAACTTTCCCACAAACACTTTCACCTCTTTCATAACGACAATCTCTGATTTTTCCACAAAGATATCCGACACAACTGAATCTTTTATTTCCGGTTTAATGAAACTAACCGGATGTTCACAAAATTGAGGAATATGATTATCGTCGCGCGTGTCGTCCAAATCCTCCTCCTTTAGAGGAACGTCACTTTCCATCTCCACTTCATCGTCATTTTCGCACTTTATAATAACCTCAGTGTTGAGTTCATTGTATAATTTCTGTTGATTCATTTCTACGAAATGTTGAAATAGGTACTATGGAACATTTACAAACGATACAAAATGAAAACAAACATCAATAAATGTCACTATGACATTTCGATTAGTGATGGGCGATTAGAACGAAAGAGTGGAAACGACTTCGACTTTTGAACTCGTAGACTCAGGAGTCAAGCGATGCTGTCGTGAGTCGGTTTAATTTTATTGAGGCAAAAAAGTTTTTGGTTTCAAAATTCGCTGTCAAAAACACAAGCTGTCAAAATTTCGAGGAGGGCGGCGATTCACTAGCTGTTTTTTATGTTTAATGCCGAGTTAAAGGAGTTTTTTAATGTATGCTGGTCTTTCAATTCTGGTTAGCCATTTTCTTTCATTTGGGGATATTTTCCGACGTGGATTGGTATAATATTGACGTATATATCTTTCGTTTGCTTCAGCGGGCGGCATCTCTGTTTTACCTCGGATTTTCCTCTGCTTTAATTTTGCTTCTACCTAACTCTTATTGCTGCTAATGTTACCATAATTACGTCATGGAATAAATTACATCGCGAAACACGAGGATTCATGCTTTCATAGATGAAACAACCCGCATTTTGTTGGATGCCGTGATGGTACCGCAGAAGCGGTTCGGATTACCTACTTATTAAGGATTGAAGAGTCTTAAGGACCTAATTATACCATATTCTCCAGAAGGGTGTTGGCGGCTCCCGCTTCTATCGTTAATTTGATCAAGTTTACCTAATTCACTTCCGCGGCTAAAAGTAGTAAGAAAGTATTGTATTCTTCCTCTGTGTACTAATTCAAGTGTAAAAACACCCGACACTTACTCTTTTTAGAGTACCGACAAAGGCTGAATTGAGAAAAAGGTAAATGAAGACTAAAAAGGAACAGATCTCCTCACAGCTACTAGCTATGCCCATTGTTGTGAAGATCATTTTGATGTAAGTTTTATTGTTACTTAGTTATTTAATTAAGTATTTACTTTGTAATTTTATTGGAATAAGCGATAAAGAACTGTAGGTATTAGGTACTATTGTACGTAAACGGAAAGAAATTTTAGGGTCATTTTCTATGTAGGTACTTAGGTCTTTCTTGACCTATCTTTATTCCCAACATATAGGTACCTAATGGGGCCGATTGCGGTTCTTTGCGAACTAAAATTGTAGCGGACTTAAAATAACTAAATTAATCCATGGACTAATATTAAAGTTATCGCTTTTCTGTCGAAATAAGTTCGCGCCATAAAATTTGAACTAATATTTGTGTCTATGAAAATGGATTAAAACCAACGGCAACACCGGGCAGAAACGTCAAATTCATGGCGCGGCTGACGGATTGTGACGATCGGCGATGTTGTGTTCCTAACCTCGTCTATAGGACTAATTCGACATGGATGGAAAGCGTAAATGACCAAGCAGCAGCAGGAGCACCTGCTGAATGCACTACAGCACAATAGAGAGATGGTTACGGGTATGTATACACGTAATACACGTTTTTATTCCGTGCTTCGTTGATGCTTAGGTGCTTGTGCACGCAAAAGTTGTATCAACGCATTTTATTCATTTGCCACCAGCACGCATGCTAAATAAATCTAAAGTGCATTTTCAGAATAACCTCAAACTTGAAAAATACATTACCTTTTGGCTATAATTTATACATAGGTACATACCTAATTAATATGATTGTGCGATTTTATGATCAATAATCTATATGATCCGTCGAATCCATGCGGTCACTAGTGGTTTTTTGTACTTATAATCTCATAATGAAACATCGTTTTGTGTACGGACAGGGAACTTGCAACCCGCTGCGAGGAGGGCACGACAGAGCTAACGGATGCATTAAGTACAATGGAAGAAGGCCAGAGCCAGAAATAGTCATCCGCTGTGCGGTTGGTGGGATGCCGGAAATATTTATGGCAAGTATTTTATTTCTAATCAGCTCTTGAGAAAATTAATCATTTCTCTCATGAGGAAAAACTAAAAGAATACTTAACCCTCAGGAAGTTCCGGATGAAACGGCGGATATGGAATTGACGGACTTAGAAGTATGGCATTTACCGATCATCGAGGTTGCGGAAAATTTCAGTATCGATCACAACAGTAAAATTGACGCCCTTCACGGCTACTTTAGTTGGTCCCGCGAGAGGCGATCGCGGAATAGTTGCGGATACCAAGATCGGGCGTCCGTCGGCGAGCGCTCGATCAGTGGCCGTAAGAGAGTTCACAGCCTACGCGGCGTCGTTCCGGCGTTCCGCTTGCAGGCGGCGAGGCGGACGAACGAGAGGCGTTCTTTCCGGGCGACACTCCGCAACCCCAACGCCGATGCCCCGCATGCAACTACCGTCCGCCCCACCGCGCTGGAGACCTTGCCGCTGCTGAGCATCTCGGCGACTGCATAATAACAACTGCTATGCATTTTCGGATCATCGTGGTTGCGGGAAATGTAAGTATCGATCGCGACGGTTAAAGTGCCTCACTTCACGACGGAGAAATAATTTTATTTTATTCCATCCCACAGGAGGCGGTCGCGGAAGAGCGGATAGCGGAGATGGGGCGTCCGTCGATGAGCGGTCAGGCGGCGCTGCTCCGGCGTTCCCGCACCTCATTCAGCGAGTGAAGCGGTCGAGCGAGGCGTCCGCTCAGGGCGACACTCCGCAGCCCCAACGCCGGCGGCCCCGCATATCCCGCAGTCTCACCGTCCGCACCCGCCGAACAGGACCCTACGGTAGAGGCTCTGCGGGAGAACAGCCGTGCGCAGCTGACCGCTGCCCAATATCTCGGCGACCGCTTAATAGCGGCGACTACTATGTTGGTTGATGTATTGCAAAAAAAAATAGATAAAAAATAAATGTATTAAAACTTTTTATTTTTTATTTACTAAACTATCGCATCTAAGCATTCGATTAAAACGAACGCCCAAGAAAAAGAAGAATGCCCAAGAAACTATAAAATTATATAATAAAAATGTATATAATAGAACTTTATATATTAAAAATTTATACAATAGAAAAATATATAATAAAAATAAAAAATTATATAATAAAAATTATATAATTTTCAAAAAAATATGTTTAAAATATCTTAAATTAAAAAATTACAAAATATAGTGTTTAGATTTTAAAATTTACTCTACATTAACAATTCTCTTTAATCATTAAACTAAATAAATACGCTAACATTGGCAGCAATAGTGAACATTTTTACAGAAATTAGAAACCGGGTAATGTTGTCGCGGATATTTCAGACCGCAATCAGAAATGACACGTCCTGAGGGGGGTTATTCACCGTTCTTCGGTCAAATTCGATTTCTGAAACAATATTTTAGATTCTAATTCAGTTGCATCATGGGAGTTGCATCACAAATTACTCACCCGGGGCTTCCTCCGACAATGTATCATTCCTCTTTGTTGATAGGTTGTGGAGTACTACCACTGCTGCTATTATTTTTGACGCCTTTGTCAATTCGTAATGCAAGGTCCGGTGTTTATGGAGGCATCGAAATCTCATCTTCATGATGCCAAAACATTTTTCGATTACGACTCGTCACCGTATGGGCTACGTTGTACCTCCCTTCGGGGCTATCGTCCACCGGATCCGCAAGCGGCATCATCAGCCATGGTAAAAGAGGATACCCAGAATCTCCTATAAATGAAATTGCATTTATACATTTCTTAAGTAAAAATTAGTTGACTATTCGGGGATAAAAGCCATTCATGTCGTTAGCTATTCCATCCACGTGTCTAGCTTCCAGCAATCTGTTCAGATCTGAGCCTTGCCAGACTGCAGAATCATGTGTGGAGCCGGGAAACATTGCATTAAAATGGATTACCTCCATTGGAGCATTACACACTTTGAAAATAATATAATTATATTTTATCGCTACAAATATATTCACAGAATATAAAACATGGTTGTGTCCCAAAATAATACTTACAAATTGGCAGTTAGGACTATAGAAATCATTTCGGTTAAAGAATAGTCGTCCTGGGACGTGCTCTGTGTCTTTCGGCCGAATAATGGCTATTTGGGTGCAGTCAATAAGGCCTACAACTCCCGGAAAGCCCGCTATCCGTGAGAAACTAAAACAATATTAAAGTGAGTTTCTTAACCTATTTGACCCGCACTCTCACTTTAATTGTACAAACCTTCGTTTGTTTTCAGTCCTTTCCTCTTCTGTGTCTGGGGACACGACCATTTCTTCCACTTCGAGGATCGCGTCAACGACCTGTAAGCATTTGCAAACAAAAGGCTGACTCAATCCTAAATAAAGGCCCTGGCCAACGGTGGTTTGATATCCTCCATGGCCAAAGAAATGTAGCGCAGCTAGAACTTTAACATGTCTCAGTCAAAATCAGACACGATCAAATATTAAATTGGTTATTTACCTTGATGACGAAAAATTCCGTGTCTTCTTTGGCTTTTCAGGTTGTCTTGAAGGCTCTCTATAAGAAAATAGGCAGTTTCTTTAGAGATCTTATAAAGTTTAACGAAGACGACTGCAGGCACGTCGAAAGGGTTACAATGATCTCGGATATAACGATGAGTCAATCTTCTTTCAACACTGCCAACAAAAATATTATAGGTTATGGTCGAGAAGAAAATCGTATTTTATACCAAAATAACGGTAACTATACACTCCTACCGCTGCCGCTACTCGTCTTTTCTTTTTTGAATAATTGCCCACGCAAAAGGAAACATTTTCCGAAAGATTTTTAAATAAACAAAACTTAATCCGCACACAAAAGGTGCGAACTAAACTACACAGCTGCGACGGACTAAAATTTCTTTTTATGCCGGGCGAACTGTCAAAATAGAAGAACCGCGATAGCGTTCGGCGACTGACCGACAGACTTGAACTTAAATACGTTGGAAATGAATTTAAATAATTACATGAAAAGAAACGAAATACGAAATTGGACGACACAATTTTATTGCGATTTTCGACACAATATTAGTTCATTTTCGGCATAATTTTCGTTCGTCGGAGAAACGCAATCGGGCCCATCATCACCTACATTGAAAGAGATCCGCCTGGACTTACAAATACAAAAACAATAAATACCAGTTATAAATATTGATCAAGGGTAACAAATCTTTGTGTATGTACTCACCGTTGTGTTGTACATACGAAAGAGTTGCGTATGTACTCACCGTCTTTTTGATAACAAGATGCTGCTAATAAGAGCAGCATATTTTTTGTTTCGTGTACCTAATTTAAGTAGTATTGTATACTTGCAGTTTTTTCGGCATTAGCAGCATTTTTTTGAAATTTAAAGCGGTTACCACGAAGACGTGTTATTTAATTGCCTTTTTTTATGGTTACTATATTTTTGTTATATTTCCAGATTTGGAAGCACGATATCCGAGTGTCAGTGGACGAAACCTGCTTCAGGGCCGACGAACTCGTCGAAACGAAACGCAGGGTCCAGGACCTTAATCGCGGCGGCCAAGGCTGCCGCGTACGACGCGATGTGGTAGTAGACTGTATTGTGGTTAATTATTAATTTTAATCACGTCGTCGGCTGCTCCATAGGGTTTTCTTGGCGTATACACAGCTCTCGGCAGGCTGTCTGGTTTAAATCGTTCCAGATGAATAATTTCACAGAACTTAGGAAGGAACGGTTCAGTAAATATAGAGAATGCTTTTAATGCGGTTTTTATTTTCAGCAAGTCCTCTTTACACAACACAATTCACAATATTCGCCCGCGATTGCAATTTTTCGCGGGTTGCAATTTATATGCAAATGTACTCTTCGACGCGCCCTAAAATTATGAGGCCGATATCTTACAATCTGCGCGTTGATTCGGTGGACTGAACATCCGCCGGAGCCGGAGATTTCTTTTTGACTGACTGGCCTATTTCCAAAATGGAAGTCAAAGCTTTCAAATAAGCTCTTCTTGTTGATTGGCTAGAGATCGTACGTCCCCTTTGGCGAGCGCCAGCTACTCGCCTATTGCCTATTTAAATCAACAAACCGCACCCCCTAATGGCGGCTCCGTACGTCTCGTTTGAGTCTCATTTACATTCATCCCCTTAATTACTCTACTTATAGTCTAATTAGTGATCGAGAGTCACGTGCGACACACATTTGATCGTTATTACATTATTAATCGCCCGCGACTCTCACGCCATTTTACCTATTTTAATATTATTTACGATTTATATGAAACTTTACTGTAACTTAACTATAAAGAAGTTAGTCGAGTTCCTAGATTGCTGCATTCGAGAGTATTGTTATTGTAAATGATGTTGATATTTATACTTGACTTTATTTCACAATTTTCATCAGATTATTTTTATACTCGTATTTAGCGGCTTGACGTCTATTAAATTTATGACTGCGACTCTCTCGCCTGGCCGTTTTTTCTCGGCCGCTCGCATACCCTTGTCGTCCACTTGAAATGTCCTTTGTGAACGATATGAATAGAAACCTTACACTTCCTGGCCAGCTCCGCTCGCTGTCGTAAATCTAAATGTGCTCTTGTACTGTGTGGGGTCCCACATATTTTTACCGCGTAATTCCTTAAACTTATTCCCTCAAAAATAAAGAAATCGTCCACACCCCTCCATTTGGCATAAAATATTTACAACTCTTATGCCAAATCGCTAATTACGAATTTATTTTTCTATTTTTATTTAGTCTAATTACTAACTATTAACTACCTACTTTTTTATTGTTTCTCCGCCACCGGCAGCTTCACTAATTTGCCGATTGTTCTGCGGTAGATCTTCTCGCCTGCTCGGACATCGACAATTCTGACGTCACCTCGCTTGTCGGGGTATATTTTTTCCACCCTTGCCCTGGTCCATTTTCCCCTTTCCATAGACGGGTCGAGTAAAAGTACCAGGTCGCCGACCTCAAGTGGCGGCTGTGGTACTTTCCATTTTGGCCTTTGAACCATTGTAGGTAGTATTTCTCGCTTCCATCTATTCCAAAATGCATCCGCCAAGGCCTGAGTTTGCACCCACTGCTTCCTGCTATGTAACTCTTGAGTAGTATAATCGCCCATTGCAGAACTACCACCAGAGTGCCCTAACAATAAGTGGTTCGGCGTAAGAACCACGTCATCGCGACTATCTAGCGTGATATGCGACAACGGGCGTCGATTAAGAATCGCTTCTACTTCTGCTAACAAAGTCCGCAAGACGTCCTCTGGGGGGGCCCTCTCCTTCAAAACGGCGTGCAAGGCGCTCTTGGTTGACTTAATCATAGCCTCCCAGGATCCTCCAAAGTTAGGTGCGCCAGGTGGATTAAATCTCCAATCGATCTGATCGTTAGTTAGCCGTTGTCGAATTTCATCGTTGCTTATTTCGGCGACTGTTTTCTTCAACTCCACACTCGCACCCTGGAAATTAGTACCCCTGTCTGACCAAAAAACCCGCGGTTTACCTCTTCTCGCTATAAATCTCCTTAAAGCCTGTATAGTCGCGTTCGTGGAGAGATCTCCTGCTAGCTCTATATGGGAAGCTCGGCTGCTCATACAGGTGAACATTACCCCATACCGTTTTTCTATTTTTCTTCTCACCGTCACGAATACCGGCCCAAAATAATCAACGCCTACTACCGCGAAACACCTGTCATGAGACTGTAAGCGTTCACGCGGCAGTTGACCCATCAGCGCGCTCATCGGTTTGGATTTCCGAATAGCACACGGAACGCACTGATAAATGAGTTTTTTTATGGAGTTTCTCGGGCACACAATCCAAAATCTTTCTCTCAGAGTCGCTAAAACTAATTCTACCCCTCCATGGGCACTCTCTTCGTGCGTTCGTAGAATTAATAAACGCGTATAGTAATCTCTGCCATCTAAAATCATAGGATTCCTCGTATCATGTGGAACGGAATCTGCATTTTCAATTCGCCCGCTTATTCGCAGTACGCCCTTCTGATCGACGTACAGGTTGACGGTCCATAATCTACTGCCCTTGGGCACGGCCTTCTCACTCTTTATCAGGTCTATTTCCCGGCTGAAACTGCGTCGTTGTGATTCTTTCACGAGTGCAATTTCCGCCTGAGCTATGTCGCCGGCGCTAAGGTGGCTTTCAGCCGTCTCGCGCCTGCAAAGCTGAATAAATTTTTTTACGTATCCCATAGCACGCACGATTCTACGATGCTGTGAAAAACGTTCTACCTCTAATACGCTTGCCACGTTTAGGTGGAGTGCAAAAACGGCCACCGGTTTAAATTCCAACATGCCCTTTTCTCTTTCGGTCGGAGCTAGCGGAATTTCTGCGGGCCATTTATCGCGCGTTTCGCGCAAAAAATTAGGGCCTTTTAGCCACCGACCCTCCGAGGTAAGATCTACCGCTGTTGTCACTCTCGTCCCGTCATCAGCGGGATTACTTTTTCCCGACAACCAGCGCCATTCTTTTGGCGATGACAGGTCATCCAAAGCCCCTAAACGGTTACTAACAAACTGCTGATGATCGACGCTCGTTGACCTGAGCCACCAAATAACATTAGTTGAATCAGTCCACTAGACCTTATCGTGTATTTCCGCCGTTTGTTCCTTAATAATTTTATTTGCGAGTTGAGCTCCTAGCAGCGCTGTAGTAAGCTCCATTCGCGGTATCGTCTGGCCTTTTAAAGGCCCCACTCGCGTTTTACTAGCTAAAAAGGACACTAAAATACCTTGGCCTTCTCTTTCTACACGCAAATAAGCGACTGCACACATTGCTTTCGCCGACGCATCGCAGAAAACGTGCAATTCTCTACGCTCACCTGCATTTCGGGTCGTACCTAAGTATCGAGGAAGTCTCACACCTCGCGCCATATCTAGCACCTTTAGCCAATCCCTCCAGCTCTCGAATATCTCTGGAGTGACGGCTTGATCCCAACCTATACTGCTGGCCCATACGTTCTGCATAAGAACTTTAGCTCTTATCGTTACAGGACTTAGCAGACCTAGTGGGTCCCAGACTGACATCACTACGCGTAACGCCTCCCTCTTGGTCGGCCTCCTTTTACCTGTTTTCAGCTCTATATCTAACTTCTCCATGCACAGACTGAATCCTAGCTCGTCTGACATAGGTATCCACTCTAGACCTAGTAAACGCTGCGAGCGCAGCTCTCCTTTCTCTAGCCCTATAGCTTTTGTATTCTTTTCTTCTTGCCGTATATCGCTTAATGCCTCATTTTCGTTCGAACTCCAACCCGTAAGATTAAAGTTCCCCTGTTTATGTATCCAAACTATGTCGTTGATTAGCTTACGCGCTTCCGTCACGGTTTCCGCCCCGAATAATAAATCGTCAACAAAAAAGTTTTCGATTATTCCTCTCACAGCTCGCGGGAACCGATCGCGAAATCTCTCAGCATTTTTTATGCGCACAAATTCCGCGGTGCACGGCGATGTCCTGGCACCGAAAATTAGGCTTTTCATTTTTAGGACCTTTGGCTCTATATCCCTGCGATTTCCCCTCCACAGAAATAACTGAAAGTACTGGTCCTCTTCCACTATCCTGATGCGCAGAAACATATCGGCTATGTCTGCTGTAAAACCTACGTCGTACTCGCGAAATCTACCTAAAACTCCCACTATACTATTTGACAGGTCCGGTCCAGATAATAGCTGAGAGTTTAAAGACACTCCCTTCACACACGCTGCTGCGTCATGCACTACCGAGTGCCGTTTTCGGAACCGTCCCGAGCGGTCGTGTTTACAGAGCTCCGAGCTTAGTAAACCATTCAATCGCGCCGAACGCAACGTCGAAAAAGTGGCGCGACCATAAGTGTGTAGCATAAGTGGACGCGCCGCGTAGCCACTCAGCACTGGGCCGGGCGTAACGCCCGACCCCAACAGAACATTCATAAAAATATAAAAACATTCGAATAATGGAACACTCCTTCAAGTGCGAAGTGAAACCCACGCTAGAGTATGGTCTTAATGGGGGACCGCTCGTCAAGTGTTTTAACTGCACAGCTATCGCAGAGAAAGATATATCGTTCTTCGAGTGGCTAGGGAACCAAACAAGAATTAAGACACATAAATGCAAAGACTGCGGTAAAAACACCGCAGTAAAAATATTTCTGAACGCCACTATAAGAAAAGAACTAGAAGGGCAAGTAGGAACTGCTACAGAGGTACATATTTACTATACGGCCGACTCCAAAGTATGCCGAGGGAGAGGACCCCAATGTCCGAAATGTGACCAACAAAATTTCGTGCGGGTCATTGACCAATCACGTTTCGTCAACAACGAAATAGTTCGCTGCGAATGCGGCAACTTAAACAACATATGGGTCCACGGGGCTACTATACAAAATTATGGCACCAACAAAGACAATAAAATAAGTGTGACCGGAGAATGGATCACTAAACAAAAGAGAGAAAATATAAGACGGGAGGAAACTCGTCAAAATCAAGACAAATTTGACAAACTGCTTGATCCCAAAACATATGAACAACGCGTGAAACAACGTGAAGGAAGGGAAAGGAAGTCAACTAATACTCCCGAAACCATTCAAACCAGCAACAGTTTCGCAATCCTAGATGAAGATGAACAATCAACACAAGACATGGACATCGAACAAGATACCGATTACGCCAGCGTGACCACACGCGGCAGCCAGAAGAGGAAGGCGCAAAGCCCCACAACCCTAGCGCCAAGTATTAGGAAAAAGGCGGAAAACCACAACGCCAAATACACCAGAAGCCAATCGGCTATGCCCGGAAATCTCGACATACCTACCGGCACACCAAACTTTCAGCAACAACAAAAACCGAGTGCTACAGGTCACGAAAGCAAACACTCAATCGAGTTAAGACAAAAAAAGATGACAAATAGTGATGGCAGCACGCGCAACTCTTTTGACAGCGAATCCGGTAAGAACGTAGAACCTCGCCCTAAGACAAAGATCAAACGTCAACCAGTTATCGTATGCACAAACGAATACTGGACTAGCAACTTGGAAAATTACAAAACAGCTCTACAGTTGGCTCAAAAACACAGAGCTACACTCAAAAGTGATCGTAGCTCGGGCAAATTTATCTTTACACCTAAAGACACGACCAGCAGACAGAGCCTTATCGAAGAGCTGAAAACAATAACCACATGTGAATTTTTCACATATGGAACCAAAGAGGAACGACGGCCTGCCAAGAAGGTAGTAGCGAAGGGTTGCTATACGGCCGGCTTCACGGAAGACGAAATTAAAGCAGACATGGAGGAACGTTATGGTTTCTCACCAGAACGCGCAGTCCCATTGCGAAACGCTGCCGTTATCCTCATCTTTAACGGTGAAACCAACATGAGAGATATTCGCGATATCCACACCATACTTAGCCAAAGAATTAAAATCGAACGCTACAAAGTAAAAACAACAGCTGTAACCCAGTGTAAAAATTGCTTAGAATTTGGACATGTACAAGCCCATTGCAATCGAAGACAAAGAAGTGAAACTGCGACCGTGATAGCAGACTCTGGAGAATCGATTGAAGTATGCTCCAAATGCAAAGAACCTGGTCACAATGCCAGACAAGCTCGCTGTCTTCACTTTAAAGAAGAGATCATGCGACAGAAACAGCGAAGAATAAGCTTCGCAAAACAGCGCGAAAATAAACAGAAACAAAAATCACCACATTTTCAAGCAGAACAGAGTCAACTTCCGGTGATCCGACAGACACCCAATGAAGTTACCTTTGCCTAAGCCACAAAAGGTAACATGGATATAGAAATGAGATTAGACAAAGTTGAGAGACTACTCGAAAAATTACTTGATCGGCTCAATGGCTAACCATCGCAAATTGCAAAATATAAAAATTCTACACTGGAACGTGTGCGGAATTCGGAATAAATTTAGCGAAATCAAAAATCTCCTCGCTAAACACAATCCGCAACTCTTAATACTGAACGAGTGCAAAGTCGACTTTGAAAAGCAAAAATTCAACATTCAAGGATATGATAAAATACACGACAGCATCCAGCCACACTTAGGTACAACAATATATATAAAAAGAGGCCTCAGATGGACCCAGCTAGACATATGCCCAGGCGTAGAAGATGCGGACAGGAAAATAGAAGGAGTATCTGTTAAAATCTGTACCGATTTTAACACCGGGGACCACATTACAATTAAAGGTGTATATATTCCACCCAACTCGAGACGCCAAAACGCCGGTGAACAACTAGAAGAGATCTTAGGAGAAACCAACACGGTAGTCATTGGAGACCTTAACCTTAAGATGAGACTGTTCGGTCATACTAGGACTGAAGGCCTCGGAAGACTAGTAGAAGAATTAGTTGACAGAGGGACATGCGAATTGATCCATACTTCACTCCCTTCGCGTCCACTACATGCCGGTAATGCTACACTTGACATCGCTATCACATCAGGAGGACACGTAACATCTCAAAACTCCCGAGCGCGACAACTACAGTCAGCTGCCTCAGATCATGTACCATGGCTTCTCAACCTCCACCTCCCATGTCAAACTGAGCCCACACTAAGGCGCAATATGAAAGACATCTTTGGAAATGAGGAACTACGAAGAGCTATTGTCTATTCTTCGAGAACAACATAGACCCAAAGAAAGCCATAAAGACACATGCAGAAATGGAGGCCTGCATTGAAGACACCGAAAGAATTATAACAGAAGCGTTAGACCAATACGCGCCGCTCAGAGAGGTACGTGCACGAGAACTACTACCCCCAAAAATCCAACGTCTAATCAAAATTAGAGACGAAAAGAAGAAACTAGCACATCAACACAGCTCTACATATACAAGAACAGAATACAACTACGCCAAACACAACTTGTCTAAAGAACTACAACAATATCGCGAGAAAGGTTGGCTCAAGGCAATGCACGATAAAACAGAAAATAGAGCAAGTCTTTGGAAAATACAAAAATCACTCAAAAAACCACCACAAAGACTTCCCACATTACCGAACTGCAACAGCGAGGAAGACACTATTGATAAACTAGTAGATAAAGCCATCGTCACTGAAGCAGAAATAAACCAGGATGACCAATGTACAGAAACTACCACACCATACCAACCGTTAGCGAAAGCTTCTTTCAACGAAATCAAAGACGCCATATACTCTTTCAAAAACCACAAAGCTCCGGGACCCTACAATATTCGTATCGGTGCAATTAAACTAGCTGGCCCAGCACTATGGAACCACATCCGCAAGATAGTCAATTACACATTGACCACCGGATACTACCCCGATAGATGGAAAATCGGCGAGTGCATTTTCTTGCACAAAGCCGGCAAAAACTACAAAGACCCTTCATCTTATAGACCTATCACCTTACTAAATATTATGGGGAAAATCTGCGAAAGAATAATGTATTGGAGACTATTGCCACAAGTCAGCAACATGATTCCAACTCATCAGCACGGCTTCACACACAAACGCGGCACCGGCACACAAATACTACGCACAGCTAAAATCATCACTGATGCGCTAGAAAACAACGAGAGTGCCGCCATGATTAGTACTGATCTTAGCAAAGCTTTTGACTCCATCAATCACCGAGGCCTCACAAAAAAGATGCAGACCGCAAGTGTCGCCTGCAACTACACAAAGCTGGTAGAGAATTATCTCTCAAACAGACACACTAGAGGACGCTTCCGCACAACTCGAGGAACCATAAAACCAGTGCCACATGGAGTCCCACAAGGCTCCATTCTGGGACCCCTAATCTTCAATTTGTATGTCCATGACATACCCAATAACACAGCTGGCACCAAGCTGTCCCAATATGCAGACGACCTTTGCATAATTAACACATCGAGTATACCAGACTTTGCAACAATGCGTGCTGGTTGGGCTGCCGATGATGTCATAGAATACTACCAACGATGGGGCCTACGCTGCAACATTGAAAAAACCGAGTGCATAATGTTTACAAAGAAAAGACGATATAAGCCCACAGTGAAACTGAAGTGCGGTCAATTGTTACCTTACAAAAAGTGTTTGCGCTACCTTGGTGTACTCATGGACAAAACACTCTGTATGAAAGATCACGTAAACCAAGTAGTGAAAAAAGCAAAACAAGTACGTGGTATGCTCTCTCCCATAATAGGATGGTATGCCAAAACAGACCTTGAGGTCAAACTTCTGATCATAAAAACCTGCCTGCTACCGATCTTAGACTATGGGATAGTGCAACTCGCACCTAGAGTTAGCCCAAGCAACTACACTAAGATAGAACGCCAATACCGTATGGCACTTAAAACGGCGGCTGGCCTTCCCCGGGATCTCCCGACACATATCCTTATGGATATACTCGACGAGGACCCCTGGCAAGTGTGCGTTCAGCACCTACACCGCGATATGTTAGACAAGGTACGCGGTGAGGATGTTGAGGGCCTTACTGACCCGGGAACCCCATACGTCAAACAAAATCAACACAATGTTTTACTACCTAACACCAGACTAGGGGACATCCCCTATGTAAATAAAAGAGAACGGGCAAAACCAATCAGCAAGAGATTGTCACCTGGTAATCCCCAGTAGATTTTCTAGCTACTAACAATAAATGATGTTAACGCTTACATTAGGATAAACATAACATGACTTGTTAGATCCACTAAGGACAAATCAAGACAATTTAGCGCCTTATAATAGCATTGTTGTAATTAAGAAATGAGAAATAATAAAGACCTTTCTGATTCTGATTCTGATTCTGATTCATGCACTACCCTGAGTTTGCCCGGTTTGGCCGGATGTACCACCCCTAAGTGCGGTAAAAACCAAATATTCTTTCGACCGGCTAAACTCTCTGGTCGCACTTCTTCTGCATAGCCCTGTTTTACATAGTGGTCCATTTTCAGACAATAAGCCTTTGCGTATTCGGGGTCTGCGTCCATCTTACGCTCGACCGACTTAAGCCGAGCAAACGCCATTGGCTTACTGTCTGGCATAATCCTTTCATCCTCTCGCCACAATAAACCTGCAGACCAAATGCCGTAGGCTACCGAGGTAGTGTTTTCCAGCAATTCCGTTGCCCTCCGCCACTCGGCGGGTTCTCGCTGCTTTCCTGGCCACTCCTGCTCGAGTTTTATATTTTCCTGTAATAATTTTTGCAGTGACGCGTCACTGACCTGCCCGCTGATACAAAAGTTATGCTGGTGCCCGGCGTGACTCTCGGCCGGCCCAGTGCTTATAGGTACCCACCCAAGCCGTGTTTGTGCCATTGACATATTTTCGTTAATCCGCGTGACGCGTCTCGTGACAATTAAATTACCGCAATCGGCACCTATTAATAATTGAGGCGTTACGTCCTCCATTTTATTCGAAACGTACGTCGCTTCCGTTACGCGCCGTGTGCCGTACCCTGCAAAACATTTTAGCGTAGGCAGATTCAAATCTATCACGCTATATGCTTTTATTTCATAGGTTTTATCGCTTGAAATACCTTTTACTTGAAACGATACCGTTTCCGCGTCGTGATTAGAAACCTTCATACCTCTTACACCTGATACTTCTAAGGGTCGCGTCACACCTCTTATGCCTAGTTCTATCGCCACGGCTTTATCTAACAATGATACGGTCGATCCGCTGTCTAAAAGAGCGTGTACTTGTTTTTTACCCTTCGGACCCGTTATTTGGACTGGCACTATCTGTAATAAAACTCGGTTCGGCGAGACGGTATTTGTTGTGACGCCGACTTCCGTCATTGCCACACTTTCACTTTCCCTTTCAGTACTTTCTCGCCCGGGCGCGAGGGGTGACAATAAAAAGTGAAACTTATTTTTTGGGTAACGCTTATACGCCAAACAGCTGTTTCGTTTATGCGACGGACTGAGACATTTATAGCAGACACCTAAACTTTTGACTGCCGACCACCGAGCTTCTAGAGACATATCTTTTAGTTTTTTACACTTGCTGAGGTAGTGACCTTCTTTGCAATGGAGACACTGGCCAGATGGTTTGCCGTGCGTATTTAGCACGAAATTCCTCTTCGGGCCATTTTTATATCTTTTGTCACGGGGCAACTCCTGAGTTCTTTTCGCTGGTTCTCCAGCGCCAAACCCCGCATCTTGGGCTCCAACCGCTAGTTCTTCTAACCACACTGAAAAATACACTATGACAGGCTCTGAGCTATTTTTATTCGTCCTATTTTTATCTCCTAGCCATAAAGAGGTTAAGTTTTTTGGCAATTTCGACACCAAAGTCTCTAACAGTTCCGGGTTATACAGATGCTCGGTTTTATTTACTGAGCGAACCGTCGCTACTAGATTTTTAACTTGACATGCAAATCTCAATAATTCTTGCGGATCCATATTTTCTTTTAACTCCCTTATCTTCCTAACCTCCGCTAACGTGTGTTGGATTATTTGATTTGGATTACCAAAAAGTAGCTCTAATGTCTTCATTATATTTTTTACATTTAATGGCGACATCAATAGAAATGAAACACATTCGCGTGCGCGCCCTTTTAACGCTGTCTGTAGACGTAGAAGATTTTGCGAATCATTTAATTTCATTAAGTCGGTGGATTGTTCAAAAATCGATTTAAACGCGATAAAGTGCAAGCAATCGCCCGAAAATGTGGGCAACTCTCGATTATAATGAGGTTTAATTGCAGCAATCGAGAAAATACGACTAACCTGATTGATTAGCTTCTCACTCGCATCCTCTTGCGAGCTGGAATCTGCTGCCGTGTTCTGCTTGGCGCGCGCGGCGCCTTCCGACGCCTCTGCTGCCTCGCGAAGCGTCGCATCCGCGGTCGCCCCGGCCGCATCCACGTCGCGGCCCCTCCGCGTCGCGTCGTTCTTGTGCTGTTCCCATCCGCGTACCTCGCCGCTGTCCGATTTTGCGGCGGCCGCGAATTGAGCGGCGGCGCTCGCCAGCGCCCTTGCGCTCTCGCCGGCCGGCTCGGGTGCCGCGCCACCGCCTAAATCAGCGGCGGCGCTTTGCGCCCGTCGGCGCACCTCGCCCTCGCGTTCACCCATCCGCTGTTCCGCTCTGGCTGCTGGTGTGTGATAATTTGCCCACTGAGACGTTCTTTCTGCCGCATCCTCTTCTGCGGAGAGGTTTCTCGTTTCTCCCCAGGCGCTACCTCCTTCTGTGCTCCCGAAAGCCTCCGACACGACTTCCAGCATTCTAAGAGCATGCTGGCCGTCTGCTTCTAACATTTCCATTTCGGCCTCTAGATCCGCTTGTTTCTCTTGCCTTGCCGACGCAGTTATGGCAAGTTGGGCCTCCAATTTTTTCTTCTCTGCTTCTTCGGCAGCCTCCAGTTTTTTCTTCTCCGCGCTCAACTTGGCGCGTTGCCTCGTCACTCTTCGTACTTCATACGAGGCTTCTCTTATTTCTTGCAGCCTCTCGCTTCGTCGGCTGCTTCCTGACGCAGCCCGAGAGCCTTGCGTAGACGCCATATCCTTTTTTCTTTTTATTCGGCTCCGAAGAGACCACTCGTGGACGAAACCTGCTTCAGGGCCGACGAACTCGTCGAAACGAAACGCAGGGTCCAGGACCTTAATCGCGGCGGCCAAGGCTGCCGCGTACGACGCGATGTGGTAGTAGACTGTATTGTGGTTAATTATTAATTTTACTCACGTCGTCGGCTGCTCCATAGGGTTTTCTTGGCGTATACACAGCTCTCGGCAGGCTGTCTGGTTTAAATCGTTCCAGATGAATAATTTCACAGAACTTAGGAAGGAACGGTTCAGTAAATATAGAGAATGTTTTTAATGTGGTTTTTATTTTCAGCAAGTCCTCTATACACAACACAATTCACAATATTCGCCCGCGATTGCAATTTTTCGCGGGTTGCAATTTATATGCAAATGTACTCTTCGACGCGCCCTAAAATTATGAGGCCGATATCTTACAATCTGCGCGTCGATTCGGCGGACTGAACATCCGCCGGAGCCGGAGATTTCTTTTTGACTGACTGGCCTATTTCCAAAATGGAAGTCAAAGCTTTCAAATAAGCTCTTCTTGTTGATTGGCTAGAGATCGTACGTCCCCTTTGGCGAGCGCCAGCTACTCGCCTATTGGCTATTTAAATCAACAAACCGCACCCCCTAATGGCGGCTCCGTACGTCTCGTTTGAGTCTCATTTACATTCATCCCCTTAATTACTCTACTTATAGTCTAATTAGTGATCGAGAGTCATGTGCGACACACATTTGATCGTTATTACATTATTAATCGCCCGCGACTCTCACGCCATTTTACCTATTTTAATATTATTTACGATTTATATGAAACTTTACTGTAACTTAACTATAAAGAAGTTAGTCGAGTTCCTAGATTGCTGCATTCGAGAGTATTATTATTGTAAATGATGTTGATATTTATACTTGACTTTATTTCACAATTTTCATCAGATTATTTTTATACTCGTATTTAGCGGCTTGACGTCTATTAAATTTATGACTGCGACTCTCTCGCCTGGCCGTTTTTTCTCGGCCGCTCGCATACCCTTGTCGTCCACTTGAAATGTCCTTTGTGAACGATATGAATAGAAACCTTACACTTCCTGGCCAGCTCCGCTCGCTGTCGTAAATCTAAATGTGCTCTTGTACTGTGTGGGGTCCCACATATTTTTACCGCGTAATTCCTTAAACTTATTCCCTCAAAAATAAAGAAATCGTCCAGTCAGTAAGATGTGGGTGAAGTTGATAGCAGAAGTGCCGAAATCAGGGAAAAAAATCGGTTGTGTCACCCCAAGACTTTCCTGTCAAGTAGCCAGGAACTTAATTCATCTGAATATTTATATCATAAATCGTACCCTCCCCCCCTCTCACCCCCAACCTAGCGCCACCTTTTAACACACGAAAATCGAAATCGAAATCGACTTCTCCCCACACACCCCGAACTTCCACCCCCTCCCTCCAACGCCCTCCCCTCCCCCCATGATCACCCCCGCAACGCCCACTTTCCCCCTAACCCTCCTAAACCCAAACCTTACCCTCGGACCGTTAAGCTAAACCCCTTCCCCCAAAAACTCTAACCCCCTCCTCAAACCTCCCTTTCCCCTAAACACCCCCCCCCCCTAAAATCAGTCTTGCATTTTAAGCATTTGGTATCTATTAAATCACTTTAACAAAATGTATCGTTAAAAGACGGTTTTAGCTTCCTACATTGGTACTGCCCAGAAAATGTACAACAATCAATGTTTTGGGATTTAAGTATAACGCCATTACCTTGCACTACTAAGTAATTACAACAGCGGCAGATAGGAGACGACGTTAGGGCAGTGTGATGATAGATATTACCATTCATTTTATATAGGGTACTAGTGGAATGTTAACCCGACGATGCTTGATCATTCACAGTTTTGTGACAACCTTTAGAAATAACATGAGGGCAAAATAGAATATAAATGTCGATAAACATCTGGTGGCATAGCCATATATGGCTATAAGCCATATATGGCTTATATGGATTTTAGGTTTATAGGATTTTAGCCATATAAGCCAAATATGGATTTTAGGTAAGCCATATATGGATTACCTAAAATCCATAAGGATAATGCACCATTGAGACCGATTGTAAGCCAAATCGACAGCCCCACATAACCTCTGTCAAAACACTTAGATGGGGTCCTCCAACCGCTTACGGGCAAAACGACTTCTTAAGTGAAAGACTCGCTCGTGAATCGAGAACGCGATCTATGCGACGCAGAGCATTTTCCAAAAGTCCTTAGGAAAAATGGATACGGAAAATATCACGAGATACGTACACGATCTAATACAGACGAAACTCAGAAACCGAGCAGATCAAGAGCATTCTTGCCATACGTCAAGGGCGTGACAGATCGAATAAGTAAGATGCTAAACAGATTCGATATAAAAACGATCTTCAAACCGACCCAAAATATAGGTCGATTTTTGAGGCCTGTAAAGGATGTAATACCACTGGAAACCACTAGTGTAATACCACTGGTGTGTATAAAGTCGAATGCAGTCGTGGTCTAGCCTACGTTGGACAAACGAAACGGCCCATAGCCACGCGACTGACAGAACACATCAACGCTGTTAAAAACGTTCAGCGAGAAAAATCGGCGATCTGCGAACATATATTGGATAGCGGAAGTAACCACTGGATCAGTTTCAAAATGCCATTGTGTTATCCAAGGAACAATTCTACATTCCTCGCATGATCCGGGAAGCCATTGAAATACGAAGAACCCCGAACTTCAATAGAGACGACAGTTACAAACTCTCTTCTACGTGGAACCCTCTTCTTAAAATGTTCCAGCCGCCGAACGCCGAACGCAAAGACGTAAAACAGGATGCAGTGAGTGTTGTGTGCAAGACGGATTCTCAAAATTCCCGCGCTCCGAGCCCGGCCCCCCACCACCGAAAACCTATCCGGCGTCGTATTTTATTGTCGTATTTTAATTCCCCTGTGGACTTATAAATCCAAGTATTTTTCCAGGGACTATTCACCTAGATTTAATTACTTTTTTTTATTTACCGTTGATTATATATTTTTAATAAAAACTGTAAATGTTTACGGTACCGTGAAACTGTCCAATTTTGCCCATGATGGATATTTTGCCCACTGAGTCTAATCTATGCTCAACCTTGAAAAAAAAATATTCCATTTAATTTTAGTAAATTTTGATCGATTGAGGTGGAAAGTAGATTTATGCCACTAACTTCGCCTCAGATGCTTTTGTCACCAACTTCACTCAGTTGCTTGTCAGAACCTGTCAAAGTGCACACGTGTTTTGTTGCGGGCCAATTTAGACTCGGCGTTTTCTTTATACTGCTCGATGGCAAAGGCTAAGGTAAGTTTTACTTGTTGCATGGTGTAGACAAAGGTTTATAGATCATTTCCTATTTGTATTATTGTGCCGCAAGTAACTTAAATTAAGAATTTTGACGATGGGCAAAATAAGCCGCATAAGTTGAGTATCTGAGGTGTCAATTTTGCCCACACGAAAAAATGTGTTAGGGTTGTCACTATCTTATGTTCATACATAATTAGTTAAAATAAAATTAATTATGGGTTTTGCACAAATAAATACATATTATTTTAGATTTTTAAATGTACATAGGTGCGTTCATATTTTTTTTGTAATAGGGCAGAGAAAATATTTTATTGCTTATCTCTTACGGATACCACTTCTATATTCGTTCACCCTTTTTTTTCAGAAAAAGGATGATTGCAAACCAAGAATTCGTGACCGCAAATCCAGGAGAAAGCTGGGTGCACTTATGTACCGAAATTATTCCGATGAAATGCTCCAAATTGCATGCGACGCTGTTACTTCAAAACAAATAACCTCAAGAGACGCTGAACGTCAGTTTGGCATACCGCGACGAACTATTGTTAATAAGATAAACAATCGACACATGAAAACAATGGGGCGACCAACTTGTTTATCTCCCACTGAAGAAAGCAAAATTGTTAAAGCTCTAAAAGCTGCTGCTGACTTTGGCTCTCCATTGACAAAACTTGATTTGCAATTGATTGTTCACGACTACCTAACAAAAAACTGTAGAGAGAATGTTTTTAAAAATAAGCTACCAGGAAAAGATTGGGTCCAAAATTTTTTGAGACGGCACGCAGATGAATTGACGTTAAGAGTTACTCAAAACATATCGAGGGCTCGTGCTGCAAAAGGTACAGAAGAAATGGCTGAATATTTTAATAACCTGAGCCAAACTTTGATAAACGTACCTCCCAAAAATATAATAAACCTAGATGAAACGAACCTTTCAGATGACCCTGGATCGACTAAATGTATATTTAGAAGAGGCGTCAGATACCCTGCAGTGAGTGTTGTGTGCAAGACGGATTCTCAAAATTCCCGCGCTCCGAGCCCGGCCCCCCACCACCGAAAACCTATCCGGCGTCGTATTTTATTGTCGTATTTTAATTTCCCTGTGGACTTATAAATCCAAGTATTTTTCCAGGGACTATTCACCTAGATTTAATTACTTTTTTTTATTTACCGTTGATTATATATTTTTAATAAAAACTGTAAATGTTTACGGTACCTATTATTTATAATACTGGCAAAGACCGCTCTGACGTTGGTTACTCCTGCGCGTGCGCAGGAAATGGGGGGCGCCAGTTTTGCATGCGGCAATTTTGCACAAATGTCACTTTTGACAGGTCCAAATTTGTTGAGGGCAGATTTGCAGGAGGCAACCTTGCAGGAAGCAACCTTGCAGGCGGCAACCTTCAGTACAGTTTTTAAGTTTTTCTGTTAGGTTAGGTTAGGTTTTTCTTTCCCTAAAATCGAAGTGACATTAATTACCGGCATCCTTGTAGTGGATGACTTTTATACATCAAACTAAACATTAAAAACAATGTTTTAAGTTTTTCTGTTAGGTTAGTTTAGGTCATTTTGACATTTGCAAAACTGCCTTCTGCAAGATTGCCTTCTGCAAAACTGCCGCCTGCAAGAATGCCGCGTGCAAGATTGCCGTCTGCAAATTTGCCTTCTACAAGTTTGATGGGACCCCAGGAAATGCCGTCGGCTGCGTCGACCATAATAAAAGTCATTACTTTAATAAATTATTTTATTACGAAACGACCTCAGTTAATACTGTAATATTAAATTATTATTTATTTTTGGAAACAAAGAAATTATTTGACGGCCGACGTCAATTCCAATGTACTACGGAGAGTCTATTGTCGATGGTACTGATCTTCTCTTCTTTATGCCTGTCAAACGTCACTTTTGTTTACGTGTTGTTTACATTAGGAGAAAATGTGTTTCGAAACGGGAAACCGTTTTATTAATGCCAGAACGACGCGATCCTGGATTAATCGGGATAAGAGCGCTTCGTTACAAAGTATACAACGTAGAGCGACAAAACTGCCAAAAACCTTAAGAAAAACACCCTATGAACGTAGATTAAAAATCCTCAAACTGACAACTCTGGAGCGACGGAGACGCAGAGGAGATCTCATAGAGACATACAAAATACTGAGGCAACACTATGACTGCCCAGAGTTGGAAAGCATGTTTGTGTTCAATTCAAACCGTCACTTAAGAGGTCACAGCCTGAAACCGCCGAGCGACCAAGATGCCAATGGGGTTCAAAAATCTGGAATACGCAGAACGACTCCGCAGATTGCAGCTGCCTACACTTGAGGATCGTCGGACCAGGGGTGACCTCATTGAAACATATAAGATCCTCAACGGATGCTACAATTGCCCCGAATTGTCCTCTTATCTTCAAGAGAAACTACAAGCATCATCTGCGAGGACACAATTTTAAGCTGGAGAGAACACGATTCCACATGAATCCCAGGAAACATTTCCTGACCAACCGGATTGTGGACCAGTGGAACAGTTTACCTGCCGAAGTGGTTGAAGCGAGTAGTGTCAACATGTTCAAAAATAGACTAGACGGACACCTTAAACAGAAATTGTAGTTGTACTCAGTTTCATATTCAGACATATCAGCAATCATGCTGCCTGTCATGTTAATGTCATGGCGTGTTGAATAATTTCACCTGTTTATGTGTATGGCTTATTACCCCTAAGGGAAATAATCGATATTCAGATAATAATATTATTATATCAATCCCATATTATCATATTCCTCAAGTAAAAATCGAATAAAATGATCCGATACCAAAAGTACTCGTTATCGCATGAAAAGTATTCGATGCTTTACTTATTGAATTGAATGAACTCTACAGAAGTGACATTTCAAACTGTTTCGTAATACCTCGTCAGTCAGTGTGTTTCTTCGGGTTTCGTTGGGTTAGTTAGTGCGGATTTTGCTGGTAATATAGCAGTTTTCTTACGTAACGTTGTTCATTTCGGTGATATATTTGCAGGTTAACAACTAAATAACCCCGAAATGTTGGGGAGAAAGCTAATCGAGCAAACGGGAACGTGGGTGCCTTCGCTGATGGCTTACGGCACCGCGGGAACGCTAGACCTGCTCTATTTCACAGACTGGAAGGCGATGCTGAGATACGTGCCCATCTACGGCAGCAAATATCCACCTGAAGAAGAATCGAAGTAAACGAATCGATATGCCATTGAACGTCTAATCTCTTCACTGCTGTCGCTCCCGTTATTTTCTATTTATCGTCTAGCATTATTTTACTTGTTTTGCGAGAATAAATTACTTTAGTGTTCTCTTGACTTTCAATGGTAATGCAATAAAGGTAGAGACAAACGCATTATGACATCTGGACCCTTAAAATTTGCATGAAAACTGATGTCTTAGAAACATACTTATCATATGCAACGCTGTCATGCAAGGTCGACCTGCAATTTCGAGATCGGCATGGGAAGGTGGAGAGAATAGGTAAGCTGTCCCTCGCTGTGCGTTGCGATACAATTTTATGCCAATAGGAAAAAATATCGATTTTTTGTAATTTTGGACTTATTAGTCATTGGTTGTCTATGCAAGTCTGCCGTCGATCTGCGGAATAATTTCCGCAATGCGCGGGGTTGTATAAATATTGCGGAATTGCATAAATATGAACACATCAGCGTTAAGCTGCTAGTCCATCAACTAATAATAATAATAATAATAATACTTCTCAGGTCCTGTCTAAATTTCAATAAATTTGTTTGTGATCGTTTTGTGAATTTCTGAAAACTTACTGGATGGTGTAAACAAAGTAAAAATAAGAAAACCTTTAACTGGTGACGAGCGTTATAGTGCGCTTATATAGGAGTGCGATTTGATCGTTTTAAAACGTTCCAATGAAAGCTTATTTATCAGTACCTATAGTTAAGAATAAAAGTATAAAAGCTTTCATTAACCCCTCAAGCCCCGATTGGCCGATATCGGCCACAACACGATTCAGCGTGACGGCCCCGTTTTAATTTTATTTTAATTTGTTTTAATTTATTATGTTTTATTATGTTAATATATTTTATTTTAATTATGGGTACAGTGGTTTGGCAGTAATTAATGTTTTGGTGAGACAGTGTCGTAATTCAATTTTTTTACTAATTTTTACTAAAAATTTTTGGGACAGCAACTTGTCAATCGGCTGAGGGGCCGAGGCCTGAAGGGTTAAAATGCTTTGTTCCGAGCCAACCCTGGGTGCAGCAGCCATATCATAGTGGAACTTATAACGGGCTATCATAATTGAATGCGTCTACAAAATTTCGTTTCTTTGTTTCATTTATAAATATGTATATATATATATATATATATATATATATATATATATATATATATATATATATATATATATATATATATATATATATATATATATATATATATATATATATATATATATATATATATATATATATATATATATATATATATATATATATATATATATATATATATAAAACCAAGTCGGGTTTGTTCGAACACTTATAACTCGAGACCGGCTGAACCGATTTTCATGGTTTTTGATTTGTTGTATTTGTCTCCGTCCCGAATGGCAAAAATTAAAGAAAAGAAAAAACATTAGTGGCATGAAGCCACTAATTATCCAACTGAACTTTTAAACTCCTTGGATGTGCCTGGTTTACCAACCGCACAATTTACAACTGAAGGCGGGCTCGGTAGTCATCATGCTTCGAAATCTAAACCAACTAAAACTATGCAATGGAGCGCGCTTGGTGATAAGAAAACTGATGAGTAATGTGATTCACGCGACGATACTCAAAGGAAAATTTAAAGATGAGTTAGTTCTCATTCCGAGGATTCCAATGATCCCAACGGATATGCCCTTTGAGTTTAAACGAATTCAGTTTCCGATTCGTCTTGCCTTCGCCATGACGATTAACAAATCACAAGGCCAATCCTTGACTGTTAATGGTCTCAACTTAAAAAAACCATGTTTTTCTCAAGGTCAGTTGTTCGTAGCATGTTCAAGTGTCGGTAAATCATTAACTTTATTTGTTCTTGCGCCTGATAAAAAAACAAAAAAATGTCGTATATCACAAGATGCTTCTATGAAGAGAATTAAACCGAGTGCATCCCATGCTGCACAATATGTTCATAGTTTAATTCAATTATGTCTTGCTAAGACGCGATTAATATAATTATTTTTTGTATGTTTATATTTCTTTTTGTTTTATTATCTTAATACAGTAGTGAACTTAATATTTATTTTGTATTCATTGTATTACTTTCATAAAATCATAAATTAAGTTCAGCTAATCTGTAACACGACATCCATTGACTGTTAGGCGGAACGAAGTTCGCCGGGTCAGCTAGTATAGAGTATAAATAAGAGTGTGCAGTTAGTCAAATCTTAAGAAGTAAGAGATTTGATAATTTTTTTAAGTTCTTGGAATCATTAAATATGTCTATACTTTACATATGGTATTAAAATCACGACACTGTCTTGTGAGAGGTCTATTTGATATTGGAGGCGACTATAATCAATCGTAAAGCCACTCATCATTAGTTTGCTCCTTTTTTTATTTTTAGAAAGCATCATCATCAGCCAGTAGATGTCCACTGTCTCCTTGTCGAAGTTGAGTCTGCCTAGTTGGATCATCTGACCCAAATAAACATTTATTTCCTAGTAAATAAACTTTTTATTTAAAATGGCAGAAACACCACTGGGTTCAAGAAACTGCCCGTTAATGCATGCGTTTTTTAGCCGAAGTCTTTTATCGGCGTCTTTTCCATGGCTTCGAGAATTGAGCTTGACCTTTCTGGCAGCTGTGTGCAGAAGGGCTCTCTCCTCTTTGCTGAAGTCGTTTGAAAAGATGAGATCCGTCACCGAGGAGGTGTGACTCGAGGCGAACCGCTGTAGAAGACTTCGAGCCACCTGGTTGAACTGTCGGTCACCGGATTTCGAACCATCGCTGCCGAGACCCGCTCGATGGACCTTAGAAAAAATTACAAAATCTCTAAAACAATATAGTGAAATTATTAAGCTATTGTATAGCTTTTATCGTGGGCCTAGGCCAGCGCGGCAACCGAATGAAGAAATTTCTTAACGAAAATTAATGATTTTAAACTGATAATTACGTCTAAACGAGTACTGCTTACGATTCAAAAAAAAAATATGTTAACCCCTTGAGTATGATACGACCAAATCTGGTTCTGAAACAATTATCCGTTGAGTATGATACGACCAGATCTGGTTCCGCGTTTTTTTCACTTCTTTGACGTTCTCATATTTATTCATAATTATCTAATTGTTTTACAAAATGATATTTCAATATTCTATATTCGAAATTTCAATGCAATCATTGTGCAGTTGTTCTTTTTATGATTGGTGTAGTAGTTTCGTAGTTATAGTACTTTAAGGTCGATGTCGCCGAAAATCCTGCAAAAGAGACAGATGCATCCATGAAAATACCCATTTACTCCAAGGGTTAAACAAGAACATTTTCCTAATATTCTTAGCTTTGAATATTTTAGATTTTGTTTAAATTACATAGTGTAATTAATTTGCGAAATTAGGTCTAACCGAACACAAAAACCACTACTACGCAAATACTATCTGGCGTATTATTATGAAACCTGCACCATTTTAAAGATAATTTAATTATCTATCTTTTTATTTACGATTTTTTTCGAATTATCCGGTTTTTTCGCTTTATCGAATAAAAAATTCGTGCGCGGCGCTCTATCGGAAGACGTTTAAATTATTCCGAATCATTTGCTTCCGCAGCCGCAAATGATTCGGAATAAATTCAACGTTTTCCGATAGAGCGCAGTTATCTGATAAAAAATAAAATAAAAAAATAAATATTATTGCATAAGTTGTTAAAAATGCTATGCAATAGCTTTACCGCGGCAGTCCCCGAGTGCCACACGTATTTTTATTTTTATTATTATTATTTCAATTTCAAATTATTTATTTATTTCCAAAAAAATTACAGCTATTTACTAGCTAGTTTTTAGGTAGTATAATTGCAGAGATATCATGAAATTAGTAACGCGTGCAAGTACCTAGAAATACCTAGCAGGCGGCGGCTGCGCCTGCTGGCCCAGCAAAGTCAGCGTTCATAGGAAGGCGGTGCGGGTGGTGATGAACAGGACGTGTATCTACGAGATAGGTAGTGTGCATCTGAGGGGACGTCTTGCACTATATATCTAAAGGTTGCGGAGGTGGTTGCGGACCTTACGGCGACTACTCTTGAAATGACCATCAGCCATCCGATTCTGGGTGAAGAGCCGGGCAAAGGACGCCGTGGTCCGCGATAGATTCGATAAACACCATTTCACCGCTTCGTAAGGGAGAGGACCGCGCAAGCGACCTCGAACTCGTAACCAATCGAGAGACCGGAGTAATCTGGTCACAATTGGAAGTAAGGGCGTGAGTGTCGGCCCGCCAGGTAACATTCCTGGCTATCTCGCGGTTAAGGCGTTGGCCTCTTACGGGCTTGTGGCGTAGCTAGACGGTGGAGTGTTTCGTCCCCAAGTCTTCTACGTTCACTTCCAGGGAGATAGAACGACTAATCGTTAAAACTTCCTGAGGTGATGGGCTCGCCCGCTGTAGTCGACAACCCAAGTTATATATCTAAAGGTAGCTTCTAAAAAGGCAAATAAATGCCACCGAAGTAAATTTATATCGAAGTAATTGTAACTTAACGAAATAATTGTAATTGTAAAGTAACAAAGTAATTGAAATATCAACGGTAGATTTTGATTTCTATATTTTTACCTATTTCTGTTTCATTCGTATTATTATCATTTATTTAGTATTGTATACGTCAGCCAATTCAATAAATATAGCTAATAATTTAACATTTAAAATTGTCAATATATTACTGTAACATAGAATTATGAAAAATGAAATGTCACAATTTAATATAAAATAATTGTATTTCTTTCGTTTATTCGGTAAATCTACAGCACACTAGATTAGATAAGTATTTTAGGAGTAAAGCCAAAAATGTACATTTTATTATACATATTAGCATATTAATAGCAAATTAATTATTAAAAAGTGGATTCTTCTTATAGTATTTATGACGCGTCGGGTTTTATAACTACTCTCGTAATTTAACTAACAAATCGCTAGTGATTCAGGGCTAATCTTGATCTAGCCAAACTCAAACTAGCTGCGATAAATATTACTTGAATTAACATTTTGCGGTTGCCTTATGTTTTGTAAACGCTCCTTTTGTAGTAAAGGCAATGTCGCATTTTCTACATAAGAACGGTTTCAACTGAAGATGGACACCAAAAATGTGTGTTTGTAATGTTTTTTTAACGCTGAACTTCCTGTCGCAAGTCGCACAAGTGTATTTTTTCAGCTTTAAATGTACCGCGTTAACATGTCTTGTCAGAGTATATCTATGAGAAAAGCCTCTATTACATTTATCACAGGCGAACTCCTTCAACCTGCGGTGCAATGCTTTAATGTGTAGGTTTAGATCGTGTCTGTTGAAGAAAGCACTTCGGCATTCCTTACAAGCGTGCTCTTTCATCTTACGATGTACACGATTAACGTGGTTTTTAATCGCGGAAATTTTTGGAAATAATTTGTTACACACTTCACAAATAAACCTGCCCTTTCGAAGATGTACAAATTTGACATGTTCGCTCAGGCTGCCGCTGTGCGCAAAGTCTTTCTCACATTGCTGACATGCAAACCGTACTTTGTGATGAATCGATATGACGTGCTCCTTTAAGTGTCCGCTCCGGGAAAATGCTTTGTCGCATTCTTTGCATTTGAAATTCTTCTGGCGGAGATGCACAGATATAATATGCCTTTTTAGGTTTGTCTTGTCATATAAATCAAGCTCACATTCATCGCATGTAAATTTTCTTCTGTCAATATGGCATTTTTGCTTATTTAATTCAGAGTTATTGCAAACCGAACACAGCAACTCAACCAGATCTTTACGATGGCTCCATACATGCAATGATTCGCTTTTATCAAGATGTCTATAGCATAGAACGCACGTAAAATCAACCAACTTTTCCACAAACACGTTCACCTCTTTCATAACGACAATCTCTGATTTTTCCACAAAGATATCCGACACAACTGAATCTCTTCTTTCCGGTTTAATGAAACTAACCGGATGTCCACAAATTGAGGAACATGATTATCGTCGCGCGTGTCGTCCAAATCCTCCGCCTTTACAGGAACGTCACTTTCCATCTCCACTTCATCGTCATTTTCGCACTTTATGATAACCTCAGTGTTGAGTTCATTGTATGTTGATTCATTTCTACGAAATGTTGAAATAGGTACTATGGAACATTTACGAACGATACAAAATGAAAACAAACATCAATAAATGTCACTATGACATTTCGATTAGTGATGGGCGATTAGAACGAAAGAGTGGAAACGACTTCGACTTTTGAACTCGTAGACTCAGGAGTCAAGCGATGCTGTCGTGAGTCGGTTTAATTTTATTGAGGCAAAAAAGTTTTTGGTTTCAAATTCGCTGTCAAAAACACAAGCTGTCAAAATTTCGAGGAGGGCGGCGATTCACTAGCTGTTTTTTATGTTTAATGCCGAGTTAAAGGAGTTTTTTAACGTATGCTGGTCTTTCAATTCTGGTTAGCCATTTTCATTCATTTGGGGATATTTTCCGACGTGGATTGGTATAATATTGACGTATATATCTTTCGTTTGCTTCAGCGGGCGGCATCTCTGTTTAACCCCTCAAATGAATGGCGATTAGCTCGGGTTGCCTACGGCAAAATGTATATAAATTTATATTTACATTTACATTTACATTTACATAGAGCGGGGTTTACTATAGAGCTATAGCATTACTATAGAGCGGATTACTATAAAGCGGCGCACATTTACATTTATATTTACATTTATATAAATTTATATACATTTTGTATACATTTTGCCAAGGCATCCCTTTAGGGACGCCTCACATTTGAGGGGTTAACCTCGGATTTTCCTCTGCTTTAATTTTGCTTCTACCTAACTCTTATTGCTGCTAATGTTACCATAATTACGTCATGGAATAAATTACATCGCGAAACACGAGGATTCATGCTTTCATAGATGAAACAACCCGCATTTTGTTGGATGCCGTGATGGTACCGCAGAAGCGGTTCGGATTACCTACTTATTAAGGATTGAAGAGTCTTAAGGACCTAATTATACCATATTCTCCAGAAGGGTGTTGGCGGCTCCCGCTTCTATCGTTAATTTTATCAAGTTATCCTAATTCACTTCCGCGGGTAAAAGTAGTAAGAAAGTATTGTATTCTTCCTCTGTGTACTAATTCAAGTGTAAAAACACCCGACACTTACTCTTTTTAGAGTACCGACAAAGGCTGAATTGAGAAAAAGGTAAATGAAGACTAAAAAGGAACAGATCTCCTCACAGCTACTAGCTATGCCCATTGTTGTGAAGATCATTTTGATGTAAGTTTTATTGTTACTTAGTTATTTAATTAAGTATTTACTTTGTAATTTTATTGGAATAAGCGATAAAGAACTGTAGGTATTAGGTACTATTGTACGTAAACGGAAAGAAATTTTAAGGTCATTTTCTATGTAGGTACTTAGGTCTTTCTTGACCTATCTTTATTCCCAACATATAGGTACCTAATATCACCTACATTGAAAGAGATCCGCCTGGACTTACAAATACAAAAACAATAAATACCAGTTATAAATGTTGATCAGGGGTAACAAATCTTTGTGTATGTACTCACCGTTGTGTTGTACATACGAAAGAGTTGCGTATGTACTCACCGTCTTTTTGATAACAAGATGCTGCTCATAAGAGCAGCATCTTTTTTGTTTTGTGTACCTAATTTAAGTAGTATTGTATACTTTGCAGGTTACCACGAAGACGTGTTCTTTAATTGCCTTTTTTTATGGTTACTATATTTTTTGTTATATTTCCAGATTTGGAAGCACGATATCCGAGTGTCAGTAAGATGTGGGTGAAGTTGATAGTAGAAGTGCCGAAATCAGGGAAAAAAATCGGTTGTGTCACCCCAAGACTTTCCTGTCAAGTAGCCAGGAACCTAATTCATCTGAATATTTATATCATAAATCCTACCCTCCCGCCCTCTCACCCCCAACCTAGCGCCACCTTTTAACACACGAAAATCGAAATCGAAATCGACTTCTCCCCACACACCCCGAACCTCCACCCCCTCCCTCCAACGCCCTCCCCTCCCCCATGATCACCCCCGCAACGCCCACTTTGCCCCATATATGGCTATAAGCCATATATGGCTTATATGGATTTTAGGTTTATAGGATTTTAGCCATATAAGCCAAATATGGATTTTAGGTAAGCCATATATGGATTACCTAAAATCCATAAGGATAATGCACCATTGAGACCGATTGTAAGCCAAATCGACAGCCCCACATATCCTCTGTCAAAACACTTAGCTGGTGTCCTCCAACCGCTTACGGGCAAAACGACTTCTTAAGTGAAAGACTCGCTCGTGAATCGAGAACGCGATCTATGCGACGCAGAGCATTATCCAAAAGAGATGGAACATGTCAATGATTTCCTTAGGAAAAATGGATACGGAAAATATCACGAGATACGTACACGATCTAATACAGACGAAACTCAGAAACCGAGCAGATCAAGAGCATTCTTACCATACGTCAAGGGCGTGACAGATCGAATAAGTAAGATGCTAAACAGATTCGATATAAAAACGATCTTCAAACCGACCCAAAATATAGCTCGATTTTTGAGGCCTTTAAAGGATGTAATACCACTGGAAACCACTAGTGTAATACCACTGGTGTGTATAAAGTCGAATGCAGTCGTGGTCTAGCCTACGTTGGACAAACGAAACGGCCCATAGCCACGCGACTGACAGAACACATCAACGCTGTTAAAAACGTTCAGCGAGAAAAATCGGCGATCTGCGAACATATATTGGATAGCGGAAGTAACCACTGGATCAGTTTCAAAATGCCATTGTGTTATCCAAGGAACAATTCTACATTCCTCGCATGATCCGGGAAGCCATTGAAATACGAAGAACCCCGAACTTCAATAGAGACGACAGTTACAAACTCTCTTCTACGTGGAACCCTCTTCTTAAAATGTTCCCGCCGCAGGATACAGTGAGTGTTGTGTGCAAGACGGATTCTCAAAATTCCCGCGCTCCGAGCCCGGCCCCCCACCACCGAAAACCTATCCGGCGTCGTATTTTAGGGGGGAGCCAGTTTTGCATGCGGCAATTTTGCACAAATGTCACTTTTGACAGTTCCAAATCTGTTGAGGGCAGATTTGCAGGAGGCAACCTTGCAGGCGGCAACCTTGCAGGCGGCAACCTTCAGTACAGTTTATAAGTTTTTCTGTTAGGTTAGGTTAGGTTAGGTTTTTCTTTCCCTAAAATCGAAGTGACATTAATTACCGGCATCCTTGTAGTGGATGACTTTTATACATCAAACTAAACATTCAAAAAAATGTTTAAAGTTTTGCTGTTAGGTTAGGTTGGGTCATTTTGACAATTGCAAAACTGCCTTCTGCAAGATTGCCTTCTGCAAAACTGCCGCCTGCAAGAATGCCGCCTGCAAGATTGCCGTCTGCAAATTTGCCTTCTGCAAGTTTGATGGGACCCGTATTTTATTGTCGTATTTTAATTCCCCTGTGGACTTATAAATCCAAGTATTTTTCCAGGGACTATTCACCTATTATTAATTACTTTTTTTTATTTACTGTTGATTATATTATATTTTTAATAAAAACTGTAAATGTTTACGGTATTATTTATACTACTGGCAAAGACCGCTCTGACGTTACGGTTACTCCTGCGCGTGCGCAGGAAATGCCGTCGGCTGCGTCGACCATAATGGGTCCCATCAAACTTGCAGAAGGCAAATTTGCAGACGGCAATCTTGCAGACGGCATTCTTGCAGGCGGCAGTTTTGCAGAAGGCAATCTTGCAGAAGGCAGTTTTGCAAATGTCAAAATGACCTAACCTAACCTAACAGAAAAACTTAAAACATTTTTTTTAATGTTTAGTTTGATGTATAAAAGTCATCCACTACAAGGATGCCGGTAATTAATGTTACTTCGATTTTAGGGAAAGAATAACCTAACCTAACCTAACAGAAAAACTTAAAAACTGTACTGAAGGTTGCCGCATGCAAGGTTGCTTCCTGCAAGGTTGCCTCCTGCAAATCTGCCCTCTACAAATTTGGACCTGTCAAAAGTGACATTTGTGCAAAATTGCCGCATGCAAAACTGGCGCCCCCCACCATAATGAAAGTCATTACTATAATAAATTATTTTATTACGAAACGACCTCAGTTAATACTGTAATATTAAATTATTATTTATTTTTGGAAACAAAGAAATATTTGACGGCCGACGTCAATTCCAATGTACTACGAAGAGTCTATTGTCGATGGTACTGATCTTCTCTTCTTTATGCCTGTCAAACGTCACTTTTGTTTACGTGTTGTCACAAACCTAAGAGGGACTTAACATAACCTAGAATTGCGCGCTTCGTCTGTGTCGTGTGCGTCTTTCGTGAATTTGCGAGTTTGTAGTTTAAAAATGGAAAGTTTAATAATAAAACGAGATAGGTCTGGTAATTTCACGAAGGCAGAGGTGGAAATACTTACGGACACAGTCTGTAGATTTCGGCATATTGTGGAAAACAAAAAGACGGACTCTACAACAAACAAAGATAAAGAAGAAGCATGGCAGAACATAACTGATTCATTTAATGCTGTCAGCGGGGTCACAGCGAGATCGGCGAAAACCATCAAGCTTAAATATGACAGGGTGAAAAAAGAAATTAAGAAGAAGGCATCGCAAAACCATCAGAAACTTTATAGAACAGGTGGTAAGATGCCTGCAGCAATTACCTTCACTGATGTCGAGGAGAAGGTGCTGGGCATCTGCTCCAACATAACAGGGTTAGATGCACGTTTTGACAACGATTTAATTCAAGGTATGTAATAAAAAAATTACAATCATATATCTTCATTAGTTTTAATTAAAGTCTTTTATATATTGTAGCACTTGTATATTCATATCTTATATATCCGCTGAGTTCGAGCCAAGCAATATATAGAGATAGGTTTATATTTCTATCCCGCTTCCTGCAGTGCATATTCCTGCGTCACAGTATACCATGCTGTCAGTCAAACTGTATATAATACAATTTAGTTCATTATGTTTGCAGGTCCAGAATTACCAGTGATTTTGGACGAAATTGAAATCGTGACGACGAAGGCACCATATGATAATATAAAAATCATAGCGGAAGAGGATGCAAAGCTTGGATCGGATGCGAGGATGCAAAGTTTGGAAATTGGATCGGGGGAAGATGCGGTTGTTGCAGAAGGTAAGATTTTATTTTAATGTATAAGTGTAGTAAACACGTAACTCGTTCTAAATTTGGATTGTATTCTATGTTTAATTGCCTCTAATGTTTTAGCATGGCAAGGGCGAGCTAATTGCCGGAAACGATTTCTTCCAGCCATCCCCTTTATATATACATACTTGAATTGATTAGTGTATAGATTTTCTCACAATGTTTTCCTTCACCGGACTAACCAGAAGAGTGGAGCAAATATATATGCTCGAGTGGGAATTACTTTAGGTTATGTTATTTTTGGTACCACCGCACTGCTTGAACGATGGTTATTATCAGGCTATAGTGCGATAGTTCAATGTAGCAGGATAAAAGGGAAAAATCCTGACATGTCCATGATCATTCTTATTTTAACTTTTTCAGGTAAACCTGATACAAAATGGCAGACTTGGACTCCACGGTCACTGAAATCTAAAGTTTCACCGCTTCTGAGACCGAAGGTCACTAAGGGCAATGTAACAGCGAGGATCAATGACCTGACGACGGCGCGCTTGGAGTTGGTGAAAATCCAGATTGAAATAGCGCAGAAAGAACTAAAAAATAAGGACATTTTGGCTAAGAAGGAATTAGTGTATAAGGAGATTGAACATAAATTGCGAATTACTCATATGTTAAATGAAGAAGAAAGGAAAAAAGAAGCGCATGAGATGAAAAAGAACCTTACGCTTTATAAATAAAGAAAAACACATTTACCGTGTCAACTTTATAGCAACTGACATTTCGGCGATGTTTCAACCTTGAATTGACTAACTTCAGACAATACACGAAAAGCGAGACAGCATGATTGAACCACTCTATATGCTAGAGCGAGAAGCTCTTAAAAAATATTTATTTGACATTTGCTTTCAACATAACCTAGAATTGCGCGCTTCGTCTGTGTCGTGTGCGTCTTTCGTGAATTTGCGAGTTTGTAGTTTAAAAATGGAAAGTTTAATAATAAAACGAGATAGGTCTGGTAATTTCACGAAGGCAGAGGTGGAAATACTTACGGACACAGTCTGTAGATTTTGGCATATTGTGGAAAACAAAAAGACGGACTCTACAACAAACAAAGAAAAAGAAGAAGCATGGCAGAACATAACTGATTTATTTAATGCTGTCAGCGGGGTCACAGCGAGATCGGCGAAAACCCTCAAGCTTAAATATGACTGGGTGAAAAAAGAAATTAAGAAGAAGGCATCGCAAAACCAGCAGAAACTTTATAGAACAGGTGGTAAGATGCCTGCAGCAATTACCTTCACTGATGTCGAGGAGAAGGTGCTGGGCATCTGCTCCAACATAACAGGGTTAGATGCACGTTTTGACAACGATTTAATTCAAGGTATGTAATAAAAAAATTACAATCATATATCTTCATTAGTTTTAATTAAAGTCTTTTATATATTGTAGCACTTGTATATTCATATCTTATATATCCGCTGAGTTCGAGCCAAGCAATATATAGAGATAGGTTTATATTTCTATCCCGCTTCCTGCAGTGCATATTCCTGCGTCACAGTATACCATGCTGTCAGTCAAACTGTATATAATACAATTTAGTTCATTATGTTTGCAGGTCCAGAATTACCAGTGATTTTGGACGAAATTGAAATCGTGACGACGAAGGCACCATATGATAATATAAAAATCATAGCGGAAGAGGATGCAAAGCTTGGATCGGATGCGAGGATGCAAAGTTTGGAAATTGGATCGGGGGAAGATGCGGTTGTTGCAGAAGGTAAGATTTTATTTTAATGTATAAGTGTAGTAAACGCATAAATCGTTCGAAATATGGATTGTATTCTATGTTTAATTGCCTCTAATGTTTTAGCATGGCAAGGGCGAGCTAATTGCCGGAAACGATTTTTTCCAGTCATCCCCTTTATATATACATACTTGAATTGATTAGTGTATAGATTTTCTCACAATGTTTTCCTTCACCGGACTAACCAGAAGAGTGGAGCAAATATATATGCTCGAGTGGGAATTACTTTAGGTTATGTTATTTTTGGTACCACCGCACTGCTTGAACGATGGTTATTATCAGGCTATAGTGCGATAGTTCAATGTAGCAGGATAAAAGGGAAAAATCCTGACATGTCCATGATCATTCTTATTTTAACTTTTTCAGGTAAACCTGATACAAAATGGCAGACTTGGACTCCACGGTCACTGAAATCTAAAGTTTCACCGCTTCTGAGACCGAAGGTCACTAAGGGCAATGTAACAGCGAGGATCAATGACCTGACGACGGCGCGCTTGGAGTTGGTGAAAATCCAGATTGAAATAGCGCAGAAAGAACTAAAAAATAAGGACATTTTGGCTAAGAAGGAATTAGTGTATAAGGAGATTGAACATAAATTGCGAATTACTCATATGTTAAATGAAGAAGAAAGGAAAAAAGAAGCGCATGAGATGAAAAAGAACCTTACGCTTTATAAATAAAGAAAAACACATTTACCGTGTCAACTTTATAGCAACTGACATTTCGGCGATGTTTCAACCTTGAATTGACTAACTTCAGACAATACACGAAAAGCGAGACAGCATGATTGAACCACTCTATATGCTAGAGCGAGAAGCTCTTAAAAAATATTTATTTGACATTTGCTTTCAACATAACCTAGAATTGCGCGCTTCGTCTGTGTCGTGTGCGTCTTTCGTGAATTTGCGAGTTTGTAGTTTAAAAATGGAAAGTTTAATAATAAAACGAGATAGGTCTGGTAATTGCACGAAGGCAGAGGTGGAAATACTTACGGACACAGTCTGTAGATTTTGGCATATTGTGGAAAACAAAAAGACGGACTCTACAACAAACAAAGAAAAAGAAGAAGCATGGCAGAACATAACTGATTTATTTAATGCTGTCAGCGGGGTCACAGCGAGATCGGCGAAAACCCTCAAGCTTAAATATGACTGGGTGAAAAAAGAAATTAAGAAGAAGGCATCGCAAAACCAGCAGAAACTTTATAGAACAGGTGGTAAGATGCCTGCAGCAATTACCTTCACTGATGTCGAGGAGAAGGTGCTGGGCATCTGCTCCAACATAACAGGGTTAGATGCACGTTTTGACAACGATTTAATTCAAGGTATGTAATAAAAAAATTACAATCATATATCTTCATTAGTTTTAATTAAAGTCTTTTATATATTGTAGCACTTGTATATTCATATCTTATATATCCGCTGAGTTCGAGCCAAGCAATATATAGAGATAGGTTTATATTTCTATCCCGCTTCCTGCAGTGCATATTCCTGCGTCACAGTATACCATGCTGTCAGTCAAACTGTATATAATACAATTTAGTTCATTATGTTTGCAGGTCCAGAATTACCAGTGATTTTGGACGAAATTGAAATCGTGACGACGAAGGCACCATATGATAATATAAAAATCATAGCGGAAGAGGATGCAAAGCTTGGATCGGATGCGAGGATGCAAAGTTTGGAAATTGGATCGGGGGAAGATGCGGTTGTTGCAGAAGGTAAGATTTTATTTTAATGTATAAGTGTAGTAAACGCATAAATCGTTCGAAATATGGATTGTATTCTATGTTTAATTGCCTCTAATGTTTTAGCATGGCAAGGGCGAGCTAATTGCCGGAAACGATTTTTTCCAGTCATCCCCTTTATATATACATACTTGAATTGATTAGTGTATAGATTTTCTCACAATGTTTTCCTTCACCGGACTAACCAGAAGAGTGGAGCAAATATATATGCTCGAGTGGGAATTACTTTAGGTTATGTTATTTTTGGTACCACCGCACTGCTTGAACGATGGTTATTATCAGGCTATAGTGCGATAGTTCAATGTAGCAGGATAAAAGGGAAAAATCCTGACATGTCCATGATCATTCTTATTTTAACTTTTTCAGGTAAACCTGATACAAAATGGCAGACTTGGACTCCACGGTCACTGAAATCTAAAGTTTCACCGCTTCTGAGACCGAAGGTCACTAAGGGCAATGTAACAGCGAGGATCAATGACCTGACGACGGCGCGCTTGGAGTTGGTGAAAATCCAGATTGAAATAGCGCAGAAAGAACTAAAAAATAAGGACATTTTGGCTAAGAAGGAATTAGTGTATAAGGAGATTGAACATAAATTGTGAATTACTCATATGTTAAATGAGGAAGAAAGGAAAAAAGAAGCGCATGAGATGAAAAAGAACCTTACGCTTTATAAATAAAGAAAAACACATTTACCGTGTCAACTTTATAGCAACTGACATTTCGGCGATGTTTCAACCTTGAATTGACAATATTTCAGTTTACCCTTTACGACGGCGGTGCAACATTGCCAAAACGTTAGGTGCTGTAAACTTCTTTGTATTTTCATATTCTTTTGTATTTTCATATTAATAAAGTTGTCTTATTTTATTGATTTTTTCTGTCCCATCACATCATAAACCTGGTTACAGACATGTATGTTCATTGTGTGTTCATATTAACTCCGTGATAACACTCACTACTGTTGGTCAATCAAAGACTGAAAATATTCCAACAATAAGTCCCTCTTGACATTTCTCCCTGCAGCCGCTGGTGATATATTTTCAAATACTGGGTCCGGTTCGACATGTACATCAGGGTCAACAGGTGGCTCTTTGTTATTCCTGTCTACTGCCAGATTATGCAGTACTACAGTTGCTACAATAGTGTCTTGGACAAGGGGTAGCTTACATTGCATACCAATGCTTAATACAGGAAAACATTTTTTCCAAACACCAACGTATCTTTCAATGACATTCCTTGTCCTTATGTGTGATTCGTTGTACAGTCTTTCTGCTGGCGTATGTGGATTGTTGTAAGGAGTGACTAGGTAGTGGTTATTAAAATATCCCTTGTCGTCTATAATAATGCCATTTCCATAAGCACGGTTATCAAAGTTGAACTCGACCGAAGAATTTGAAAATATGAGGCTATCGTGTGATGAACCTGGCCATCTTGCAACAACATCCAAAAATTTTAATTGAGCGTCGCACATCGCTTGAACATTCAGCGAAAAGTAGCCTTTTCGATTTCTGAAGTTTCTGTGTCTCCAACTGAAATTAAGTTCAATATTTAAGAGAAGAGTAGTGGCGGGTGGCATAGTGGTAATACGGACGGGGTGCTCGGTTTTACAATTCTTTTTTATCACTTATTATTTCGAATAACACGGATCAGCTTGCCCTGTCAGGTAAATATAAAGTACAACAAATGTGAGATTTATGACAATTGAGGTGCGAGTTATGGCATAATAATAAAAAAATATCACAATTGAGCAATACAAACCTGGTGACATTATCCGGACATGAGAACAATTGATGGCAGCTAATGCACGAGGGAACCGAGCTATTTTATGGAAGTCTTGCTGATTTCTAACAATGTCCGCTTGCCGTCTGGGTATATTTGCAAATCTCACTCCCAACGAGGCTATAGCCGCCGCAGCCACCCTCTTCACAATAACGCATGTTGTGGAGGCCAGAGAAATCACCAAAGGTGATATAGAAACTTCCAGTTGCATAAAACCTCAAAGCGACGAGTAATTGCATCATAGGTTCCTATAGCATTGATTCCTATAACCAACAAAAAATATTTTTTGAGGTAGGCCCATTTTGTGGGAATTTTGCTTGCCGCATAATAGAATATAAAGGTACTATTCCTATACTTGAAGTATGTACTTAGTAAGGGCATAGTATATCGCCTAGAGAGCCCCATATCAATTTTAACGGACATGGAGAATCACCCAGCAACGCTAACACATACCAGGATATCAGGCGATTGTTTAACTGCAGCCTGGTTTTTTTTTTAATAAAAAAAACATTTGTTCTAATTTTACTATCGTTTTAAAATTATTAGTAGGTATATTAATAGCAATGAAACACCAAAAAAATACAATAAATAAATACATTTCGTAATATTTTTACCGTAGTATCGCTACTGTCGGCCAGATGGCAAATCATGTACGAAATGAATAAATTTTGACGTAATCTAACCCTCCTGTCTGAACATATTCTCCTAATACAAAATACGGCGATTTTTAGCGTTTCATTATTTGTATGGCGAAGAAGAAGAATTCTGCTCGCAGCGCCATCTACTAGATTATCTTAGAACTATGATAACAGTGACATCTAGCGGAGGGTAGATTAACTGCCTAATAAAAATGTATGTTATTACAATTTATTAGGCAGTTAATCTACCTTCCGCTAGATGACTGCTCACAACAGTTCAAAGATAATCCAGTGGATGGCGCTATCACACAGTATATCTATCGCCCGTTAGAGCAGGAATGCAATGTTTCCTTCGCCCCACAGCTTCGCCCGAATTGATCCGCTAACCTCCCATTAGAACATAGTCGCCTGATACCGTGTCGTTGTTCGCGCAAAAGGCATATAGCACCGGCCGGATTGGCCATATCGCAAAACTACAAAACTATAAAGTATATAATTTAATTTTCACCAGACTATATCAAGTTCTCGAGGTTAGTTAGTCAAGTGCTCCACAGACTTATTAGGGAACGTATGCTCCGCTGTGGCGTGTGAAAAATGTATGGTATAGAGCGAAAGAGAAATAGGCAATGGAACATAAAATATGTTGGCCAACGTGTAGAGCGGTCATTACATATTTAACCGCCCTACCCATACGAACGTACGTGATACGGCCGCTATTTTATCACCCGAACGCAACAAGCCGTTCAATTAACTATCACTTACGTTCAATTAAAACAAAATTTTTGACAAAACTTTTTTGAGATTGATTCGTATGAGGAAGAAATTGGTAAAAAGTCATAATTCACTAGCCATTCATATTCAAATAATTCATATTTAGCAGTTTATTTGCAGAATGTTTCGAGATTAGGTTAGGTATATTACATTCAATACAAAATTGATCTGAAAATGAGAAATCTAATATAAATAACTCAAGGATTTTTAAGCTATTGCATAGCTTTTATCGCGGGCCTAGGCCAGCGCGGCGACCGAATGAAGAAATTTCTTAACGAAAATGAATGATTTTAAACTGATAATTACGTCTAAACGAGTACTGCTTACGATTCGAAAAAAATATATGTTAAACAAGAACATTTTCCTAATATTCGTAGATTTGAATATTTTAGATTTTGTTTATATTACATAGTGTAATTAATTTGTGAAATTAGGTCTAACCGAACCCAAAAACGACTACTACGCAAATAATACCTGGCGTATTATTATGAAACCTGCACCATTTTAAAGATAATTAAATTATCTATCTTTTTATCTACGATTTTTTTTAAATAATCCGTTTTTTTTGCTTTATCGAATAAAAAATTCGTGCGCGGCGCTCTATCGGAAGACGTTTAAATTATTCCGAATCATTTGCTTCCGCAGATGATTCGGAATAATTTCAACGTTTTCCGATAGAGCGCAGTTATCTGATATCAGAAAAAATAAAATAAATAAATAATTGTAATTGCATAAGTTGTTAAAAATGCTATGCAATAGCTTTACCGCGGCAGTCCCCGAGTGCCACACGTATTTTTTTACCTACTTATTGTTTAATAACCCAAAGGTAGAGCAGGGCGGTTACACTATGTTTGAGCAGGCACCGAGTTTGAGGTCCGGATTTGAACCCGCCGGATAAACACTACGCCGAGTCACTGTTACTTTCCGGCCCACCAACCGACAAAAACGGAAAGTATTGTAACCGCGCAAAAAAAATCGAGTTAAAGATGGAAAAAATCATTTTGACCCCCCCCCCCTTCCCCCAGAGACGATTTCCAGATGGAAGTCTCTCTGTGTGTCTGTGTGTGTATTCCTCCACGATAGCGCCAAAAGCTTAATCCGACTGAGCTGAAATTTGGCATGCAGGCATCATTTGGTCATGGCAAGAGTTGAAAAGGTTGTGGTTGAAATCGGTCCACCAGAGAGCGCACTAGTCACATTTCAATATCGAAATATTAGAAAAAAAGCCTAGAAATTTGGTACACATAGGAGAGAGAGAGAGAAAGAGGGCGGGTGTTATTACTGCACGGGCATTTTTTTGTGTGGGTGAATCAGTACAACGAAGTAAGCAACTTTTAATTTAAAAAAATGAAAAAAACTGAGCAATATTTTTTTTTTTTGGAAAATTTGTTTTTTTATTTTAGTTTTAAATAATATTATTATGAAAGCTATGATCACGATGCGCTATCTAGCGGTTGGTAAAATGTCACTGATATTTTTTATTTTCGACCTATTAACTATCGCTAGATGGCGCAGCGCGTTCAAACGCTTCTCAAACCTTATTTAACAGTCAACTTCTTCAAATTTTCAAATAAAAATTTTTGAAAAAATGCCCGTGCAGTAATACTACCCCGTATGTCTTGTTGAGCTGAAATCACTGTAAAATTTTGGTTTGAATATCCCTTAATTGCTACAGTAATAATATTTAAATTCCGCATTACATTTCAATCCAATATTAACGTCATCTGTTGTCACTTGGCCCAACCCTACCTTTGGACAAAAAACGTATCGCGCCGCCCGAGGCGGTTGCAACGGAACCCAATCGGGTTCGTCCGCCAGTTGAAGGAGGGCGCTCATTGATTCTATTTATAAAATTATTATTTAGATGAAGCCAGTCCTTGGCTACTTGCCGGGAAAGTCTTGGGGGTGATACAACTGTTTTTTTTTAATTTGTCATAGCTTTATTTCATTTTTATTGCATTATAGGAACCTCTTCTAGATTGTTGATCTATTTGGCGGTAGGTTAGATGTTTTTTTTAAACAACTCTAAAAACGTTTTTGCGTTTTTTTTAATGTAAATTTGGTTTTGAAATTTTACGCGTCCGAAGCTTTTTTCTTTCACATTTAGCATTACAATTATCGAATCTAGTAGTATTTCTTTATTTTTTCGATTTCTGAGAAAGGTTCCTGTACTGCAATAATTCCCCATTTTGTATTAAAATGCATATATCCTTCCTTTCGTCAAAGAATAACAAAATGCAAAAACTATATTAAAATTTACTATTAAAATTAGGAGTGGAGAATTAAAATGTCTGCGATTAAATTTGAATAAGGGCTGATATTTCAATCGTCAGATAAACTGTCGAATAACTATCCAAGGAATTATTTTATCTGTTGATTTATTCGTCGAATAACATTGGCGAGTTTTTCAATCATTAAATAACTCAAATAGTTATGGCATTATTATATTATCTTTGGTTATTGGAAGATATTTCGCTATGTTGGCAGCACTAACTTCAGACAATACACGAAAAGCGAGACAGCATGATTGAACCACTATATATGCTAGAGCGAGAAGCTCTTAAAAAATATTTATTTGGTATTTGCTTTCAACATGGCCACTCAGGAATAGCCGGTAACGAATCGGCGGATATGTTGGCTAATGAGAAGTACTCCCCCAAATAGAAGAAGAAATGAAGGACTGCTGGAAGAAGAGTTATCTTTCTTCTTGCAAGTCTAAAGGTCAACATTATTTTCTTATAAATCCCCACCTTCACAACAAACCTTGGTATTATAAAAAACCTTTCAGGCGGAAAGAGATCTCCACAATTTGCAGAATGCGCATAGGTCACTGCTCAACGCCCGCACACCTATATCGTATAAACGTAATTCCGTCCCCCCACAGTGTGATTGTGGATTTGATATCTCTCCTTAACAACTTTCCTTCGTTCATTCCTAATCTCATTCAATTGAAAATCGAACTCCCTACCAAAATCGATATCCTTCTGGCGTCCAATTCCATTAAAATTTATCGAGTCATCGCTAAATTCATTAATCTAAATCATTTAGCCATTTAACCCATATTCCGAAATGCCTTCTGGGGGTGGCCACTTCCGTTCGCTGCTCCGGGATCGGACCCGCCTTGTGACGTCAGGCCGATGGAAATGTGGCCCCGTTGTCGAGGTTGGCTGTGGAAAAAGTCGCTGAATAGGGCGAGTTTTTGGCAGTAACTTGCGGTCAATGGACGACACATTCTCGGTGCGGCCAGTGTTCGCAACCTCGGGACCGCCGATGTGACCAGTCGACTAAAAAAAATTCTTGCTAGAGGTGTTCTTGCGCGATCTTTAACTAATTAATTTAAATTTACATTTTTTGACTTACAAGCGTATCAACGGCACGGGGGGCGCCAGTTTTGCATGCGGCAAATTTGCACAAATGTCACTTTTGACAGTTCCAAATTTGTTGAGGGCAGATTTGCAGGAGGCAACCTTGCAGGCGGCAACCTTGCAGGCGGCAACCTTCAGTACAGTTTTTAAGTTTTTCTGTTAGGTTAGGTTAGGTTAGGTTTTTCTTTCCCTAAAATCGAAGTGACATTAATTACCGGCATCCTTGTAGTGGATGACTTTTATACATCAAACTAAACATTTAAAAAAATGTTTTAAGTTTTTCTGTTAGGTTAGGTTAGGTCATTTTGACAATTGCAAAACTGCCTTCTGCAAGATTGCCTTCTGCAAAACTGCCGCCTGCAAGAATGCCGTCTGCAAGATTGCCGTCTGCAAATTTGCCTTCTGCAAGTTTGATGGGACCCAACGGCACAATAATGTCTATTTTTCTGGATTTTATTGGGCTGAGAAATACGAATAAACAATGACCTTCGTTAACTGCACTAGAGTATGTACGCGGTTTTAAAATAAAACAGATAACAGATAAATGCTGGACGTTTTGTGTACCTAAAAGGGTATTGGAATATACAATATATAACAACATTATAAATATAGAGATTAATTGATTTCGACCATTTTTTAAATGTTTTCCACACACGACTATAATAGTGCATAAGATCTGCCGAAGATCATGTGCAGGTTTACGGGGAATACCGATTAATGTCATTTTACTTTTTGGAACGCTGCATATTTTTTTGAGTTATAAATTTTAGTGTAAATATTTTTTTAGAAACTCAACTATATTTAGTTTACATACAAATTACATTTTTATCTCACTCAAACAAACTCTGGATAACAAGTCATATTTTTAGTTATTATTTTTTTAAATGGAATTACCAACATTTAAAAAAAGTTGTCATTGATCGTTTTTATCCGTAACACTTCACGTCTCCCCAGCTTGCCCGGAAGGATCATATGGTAAACCGAGTAAAAGGCATTTGACAGGTTGCACAATGCCGAGAGCGGGTTTATCTATTCAGAATCTGGGTTGCACTATCCAGAATCTGCTCTACCAAGTGCTTTATGTATCCTCGACATTCTACGACTTAAATGCTTTCTTGTGTATCTAGAAATTGCCAAGAATAACTCCTGCAAGCAGCCGAAAGCGATGATTGTTCGATTGTTATCAGTTTGCAATTTGTTAAGCTATTGCATAGCTTTTATCGCGGGCCTAGGCCAGCGCGGCGACCGAATGAAGAAATTTCTTAACAAAAATTAATGATTTTAAACTGATAATTACGTCTAAACTAGTGCTGCTTACGATTCGAAAAAAATACATGTTAAACAAAAACATTTTTCTAATATTTTTAGCTTTGAATATTTTAGATTTTGTTTATATTACATAGTGTAATTAATTTGTGAAATTAGGTCTCACCGAACACAAAAACGGATTACTACGCAAATACTATCTACCGTATTATTATGAAACCTACACCATTTTAAAGATAATTTAATTATTTATCTTTTCATCTACGATTTTTTTCGAATAATCCTTTTTTTTGGTTTATCGAATAAAAAATTCGTGCGCTTAAATTATTCCGAATCATTTGCTTTCGCAGCCGCAAATGATTCGGAATAATTTCAACGTTTTCCGATAGAGCGCAGTTATCTGATATCAGAGAAAATAAAATAAATAAATAATTATAATTAAATAAATTGTTAAAAATGCTATGCAATAGCTTTACCGCGGCAGTCCCCGAGTGCCACACGTATTTTTTTTGTATAAATGATCTTATATACCTACTACATTTTTTTCTATTGATTCATATATCGAAACCCAGTATTGTAATTACGCTCTCTCTATCATATAGATATTCATATTCTTGGTGTTACAGTACTCATATTAAGTTTACCTATTTATTGTTTTGCGAGTAAACTGTATTTTCCTGAATAAAAGAAATTAAATTTACTTCAGATTTAGTGAATATAACAACAATACTGTACTGTTTCAGTACAGTTACTGTTTTTTTTATTTCTATTGTAAATTAATTTAAAAAAATACGTGTGGCACTCGGGGACTGCCGCGGTAAAGCTATTGCATAGCATTTTTAATAACTTATGCAATTATAATTATTAAGCTATTGCATAGCTTTTATCGCGGGCCTAGGCCAGCGCGGCGACCGAATGAAGAAATTTCCTAACGAAAATTAATGATTTTAAACTGATAATTACGTCTAAACGAGCACTGCTTACGATTCTAAAAAAATATATGTTAAACAAGAACATTTTCCTAATATTCTCAGCTTTTAATATTTTAGATTTTGTTTATATTACATAGTGTAATTAATTTGTGAAATTAGGTCTAACCGAACACAAAAACGAATACTACGCAAATACTATCTGGCGTATTATTATGAAACCTGCACCATTTTACAGATAATTTAATTATCTATCTTTTATCTACGATTTTTTTCGAATAATCCTGTTTTTTTGCTTTATCGAATAAAACGTTCGTGCGCGGCGCTCTATCGAAAGACGTTTAAATTATTCCGAATCATTTGCTTCCGCAGCCGCAAATGATTCGGAATAATTTCAACGTTTTCCGATAGAGCGCAGTTATCTGATATCAGAAAAACTAAAATAAATAAAATAAATAAATAATTATAATTGCATAAGTTGTTAAAAATGCTATGCAATAGCTTTACCGCGGCAGTCCCCGAGTGCCACTCGTATTTATTTATTTTTTTTTTTTTTCTGATATCAGATAACTGCGCTCTATCGGAAAACGTTGAAATTATTCCGAATCATTTGCGGCTGCGAAAGCAAATAATTCGGAATAATTTAAACGTCTTCCGATAGATCGCCGCGCACGAATTTTTTATTCGATAAAGCAAAAAAAAACAGATTATTCGAAAAAATTCGTAGATAAAAAGATAGATAATTAAATTATCTTTAAAATGGTGCAGGTGTCATAATAATACGCCAGATAGTATTTGCGTAGTAGTCGTTTTTGTGTTCGGTTAGACCTAATTTCACAAAATTATTACACTATGTAATATAAACAAAATCTAAAATATTCAAAGCTAAGAATATTACAAAAATGTTCTTGTTTAACATATATTTTTTTCGAATCGTAAGCAGTACTGGTTTAGACGTAATTATCAGTTTAAAATCATTAATTTTCGTTAAGAAATTTCTTCATTCGGTCGCCGCGCTGGCCAGGCCCGCGATAAAAGCTATGCAATAGCTTAAAAGACGCTTGTATCACCCCAAGAATTTCCCGGTAAGTAGTCAAGGACTGAGCTGAATATTATTTCCATAACTAAAATCAACGAGCGCGGCTGACTAACACGGTTGGGTTCCTTCGCGACGCCTCAGGCGGCGCGGTTTATTTATGTTAAGGGCGGGTTTGGGCCAAGTGCCAACAGATGGCGTTATTATTTAATTAAAATGTATGGCGGAATTTAAACATCATTACTGTAGCATGTATATCAAATATCCCTAGCAAAATTTCACAATGTGATTTCAGCCCAACGAGGCACCTGTGTACAAAACGTCAAATCTCTAAGTCCAATATTTCGAAATTGATATAGGACCAGTGGTGGACTGATTTCATCGGTGGACTGATTTCAGGAACCCATTCCGGACCCCATCGGTGGACTGATTTCAACCACAAACTTTTTAACTCTTGTCATGACCAAATGATGCCTGCATACCAAAGTTCAGCTCAATTGGATAAAGCGTATTGGCGCTATCGTGGAGGACTACACACACATAGAGAGATAGGTAGACTGGCTTCAATCTGGAAATGGTCCTAATCGTCTCAGGGGCTCAAAATGAATATTTCCGTCTTCAACTCGATTTTTTTGGCGTGTTCACAATACTTTTCCTCCTCGTCGGTTGATGAACCGGGAAAGTAAATACAATCTTTCCCTTTCTGCAGTTTGCGCCGCCTATAAATATTTTTCCTAAGATCCTTTTTATTTACTCTGTCTGTATTCGAGTAGGTATATGGTAACGAGTATATAAACAAGTATTGTCTGCAGTATTGCAAGTATAGTCGGCAGCGCGCCCACCACTACGCTAATAGTCATTTTGAAAGGAGGAATGACGTTTGCTGGACCGAGTCGCGGCGGCTTTGGTTATAGAACTTAGAAGTGTTTCTTTTTATGTGGATGTGGAGGTGTTATTTCGAAAATGGCAAAGACTTATGATTATTTGTTTAAACTGCTGTTGATAGGCGACTCGGGCGTCGGTAAGACATGTCTCCTCTTTCGCTTCTCGGAGAACTCGTTTAACACCTCCTTTATCTCGACAATCGGTGAGTTTTATTTTTATTTTGACGCTAAGAAAGAACAAGTGGTTATCGTCCGTCAATTCGTCGCTGGAGAATACGCCTTACAGGATGAATCATGATTTAGTTCAACCGAAGCATCATAATCTAATGCAATTTCTGCGAATCGCGATCATTAAAAGTAGACAGTAGCAATTCTCAAACAAGATATTTTAGTAAGAATATATTTTTTGGCGGTAACTTCCAGTGATACTTTGCGATGGCCCCTTTGACCGAATTATATAAAAAAATTCCTTAAATTTCAACAAACTTAAAATTAGACTGCAGCAGTAGAAATCAAGGGCAGATTTTGCGCATTTGAAATCTAGTGGAATTTAGTCTGCATGCTGAATTAACCATGACAGCAGTTTTTTTAAAAAATATAATGTTTTATTTTGGAGTATAAAATACCACAAACATCCACAATAATACCACAAAAAAATCAGCTTACATTGTGTCAAACACGCCACTACCACTTAAACTGGTAAACGGGGTTTATTGTTGAACAAAAAAGCTTGATAAATTTTCCTATGCCCCATGGTAATCAAAAGGACGACAGACAAAGGAATGCTACTGTTTCGGTCCACTCTCCAACATCAACATTCACAATAAATCATATGTCAAGTGAAAGATCTTCTTATGTATTATAGTTACTTGTGTGACAGGTCTTCTTAATTCATTGTGGGTAAAAAGTTATGTATGGCAATAGATGAAGATAGTGGTTAGTTTTACTTAGTGAGTCGCATCAGAGATGCGAAAGGAAGTGGGCCGAAGGACTGCAATCGACTCACGCGGCGGGTGTCACATAGATTACCAGTTGTTGTTTGCGTTTCGTTTCGTGCTGTATCAATTTTTATTGCTGTATTATTATTTCATTTTGTGCAATAAAGAATAAATAGTAATAATAATAATAAAGACATAATAATAATGATATTTTTTAAAAGACATTTCTCTTCAGACCTAATAATTGAAATATATAAAACTCAAATACCACCAAGATATTGGAGATGACATTCAGTTTTTAAATAAAACTAAAATATGCCTTATTGGCCGGTGGACAGGGCTCATACAAATAGTCACATTCTCTTTTAGCATGCGATTTTTTTCAAATATGTTAATTGTTCAAATTTGGCGCAAAATCGAAGAACGCAGTCCATATCCGTTAAAAAATACCAGCATCCAGTGTCGCAACGCGATATAGATTGTTTAATTAGCGAAATTGACAGAATTGCCAGTGACTCGGAAATGTGCAATGGTCGCTGACAATTTCGTCGAAATTCGCAAATATGTTTATGCGAAAGACCATTGCTTTATCGTTTCACGATGACTATATTGTAGTGAAAAGGCATCGTTTTTAGTTGTTTATGCATTTCATTCTCTAGCAGATACATTATTATACCTTAAATATTATTATACCTTATACGCTAAATACCTTTTTTATTTCGTTTTATTTAAACGACAGTTGTTTATATTATTTATATAGGTAAAATATATAGAAAATATCACGAAATATATACTTATATCAATATTAACTATTAGTACTAAAAATAACTGCCTAGTACCGAGTGAGTGCTTTTATCATAGCCCGAAACAAAAGCGGCAAATAAATTGTGGATGACAAAGAAACAGCGATTAAGTAACATAGAGAAAGATGATCAGTGTGCGGGTGTCAGGCATAATTCAGCGCCTGGGTTGTTGAAATTCCTTTGTTTTACGTTGGGGTTGTCTAAACAAGTTTATGGATAAAAAAGACACACTAAATAAGCAAGACAGAGATGTATACTCAGATTATGGGTGGCAGATAAGATTTCACACCTAGGAAATTGTCATTCCTTCATTTTACAATTTTCTGAGTGTTTTCTGTTTTCATGTGATGCCGGTTTTACTTTCTGGCTGTGATACTGGACTTGATTGGTTTTTACTTTATGATTGGATATTAGTTCGAATGTTGATTCAAATAAAGACTTCTTATAAACGCTAGTTACACAATAAACCCTATTTAACTTTGTTAAATAACTAGTTTATTTCTCAAAATCAGCCATATTTTTTTCAGCACAGCCAGATCTTCTAGGTCTTCTAGGTCTAGTTGGTTGTGCGATTTCGCCTCATTTCCGATATGCTAGCGCAGTTATATGCATTGAGCTTTGTTTTTTCTCTATACTAATGTTTATGTTTAACGATTCTGCATTTATAATAGTATGTACATATGTCCATGTATTTTTTTTTGTACATTATAAAATAAAAATAAAAAATATATATATACAAAAATTTGGATGTGTATAATTCCAATATGACATGGATAATAAGTTGAACTTTAATGCTATTACTTTTGTACGCAAGCACAATTAATTGCTAGAAGTCCCTAGTTGTTACACGCTGGGTACACCTTTCATACTAAAATGCCCACTGCCCTTTTAATGATTTGCAAAAAAGCGCACGGCAGAGGTTGCGAAATTTCTTGTGGCACCGAACCTAAACACCAGTGCGGTCATCCGTCGCATCCTAAGGAAAGTAGATCTGTACGTACCCAATACCGTAAACTACGGTAGCCATCTCGAAGAGAGACTAACGAGGTAGGGTGAATCCTGCCTATGGCTGTAACCTACAGTCATTGACAGTTGGGATCGGAGGTTCCGATCCGGGGAAAACCTCGGGCGGAACTGGGCGGTTTGCACACCGTGCCGCGTTAGTTAATCTACTGTGCGTTCCGGCATACAACCGGCCTATAAGCGGGGGTAGTTGTTGACCTAGCGCCATCTATCCTGAGAAACGATCTGTTGGCCACTTGATTCCATGTGATATTGTCGGGCAAAGGGCGCATTGGTCCGTGATAAATTCCAACTAAATTACCGCTTACAACAGGTAGAGGCCGCGCAAGTGTCCTCGAATCTGTGACCAGACTGGAGAATAAATTAGAAAAATAGACCGCCCTTTTAATTACTTTACTTCGCACTTGATACTTAACAGCGTGACCATTTACAAGTTGATTTTACTAATCTTTTAACAACTGCACTTGCTACTTAACAAAATGTAGATTAGCCTTAAGTTACCAATCAAAGTGCGTTTCCACCTTTTCCAATTATTAACACCTAAGTGTATAATGGCATTAACCCGTTCCAAAGTCGGGTATGAACACTGACTCATGCAATTGCAAATGTGGTTTTTATATCAACGGTATCAATTTGCTGGCCCTAAATACTTGCACTAAATGCGAAGTATTTTGTTTTTTCACATTAATTGGCATCAAAGAGTCATCATGATAATATTTGATGGCATTCAGACCTGTATTTTATTTACACTCTGTATTATTACAAAAGTAATATACAATATGTAGATGTCCTGGAAAAGGTGCATCAAAGGGCAACCAAAATGACTTGAAGAACAGGAATTATGATGATTGCTTGGAATCACTTTGACTACTCTAAAACAAAGAACACAAAGAGGGAACCTGTTTGAGACAAACAAAATTCTTACAATTTATTACAACGTACCTGGGCTAGAGATTGCATGGCCATGTTTACAAATTCAACGTCAATACAAATCTTCAAGGTCACAGTAAAAAACTCGACCGCAAAATTTAAATCTAATCGTCTTAACAACGTTCTGCTAAACAGAGTGGTGGAAGTATGGAATAAAATACTATTTGAAGTGATTAGTGCAAGCTCTGTCAATCAATTTAAAAACAGACTCGATTTCTACCTAAAAACTTGTTAATATTGTTTATGGCTAGCCTTACAAAATCTGATCAGGACGTAACATCAAAGCTGCCTGTCCAGAATAAATAATAACAATAATAATATTACAAAATTAAAATCGCCACTCTTTACAGTTTGCATCTTATGAATCATGTTATGATCACTTCCAGATAGGATTATGAATACGAGTATAAAGTTAAATTACAGTCGAACAATAAACGAATAACACATTTGTTTCCTCCTTTTTTAGGAATCGACTTCAAAATACGGACGATAGAGTTGGACGGAAAGAAAATTAAATTGCAAATATGGTAAGAAATACACCATTATTATTTTTTTAAGTGTTAACTAGTGTTGCATATTGCGAAAATATTGCTATTGTCCACAGCGTACAAGATATAGCGAATATTATATAAATGATGCGAGGGTGGGTGTAAGCAGTGGCCATGCAAAGCTTAGATATGCATGTAGCTGTGATATTTTTTTCTTTAAGTTCCATGTTCCATTTATTCAATTTATTTGTCTTACTATTTAATGGAATTTTATGTGCAATTTTAATGTTGATTTTATAATGGAATTGCAATAATTTTTTTGAGGACAACTTTTTAACCCTTCAGGCCTCGGCCCCTCAGCCGATTGACAAGTTGCTGTCCCAAAAATTTTTAGTAAAAATTAGTAAAAAAATTGAATTGCGACACTGTCTCACCAAAACATTAATTACTGCCAAGCCAATGTACCCATAATTAAAATGAAACATATTAATATAATAAAACATAATAAAATAAAACAAATTAAATTAAAATAAAATTAAAACGGGGCCGTCACGCTGAATCGTTTTGTGGCCGATATCGGCCAATCGGGGCTTGAGGGGTTAAGGCAATTTAGTTTTACCAATTAATTTACTACTACAATTTAAATAATTTATTGTTCTATTAGAACTCTGTCCATTCTAGAATTGATTAAGGTTTTGCTATTCGGTTCCTGTTAATTTTGTAATCAAAATCAATGTTTTATAGAGATTAGTTCTCAAATAAATAAATGTCCTTCAAGAATGTTGGCGACCTAATCTACTCGATCAGCTGCTTGTCTAACCTAACCTTTAAGTCTTTAAGTAACCTTAACCTATTTTGACTAGCCTTCAGGCGTTTTGCAATACAAGCGGTCGCGCGCAGTCTAATTGTTGTGGACAGACCCTAAACTACACGGGCTCACGCTCGACAACACGCTCACAACTGAAATTTCCAGATACACTACATCCAGGTGGAATATCTCTAAAACTATACGATGGATAAAAAACTACTTTATTTTCAAAAATGTATTCAATCGTTGATAACACAAATATTTACTCCTACAAGCTTTCAGGAAGATCATAGGAATAATAAATAATAAAACATAGAATAATAAAAAGTCTGAAAGTATGTAAAATAACTTTTTGTATAACTTTTGCAGGGACACAGCGGGTCAGGAGCGCTTTCGCACTATCACTACTGCTTACTACCGCGGATCAATGGGTATTATGTTAGTATACGATGTAACCAATGAAAAGAGCTTTGAAAATATTAAAAACTGGATTCGGAACATTGAGGAGAACGCTAGCTCTGACGTTGAGAAGATGCTGTTAGGTAACAAATGTGATCTCGGAGAGAAGAGACAGGTGAGAATGTACTTCTTGCTATTCTTTTTCAGCCTACAGGCGCATTACGCACTGTCAACTAGTCGCCTGTGACTAGTCGACGGCGACTGAGATTGCACTGTCGACTAGTCGCCGGAGACTCAGTCTATCGGCGAAAACATAGGTAACTAGGTAGGTAACAAACTAGAGTCGTGGACATTTAGAATAAACCACCTTGTCAGGTGATTAGTGCAAGCTCTGTCAATCAATTCCAAAATGGACTCAATTTGTACCTAAAAAGTTTTTAATATTGTTTATCGCTAGGTTTACAAGATCTTCACTGGACGTATCAACAAAGCTGCCTGTCTAGAATAAATAATATTAATAAATAACCAGGCTGGTGAGAACTATAAAACAATATAACAGTGGATCAATGTGCTATAATTATAAACGCTTCTTTTCCATAATTTCACTTGCAATTTTATATATGCCTTGCATTTTATATATGCCAACCTTGCATTGAAAACTTTGATTTCCTAAGAAATACCGTAACTTATATTTCTAGTCATTTACCAAATTGCAAAATACTTCATGTCAAACCGTCATCATTAGGCTTCAATTATCAGTCTGTGTCATTTCGTTAACCCTTTCGCTCGCGAAATAAACATTTAGCCTGAGGGTTATGCGCCCTAGTTTCGCGCGAAAATCGGCGTGAGTCGACGGCTTAGAGAAAAACGATCATAACTTGTAAACCACTATACGGATTAAAAAAAGATAAAGAGAAAAATGATCGCATTGAAATTTAACATATAAAACATTAAAACCTTATCTCGTAACACAATTAAGATAATAATGAATAAATATTACAAAGTTGGCGAACTGAAAAAATTCGCCTATAAAATCTTTTCTATGTTTTTATCACAAATTACGGAAAATATGCAAAAATTGTAAATAGAGTTATGTTTTTTATTAAATGCTTTACCAAAACTGTTATTTTGTTTTACTTATTTGCATACAAAAATATTTAGTAATTCAGCCAAGAAAAAATTGATGTATTCTCGTAAAAAAAAAATTTTTTAATTTTATATTTCTGACTATTTAGGGAATATTTTTATATGAATTTCTTTTAAAATAACTTTACCACTACATCTCACTTCTTAAAAAATCAAATTAGAACTTTCAGCTTTGTCTGATATTACAGAAAAATCTAAAATTTTGAGAGTTAGCCGCAACTTAATAATAAACTATGAATGCTCATAATATAAAATTGGTTAGATTTTTTCAAATATATTGTCTCATTATATACTTATTATATGTCGAATAACTAATTATAATACTCCAAAGAGTCACACTTCATAGAAAAGCAATAGAAAATCCAAAAACAATAGTAATACTTTCATACTACTTGTCAAAACAAACTCCAAAATGCGACCGCATTTTATGAAACTACTCGTAATGAAAAAGATACGGCTTATTATGTAATTACTTACGATGTAAATGAAAGAATAACTATTTGATCAGCGAATTGAAACAATATTACATCATATTACGCGATATTTCGGGAGTTTTCATAAAAACAACGAAACAAATTGCGACAACGACATCTGACATATGTTTTGGCCGAAGCAATTTGCTAAAAAATATATGAAAAACAGCAAATGGACAATCTCAAATGACAAATTATCATTCCCAAACCATTTTAAATTGCAAATTTTAATGTCGGTACACTGCGTCACAAAGCGGAGGCACATAATTGCGTGCACGCAACGGCCACCGCGGCAACTACTGAGCTATATTAAATGAAAAACAAGACCGCGCATTCATCGAACGATAAATACAAATAGAGATGGGCATTAAGCCGTTATGTAGCGCTCTCCGAAGCAAAAATAACCGTTTTTGGAGTTTTAATGAATTTTTTCACAAACGGTGACCGTTTCAGCCAATGATGGTCGATGTACATTCCAACGTAGTTAGGCTTGCAACCAATAATGGTCGATGTACATCTTAGGGGTTAAAAAATCAAAATCTGTAATTTTGTTAGCTTCGAAGATGTCGAAATTTGACCTGACAAAATTTCATTTAGGGGAAGCAATGCTTTTCTGCTTTCATTTTAACCCTTGGAGTAAATGGGTATTTTCATGGATGCATCTGTCTCTTTTGCAGGATTTTCGGCGACATCGACCTTAAAGTACTATAACTACGAAACTACTACACCAATCATAAAAAGAACAACTGCACAATGATTGCATTGAAATTTCGAATATAGAATATTGAAATATCATTTTGTAAAACAATTAGATAATTATGAATAAATATGAGAACGTCAAAAAAGTGAAAAAAACGCGAAACCAGATCTGGTCGTATCATACTCAACGGATAATTGTTTCAGAACCAGATTTGGTCGTATCATACTCAAGGGGTTAAGAAAACTGCCGCAGAATACCATAGATTGCTGCTGAAGGCTTACGGGGAATTTACTCCGACAGAAAGGACTTGAGACATGGTTTCTCTGATTAAAAAGTGGTTATTTCGACGTGCAAGACAAAGAGCGCCCAGGCCAGGAGCAAAAATTTGAAGAAGCCGAATTGGAGTCCATACTCCGTGAAGATTCGAGTATGACGCAGGCAAAGATAAGTGAAGTGCTTAACGTTCATCCCTCAACCGTTTCGAGACGTTTACAATCTATGGGAGTCATTCAAAAGGAAGGGCATTGGGTTCCTCACGAGTTGAAGCCAAGAGACATCGAAAGACAAAAAAGAAAAAGTTTTCTCCACTGAATAATCACCGGCGACGAAAAGTGGATCTTTTACGAGAACCCCAAACGCAAAAAATATCGCTCGTACCCCGGTGAATCACTTCCATCAACCTTAACAGCCACACCGAAGACAGACATCCACTGATCCAAGGCAATGCTTTGCATTTGGTGGGACCAAAAGGGTGTCATCTATTACGAGCTGCTGAAACCGGGAGAAACCATCACGGGCGATCGCTATTGAGCTCAGCTCGAGAATTTGAGCGATGCTGTTAAGATAAAACGGCCGGAATACGCTAAAAGGCACGACAAGGTAATTTTCCAGCATGACCATGCTCGGCCACACGTCGCGATGCAGGTCAAGAACTTCTTAAAAACGCTTTGCTGGGACATCCTACCTCACCCGCCGTACTCCCCAGATATTGCGCCATCCAACTACTATTTGTTCCAGTCAATGGCCCATGGCCTTTCCGAGCAGCGCTTCCAGTCTTTCAAGGATATTGAAAAATGGCTGGATTTGTGGATAGCCTCCTAGGACGAAGACTTCTTCCGCTGGGGAATCTGTCTCTTGCCAGAAAGATGGGAGAACGTCATAGCTAGCGATGGATAATACATTGAACGAAATGCGCTTTCCAATTTGCTTCGAAATAAATGTTCAATATCACAAAAAAATCGAAGTTTTCAATTCAAAGACCTAATACATTCGTATATCCCGTAAATATCATACAGGTAAATATCCATTTATTGATGTTTGTTTGAAAAAAATCCGTGCATATATGTTTCAGTTTTTGTTTTTGTCCATCTCTCCTTATATTTGAAGCACTGCGACACTCGTCATGCCTTTGCTTCTATATAAGTGCATGCTCTTATTGGTTGCGGCGACCGGCCAGTCGCTTTGTGCGTCACCACTGCGTCGCCGCTGTGCATAAACACCTAATACATACCATAAAAGACTATAGAAAGTAAAAGTCGCAGGTGACTAGTTAATTTACCCATGCTAATTCTAGATATACTATTTGAATGGTAAATTAGTGAAAATTACGGTTTTGGACATATTCATTAAAATAAACAATACATACACCTGAAAGTAGGCACTGTTCAATAGTTATAGGTAATTGAAAAGTGTAAAGGAGAATGTTAGCTTGAAACGTAAATGTATGTAGGTTGATCCATAAAAATTAAGAGTAAAACATAATTACATAATTTTGCTACGGCTATCATTGATTGATTTCAATGATGTCATTAATTTGAATGATAAATGGAACAGCGATCATTAAATAATCATTGAGCAGGAAACAGAAATTCAAAATAAATTTCAGTCCAAGCATACCAATCTGCAATTTAGTTGGTCTGTTGACCATCCAAATATATCTACACCATTAGGCAGTGCCTAGACTAGTTGCAAGACCCTCCCAATAAGGCTGTATTGGCCTACTTCAGTTTGCCAGGTCTTGGTATCTACAAGCTGCATATATGTAGCGTGATCCACATAGCTACAGCTAAAGACGATACATCATAGGGCTGAATATTATTTTCTTTACTTAAACGAAGCAACAATTAAAGAATTCATTTACGCGATTAGAATATGCAAGTCAAGCAAAGCAAGCAAGTAAGAGCTAGTTAAAAATCTAGGCACAGTGCAACATGACATGCAACACAATATATAGAAATGAATAATAAATACAAATGGAGCTGCCATGACTAACCCAACTGGTCAAGTGCACTTTTTTTTAAAAATCGGGCGAGTCTGCCAGTTAAAGATTAAATCGAATCCACCTAATTTTCATGAATTTTAGTATCGGTGAGAGTCTATCTCCTTCTTTACTACGACAGGCCGGTAGATTGCCATCTCTTTTTTGCTTTGTCTAAAATCCAGGCGGAATTATAACGAATTTGAGCTAATCATACCACTTTTGGTCATAGCAATAGCGACATTCGCTCTGTTTAACGTTTCACAAAAAACACAGTGGCCATTTATCATAGGACAGATTGATACAGAAGTTTATAATTGTAATAATATTAGATAAAGAAAGTGTTTGTTCTTCCAAACAATTTTTTTGTCTCACTGGAATATTTGTTACAAGTTCTAGCTTCAATTTACGTTGTTTCAATATGCATGGTGGTATCTTATAATTTAGCCCTCGTGCAATTTAAGGGATAATTGTATTGCAAACTTATGGAAAAGTGTGAAAATAAAGAGTTGCGAATAGTTCAAAATGTTATTATGTCATGTTTTTCAGGTGTCAACACAGAGGGGGCAGCAATTAGCTGTGGAGTACGGTATTAAATTCATGGAAACATCTGCAAAAGTGTCAATTCATGTGGATGATGCCTTCTATGATCTCGCTAGAGATATAAAGGCTAAAATGGATAAAAAATTGGTAAGCATTTTTGTTTCTAATCATCCCTTCATACCTAACTCTCAGTAGCGTGCAAGGCATCTAAACAATTATAAAACAAAGTCCCCATAAGCGTCCGTCTGTCTGTCTATTTGATCCCGCTAATCTCAAGAATCACTCGATGTATTTTAATGCGGTTTTTACTGTTCGCTAGAGGAAGGTTTTTGTGTAATACCATCAATATATCTAAAAAGGGTGCTTAACAGTGGCAAGTTATGTGTTAATAGGATGGAAAGCATACATGGGCATGGTTGCATTGAATTACGCAATGATATTTGTCTTAATATTTGTATATATCATAGAATACTGAGGAATTGTATGAATACTTCTGGCAAGCGGTTGAAAGCAGTTAGAACTACATTTCATAAGCAAGCTTTAATATTATTACAATTTTTTCTGCAAAGATTAAGTGATTTGTATGTGTGTTAGTGGCGGTGCAGTGTTTATTGGTTTTCAGTGTCGCTATTTCGTACATGACTTACATCACATTATCTCGTATAAATGACTTTTTTATTGATTGCAAAAATTGAACCGCTATGTTTTTATTACACTTTCTCCTATCAGATCTTTAGACAAAAACGGCATTAGCTTTTGCCTATAATTTATATTAAATGCCAGGTGTATATATTTATAAGTTGGTGGTTCATTGTAAATTTTTACGTTTATAAGCTCAAAGAAATATATCATGCTAATGACATTTTAAAAAATATAAAGGATGGGGTCGATTTCCTCTTTCATCTAGAACATAATAATGTGAAGAGTGGGTGTGGTTGATGGAGGATTTGTTCTTATTTGATATGAATGGAGAAAGGCGTTGTGAATTATGTTGAGAAATAGGTTTGTCTGTGCTTTGCGCCAATCAATGTGGATGCGGTGGACGGATTGACGAGCGGCCGCAGGGAGCTGTGCTGCGCTTCGGGGAAGTCGAGGAGGAAGGGGGTGTCTTTCCCTCTTCCTTTCTCTCTGTCTCTCCCTCTGTCTCTTCCTCTTCCTCTCCCTCTCTTTCTACCTCTTCCTCTCTCTCTGTCCTCCTCTCCCTCTCCCTCCCTTTCTCCCTCTCCCTCCCTTTCTCCCTCTCTTTCCCTTTCTCCCTCTCCCTTTTCCTCGTCCTCTCTCTTCTTCTCTCCCTCTCCCTTTCCCTCTCCCTCTCCCTATTTACTCCGCCTTTTTCTTCCTCTCCCTCTTCCTCTCCCTCTTCCTATCCCTCCCTCACCCTCACCCTCACCCTCCATCTCCCACCCTCTCCCTATCCCTTCCTCTGCCTCTCCCTTTCCCTCCCTTTCTCCCTCTCCCTTTTCCTCATCCTCTCTCTTCTTCTCTCCCTCTCCCTTTTCTCTCTTTCTTTCTCAGTATCTTTCTCAATAGGCTTTCTTTTTCAGTATCTGTCATTTCGCCGAAGTGTAAAAAACCTAGTTTCTGTGTGCTCCAAAAATGTCAACTTTTGTACCGAATAATGTGTTTCTGCGGGGACTTCATTACTTCAATATGAAGAAAGAGGCATTGAAATTCATCGTATTTTAATAGAAGTTTATGGTGACCATGCTCTACCTGAACGAACGTGTCAGATGTGGTTTGCAAGGTTTAATGTGGCAATTTTGATTTGGAAGATTATAACGTAAGATTAGTGATCCTATCACGTTATACCAACACAAGAAACAAGAGCGCCATCGAGTTTATTTAAAACGCGAAAAAGAAAAAAATACCATAGGTTAGGTTATGACCGAAAAATTAAAAAAAAAAACCACAGGGTCGGGGAAAGGATTTGGTTTGGCACTAAATTTGGCAAAACGGAGAATAAACCTTCGCAATTTTAAAATAAAACTACAAATTTAAAGTTATAAAAACAAGATCCTTTAATCAGCAGGTAGTTCCGTCAATCTCTTCTTCCGACATGTGACATGTGGTTTTTTTAGGTTCAATTTCAAATATCCAGGCGAGAAAACTCCGGGCACGGTTGGCCGATTCGTGGAGTCGAATTTACATTCGGAAAATAAAAGGCGGCACAAGCCAAAAACACGCTGTGACGAAAAGAGAAAACTACCATTACGACAAAAACTCGTTTATCTAATTGAATCCCCAAAAGAATTAAACGCTTACCAAAAATTGAGACCTTGTTCACATCGCAAAAATAGAAACGCCGCACTCCTAGTGCACTAGACTTCCCGGATCACTGGTTTTCACCAGGTTCTCCGTCTCCCAACGCGAGTGAGCAAAAAGTCACTTCCTCCATCATGGAACCAGCTTGGAAGTTGACAGCTGGAAGTTGCCTGTCGTTAAACCAACTTTAGGAGATTAAAAAAAACTCATAGCAACTCATGTTCACTAAAATAGTAATATTAATGTAATATTTATTACCTTCATTAACCCCTCCTGTCGCGAAGTAAAAACTCACCTATCACTTTTGCGCGCGACATATTCGGGCAAAAAATCGACGCGAGTCAACGGCCTTGAGAAAAACGATCATAACTTATAAACCACTAAACGGATTTAAAAAAGATAAAGAGAAAAATGATCGCATTGAAATTTGACATATAAAACATTATAACCTTATCTCGTAAAACAATTAAGATAATAATGAATAAATATTACAAAATTGGCAAACTGAAAAAACTCGCCTATAAAATCATTTCGTTTTTTTTGTCACAAAATACGTAAAATATGCAAAAATTGTAAATACAGTTATGTTCTTTATTAAATGCTTTACCAAAACGATATTTTTTTTACTTATTTGCATACAAAAATATTTATTTATTCAGCCAAGAAAAAAATTATGTATTCTCGTAAAAAAAATTTTTTTTAATTTTTAATTTGTGACTACTTATGGTATTTTTTTATATGAAATTCTTTCAAAATAACTTTATTACTACATCACACTTCTTAGAAATCACACCAGAACTTTGAGCTTTGTCTGATATTATAGAAAAATCTAAAGTTTTGAGAGTTTCCGCGTCCGAACTTAATAATAAACTTTGAATGCTCATAATATAAAATTCGTTAGATTTTTTCAATTATATTGTCTTATCATAGACTTATTATATGTCTAATAACTAATTGCTATACTCCAAAGAGTCACATTTCATCGAAAAACTATGGAAAATCGCACCTTATTCTCTCATAGTAATTATCAAAACAAGTTTCTTTGCACGATTCATTTTACAAAACAAGATATAATTTTCAAAATACGCCTAATTATGTGATAACTTAGGATGTAAATGAAGCAATACTTATTTTGTTAGTAAATTAAAGCGACATTACGTCATATTTCGCAATATATCGGGATATTTCATAAACATTACAAAATAATAACAACCATTTTTTCGCGAGCCGTTTGTTGTCGCCGAAGTGTTTTCTTTAAAAATTCGTGAAAAACAGCAAATGGACTACATATCTCAATTGACTAATCCTCATGCCTAAACTACTTAAAAATGCAAATTACTCACTGTTATCCAGTAAATGGCACAAAACACTGCACAAAACACTGTTTTTATCAACCATTTCGCGGAACTATACGCGGCCGCGGCGGTGGCCGATAGACACTGCCGTTTTGACGTCTATGCTCACTTTTTAAATCGCCGTTCGATATTGCCACACAGAAATCTTGAATTAAAGATATTTTGGCCATGTCGTTGCGCCCTCAGAAAGCATATAGTACGACGTTTCGAATCGTAAATTGCATTTTTCGCAGCGGCGAGCGCTATATCCGGTAGCGGACATTTCGGTGTTTCGGCGGCCGACATAAATGTCCCCAATCGGATGTTACGGAGTGAGCGGGTTAAAAAGGTTCTTTTGAACTCGATTTTTAAGTAAATCTCTTGTTTTTTTGTCATGGCAAGAACACCAGAAGGGTCATTTTTTATTGGGCCGTGCATTACGGCTATTTCTATTATGACAGATACAATGTCAAAGCTTTTAGCGATTTTTTATTGTTTTGGAGATATGTTTTGAGATTTTGAACCAAGATTCCGAAACAACTCAAAAACTGAGTAAGACCAATATATAAAAACACGAGAAATACAAGCGAAACATGTTGCAATGCGTGCAACATGTTTTTGAAACATAACATGCCACGCAAATTTGGATTTTTGTTACAAGATGAAGAACGACCCGGAGCGCTACCAAAGTTTGAGGATGAAGAGTTAGAGACAAGGCTCGATGAAGATTCATCAGAAATGCAAGAGGAACTCGCAAAAACACTTGGAGTCACTCAACCAGCCATTTGTCATCGTTTAAAAGCAATGGGAATGATCCGAAATGTAGGAAATTTGGTACCAAATGTAGTGAAGCCAAGAGACGTCGAACGACGTTTTTTCACATGTGACCAACTGCTCCAACGGTAAAAAAGAAAGGGTTTTTTGCATCGAATTGTGACTGGCGATGAAAAGTGGGTCCATTACGATAATCCAAAACGTCGGGCAAAGTATGGATACCCCGGCCATGCCTCATCATCAACTGCCAAGCCGAATATTCATGGCGAGAAGATCATGCTGTGTATTTGGTGGGACCAGCTGGGTGTGGTGTATTATGAGCTGCTACAATTGAACAAAAGGATCACAGGGGAGAAAAACGGCCGCAATACGCCGACAGACACGACAAAGTTATTTTGCAACATGATAATGCTCGGCCACACACGGGCGCCCATTAAAACGTACATAGAAACGATCAAATGGGAAATTCTACCCCACCCGCCGTATAGCCCAGACATTGCTCCTTCTGATTACCATCTCTTTCAATCGATGCAACATGGCCTGGATCGATGCATGGACAGCGGTTAAAGAGCCAACCTTTTTTGACAATGGGATCCGTCAATTGCCAGAAAGATGGGAAAAACTATTGGCTAGCGACGGACAATACTTTGAACATTAAATGTATAACCAATTTTTCACAAAAAAGCTTCAATTTTTAAAAAAAAAAACTGCACGAACTTATTTATACACCTAATACATTATTGTAACACCTATTTCCGCAAAGACATAAATCTTTTAAAACGATAAAAAAATCGGTTGTGTCTTTCCCGGCATGTAGCCAAGGACTAATTTTATTTGAATATTAATTTCATATAAAAAATCGATGCGACACAGATGCCTTGTTAGGCCGAAATCACATTGAATTTTCGCCAGTCAGTATTTTTGCGTAAACGATTGAATCATTGCGTAACGTATTTATTGCATTGCATTCTCACCATCCGCGATCGTCTCCGACTATCCTTTTCAATCATGTCAACATCCTTCCCGAAGGGTTATCACACTCGAAATCCCTCATAAGTTCTTGGATATTTGCTGGAAAAGAGTTGGGGTGACACGGCCATTTTGTTCGTTTACAAATGATGGAAGTGGTCAAGGTGAAAAAAAAGAAGCAACTGTCCTATGTTTAATTTTCGTTGTCCGCTACTAAACATTTGCTATAAAAAAATTATCAGCCGCCACTCGAAACAATAATGTGGTAGATGTCTGAAAGCATTTCCATAGATTACGGAGCCAAGATATTCTTCTTCGTCCCAGATCTTAGTAGTATGATTGTTAGTCAGATGATAGGTCGCAGCCATTTTGCTTTGAATTATTAGATATATTTTTCGATGATGTATGTTTAAATTTTTAGACGTATATTTAGATAATGTTGTATCTTTCGGGATGACGCTTGACATGAGCAAAGTATTCAAGTTTACGGGTCCTTATTGTCTTCGATATTTGTATGTTCTTGCTCAAACCTTTGAACTCTACTAATGCCTCCTTTACACATCGACAGATGCATCCACAGATGCGATCTGCGGATGCCGTCCGTCGATGTGTAGACGTTGTGTAGAAGCTCGTCTGTCGTAGGTATTTATCGTCCGCCGATGCGCCTGTTTTTGCAACACGGATCAAAGGATGACAGCGAACGCAAGGCGTCTGCCGATGCATCAGTATTGCGCGGAAAGTAAATGTAAAGAGAAAGTAAAAGTAAACCATAGGGGATGTTTTTGTAGAACTCATTCAAAATTGCTGCAGGACATCCGAACAAAATTTTAAAATTCTCCAGATGGCTCAGCGTAAAGTACTGCAAGCTGGTTTTCGATGCTCTTCCTAAATAAAAATAAATTTATGTCATAAATTGATAAATAAGTTAATAACGTCAAAATATGTATTCCCTACCTACATACTAACCATCCAACTACTAACATTATCATACTTAACTAATCCGATCTATTTTCACTAATCTTTGTTCTATTTTTATGTATAGCCAACATCCACCACCTTCTTTTTCTCCACTTCTTTCTCAACATTTTGGCTGCGGTACATACTCAAGTAGTAGTTATAAGTGCTAAATAAATAAATAGCAGCGGTTGCTACTGTATCTACATCCATTTCTTGCAGCAAGAGCTGCGTCTTTGAGGTTGAACACAGACTGAATGACTCACGGACGTGTGGACGGGTCGCGAATGTATCCGCGGATACGTTTGCTGATTCATCTGCGGATGCATCTGTCGATGTGTAGAGGAGGCATTATACGTTGTATCCTCCGACAGGCCCGCATTTCGAAAGCTTCAAATTTTCTTAACAGCGTGTCTGTAAGTGTCCAGTTCCATCATGTTTCCAAAATACGTAGCATCTTACAAGTATGATCTTCAGGTATAGGTTGATGTTTCTTCCGCGAAATATTTTATTCGCCTTAAAGAATGCACTTCTGGATTTTTCAATGCGGATTTATGCCTCCTTGCTCGCATCTAGTTGTCTTTCAAATTTAGCCTTGGTGGGTAATGTCACCAGTCTTCTCCAGTCGAATTCTGTAAGCTGTAACTCATGTTTACGGGAAATATTCATAACATACTTTCGTAACATTATCAATGAGGTGCTGGAGTTTAAGTATCATCTGCATATCTTATATTGTTTATGTTTATGCCGTTCAGCCCAACCCACTTTCAGATTTATTTATAGTGTTCCAGATCAACTCAGTGTAAACGTTTACAAGCAGAGGCGATATTATAGAATCTTGTCTGGCTCTGCGCTGTACCTCCACTTCTTCATAAATATTCTGGCCAACCTTGATGTGCTCTTTTTGGTGCCAGTAGAGATAAAAAATGGTACGCAAGACTTTGCCATTGATTCCCACTGGCTGTATATTTTGACCACTTTGTTGTATCTTTTTTCTTGGCTTTCTAAGGGGCTCTCTAGACGATCAAGCATGCTTGTCAAGCTTCGCTCGCGGGCTGGGAGGGGATAGTAAACCGCAGGAATTATGCAAATATTTTTTCCGCTACTGATGTAAAAATGTAGATGTCCTAGAAAAGGTACAGCAAAGGGCAACCAAAATGCCAAGAGTTTGAAGAATAGGAATTATGAAGATCGCTTGAAATTACTTGGACTGGCCGCTTGAAATTACTCTCAAACAAAGAAGACAATGTGATTGAGACATAAAAAAATGACATAATTTATTACGATGTACCTGAGTCAAAGGATATTTACAAAGTCAATGTCAACACATCTGAGGTCACAGAAAAAACTCAATCGTGCAAAATTTAAACCTAATACTCTTAAGAACTTTTTGCAAAATAGAGTGGTGGACATGTGGAATGAACTACAATTTTAAGTGATTAGTTCATGGTTTGTCAATCAATTAAGAAAAAGATTCGATTTGTACTTAAAAACTTAATTATATTGTACATGATTAGCTTTACAAGATCTGATCTGGATGTCTAAACAAAGCTGCCTGTCCAGAATAAATAATAATAATAAGTATTTGTTTATTCTTTTAGGAGGCGACAAATCCAGCTAAGACTGGCGGCCAACAACTGAGAGCGGTCCCGGAAAACCAGCGCAAGCCGTACGCCTGGCTTTCGCGTTGTTCGTTGCTGTGACCGCACCAACATCTTATACATTTTGACCACGGTCCACTCCCCATACAAAGGACGTACTACTAGTAATATCATAGTACCTACCATGGAAGTATAACATTATTTTTTTATTAGGATGGAAGCCACATACAGCCTTATATTACGAAACATTGACGTGGGTAGCATTAGAAATACTACCGTAGTCTTTTTGCGTGGAAACGTCTTTTGAATGCGCCACTTTGCCCCTACCTGATGCAATGATGTAAGCACGCAGGTGTGCGAAATCCTGCGTAAAAAAAGCCGTTAAGCTGAGTCGATTCAAAACTTAGAGGTATTTGACAGAGTTTTGTAATAAGGCTTTCATTAGTAGCTTTCCACCCTATCAGCCATGATTGCTTAACATCGAAGTGTGACATGGAATATATTAATAAAACACATTCACTGTTTTTGATTCCACCGCACTGTCAGGTAGCTTGTTCCACAAATCGAGCACTCTGTTGCAGATGCAGGTTTCTTCTAATTGCAGGTGAATCGCTTCTAGTCCACTTTGAAGAAGTGCCCCTCACAGATTCAGTATTAATTTCCTCGGCCATTCAGTATTAATTTAGGTGTGCAAGCTTTTCCTCATAGCTGGCAGCTTATTATCGGTTCAGTACAGCTTGGGCCTGATAGCCTGTCTGTGTTTTCTTAGGTCGGTTCAACTCCCGTTTCAGCTCCCATTCAGTATCCTCCTTGAAGATGGACTCAACCTGGAAGGGTCTCTGTGAACTTTATCAGCGTCTGTAACCTGCAGTTGTAGACAGTTGGGATCGGATGTTCAGATCCCTACTCACAACCCGTCGCGCCGCAGCAGTGCCGTCTTTTGCATAATTGACGCGGCTCCAGGTGTTCCGCCGTCTCTCGGCCACAGTTGCTCCAGCTGCTGTCATCATTACTCCCTCAAATCACCGTGTTCGTCTCTCCTATCTCGCTCGGGCTATCGTTTATTTTTATATAATTACAATTCTACACGTTCGATTAACTCGCAAGAAAAGAACTCTTCCTGCGTTTTACAAAGATTAAAATATTTTAAATTACAAATTTACAAGATATGTTACAAAATATGTTCTTTAAATAAGTGAGAGATTTTTAAGTTCAGCTTTTTCTAAAATTCATTTCCTACGTCATCGGCGGCAAAACTTCATTTTTATTGCCATTTAGTAAACTAGAAATTGAATCTTTATATGGAGTAAGCCATACTCAGCCCACCTTTTATTGCGAACCTTTTATTAGAGAAGTTTTCTCGTTCAAAAAGACATTTAACATCTACATTCTGAGGTACGTACTAAAAAAGCTGATAGCGTAATATTAGGGGCAAAGCGTGTCGCTTCCATTTTATTAAAATAAAACTTTCACCGTCTTAACGCTACATCGTATTCTTCATTATTGGTTCTACACAAATAAAGTCGTATGTTGGACAGTGACAGAACAATAAAAATCATGTTTTAGGTTTAATGATGTATTTTTAGAATAAATCTGATCTTACTGTTTGTTTAATGTGTTTCTCGTTAAAATGTGTTTCTTTTTTTTTGTAATTTGTTATTGTATTCACATTTTTATTTTGTTTAATATTGTATTTCGAGGTTAAGATACTTGTCCAACGAACTACTTAATGGTTTGAGGAATGATGGAATGGAGCTTCTTGAAAAACCGCCACAAGAATATTTATCGTAATCTTTCGTAAATTATCGTAATCTTTTTATTTGTTAAATTCTAAATTATTTTGCTTGCATGCGAATCTAAGGCGCAAAGCAATGTGAAATATTATTTCCTAATTAAAAAACATTATATTTCCTCAAAATTACTGTATTTTTAACAACCTATTAAATATAATATTTTTTAGAATGATAAACTTTTTTGGCTATTATATTCAGTACACACTCTGTACACCAAATGAAAGCTTTTATTGTCAGCTTCAAATTTTATTATGGCAACAACGCTCTAAAATAGCTATGAAATGAGATCACTGGGCTATACTGTATATATATATATATATATATATATATATATATATATATATATATATATATATATATATATATATATATATATATATATATATATATATATATATATATATATATATATATATATATATATATATATATATATATATATATATATATATATATATATATATATATATATATATATATATATATATATATATATATATATATATATATATATATATATATATATATATATATATATATATATATATATATATATATATATATATATATATATATATATATGTATGACTCTTACAAGCAGTTTCTGCAAGCGCTTATACAAAAACCTATACATTCTCGAATTGCTTGTAAGGCAGATGTCTTTATTCCCCTTTATAGCCTTGTTGTGATAGTAAGAATTGAAACTTCTATTATATTTGGTGTGCATATGGATTGTATTGGTGGTCTGGCCAAGTTTCATGCAGAAGTGTCTTATTCTTTAAGAATCTGATTAATCTTTTTTACAATTTTTATATTATTTACTGATTTTTCCAATTTTTGCAGCGCTTTTGTTTTTGCAACTTGCTTTTCGATTTTTTTTTAAAATAGGAGCTTCATTTCTATTTCAACATTCTGATATATTCTATGTTTATTTTGTTTAGAGCCGTTTGGAGGGGAATTTCCATATTATAATGACACTACTTTTACTTGATTGTATCGCGGACCCTTTCAAAGGTCTTAAAAACACAAACACAATACTATCTACCACTAATTTGCAAATTAATATTGCACAGAATAGCAATTTAGCAGAATTCCGAATGCCGAATATTTGGGTACACTATTCAGCATTGTTTTATATGCCGTAAATCACTTTACGTTTATTATTATACGACAATCTCTTACAACCGTTGACTATGACCTGTTTATATGTATGTGTGCTTGTAACATGTGTGTAAGTGTGTGTCTTGTTGCATTTGGTCGACGGAATTGAAATGCAATTTCGTTAATTTTATCCCAACGGAAAATGGTGACCCAGCTGGCAATCAAACTTGGACCCTTACAATGTAAGATCAGGCAACCTAATTACTATGTCATCACTGGGTCGTTTGCTATTTTTAATTAATGTAAAATGTAATAAAAACGAATTCTTAAAATATTGGCATTGGTAAAATATTGTTAAATATGGTAACGTTTGCCGTTAAAAAAAGTAGGCATTCCATCTGCCGAGTATTTGTCCGAAATCGAATGTATTCGGTATCAGGCCTATTTGGCCCAATATTTGGTGCAACATTAGTTTCAATAATATTTCTCGGGTATTCAATAGATGTCTTACAGGATCATCCCTATCTCATTGGTTCTCATCCGTAATGTACCTTCGGCAAGTTCTAACTTAGAGATTCCAGTTGAGGGACTCACAAGAATGTTTTAAAATCATCATCATTATCACAGCCTGAAATTGCTTTCATAAACAAACCTCCCCATTTTACTTAGGTGGTGGCTTTATTAATGATTTCCAGGGATCCTAAACCTCTAAGCGTGTTATTTAAAGTCGACGTTTTCTTAATTAGAATTTGCACAGCAGTCACAGTTTATCAAACTTCACAAATTTAGTTTTTGCTGAAATAATTAAAAAGAACTCAGAAAAGGTTGAAGGCAGAAGGCAGAACAGAACTCCCATATTGGCAAAGTATTACTTTCAACAATATTTATCTATCTTTAATTAATTGCCGTAAAACAATGAATGCTAAAAGACAGCACTGTCTTCATTTCATTAATGCCGAATTTTCACAGATTGGTCTTCGGTAGTCCCATATGTGAATTTGAATCAAACAATCACCACTCATTTTAATTTACCAAAAAATCTTGTTTATTCTCAGAATTCAAAATAAGTGTATATGAAAAGAATGTAAAACCGATTTTGCAGTTTTTTGCCACTTATAAATGACATTTGCAATTTTATTAATGGCTATATATCCAATAGTCGTCAGTTTAACTGCCTCCTGTATTTTTTTAAAAATGTGACAATCTTTAAGCTATCTTCTTCTTCTGATGCAATGTCCACTACCGAATGTTGGCTATCTTATTGGCCGCTGCTCAAAACAAAGATATGGTAGATTTCTGAAACCGTTCCCACAGATTATAGAACCAAGATGTTCTTTGTTTTAGATCTCTTCTCCCGGCTATTTTGCTTTGAATTATTAGATATATAATGTTGTATCTTTCAGGATGGCGCAGGACATGAGCGAAGTATTTGAGTTTGCGTATCTTTATTGTCTACAATATTTTTGCATTCCTGTACAAACGTTTTAAGACATCTTCAACCCTGACTCTTGTCGATCTAGCTTATACATAGTATCCTCCATTTGAAGGCTTCAAGTTTCTTTACAGTGTATCTGTAAGTGTCCAGCTTTAGGCAGGTATAATAGTATTATTGAATCTTCCTACACTCCTGTTCGTTTACAAAAATTCACAAACCTTCAAATGGCTCTGATTTTCAGTGATAATTTTAATCTACAAAAACCAGTAAAACAGTGAAACTGTATCTTCATATAATGCCGTCCAAAAGTTACATTTTTGGCGAGAAAAAATAGTCTGTACTGTGGTTGTAATTTTTTTCATTTACATTTAACAATATTTATTTTATTTTCCATGGTAAGTTTTGACGATCAGTCTATTTTCATATCCATAAGACTATTTTCTATTTTCGTGAAGAACATCCATATTTTTGCAGATTTAAATTGTAATTTTTTACACGCCTGGACTGCATGTATGGTGTCGAAATGGTCATGGACACGTATACCTTTTAATTTGGTTTACGGATATTATGGGTCCATGATAACTTTGTGGTTTTAGTTTTAGATTAAGTTCGTAGCTTTACAGCGGGTCGGATCCAGATCGAAGTGCAGCCGGGCTTTGCAATAATTATTTAACAATTTTTCATCTTTTAACCGGAGCTTTCAGTCTCGATCCTACTCTTAATTTAAAAAAAATAAATTATGTAGTATTTTTATTATTATGGCAGTCAATGAACTTAAAAAATTGCACGTCAGATTGCCTCAGGTTGATTATAAAGTATCAGTTCATAATGTTATAATTTAATATTTTTAATAATTTACATATTGTGTTAATAGACTTATTTCGACCCCAAAAATGTGTTTTTCTTTTGTAAACGCTCCCACGTGCGACAATTTCCTTCTGTTATCAGCGGCGGCAGCGATGGCACTAGGAGAGCTGGCAGCTAATGTTGCCACTTTATTAATACCATAAAGTATGAAATCTACATTTAGGGTCCCATCAAACTTGCAGAAGGCAAATTTGCAGACGGCAATCTTGCAGACGGCATTCTTGCAGGCGGCAGTTTTGCAGAAGGCAATCTTGCAGAAGGCAGTTTTGCAAATGTCAAAATGACCTAACCTAACCTAACAGAAAAACTTGAAACATTTTTTAAATGTTTAGTTTGATGTATAAAAGTCATCCACTACAAGGATGCCGGTAATTAATGTCACTTCGATTTTAGGGAAAGAAAAACCTAACCTAACCTAACCTAACCTAACAGAAAAACTTAAAAACTGTATTGAAGGTTGCCGCCTGCAAGGTTGCCGCCTGCAAGGTTGCCTCCTGCAAATCTGCCCTCAACAAATTTGGAACTGTCAAAAGTGACATTTGTGCAAAATTGCCGCATGCAAAACTGGCGCCCCCCTACATTTAACACACCCACTGATTAAATACTGATATAAATCGTCTTGACATTTCCTTAACGTGGGGAAATATTTTTAACAATTGCAACAATAACATTAAATGTCAAACGTCAAACTGACAGTTGTACAAATGTAAACAAAACTTGAGCATAACCTAAAAATTACACATTTTCTTTTTATCTAGTGTGGTTACACTTTCACAATGTTCATTGTGTTCTCTGCACAATGTTCTCTGCACAGCTGTTGCAAACGTTGCTTACGTAGAGCTTTCGTCATGATGTCGGCGAGTTGTCCTTCCGTTGTCACGTAGTTTACTTTAAGTGATACCTAATGCTTGGTTCGTTTGTGAAAATCTGGGTTTTTGACTAAACGAATGGTACTTTGTTTGTCGATTTGTAGTGATGATGGATGTCACAGGTTCGAATATGTCCACAGACTTCTTGATCCATGTAATCTCCTTTGCTGCTAGCGATGCTGCCATATACTCCGCCTCAGTCGTCGAAACTGCAACAGAATATTGACGTTGATTACTCCAAGTCTCTGGTCTATCATAAATACATTAGTTAGTTAGTTTTTCTGGGCTTTTACCCGCACTTGGCCTCTTGATTCCAAGGGTTCCGGTCCATATACTATTTTATTTGATCCCCTTTTGGCCAGTTCGTCTACCGCGTCGTTGCCCAGTGAGTTGCTGTGCCCTTTAATCAATTGCAGGGTCACTATTTGACCCGTTTCAGAATTTTTGAGTGTGGTGTTTCTGTATTTTGTTTCCACAGTCCATTTGGTCTTAGTCTTAGAGCGGCTGCCTTAGCCTCCTCTTGGATGACAAGATCCAGAGGTCCCCTATCTAGAAATTGTAAACACATTTGTGTGCGTTATTACATACTTTACCAAATCAATTAGTTCGTTTTATTTATTTTCTTACATATATCCGAAGAGAAGCTACATAATATCCGAAGAGAAGCAAAGATCCGAGCAATGGCAGCACTCGACTAAGTGCCCCAAGCATCATGGGCATCAAGGGTTCTGGTCCATATACTATTTTCTTTGATCCCCATTTGGCCAGTACCTCTGCCGTGTCGTTGCATAGTGAGTCGCTGTGCCCTTTAATCCATTGCAGGGTCACTATATTTAACCTTGCAATGGATTGAAGCGCATTGTGGCATTCCAGTACAAGGACTGAGGTTATAGTATATTTTGCTAGCGCTTGTAGCATGGAGGCACTGTCGGAGACAAATTTCAAACTTTGGTCTCCGATATCTTTGGCTGCAACTGCCTGTGCTGCTCTATCATAAATACATATCCTGACGTTGAACAACTCCAGATCTCCAGCATAATCGGATCAATCTATATTCTTTTGTCTCCTTTAGGTATATGATTATTCTTTTAACTACATTCCAATGTGTGTTGTTATACTTTGATGGGAAACGATTGACAACTATCACTGCATATGCAATGTCTGGTCTGCTAACTATCACAGCAAAAATTAGTGAGCCTACTGCTTCATGATAAGGTACACTTGCTTCGACATCCTCCGCGTTGCACGAGTGTAAGCGTGTTTGTGGGTCTGCTGAAACGCTGTTCGTTTTAGCATCTTCGAGGTTGAATTGACTTATAATCCCATCAATGTAGTCTTTTTAATGTAAAAATATCTTCCTATTTTCTCGATCTTGCCTGATCTGTAAGGCTGACAAAAACATTCGGCTCACAGATAGTGATTTCGAATTTTGATTACAAATATTTCAGTACATACTGCATTGTGTCCATCCTCTGCTATCAGCAATCCGTCGTCAACGTACAGTGCCAGTAACTCTTTGGATCCATGGAATATGTCACGGTATACACACTTGTTTCACTTTGCGCAAACCCTATGTTTAGTAGAAATTCATAAAATTCTTATTCTAGCACCTAGGTGCTTGATTTAGTTCATATATAGATTTCTTCAGTTTGAATACATGGTTTGGTTTAGCGGACGTTTCGCTGGGTGTCTTCGTCTAGTAATCCATGCAAGAATGCTGTCTTCATGTCGAATTGCATTATTTCATAGTCGCATTGTGCGTCTATTGCCAGTAGCACTCTGATAGAATAATATCTTGTCGTTGGAGAGAATGTCTCATTGTAATCAATGCCTTCTCTTTGGGCATATCCCTTGGCACATAGCCTTGCTTTGAAGCGAGTTGTTCCTTTTGGTGTGTCTATATACCAATTTTGAGTCTATGGCTTTCTTGTCTGGTAGTAGAATGACTTCATCCCAGGTTTCATTCTTCCTCGGTGCATCCATTTCTTCTTCAATTGCTGATTTTCAGTGGACTCAATCTTCACTCTCCATAGCTTCTTCGTAGGTCTCCGGTTCATACAATTCTATTGCATTTACTTCGTACCGCTTTGTTATCTTGAGATTGCCTCTGCTGCGAAGTTTGTAGGCTTCCATTGGTATTTCGTTTTCGTCTGGAATATCTTCAAATTGTTCTTCTTCACCACACTTCTTTTTCTTCTGAATCATAGTTACCGAATAAGAACACTAAAGATTCATTTTCAGGAATTTCAACAGTCGTTTTCACATTAAACTTCACGTTCCTTGAGATAGTTATTTTCTTGGTTTTAAATCGAATAGACAATAGTTTGTGGAATTACTATCATATTCAACCATTATCATCTTCTTACTTTTTGAGGAAAGTTTTCTTCGTAGTTCTTTTGGCTTTTGTAAGAAGACTTCGGATCCAAACGTTCTGGCTTCTTGCCCGTCCAAATCTCATACAAAGTCGCTGTCGGAGTAACGCTTGATGGTCTTCGGTTCAAAACATAAACACTGATGTTTACTGCTTCTGCTTATAAATAGGCATGCAACTGTTTAGCATTTATTATAGAACATGCACTTTCAACAATCGTTCTGGCGTATAAGGTGCCGTTGTCTCAAGTTGTATGCCATTCGATGACAAATACAATTTAAAATCATTATTGCAGTATTCTTTGCTGTTGTGGATGTCTTCCAAACTTGTTCTTCAAGAAGGCTGAATATTCGTTGAAGGATTGCAGTAAATCTGATTTGTGTTTTATAAATGAAACCTTTCTATATTTGGAAGCATCATCTTTGAAAAGCACAAAGTATCTCGCTCCTTTCACGGATTCTACGGATATAGGGCCGCACACATCGCTATGAATGTATTCTCTCGGTACACAATTTCTACTAGCGTTTGAGGGAAATGGTTTCCGCTTCTGCTTTCCAAACAAACAACCTTCACAAAAGAATTTGGTTGTGTCATCTATTTCGACATCCGATACCAAACCTTTTGCGATCATTTCATTTATTGTTTTTACATTGATATGTCCAAGGCGTTCATGTAGTTTTTATAGTTTTTCCACAACGTTAGCCTTGTTGTTAATCACTGTGCGAAATAACAATCGATAAAGGTTGTTCTCTTCACGAACTGCACTGGCTGATAACTTGTTGTTCTCGTAATTCTGGCAAAGTTTTCTTCTTTCATAATTTCCATCCCTTTTCTTGTTACAACTCCTTCAGCGAATAGATTCTTATTTAATTCCCGAATATACAATACGTTTCTTATGATAGAATCGTACCTACCACTTTTTGTTAACGAGTTTTTTCACTTTAAAAATGCCTTTCGATCTTAACTTGTCGTTGTTTCCGAGTCGCGCCGTTGTATTGTTATTCAGGTCTTCGAAAGTTGAAAAGAAGTCTTTCCTGTAGGTCATATGAGCTGATGCTCCACTGTCCATGATCCACTTGTCGTCCCTGTTGATCAGGTGAGAGATATTTTTTTTTATTGCTGTATGCAGTAACGTTTCCCTGTTACTCTTGTCAACCGTTGCTTCTTGTTCTTCTTGTCTTGGACCACTCCTTTCCTTTTTTGGTGCACGGCAGTCACGTGCGATGTGACCCTTTTTTGAAGCAATTGTAACATGTTACTTTCGGCTTACTTTTGTAATGCGGATTTTTTGGTAGCTGTTCTCCGGAGCTGGGTGCAACTATAGCTCTCGTCACAGCTAATGCAACATCCGACTCTACATTGGCTGTGAGGTTTGCTTTCTCATCGAGTAGTCTAGCGGTGAGGTTGACGATCGTTTGTCGCTTTCGTCGAGCGACAGCCAAGCTTGCCTTACATTTCTAAATTCTGGAGGAAGGCTTCTAAAGATATTTGTTATTATAACGGCGTCGCTTATTTCTTCACCACTATCTTTGATTTGCTGAGCCATGCTCTCCACTTTGGCAATGTGGCAATGTGTTTATAATCTTGTTTGTTTCCGTTTTCTGGTCATAAATGGTAACTAGTTTATCCATTACTTCTTTTGATGGGACACATATTTCGAAATATGTGACACATATTTCGGCTTCTAAAGATATTTGTCATGATAACGGCGTCGCTTATTTCGTCACCACTATCTTTGATTTACTGAGCCATGCTCTCCACTTTGGCAATGTGGCAATGTATTTATAATCTTGTTTGTTTCCGTTTTCTGGTCATAAATGGTAACTAGTTTATCCATTACTTCTTATGATGTGACACATATTTCGATAAGCATGATTTGGGCAGTTCCATTGCTGCTGTCAAGATGCACATGGTAGTCGCGTCTTTTCTTTCCCAAGATTCCTGTTTCTCGGCTTTCTGTGGTATCGCTGTGGATCCATCCACAATTCTGTTGAGGCCTCGTGAAAACTTTTGAATCGGCGCCACGTTGCCGGTCGCCATTCCCGTCATTTTTACAAGAAACAAATTCGCAAAAAATCAGCGATCGACAAACAATCGCTCAGTGTGTTTAGCAGGCATTGTCCTGGGCCCATAACATTTAAAGGGTTATTTAGGATTCACGCGGCAGGGGGGGGGGGGTACAAACCACCTGCAAATTAATCCAAAAGACTTACTTAAAGTATGTCCTCTGGATGATCACAAGGTAAGTAGGTAACTCTGTCCTTTGCCGCCTCGGACATCTTAATGTCGATTGGGATGTGCCTTTCCTCCTTAGAGAATAGGTTTCTGACGATGGAAGTAGACATAAGAAGGCACATTTGGCAATTTCAGATATTCCTACAACTGCATTAGATTATCGATTGGCCAGGTGTGATGGTGTGAATTTCCGATAATACATAAATCTACAGATCCTTGCAATACTTCCTTAAACAAATGCATGTGCTGAGAGGTCCTTTTCATTTCAGCGCCTACCTTAGATAATCGCGCTTCAGACTCGACTCTACTGTCTTTTTCTTATGCACATCCTCAGGGATATAGCAATTGATGTTAAAATGTAGTTATGAGATTTACAAAAGCAGCCGAAGAAGATTATTAAGGTAGCTTTGCTGATACGTCCAAATCAGATCTTGCAAAGCTAGTGATAAATTATAGTAAAAAATAAGTGTTTAGGTACAGAGTCGGATTTCAAATTGATTAGCAGAGTTTGCTTTAATTACTTCAAATGGTAGTTTATTCCTCATGACCACTACTATATTTTCAGGAGGTTCTTAAGAGGATTAGATTTGAAATTTGCATGGTTGAGTTTTTTGTGACCTTAAAAAATTGTGTTGACGTTGAATTTGTAAATATTTTTCAGCCTAGGTACCTACATCGTACTAACTTAGACATATATCGTAATAAGGTGTCCTCTTTGTCTTCTTTATTTGAGAGTAGTCAGTTTAAGTAATTCCACGTTACCTTCATAATTCCCCTTCAGATTGGAATTTGTTATTTAAATTATAAACCGAAATACTTTTTTTATTCGTTTTTTAATTCTGCTCTGTTTAGATAGCTAGCCACATAAATGCTAGGTCCGGTCATTGATTATGAAATCAATGGTCCGGTCTATTAGTAGAAAACGCAAAACTAACCGATATGTTATAGAAGGCGGGTATACAGTAATCAACACAACAAAATGCCAACTCCAGAGAAGTTCTGGATCCTCGTCTGGAGTTGCTGGTGCTATTTTCAGACACAATGCTGTTAATAACTGATAAAAATATATCGCGATAAGTCTTGGATAATTTATTAGCAATTTCCCTACACAGTATTAACTTTTTTAGCTACTCTTCCAGTGTACCCGCAGCAAGGCGTTGGAACGTACTACCAGTATCTTTTAAGCCTTTTTTAAAGCCTTCCATCTTTCTCAGACTTGACCAATTCTTCTTTCTCCCTCCTAACTTCCTCTCCTCGGGGGTTGATTATACGGCCATTAAGCTTATTGCCGTTTGGCAATAAGCTCGACTTTTTTTACTACATCTAGATCCCGCCAGATCTAGATGTAGGTGAATCCAAAAATCTTAATGTAATATTTTTGCAATGATACAAAATCATGGAATAACTAAGAAACTAAATGTTTGACGGGGTTGGTTCTAGCATTGCAATTAAATAGCGTATAGTTTGCTCAATGCCCTACTACAATTTGGCAGCTACGATTTTTCTACGAAATGCAATGTGTAGTTCAATAGTTCCATACTCAGTTCCAAAAATTTAATAGTCTTTTGTTATGTTCAAAATGGCGGCGATCGTGATATGGCAGTATGGCGGAAACCTATATAAGAATATAAAAAGCGATTTTTTAATTCATAGCTCTAATTATTTTGATATTATTGTAGACGCGGCGGCGGCCAGCGGCGTACCAGACGGCCCGAAACGTCCAGAATTGATATTTACCGTCGAACCCCAGACGGCCCGAAATGGCCAGGCGAGGCCGACCGCTAATTATGTTAGTACAACTTTGACTAATAATTATGAATAATCTTTATTGCTTTACATAACGACGTTACAAATATCTAATAGCAAATTTCAATAGGAACATAAAACAGGTCTTTTTTAGACGATCGGTGTGACAGTTTCGGAGTAATCGTTTTTTTTCTGAAACGCCATCTTTTTTTTGAGACTCGCGAATTTCTTACGGGCCGTAAGGCACACATTAAAATTCAAACCGCGGGCCGCGAGGGGTTAACATTATGATGTACATTTTTAATTTGGTATACCTACAGGTTTTAAAATGTAATAATTATTACGTTATTACGCACTTAGTTTAGATAGACTAATAGATGCTATTCTATCTCCGTATTATTTCTGTGATGTAATTAGCCTATATAAAAATGCAATAAGTTAACCCCTCAAATGTGAGGCGTCCCTTAAGGGATGCCTTGGCAAAATGTATACAAAATGTATATAAATTTATATAAATGTAAATATAAATGTAAATGTGCGCCGCTTTATAGTAATCCGCTCTATAGTAATGCTATAGCTCTATAGTAAACCCCGCTCTATGTAAATGTAAATATAAATTTATATACATTTTGCCGTAGGCAACCCAAGCTAATCGCCATTCATTTGAGGGGTTAAATTATTGGGTTTTTATAATCCATCAGTCCTTTATACAATCATTGATTAATTATCTATGTTATTATAGATTGCCAAATAAATTGCTATTGGTTTCGCCGGACAATGCTATCAACGCCATCTGCACGTGGCCGGCCAAGAAAGGTTTCGAAAACGTTTATTTGGCATTGAGCAATCTTATAAGTTATCTTATAATCTTATCATCATCATAATCAATGGTTTTAGTATCATTCTAATCGGTGCATAGTTTCGTTTCACTTAAACATTGAGCTGTCGCCGCGAGAGGGTGGGGACGAGGGACGGCGGTTCAACTAACAGCAATCATTTTTTTATCAGCGAGAAATTATAAAACAGCTATCATAAATCATAGCTTGACACTCGGGGCAGCTACCACGCTATTTTTCGCCTTTCGATTAGATTTACTAGATATATACCTACAAAGACAGCATTTATTCAATATTACAGAGTGAAAAACTTTTCACTCTCTAATAAATAAAATAAAACTCTTTCATTTTCTAAATAACTATTAAAAGTGATTTAAAAAAAATAATTGAGAATGTCGGCCAAAACGCAGCAAAAACCAACCTGAAATATAGGAGAATACGAGCATTGGAAAGAGGTATCAGATATTTAGAAGTAGTATACCATTGTCAGTAGCTGAGAGTCAGGGGGTACCGACCATCGGCGGCAAAAGTACCGCCTTGCTCTGAGTCACCCAATTTCTTTTATAAATTACATTATATTAGTTAACACATTAAACTTGGAGCTTATTCACGCCAATCCCTCAACTGAGCAATCCAACACAGTCATACCAAATTGTTTGCATATTGCTTTTTAGATACAAATAAAGAGTTATAATTATTATTATCATCCTGGAGAGACCGAGATCATGAAAGCTGTTAACGCCAATAACCAAGTATCATGTTTACAGTTCCACTATATGGTTTTCTAAGTTTATAGTAGATTTGTTTAATATACACAGCTATTTAAGTAACTTTTGCCCGTGTCTTCGCTCATGTTGTGAATCTTAGTTGAGTAACGATAATATACTAATTTTGTATACATATACATTGTAACGGTTCCCGCCTGCTTTTCCCAAGTTTTCCCAATTTTCAAAGACAAAATACACATTTCACAATGAACATTGAGCGTGACACTTCTCAAGTCGCGGGAGTCTCAAGTCGCAGGTTGACAGTCGCATCGATTGTTCGTTTGCTCAGCACTAGCGTCAGTTCGTCTTGCTCATTGGTTGGACGGTTTAGTGATGTGCAAAGCAACTGATTGCCATATCGCATACGATTCATTGTCATTGCACCTTAATAATATGACAAATATATATTCTTAAATTTTAATAATTGTATTTTTATATCAAATACATCGGGAATATTGTTATATGTGTTACAATTTATTATTATGCATATTAGAGCAAATTAGAAGAATTTAGGACGAGGAAGCCTCTCCCTTACAATAAAATAATTGTTTTAAATTAATAGAAATATATCGAGGAGATTTAGGTTCCGTTTCTGGTGTTGAAATACTCCTAATTTTATAAATTAAATAACATATTAATAGAGCTCAATTAAGAGTACAGGAAATTAAACTAGATTTTGGCAAGATATTGTCGAGAATTATATCCAAGGCGGGGATTATACCCAAGACTACCATACAGATGGTAAACTGGGTTATTTCGAATTCGAGCCGTCGTGCAGACAAGACCTAGGTCCCGTACGCCCCTCGGGTCATACGCAAGACATTATATTAGCTCCGGTGAGTCTTGTTTAATATAGGAATAGGATTTCTGCCCTGGAGTAGGATTGGGTGGAGTCCGAAAATCAGGCGATTCGGTCGTGGAGCGGAATGTCGTCTCTATCCTGATCCCTGGTTACCTGCGCTAGAATTTCTCGTCTAAAGTGCATTATATCGGCAGGGACCTGCGGCTACTATCTGGAAGCTATTTATCGAGTTATTTGCTACTATCTACCGACGTCGCTCGATTCGACATATCGGCTGACTCGTCACATTACCTCGACGAGCTGTCATCATCATCATTATCACCTGTATCTTTCGGCTATCCAGGATCCTTCTGCCGTTCGCCTTCATCACTCGCCGCCTGGAATACCTACCTTCAAGATACGATTGTGCCGGCCGCCGTACGATCAGTTACCCTAATCGTTGCACGAGCCTACGCATCGAAGACATAAACGGCGCGAAGATTCGAACCATATCCAAGCTCTGAGCCGTCGTGGAACAGCGTTCTCCCACCTTAATTACCTCTGATACCTCTATAGATTGCTAATTTTATTTTCCCTCCGATACCCTACTACCAACCGGTAAGGACAGACTGAAACCAGGCCACGCCGGCCCTCAGAAAAGTCTGTGTTAGACCATCCCGGCTCAAAATTCGATACCCAAAGTTAGAATTAATACTCTGTTTAAATTTAATATACTATTATACCTTAATTATTTTTTTGCTTGTTCTGACTATGTTAATTTATTATTGTTTTAATGTGATCAACTTTGATTTCATTTTCTTCAACTTAATTTTATTCAATTGCTGTTTTTATTATTATATTTTATTATTATTTACTAATAATCATACTTGACAATTGCTGATTAATTTTTAATATCCGATAAGTTGTCGTTTTTATATTGGAATAAAATCATTATTAATAGAAACTTGCACGTAATTTTCTGGAAATATATAATTCCTCTTCCTCTTTACAGCTTTAATAAGCACTAATAAGTCTCCATTTTATTTGGTTACATTTTACTTAACATCGTAACATAAATCCATGGTCCAACATACAAGGTTTAGCCAGTGCCCGCAGGGCACACATCAATATAAGAGTTTTGGTATTTGTTTGTCGATTGTACATTTTTGAACTAAAAATCTTTTGTTTTTTTTTTATGAGTCACACCGCTTACTCGACCCCTCAGGAGGCTGTTTCAAATTTCAAGGATTATCCCGTGCCCGCAGGCCATATTTTTGAACTTTTAAACATTTGAACATTTTTGAAATCAACATAAAAATCAACCTTGCAAAATTTTAATTTAATCCTCTGCAACGCTCTGCAAATAAAGTGGTGTTATTTGACATTCTATGGCTTCGAACGGGGAGTGAATGGGTGGTAAGGTGAACGCTCACATGTGGCAAGACAACTGTCTAAACCTACCACAGCCGGTCGTTAGTCCGGAATCCACTGCTACCTCCCAGAAGTGTAAAAAAATTGTATCATGATGGGCCCCACTCCGGTCGGTGAATTCCATGGCAGCTTCGATTGTATTTTATTTGTATTTATTTACACTACCATTAGAAGTGATTAGTGCAAGCTTCGCCAATCAATTTAAAAACAGACTTGATTTAGACCTAAAAACCTTAGGTTAAAACATTTAGTTTATGACTAGCTTTACAAGATCTTTTTTGAACTTAACATCAAAGCAGCTTAACCAGAATGTATGATAATAATAACAATAATTTGGACCACACACCCAATGTCCAGTGCCGAACGAGCGACATGGTTTCGGGAGCGTTGCAAAGTTGAGGTGACGACGTTGTTCTGAACCGATAGACATAGCGAGCATGCAACACCGATACTTCTGCCGAAGACGTTTCCATGCTGATGGCCATAGAATTCAGACCAATCGATGCAATGCAGAATCATTTGCGTCCAGCACATAAACTCTTCGAAGCGGTGTTCCACTGTATTCAAATTTTAATAGAGGTAGAAAAATAGTATATACACTTGCGAGCAACTAAATCGACTCACCCCTCAGTGCGCAAAAAAAAAAGATTTTTTAAATATATATTTTTAGCATACAAATACAAAACGCTAAATTTGTTTTCTGATAATACCAAAATCATCAAAATCCGCCGAGTATTAAAAAAATAATAATTAAAAATATTTTTGATATATCCTTCAGCATTCAGGCCTCCTCTCCGACCTCTTCCTGGCACAAAAACGAGGTCGGTTCTTCCCTCTAAGGAAATGCCAGCCCACACCATGCAGGAACCGCCGCCATAGAAGACTGTTTTAGTGAAGCAGCACTGCGAAAAGCGCTCGCCTGGACGCCTGTAGACCCGGCCTCTTCTGTCGCTGCTCTGCAGACACACTCTGCTCTCGTCAGTAAATAACTCTGACCGCCATTATAAATAGGATAGAAACGAATTTACCGCTTGAAATTTGTAGCACCCGACGTTTCGGTGACGTTGCAGTCGCCGTTGTCCAGGGTAGACTGAAAGAGCTGTCAATCCGTTGTTTTGCGGGTAGGCCGCATACCGCTGCCGCCACTGCGTAGGTTGTAACGGTGGTAGGGGGCCGGGCTCGGAGCGCGCGAATTTTGAAAATCCGTCTTGCACACAACGCTTACTGTATCCTGTCTTACGTCTGTGCGTTCGGCGTTCGGCGGTGGAATCATTTTAAGAAGAGGGTTCCATGTAGAAGAGAGTTTTTAACCGTCGTCTCTATTGAAGTTCGGGGTTCTTCTTATTTCAATGGCTTCCCGGATCACGCGAGGAAAGTAGAATTGTATCTTGGATAGCTCAATGGGATTTTGAAACTGCATCCAGTGGTTACTTCCGCTATCCAATATTTTATTTTATTTTATTTTATTTTATTTGGTACCCAAACAGAATATTGACAACACATACAGTGATATATATATATATATATATATATATATATATATATATATATATATATATATATATATATATATATATATATATATATATATATATATATATATATATATATATATATATATATATATATATATATATATATATATATATATATATATATATATATATATATATATATATATATATATATATATATATATATATATATATATATATATATATATATATATATATATATATATATATATATATATATATATATATATATATATATATATATATATATATATATATATATATATATATACTACAGTTACATGACTACATCAATATCCTTTTGATATGAGTACACAATTAGCACAATGCATGAACAATGGTTGAATTTTTAAAAAAATACGTATAAAAAAAGAAAAAAACTAAAAATACCAGAATTACAGTATTTTAAAGAGGGAGGCTTTGAAGGAGCATAAACTATCATGAAATATATCGATGCGATTGTCAAGATGAAATTTGTTATACAGACGACATATACGTGGGATTATGTTATTTACTCCGGTATAATTTTTTGCTACACATTACGTACATGGATCGAGAAAAATAATATGCCAGGAGTGTTGTTTTTTTCACAAGGAAGCTACCCCCATACAATTATTTAGTATTTATTTCTTAATTACTTCGTTATGACACGTTTACAATGCACCAAATGCGTTAATAGTTGTATGGCTCCATCCCCTTCTTACGTATACATTCTTCTCGCCCATGGGCTGTCTTTCTCTAACATCCGCTGAGACTTGCTGTGTGAGAGAAAAACGACTATCATTCTCATGTTTATGTCTGTAAGTAGTCAAGTAGACGCACGAGCGGCTAGCGGCTCCATACACCAAGTCAGTTTCTTACCTGCTGCCGCGCTAGTCGGCTGAAGCTGCATTATTGGCCTATAATTACTGATTTCAGTTTTGTCGCCAGATTTGTGCAATGGTATAATGTTCGAAATTTTCCAAAGTTCTGGAAAAACGCCAGCAGTTATAGACTTAGCATAGATAAATTGTAATGGAGTAGAAAGTTCGTTAGCACATCTTTGTATGAAATAAGGAGGTATGCAGTCCGGTCTCGGACCTTTGCTTACGTCTAAATTTTTTAAATTATAATAAATATTGCCTATATCAATTTTTACCGTATTTAGGCAGTAATTACTACTTTGGGACTGCTCAGGGGAACAAACATAATCAGAAGCCGGATTATAAACTGATTTAAAATGTAGAGCAAATAAGTTACAAATATCAAAACCATTTGATGCTGTGGCTCTATCGAGATGCATTATATTCGGAATTGAATCATGTTTTTTGCTTTTAGCCTTTACAAAGGTCCAAAAAGTTTTCAAATTACCTGCATTTAGTGATTCTTCGACAGAATTTACGTATGTCCTATAGCAGGATTTTAATACTTTTTTTGCCCTTGATCGAAGGAGTACAAACGTATCTCTATCACGAGGATTGCCATATTTTTTATACTTCAGCCTGTATTTGTTTTTTTCGTTTAACAAACTAATTAATGATTTAGAAAACCATTTTGGAAAATTTCTAATTATTAACTTCCAAAGTGTATCATAGAAAATATGAACAACGTCATTGATATCAGGTGTATCTAAGATGTAAAACCAATTAGTATTTCGGATTTCTGCTTTGCAATTATCATAATTTCCTTTGTAAAAGTTGTATTGAACTTGTTCGCGATTGAGTTCAAGCGGAGAAGCAATATCAAGGTTCAAGTTAATTTCTAACGGTGGATGGTATGTATCTATTTTACTAAGTGGATTTGCTTCCTTTACGTCAATAGTTCGCAGATCGCAGATCTCATATATGTTCGCAGATCACCGATTTTTCTCGCTGAACGTTTTTAACAGCTTTGATGTGTTCTGTCAGTCGCGTGGCTGTAGCGTGTGGTAAATTTTGGGCTTGTGGCAGGTCTTTTTGGAACGAGGTCAGCTTCCTTCAAGCGTCTTCTGATTGTCCACTGACTGGCAGAACCCCTTCAACTTTGGTGGTGAGCGGTTTCGTGCAACTTGGGCTACAAGATCCATTTTGTTCTCGAATCGGCTCAACTCACGATTCAGGTCCTATTCAGAAGCCTCCTCGAGTGGAAGGCTACCCCAGGTAAGACTACAGTGTCTCAGGCCTCAGAGCTGGTGGACCGGTTTCTCCCGGCGGGATTGCACCCGGCGCCACTGGACGGTTTGCGCACCGCTCGGTTAAGCCAAATCGGTTGTGCATTCTGAATAATTGCTGAAGGGGTCTGGAGACTATGGAAATATACTGTTTCCTAAGCAACGGGGGTAGATGTATCACCTGATGTCATGCCACTCTTAAAATGACCTTGGGCCACTCGATCCTGTGTGGTATTACGGGCAAAGATCGCCCAGGTACGCGATAAATTCAAACTGAATTACCGCTGTAATACAACAGGTAGAGGTTGCGTAAGCGACTTCGGACCTGTAACCAGTCGGGAGGACGGAGGTATCCTGAAAGTTAATTCCAGACGGAGATATCCTGCCAACACTGGTAGTTAAGGGGTGAGGTTGCCCGCTAGTTACCTTTCCCGGTGCCTCGCCGCAAGGAGTTGGACTCTAACGGGTTGCTGGTGAACTAGACAGTAAATTGTCTTGTCTATATTGTTATACCAGCCTGGGGTGACGGGTTCACCCGTTGTAGTCGACACCTACATCCTGTCCACTGACTGTCAGCTACCCCTTGAACTTGTCTCAGCTCCTGCTGTATATTAACGCCGGTGGGGTGGCGATTCCGCAGTGAAGTCGAGACGATGTAACGGTCGTCTCTCTCAGAAGTGCACCGGCGCCGGCTGGGATTTGGTCTCCGATTGAAGGTACCACTCTGTTCAAATCTCCTTTTTACTCTTGAAACGGCAGACTGACTCAATTCCACTTGACGAGCGACTGTACGTTGACTAAGGCCCTGCTGCAATAAAGGAATAACCTGAGCGGCTTTTTCTGGCGTAGTATCCATACTTTTGCGATAAGAATAAATTTGGCTTACGGAGATCCTTTCGCGTCAATTTAAGCATCTCTCTGTCATGGATAATTCGCTTTAAAAAAAACGGTCTCGCGCCCCAGCAGCCCACTTTTTTTTGATCTACTTTTACTACTTTTTTTATCTACTACTACTACTCCTACAGAAGAATATAACTAAACCAACATATTAAATTGTTATTTGCAAAACTAATTTAAAAAAAATAATATTCATAGACAAACAAGAATACTTTTTATACTAGAGAAAGACGGAGAAAATGAACATTCCTAATTTAAAATAATCAGCTAAACATGAAAGAAAATCGACTTAAACCGATTAGTGCCGGAACAAAAACCGCTAAATACAACTGTATTCATCGGTTAACTTATACAATATACATGAGACCTATATACTTTATTTTATTTATATAAGTAATGCAAATATTAAAAATAACAGTAAACAATTTCAGCGTAGGAATTATGCATAAAAATACTTACAAAATTGAATCAAAAGCAGAAAAAAGAATACATCGCATAGTCTAGTGGCAACGTCACCTAACTAGGCCGGGACCTGTTATAAAGTAAAAATTTATTTTTGAATGTGCTTGCAATAATTCAGTGTTTATAAAAATGGCATACATTCAATGTATGCACAAAATAATAGAATTGCAAAACCATATGAAAAATGACTAAATACTTAAATTTATTAATTAAATTAAAGTTAGAAGTGGAAAATTAAAATGTCAGCAAATAAATTCAAATCAGAAAAAAAAACAAAAGGATCCAATGCGGATCCAATGCGGCTCCATACGTACAGCCCTCCTCCGGACATTAACCTGCCTACAGTAGCTTTCGCCTCTCAACCCCCATCTCTAGATGAGATTTTAAATCAAACAAAAAGGAAGCCGTCGGGCTCTACTCCAGGTCCCGATGGTATTCCCTACTTAGTGTATAAAAAGTGCCCCTGCCTTCTGCAATATTTAGGATCCATCTTCCGACATATATGGAATAGCGGTGTAGTCCCACAGAATTTCGGCCGAGCGACAGTCATCTTAATTCCGAAGGTCCCAGTCCGGAATCCACCGTTCACCTCCCAGAAGTGTATTAATTATATATGATGGGCCCGATTTTTGGTCGGTGAATTCCATGGCAGCTCCGTTTGTATTTTATTTTTATTTAAAATAGTAAAAATTAGAATAGGAATTTAAACAATTTTACTTATACTGTACTTTACTGTACTGCATTTTACTTATAACTAAGATAAGATAGTGTTAAAAAAAAGTATAATTATATACATGATAAACTTATATTTTTTTAGCAGAAAAAAACTGAATAACTTCTGATCTAATTAGTCGTCATATATAGTTTATTTTACTAAAAAATATATAATTTATTGAACCTAGATTTCCAGGATCTCAAATTAAAAATGATTATACTTGAAGCCACTAGCCTTAAGGTGACACGATACCTGGGAACGACATATCTGAATAACTTTAGTTTTATGATTTTTGAAAAAATATAAGCATTAATTAAAAAAGGTTTCCAAGCGATTATCGATAAGGAACCAATTTACAATTTAGACTGAAAAAAGTTGCTCATTGCCTTAAAACTGCTTGCTTTAAACTCATTTCGAAAACTTTCAGGCGCGATTACTCCTACAATGTAAGCGGTGAGTATGTTTTATTTTAATTTCATTATATTGACTGGTTAATTCTCTAGCGTAGGCCCTAAATTAGCGGTGCAGCGGCCCCACAATGTCTTAAAGGGCCCCATGTAGTTAAAATCTTGCTACATCGGTCAGAGAGAAGGTAAGAGGGAGGGGGGGGGGGCAGCCTACTTTTATGAGTTTACTAAAAAATCTGGAATGGTTTGGGGAAACGGCAATGTCTCATAGTGCAGCAAGAAAAAAGAAGCCAAAATTTACCATTTTTTGCCAAATTTGGCTGGGACCCGCTTCTTCTGGGAAATATAATATAAGCAATTTTTTGTAGTGCTGCTAGCAATTTGTTTTTAGGAAATTACCAGTTTTTTTGGCTACCTAGTTAGTTCACTGGGTTTAAGATGTTTGGTGCCAGCGTGTAGTCGCTACAGTGTAAAATTTCGGAGTTTATAGATGCCCTGAGCCAGAGGTGGAGGGCATCGGGAGTTGAATCAGTGGGCGGTAGAGAAAACGAATATTTTCTGTATCATCTTTGGACAAATACCCCCTAGAAAGCCCTTTATGGGCTCCCTAGACAGAAAAAATGCTTGTCAAGTATTTACTTGCCTGACAAGCATGATTGACGTTGCTTAATGACATTTCAAGCATGCTTGTCAAGAATTACACTCATTTGCTCATTAATATCGGTATAATTGTACCCAAAATCGGTATACTTCCTCGTACGCAAAAAAATAATATTCAATAAAATTTAAATATTTTAAAAGTATCTTTGTAAAATAATAGAAACTTACAAAATATGCTATACAGATACAACTTATGCAAGTATTTTTTAAAAATATTTTATAAACAAAAAAAAGAGATTCTACCAGTTTCTCCAATATAAGGGGATCAATATTGGTGAATGAGAGATTTTGTTCAGTAACAAACGAGGCTTATCTTATTTCACCTGAAAATATAAAAAGAAATTAAAAAAAAATTATATAATATACTGTGTTGGTAATTACTAAAAAATAATGAAATATTTTTTTCAGGTATTTGAGTTTTTGTCACAGTAAATGATGATTTCTTTGATTGTGATTTTATAATGTTTGTTGATATCGAGTGTGCTTGTTAAGAATTGAGGTTCCTAAGAGCCTCTCTGTAAATTAATATCCCTATTACAACTTCAATAAAAGTCATAGTTTGCGTCTTCACGACTGTTCCCGCTCCGAAGCGGGATGATCGGAATAGTTCGGGAACTTTCGGATACACTCTCAACGCGAAACGGACGGTATTGCGGCAAGTGTCGTCGGGCAGTATTCGACACGACGACGTAACGTGAGTGCGCGCGTCTGCCGTTCGTGCCAAAGTGCTCGCGCGTCTGCGACAGAACAATTATTGGGGTGCGTCTATCATCACATCAGCTCAAGAATATACCTTCAGATCAACCTCCAGAATATACCTTCAGCTCAAGAATATACCTTCAGATCAACCTCCAGTCTCTTACACCGCACACATACAAGGTTAGCGTTCACCTATACCATCTCATGTTCACTCCCATCTCTCCGTTGATGACGTCACTTTCCGGCGAAATCAACGACTTTCTTGCAGCCAGCCTGAAAAATCTTTTTTCTATTCTTTTCCATAAAATTGTCGGTATTTTTACTTTGTTGGTACACCAACCGACAAGGTGGGAAAGTATTTTGAACGCGCATTTTTTTTTCTCGAGATGAAGATGGAAATATCTATTTTGAGCCTCCCGAGACGAATTAGACCATTTTCAGATAGAAGTCTGTCTGTGTGTGTGTGTGGCTATAGCCAGTGTCTGTGTGTGTGTATAGCCAGAATGCAAGAAGCTGTAATAGAAAACACCGGCCCAGGAACTCGTATTTGAAAATAATTCAAATTTTAGACTTTACCATGGTTACACAAACGAAAATATTTGAGCAAAAATAAACGACGGAAAGACAAATATTTAGCTAATTCTTAAAAAAAGAATAACATGGCCTTGAAGTAAAATTTACAGGTTCAAAGTGGCCAGTGTGAAAAAACAGCAATTACATAGGTAAGGATCCAATATTATTAATTATCTAATCTTATTTAAGTATGCAAATTAATTTGCATGCGTATAGCTCGATTTAAATAATATACACATGGCAACGATGGCACTAAATGTAATTGTGAAATCTAGGCGAATAAACTAAATAAATGAAATATCCAATAATAGTGTGTAAAAGTTAGTGTGTATAATAACTCAGTGTGTTAATTCCATTCAACTACCAGCTGGATTCATTTGATACAAATTGACGTCAATAATACAAATTGACAACGAGAGAGTTATAAGTTCGCTTTTTCTCCCTTAGGGGTACGTGCTTTTTCAAAAACGTGAGTTTCATTACTTGCAGAAAAAACTAGGCTAAAGATTTTGCAACTCTTTTTGAATTTGTTATAACAGGATCATGGCCGTTTTTTTGGATGTATTCATAAATCATGGCTTTACCATTACGATCCTGAAACAAAACAACAATCCGTGACCTGGAAAGACCATTATCTCCAATTCCTACGAAATTCTCTCGGGCTCTCCTTTCTGGGATAATTATATTAAATACTTTGTATACTATTATATACTTTGATCATGGAGCTACTTTAATGGGGGATTTATATGCTGAACATATAAAAAATGCGAAACGAAATGTGCGAAAAAGAAAGAGAGTAACTCGCTAAAATTGTTTTTTTCTTCCGCACAAGTTCAGAGTAGCGATGGCTGCCATTGAAGAAGCTGGCCAGGAAATACTGAAACATCCTCCATAGTCATCGGACCTTGCCCCTATTGATTTTTATCGATTTCCGATAATAAAGAAACATCTGAGAGGTCGTAAATTTAAGATGATAACGCGCTAGTAGGCGTAGCGCAGGAATTTTTAGGTGATCGACTTAAAGAGATTTCAGGAAGGGGATTTCATGTCAAGAAAAAGAATACTTCTAAGATGAACATAAAATGTGACTATTGGTCAAACTTTTCCTACATTATTTTGTTAAACTTTTCTGAGAACTGAAGCAAAGAATAACTTCTGCGGAGAACTAGTAATAATTAAAATATTAATAAACTAGCTTAATAAAAATAGCTTTAACACTTTTAACCTACGATAAAATTTTAGTGTAACTGATTAACTGTTAATGTAGTCAACTTTCTGGTTAGCCGATTAACGATTAACAAAGTTAACGATTTGATTAGCTGTGCCCAGTACCGGCTGGAATTTTGATTCGCTAGTTTTTAATAGCTACTATAAAGATAAATAGTAATTATCGAAACTGACAAAACATTATTTTTTTTTAAGAAGAAAGATGTCTCGAAAAACTTGTGCTTATGTACCAGAAGTAGATTCCCAACAAGATGTTAAAGTGAAAATGTCTGCTTGAAAAAAAAAACAAAAAGTTCTATAAAATTAGACAAATAAAACCAAATAATTCACCTAGTTTTGAAAATCCGCTCAGCTATTCCTCAAGACGTCAAGATGAACATACTAAATATTCCAAGGGGTGGGGGTGTTCAAATGTTTCTTCTATAGTTTTTCACAGATTTTTGGAAAACTGTTGGGATTAGCGTTATGACTACTTCTACGAAAATAAACAACAAAAAAATTCATACAATAAAGTTCCCTAATATCCAGTCCAACGCCCACCAACTGAAACCAGTCCATAAAATCTTGCGTCTCAATGATTTTATATTAATATTTTATTATAATTTAGATTGACAGGCTCATTATCTAGACTCTAACTATCGTCTGCCTACACATCAGCTTTATGATAATATTTTATTTTCTCAATCTATTGGGTGGCAGGCGTCTCGTGAGTTTCCCCCCAGCCCCACCCACTTCCCTCAAGTAAGATCAATTTTAATTGAACCATTTACGCACGTCTTCTTACGATTATATAATGGTTAGGTAAATTAGAATCAAATAAACATTGTTGAAAAAATACATTTTAGGATTTCGGAGAAATGCCGCAGCCAGTGAAAGAATTTTCGTTCTGCAAACGAGAACGCTGCGTGCAGCAGCATTTATCACTTAATCGTCAGAAATTTAAGCAAGAAATATTCCAGTAGGGCAAGGATAATAAATATGTGTTCGGCGTTCATGGCTCAGTGGCTTATATAGGTACGTCTGACAGCACAAAGCCGAAATTTGTTTTTACTCATTTTTTTCGGTAATTATAAAACCAATTTTACATTTTTTTAATACAGCCAATTTTACATTTCTGTTTTATGCTATTCGTCCACGAAGACCATGGAGATAATTTTTTAAAATTGTCGTATTTTTATACACTTGACGATTTTTTGAGTTAGTAAGAGGATAGAGGTGACCTTAGCCGAACGTTTCGGAGCCCGTGGTTCCGAAACTAAAGAATACTTTGGCCGCTATTCTTCTGGCCACTGAGGGAGAACCCACATGCTCCAAAACGTGCCTCAAACGCGTCGCCGCTTGCGGAAATATTAGCTGTGAAATTATCGGTATGTTGTGGGATCCGCATATTCTTCCTACTGCTATCACCGCAATTTTTCCTTATCGAGCATTGTATCTTGACTAAGCTTTGTAATGGTATTTTTCAAAGAAAAAAAATCGTTTTTAGAATGTTTTGTTCGAAAGAGATGTTAGTAGGTCAGAATTTAGTATTATAAGTTTTGCAATAAACAGTATTATAAAAACCAGGTTGGAATGGAAATCACACAGTATGATATTATAATAGATTTTTTACTTTCAACATATATTCATATATTCTGACATATAGAGTTTGCGATTTGATGTTTATGCAGCACCGGGAACGGGAAGCCGCACGGCGTACTTAACTTAATGCCAGAAATGTTTTGATCATTTCGTATAGCAGTCTAAAAGGTCGTCTGCAAAATGATGTACGATCTGGTTGGTAGATATTTCCATCGTACAGGATGTCCGGTAGCAGAATTAGGATTTTAATTTCAAATTTCTCTATAAATGCTGAGCGGAGGAGCGGGGAGGGAGCCACGTTAGCTTTGTCATTTGTGCGGGGTTTTTTAGTGACGATGTCACAGTGGACTCCCGTCCAACAGCGTGCGTTCGCAATCGAAGCGTATTTCAAGGCCAATGATTCGTGTGCAACTGCTGGTCGAAAATTTTGTTCGCATTATAATATTCGACGTATACGTGATGCCCAAGTAAAGAATTGATTTGATTATGGATGCGAAGCTTCAGGGTAATAAGTTCAGCAGCAAACAACCCACGGCCGGGGCCCAGCCGGATGTCGAGATCAAAGGAAAACATTCAATCGGACCCTATTTTTTTTTTAAATCATCGAGAGCAGGCCCTACTGTGAAAAGTGTTTTTTTATCGGCGCATGCTTAATGACTATTTTCTGCCAATAATTAGAGAAAATCCTGCCTCCGGTTCTCACACATCGTTTTAGCAAGATAGCGCCCCTCTTCACACTGCCAGAGAGACCATGGCGCTTCTTCGTGATTTCTTCGCTGACAAATTAATAAGCCGTTTTGGTGATATCCTTTGGCCCTTCAGGTCGCCAGATCTCACCCCCATGGACTTTTTTCTGGGGGGGGGGGGGTACCTCAAAAGTAAAGTCTATAAAACAAAACCAGCGACCATCTCAGCACTTAAAGAAAATACCGTTCGCGAATCCAGTAGCATCTCGACAACAGTTCTCCAGCGAGTGGCACGGAATACTGAGGCTAGATTCCAAGAGTGTGTCTGACGTGACGGCCAACATTTAGAAGAACTAATTTTTAAGAAATAAAACCCGCAATTTTCTTCTTTGTAGGAGTAATTGACATAAATGTATACTCCTTGCAGGTTTTTTTATTTTTTAAACTTGATTTCCTAATTTTGCTACCGGACACCCTAAGGATACAAATGCTAAAATGTTGATTTTAATGATAAATAAAGGAACGCTGACAAAAGCTGGCTGGCTCATTCGGCGGTCATCTAAACTACGATGTATATGGAAAAATTGGTGGGTATTATCGCTATACCAGCGTAATCTTTCTTGTCTGAAACATCTTTTTACGATAAATTTTTACTCTGCGACTTATTAACTTATTTTTTATTTGTCTTCTTAGTTTATTTGACAAATGATATTAATTTGATAATTCTCTTGAAATACGGCTTTATAACGGATGTTTAACGTCTTAATCCGGGAACACATTCAATTTAATTTGTTTTTTCCGGGCTATTAACGGGGTTTCATCTCTCATTCCAATCCAAAAGACAGTGAATTCAGATTAAAATTTAATTTTCGAGATGTATGAACTTTGAATTTGACCTGGACATTGAAAAAATACCATATGGACCCTATATTTCGATTTAGTACCTAGTCGATATCCCTATTAGTGTGTGGAAATATTTTAGAAGTCTGTTAAATGCTCACTTTTATTTATTTCTTGACGCATCAGTTGGTAATTTTTATTTCTTTTTCTTAACGAGTAGTCGAAGGGAAATTAGCGAAACTCTTATGGAGCTCTCGTGGAACCCTCAGGTTCCTTGGAATTCTTAGGTTCGGGGAGCGCTGTCCTAGTGAGTAGGCTCAGCCGGAGTTGCGGAGATGCCTTTTAATTGGTCTTGGTAAGAAAAGAAAGATGTCTGGTGCGTGCCTCGCTTTATTAAAGCTTCAAGAGAAACTAAGCACCTTCAATAGAAACTATTGTGCAACTCATGTGCAAGTGTGGCCCGCTGATGAGTAAAAGATACACCCACTTGGGGGGTTATTACATCCAACCTGAGGAGGTAAAACAATCTGGCGCCAAAAGCCTGTTGCGGTTCTTAAATGACTCGAGGCTTAGCGCAGAACTATAGTAGGTGGCGAACACAATGGATCAGCAATGGTCGCAGTGTTTCAAAACTCATAAAGACCTTAGAAAAGCTAAAAAAAACTAAGCTTTTAAACTTCGAGTATAAAGGTAGATCTACTACTAAGGGTAGTGTGTCTAAACTATCTACTAGCTAGTGTTAAATTATAAGCCTATAGCAATATTCGCCATAGTGAATGATGCATTTTCATTGCCGGCCCAATTACTTCAACTTATTAGTAAGTTTCAAATACAATTCAGCATGTTACAACATACCTAGCCAATGGCGAATCCTTCACAATATTTTTAATTGCCTCAGTATTTTAGAAGGGCCTTCCTAGATCTTAATTGTTTGTCAAAGTTTCCTGTGAAACCTATTTCTGGAGTAAAGCTAACATTGAAAGGATGAAACCTCTTATATGATTAAAGTTCCACTAAAACCCACCTTAGCAATTGCCGGACGACCTCTCAATACCGGATAGACGCGGGCAGGATGCTGTTTAAAGGGGGCAAGTGCAATCCAAGATAACGGGTTTTAACAGCGGCGCGAAAATAAAAAAAAAACCATAAAAATATTTTCAAATCGTTGCGAATTTGAACAGCCCAGGAGTGATACGGATCGCAGGCATGGCTGCCTACATACCATATCGATCACTGCATTCGAAGAAAAACCGAGATGTTATAAAAATAACTCCATTCAGAAATATTACATACAGATTGAAAACGCTGGCATCCCTATCGCTGCCTGTCGGTGGTGCGTGGGTTGGAATGTGGGGTTGTGGGTGGAAAAGCTAATAAGAAGGCGGTCGCCGCGGGGGGTTGTTCAGTCGTGGAGCGTTAGTGGCAGCAGTCGGTCGTGCGCACGGTTCGCGCCCCCTGCCTACTCTACCCGTTCTCGCGATCGTAAAGTATTCGCCGAATAACCAACAACCGGGCACCTGTGGATTCCCCTTTTGGGGGCACCGCTTTACCCAGCGACACCACGGTGAGTGCTCATTTTCATACAACACCAGTCTATTATATATTTATTTGATGCTGAAAAGCGCGCTAAAAATATAACTTGGAGGCTGCTTTTTCGTCAGCCATCTATTGACGCTTTATCCTTTGTTAAATTTCTTTTTACAACATTGTGCAAACTCCGCTAAATGAACACTTTAAGTTGGTTCTTTTTAGCCGTATTTCCACGACAAATACTCGCAATTTGAAAGTTTACACATAGTTGTATACTGCTGATAAATAATACCACCACTCTTGAAATGACCATTCGGCTACCGGATTCTGAGTTCAGAGCCGGGCAAAAGATGACATGGTCTGCGATAGATTCAAACTGAATCACCGCTAAACACACGGCAGGTAGAGGACCGCGAAGCGACGGGATCAGTCGAGAGGGCGGAGGTATCCTGATGGTTAATTCCAGACGGAGATATTCTGCCAAAACTGGTAGTCATTGGGCGAGGTTGCCCGCTGGGTTACCTTCCTCAAGCCTCGCAGTAAGGCGTTTGCCTCTGACGGGCATGTTGGTTTTGCTGGACGGTAGGTTTGTACTCTTTCCTAAGTCTTCTACGCTCACCCCACGGCAGACAGAACAATCAATATCGTTTTAAAACTTCCTGGGGCGTAGGGTCTGATCGTTGTAATCGACAACTACAAATGCTAATAAATAAAGGAGAATGGGCATTTTTCTATGAAAAGTGTACACAAAGTGTAACAATTACGACTTATAGCAATCAGTTGTGCGTTTGTAAAGAAGTTATCATATCTAAATTCAACTCAATGATCTATGTCGTATTGGAACTATACACATCCGATGTGTTGTTATATCTGGACCATTTTGTGAAGTAAACTAGTTATTAAATCTTTTTTTAACGTGTCCGGGCCGATTTAGGACACGTCACTACAAAAATATGAGGTCTGGACGGCCTAATCGTTTACCTCTTGTAGGTCTTGGTGTATGATAGAGGTTGACAGTTGTGGGCAGGATCGGGAGGTGGTCTTCATCCTGCAGCGTTCCACAAATGCATATAGGGTTCTCTGTGTAGCCCCAGCGAACGAGATTAGCTAGGCATCTTTTAACACCCACCTTCAGTCTGTTCAGACTGCTCCAGGTGATTTAGGGGAGATGGGAGCCGGGTGCTATCTGTTCCTCAACATCCTCGCCAACTGAAGCCCTTCATTAAGTTATGCGATTCGATGATTGACTGACATGGAGCGAATGTGTTCAGCCCATGACGGACTTCCGCGATTTGAGGCGGTTTTGGCGTCACTCATGTCCATTTAGTGGGTGATTTCGGTCATATATCACCTTTAGGCTTTCTGAATCATCCAGGACATAACGACGGATTGCAGGGGGAGCGATGCCGATGATCGGATAAAGTTTTTCGACGGAAGTAGGTTTGAAGCAGCCGGAGACAATTATTACAGCATCGTTCACAGTAGTGTCGACCATTTTTGCGTGTGTTAAATGCACTTTACACTGGAGACGCATAGACCCAGAGCTGAGGTTCTGAGTGTAGCTGGGTTGGCTCCCCATGTACTCCCAGTTAGTTTCCTGATGATGCTATTCTTGAATCCTCCTTCTGTTTCGTGTTGTGGCTTTGTATGTTAGAGAGCGGTCGAGGGTCACTCCCAGGTTTGGGTGCTTCACAGTGCTGGAGGGTTTCCCCTGGCCATCTGACCGTAAGTTTTCTGCTGTTTTAGTGGTTTTTCAGGTGAAAAGTATAAACCTGGGTTATAATATAGAAAAGCATAAAGCATAAACCTGACTCCATGCTGTCAGATCAGTCTCGGGTGTTTTCTCAACTTCTTGAAAGGTGTGACATTGAGTAGCCAAGGCGTTGTCGCCTGCGTAGACGAAATGGCGCAGATCTGAGAAAGTGAGCTGATCGTTCGTGCAGAAGTTAAAGAGTAAAGGAGCTAGCACTTCGCTTTGGGGTAGGCCCTTATTTGGTCTTCGCTGCCTGATGAAGAGAGAAGCTTCTGTTTCGTAGGAATGTTGTGATGGTCAACGTTAATTCATAGTCTTTGGTGAGGTTGTACAGCTTACATAGAAGGAGATTGTGATTTGCGGTGTCATAAGCCGCTGATAATTCTACGAAGGTGATTCCAGTGATTTTCTTCCTCTGGTATCCGTTGTCAATGTATTCTGTGAGGTTTAGGACTTGTCCGCGGCATGATTTAACAGGGCGGAAGTCAGCTTGCTCTGGTATTAACTTTTCGCCAATACTATCCTGCTGAGGATCATTCTCTCCAGGATTTTGAAGAAGGGACATAAAAGTGAGATGGGGCGCTTGCTTTTAGCGTCTTGAGGATCTTTTCCAGGTTTCAGAATTGCCGTGACCTCCGCTTTACGCTAGAGCCTTGGTGTTCGTTTCCGTTGGATGCAATTATTCATCATGCCAACAGCCATGTTTTTGTAAGTGTGCTGAATTGGGCAACTTGTTCCATTCGTAAGTCATCTGGGCCGGCAGTAAGGTTTCGTTTAATTGTTTTTAGAGCCTTATCCAGCTCTTAAGCGTTGAAAGCAGGCAGTTTTTTTCATAAAATATGTCGCGGGTGATTTTCAGCCTGGGCTTCTCCCCTGGGACTTGCCGTTTTCAAGAAGTTGCGTGGCAACTTAGTTTGCAGTCACTTCGCTGCAGTTTCGGGGGGCGGCTTTAGGGTCTCCGCTCAGGTTCTTCAGGACCCTCCACGATTTCCTGCTGCTCTGCTGCATATTGAGACTTTCTATCATGTCTTGCCATTTTTTCTGTCTCTCTCCTGCAACGGCATCGAGCAACTGGTGTCCCGTTGTAATGGTTTCTTCAGAGAAAGGGTCAACGCAGTAGAGCTGCCTGTACATGTGTAAAATGAGGATAGCTTCGCTGCTCAAGCCTGGAATGTACTCAGTATGCTAATTTCACTATCTTCACAAATAGTTCATAATTTTCCGGTATGGGGCTCAAGTCTCTAATATCCCAACCCACTTGTGCACGGAAACTTCCCAATTAGCTTATTTAAAGTTAAAGCGACGTTTAAAAGGTGAATACTGAGGTTTAACGGCAGCATTGAATATGATTGGCTGGTGTTGTGTTTTTGGAATAAGTTTTCCGACGCTCTTCGTGCATTGTGAGGTGATGGCTTGGTTCACGAATATGTTATATGAATTTTAACCTCCTGTTTCGTACAGCTTGGGCGATAAAATCCAATTTGTTCTCGGATCGGCCCAACTCACGATTCAGTTCCTATTCAGGAGCCTCCTCGTATGGAAGGCTACCCCGGGTAAGACTCTCGCGTACCAGGCCAAACGGCTGAAGTATCGGTTTATCTTAGTGGGATTACCTCCTGGCGCTACTGGACGGTTTGTGTACCGTTCGCCGACGCCAATCGATTGTGCACTCTGACTAATTGCTGAAGGAGTCTGGAGACTATGGAAATATACTGTCTCCTAAACAGCGGAGGTGGATGTTGACCTGTCGTCAACCACTCTTGAAATGATCATTAAGCTACCTGATACTGAATTCAGAGCCGTGCAATAGATGCCTTTGGTTTGCGTTATATTCAAACCGAATCACCGCCAGGTAAACAGAACATACGGCAGGTAGAGGTTGCGCAAGTGACTTCGAACCCGTGACCAGGAAGGTTGGAGGTATCCTGATAGTTAATTCCAGATGGAGATATTCTTCCAAAACTGGTAGTCAGGGGGCGAGGCTGCCTGCTTGGTACCCTTACCTGTGCTTCGCCGAAAGGCATTGGCCTCTGACGGGCAGATCGCGTACCTAGACAGTGGATCGTTTTTTGTCCCAAGTCTTTTGCGCTCACCTCAAGGGAGATAAAACGATTTAATACCTTTAAAACTTCCTGAGGTGACGGGTTCGCACGTTGTAGTTGACAGCTCTAGTTGTAACCTCTACGACATCTTTCGCCGTTAAAGGAGGACGGGAATGTTGGGTCTTGTATCAGGTGTAATCCTTGTCTTTGAGCCCACTCCTCTAGTTTCTGGCCATTTTCATCTGTTTCTGCTTAGCCGCAGTTAGTGCTGTAGCAGTTGAAATATCCCATCATTAAGTGGGGAGATAATAATCATGAATTTGGGGGAAACTTATTAAAAAAAACGCCAGGTGTTTGTACATAGATGAAACAGCAAAGTTGCGGGTGTTTCTAGTCAGTATATCAATATAGTTTTCCTCTGTGTAAGCAGCAGAGATGATTGATAGGCCTGGGCCCACAAATATTAAACTTCCGTACTGGTCGGGAGGTCTTTCGACTATGAAGGCATTCCCTCAATCTTTGGTCTGTTTTAGTAGGACCACGATGGGTCTCCTGCATTAGTAGAATATCACACTGTATGTTTTTGCACATGTCACACAGTAAAAGTTCTTTAGAGCAAGACAATCCTTTGATATTTATCGAAACCGTCACTAAGGCTGGTTTAAAAAAAACCGATTTGTTGAGGCTGTGTCGTTTGGCTCGGTGTAGAAGGATTGGCCGATGACTTTAGACTCACCGTTTCCAGGGACGCCCGATTGTTCATGATCGTAGACTATAGACATTTGAAAATGTGCACAATCTTCGAGGAGGCTCCTTTTGTGTCCCATTTTATATTAAATCACAATTTTATTAAGAAAAACTTGATGCGACGAATAATTAGACTGTCAACTTGAAATTAGAATTTTGTTAAAAAGGGATTATTATAAGTCGTTATTTCAATCAACAGTTCAACTAAAATCCAATTGTAAAGCAAAAATCCATCAATTCCTGTATGTATCAGAGCAAGAAATTAAAAACGAAATCACATGAGAATAGAAAACACTCGGAAAACTTCAACGTTTTACGAAGGAATAACAACTGCCCAGCAAAATCTTACCTACTACCAGTACACTAAATATCTATGTCTATCTTGATTAAGTACTGTGTCTCTTTCATCCATTAACTTGTTTAGATAACCCCAAAGTAAAACAAAAGAATACCGACGATCCAGGCGCCAAATCTTACCTGACATAAGCACACAGATAATCTATTTCTATTTTACTAATTCGCTGTTTGTCTTTCATCCATAAACTTATTTATCGCTTTAGCTTTCGGGATAATATAAAAGTATGCAGTTATTTTTACTATTGCAGTTATTTTTACTATTTATATATATACATATATATATATATATATATATATATATATATATATATATATATATATATATATATATATATATATATATATATATATATATATATATATATATATATATATATATATATATAGTAGTATATATATTATATATTTTATATATATATTATATATATATATTATATATATATATATATATATATATATATATATATATATATATATATATATATATATATATATATATATATATATATATATATATATATATATATATATATATATATATATATATATATATATATATATATATATATATATATATATATATATATATATATATATATATATATATATATATATATATATATATATATATATATATATATATATATATATATATATATATATATATATATATATATATATATATATATATATATATATATATATATATATATATATATTATATATATATATTTATATATATATTATATATATAAAATATATATTATATATTTTATATATATAATATAAAAGTAGCTTTTACTAATTTTATTTTACTGCGAATCATCATCCTATGAACGGATTATTTACAAAACCTTATCAAATATAAATATATATATATATATATATATATATATATATATATATATATATATATATATATATATATATATATATATATATATATATATATATATATATATATATATATATATATATATATATATATATATATATATATATATATATATATATATATATATATATATATATATATATATATATATATATATATATATATATATATATATATATATATATATATATATATATATATATATATATATATATAGTTGTTAAATTTGATAAGGTTTGTAAAGAAATCCGTTTATAGGATGATGTTTTTATTTAAAATAAAATTAGTAAAAGCTACTTAAAAAGTAGCGAAGGAAATCCCAGGTAGTATTGGGAAATGCTTATGTTTGAATGAGATATACTTACGGATGTGCACGACTTTTGACGGTGCAATGTAAGTTTAAAGGTCCTTTTGCACGACCCTCGTCGTTATAACTGCCCGGGCGGTGGGCGGGGTTTGCTGCCCTCACCTATCGCCTTGAAACTCTAAACTGTTTTTATACTCTCACAAACACACCCTCACAAACATACACACTCACACAAATAAACACACCCTCACTCACCCTCACACACACACACACACACACAGACACACACACACACACACACACACACACACACACACACACAGTGTAGATACAAATTACACTATATATTAATTCTTCCACCTATATATTCTCATACACTCTACATATTCTCATACACTCTACATATCATTATTTATTTCCACATTACCAAATTCTAAATCCAATATTTTATTTAAAAATGCATTTTCCCGCCCATTACACCCCTCTCCCAGCACCACAGAGGAATGCGGGTAGTTGCAGGTGACAGCTTCCACTGCAGTATTCTTCTTGCCGCTGAAGAAGGAGCCACGGGCTCCGAAACGTCCGGCAAAGGTACAACCTTCACTAACCTTACAATTAAATAAATATATATATATATATATATATATATATATATATATATATATATATATATATATATATATATATATATATATATATATATATATATATATATATATATATATATATATATATATATATATATATATATATATATATATATATATATATATATATATATATATATATATATATATATATATATATATATATGTATATGTAGGTTTATAATTTGTGATACTTTCTATGTGTTTTATCTATATACCTTTTATATAAATAATATAAACCACTTTATCCTTGCCTATCTTGACAACAAAGATTGAATATAATATTTTGCATTTTCAACACCCTACAACTTTTTCAGCCACGTATTATTACTCATTGCTATATGCAATACATAGAATGAAATCTTACACTTGAACTAATAAGCTTTCGTTTGGTATGCGGCAAAGTGTTAAAACAAAATTCGCAAGCGGGTACGAAATTACCCATTCTGTTTTGGGTGTATCGCAGGATGCTCTGTATGGTGTCAAAACAGAGTTTGAGTTTGAGTTTCAGTATTTAGGGATTTTTTAATTATAACGACCCGCCATCGCTTAATTTGCTAACATTTCTTCTCCTCATGTCACGATTTTTATCAAAATTTTTGTCTAAACTACCATGTTATCGAAAATTTGAACGATCAAAATATGAAGAAGAAACAATATCGCGAAACCTCCTACTTTTCACCACGGTCATGATTTTCATTAAATATTCGGTCTAAATTATCATATATGCGAAAACTTGCGCAATCAAAACAAGAAAGAAAATATCGTCCAAAAAGTTCCAAAATAAACCTATTCCAATACTGTCAGTCAATTCAAAACCGATATTCATTAAGAAGGTCATTAACGTTCATATACAATTAACTGATCGGCAAAATATTTTTTTATGTTCATTTCGCCGTTAATGGTTTTTCGCGGCGCGTTCTAGACAGGATAAATTGCATTTTAATGGAATCGTACTCACGAGTGCTCCAAGTTAAGTTAGTTATACCAAGTTAAGGTGTTCTGCTGTAACTTTAAAACATTGATGCCGCTAAAATCATACGTTACTAGCCTACTCTGGGCTAATGTCTTGATGGTAATTGTTTATTTCATATCGGTCTCCTTTAATGATTGCATAAAACGACATAATTTTAAAACCCTTTCATACCTACCAATGTAATTTTTAATGAACCATAAAAACACTGAAGTATGTATCAAAATGAGCTCACCTGAATGTAAGCCTATGCTTAGATAGTCAGCTCAGATACCATAGAAACGTAGTTTGTTGTTATTCAGCTTATAATAAATTGTAAGTTTAATTGTATACAGGTTTGCCTACATGAATAAATTAATGAATTGAAATTGAGTAACTAATTAAATATACATTTAATCTACTTGAGCTTTCCTACACAATCTTAAAGTGGTAATGGAAATAAATATTCTGCATTCTGTATTCTGTATATTTGCTTGCTTGGCGGGGGTCTGCTGTGTGGATAGATTTAAATAAGTTAATAGTAAAAACACATTTTTAAAAACAAGCTTTTATTAAAATGCTCTGTACCGAGCCAACCCTGGGTGCAGCAGCCTTGTTATAAAGGAACTTAGAACGGGCTATCATAATTGAATGCTATACAGAATTTCGTGTTTGTGCTGATGACCGTCGAGGAGTCCTCTTGTTGAAAGACAACCCTGGGTACAGCCGTCTTATTGCGGTGAAACTTAGAATGGGCTATCATAATGCGTATACAAAATTTTGTCTCTGTGCTGTTGGCCGTTGACGAGTCTCCACGTTGATAGCCAATTCTGGTTGCAGCAGCCATGTTATGGTGAAATTTAGAACGGGCTATCATAATTGAATGCGTATACAAAATTATTTGTCTGTGCTGTTGACCTTAAAAGAGTAGCCTCGTCGGGAGCCGATTCTGGGTGTAGAATCATGTCATGATCACCATAAAAATGCATTGTTATCGGAACTGATTTTGACATTTAAATTCATAGGATAAGAGGAATTACTTATTACTTAAGTTGTGGTTAGTTAGTTAACCACATCCTCTTATTACTTAAGTTGTGGTTAAGTTAGTGGTTCTAATTCAGCTTGCAAGCTGAATTAGAACCACTAACTTAACCACAACTTAAACAAACTTACATAATAACAAACATTGCTAGGTAAATAAAAGCTTGTAAAATTATGGAGAAAATAAAATAAAAATACCTCTACGTATTACTTTACGTTGTTATTACCGAGGAGTCATTGCTTCCTTTGTCGAGTTTATATTGAAGTCAGGTCACAATCGGTTCCAATATCGCATTGTAATTCGTAATTTCATCTACTTCCGAGGAGCGCTTTTGAAATTTCTGCTGAAGCGTAAATTAATATTTTACGGATATAACGATGTCTATTCAAGTTTTAAATTGTCTATTGAAATTCAAGATCTAATTAAGAAAATTGTGGTATGAAAATTACATCCTTCTATGAGCGCCTCGGGGCTGGAAAATAATATTACTCGCTTCTATATTCTATCAATGACAATTTGATTGGTATTTACCACTCGCGCCCGCGCGCGTATGTGCGGAACATGTGCCCCACCTACATATACAGGAATGTAGAGTATGTACACTAAATTCCTATAACATTTATCATACAAAACATTCCTTGTTAATATCACACTGGTTAAGGTAGTCAATAATGTACATGATAGAAGGCACAGGATTTCAACCTTTTCTTGATGACAGCAAACTTTTAGTCGAGCCAAGTCAATCCGGCACACGGGCGAGTTTAGGGAACGGGTAAAACCCCTTATTAGCACCACTGGCGCTTAAAAAAATACTACCTATTTTAGATAGCAATATTGTACTAAAGAGCTACTTTTAATACACAATCTATACATTTTATAAAATTAGGTCCATTAAATTTTTAGCAAATGGTAATTTAATTGAAATCCGTCCTGGACTATAAAAGATTGTGTGCGATAGAATATCGCAAATCATACCAAATTGTAACAAGGAAGGTAGGTCAGAATAACAAGGAATATACTTGTGTTTTAATTTCCAAAGAAACTATATTATCTAAACCTACATTTTATAACTAAATAAAATTAATGAGAGGTTTAATTAAAAAAACTAAAAATAACCGAAGTTCAATCGTCCAAAAACCATAACTTTATTTTCCACCTGAAGCTAATTTTTGATAGATTTCTTTAGTAAACAAATGGTATATGTAACTTATATATTCCAATCATATGGGAAATGTATAAAAATAATTATGTATGAACAGCATTATAAATACCGTTTACGAGTCACATCTCGCCCTTGTATGATGGAATATGGAATAAATTTATCGACTAAACATTTCTTTTAATCAGATGATGTCGGCATATTCTCATTTTGTTTTTGTATACTTGCATTTAATTTATTAAGATGCTCAAACAAATCCGTTATGAAAGCCAACTTTGAGCACCAAATTTCTTTGCCGAGTAAGTCCACAAATGTAAAAATTACGATTCCTTACTTGAAAAAGAATAACTCGTAAACCTGGCGGTACACCAGGAGGATACTTGCGGCACACTACTGTGCCACCTAACGCCAGTTGAAAACGACTGTTTTAGAGTAATGGTTTCCAATCTTTTCCGAGACGCGATCCCTTTTATATTAGCCACATACTGTTAGAAACCCACCTCCTATATCTCACTTCTCACCTTACACCAAATACACCAATTTAATAAAATAAATAAAATGCATTGAAATTGATTATCGATATTACGCGATTATGAATATAATTATCGATAATAATCGATATTACAAAATGCCATGACGGTGCAACCAGTTTGCATAAACGAGTACTTAGGTCGTTCCTAATATTTCATTTATTTTTTGTCTTCGTTTTTTACGTAATTTTGTCGGGAAAGCCATAAATGTAAGGGGAGGTTGAAAAAAATGTTGCGTAGCAGTGAATCTTATTTGTATGTGAACTCTTGAAATGGATCAAGATTCTGGCTCCTCTTACACCGAATTTAAAACATGGTAATGTTTCTGTTCGATGCCAGTATTGCAACTTAGAATTTATTACCTAAAATAGGTTTCGAAATAAAATTATGGTCGTTTCTTCATCTTGAAACTTGGGTTCAGTTTATTTAATTAACCTGTAATATTCGCTAAGTAAGTAACCCTTATAATTTAATTTATTTCAATTTAGTTTGTAACGGACAATTATCTACAATAAAATGGACATGTACAATTACGTTTGCAATAGAGACAGTTTGTTTTACAAGCAGAATTATGTTGAGATGAAGACCAAACATCATCAAACAAGTCTTGCTAGACAGTTTTCCGTTTGACAACTTTCATGATCAGACTTGATGTTTTACAGATTTCTATAAACAAACTTGTGTTAAGGTCTCCAGATTTGACATAATTCTCAATAATCAACATTGTGAATTCTGTCAAATCTGGAGACCTTAACCTACCCTGACCTACCTAGACCTAACATAACCTAACCTAATTAATTATTAATTCCAGGGACAATAACAATATATTAATGTCCAACCGAGAGCGGTATTTTGCCCTTTTTAAAATTCGGTAGTTTGTACTTAAATCAGCAGATCGGTAGAAAGGTCTGAGGATTAATAAATATCTTGATGACCCCCCCCCCACCTAATAAAGTCGTACTATCGATTAATCATTTGATTTTAGAAGGCATCCTAAGTTCATGTTTGAACGCGTGCGCAGTGTGTGTGATTTCTCTGCCAGATGAATTTCAGTCGCGTCTAGAATTCCTTCCCCGCAGACAGAACGGGAGAAGGCAACACGACGCGAGCCGAATAAACCCGAACCGCCGAAAGTAAAGCGGCGGTCGGTATTTACGTGGCTGATTAGGTTTGCGAGTAACTCGATTTAATTTCATTTTTTAACAACTACTCTTTCAAACATCTCACTATAATTATTATTGTTGTGGTAATAGATTCATTCGCGGAAAGGAAAGCTGTAGTGATGTTAGATAGTAAAATTTACTTTTGCCTAAGAATCGAAGCTGTGTGTACAGTCTGGCTTGTACGTTATATACTGGTTGTTTGTATTCTATATTAATCCTTCTTTCACACATAAGGAAAAGTTATCTTTAAATAGGTTATAAAAATCACATATTGATTTGAAGGTTCCGGTGACCAAAAAATCCCACCCGGTATGTTTTATGAGTTTTTAAAAAAAATGCTGGTTGAGGACGCCAATGTCAAGTTTTTGCCCCGGCTTGGAAAAATCCTAGATCCGGACTTGCTTCTAGACACCGTAAAAAACTTGTAATTGCCTACTAAGGATCTGCGGTGGAAACGAGTTTGGAAATCGGTCACTGCGCCTTTGCTCGTCCCAAGTTTTATAGAAGTATCGTAAAAGTTGTATGTCTCGAATTTTCTAGTTGTGGCAGAAAAGTAATGACAGATTTTTTTGCAATTATTTAAATTCATAATATTGCATCAGTTATCCCCGTTAATATAGTTTCCTTGCGCAGATACAAATTGGCGGAGGCGTTGTTTCCAGTCTACGTAAGCTATGTTTAATTGGAATCGTTTTGAATTTCTCGATTACGCCCCTTTGAATGTTATCGTAAGTACTAACGAGACGTTCTTTCAAATGGATGTTGTACTTAGGAAATAAAACAAATTCACAAGGACAGAGCACAGGTGAATAGGGTGTTTGGAAAACTGCAAAAATCCATTTTTTCGCCCAAACTGGTCGTAAGAGATGAGATAGTCATGGTGAAGCATTCAAAGCTAATGGATTCAACATTATGAGAGTGAATGTCACCATTAAGTGGTACGTTATGGTGAAAGTGAATGTTAGAATCTCACCACGTATGAGGAGCGTGCGTCGTTCTATATTTAATTCTGTACCTTAATATTTAATTAATTCTAACCTATTTTAAGTCACATTTTGTCAATTTTAAAATATGCATAGGTCATTTCACTATATTTGTTGATCCTTATATTTTGGGTAAAGCAGACTGCATACTGAGTGTGTCGCTCAGTGATCGATATCTCTCGCGGACGTATCGGAGCTCCAGTAACCTTCTTGCAATGAGTTTTTATACGATTAAATCTCTGCGAAGTTTATTTTTATCGACAATGAAAAAAACTGTGAAAAAATATTTACGTTTAAATATACAGAGTAATAAGTAAAATGAAGAATACCGGTGAATCTGTCTAATCACATATTAAAAAAGTCCTTTTTTTCACCCCATAACGTTCCCAGCAAGTAGCCAAACACATCATCTCATACAATTTAAAAATCGAATTGCAAACGCGCGTCGCCGTAAAAAAGAACGAGTCACACAACGGAATGAAGATTTAAATTTTGCACGTGCGTCGCCGCTTGTTTAAAATTCCGCAAATTTTAATATTTGATTCCCCCCATACATTTGTCTCGCAGAGTTTAAATATTGTAAGTATAGCTTGTATAGGAGATATCCAAACCAAAACTTCACAATATGATTTCGGCCCGATAAGGCATCTGTGTACCAAATTTCAAGTCTCTAAGTCCAATATTTCGAGGACGACATATGACTATTGCGCCTCCTGGTGGACAGATTTCAACCTCAATCTTCAGCTTTGCCATAACCAAATGATGCTTGCATACCAAATTTCAGCTCAATCGGTTTAAGAGTATAGACGATATCGTGGAGGAATACACACAGACAAATAAACAGACATACACACAGACAGACAGACAGAGAGACTTCAATCTAGAAATGGTCCTAATCATCTCAGGGGGGGGGGGGCTCAAAAAGTATATTTTTGTCTTCATGTATTTGCGCGTTGACAAAACTTTCCCCCTGGTCATTTGGTGGGCCGGGAAAGTAAAAATTGGTTGTGTCACCCCAAAAATTTCCTTTTAAGTAGCCAAGGACCTATGAAAGGATTTTGAGAGCGATGTCCCTTCGGGAGGAGGGATTGATAGATTGACTTGATTGAAAAGGATAGTGATAGAAGAGCGCGGATAGTGAGATCGCAAGGCATTAAACACGTTCGATTCAATCGGTGACGCAAATATACTGACCGGTGTAAATTCAATGTGATTTCAAAGCATATGTGTACCTGTGTACCAAAATTTTAGGCATCTATATACCAATATTTTTAGACTGTAAGTTTAATATTACTAGATTGAAATGCCATTAGTGCACACCCTACCCTCCCTCCTGGTGGAAAGATTTTAGCCGCAACCTTTCCAACTCTTGCTATGAGCAAATTATGTCTGCATGCCAAACTTCAGCTCAATCGTATTAAGCGTTTTGGCTCTATTGTGGAGGAATACACACAGACACACAGATACACAGACACACAGATACACAGAGTCACAGATACACCGACACACAGACACAATTTCATCTGGAAATGGTATTAATCGTCTCATCAGGGCTGAACATAAATATTTCTGAGCATACGCAATACGCATTAATAGTTTTGAGCATACGCAATACTTTCCCTTCTCTTTGGTTGGTGGGCCAAGAAAGTAATAAATGTATAAAACATATAATCGCTTTTACCATCTTGTTAATTTTTAGTTGTTACGTTGAATAAACATATAGTTACTATAATCGCCATAATAAATACCTACATTCAATTATAAATGTGCGTTACTTACTTTACTAAAGATATTTCAAATGAGTATTCATTATTTATATCATTAAAACAAGTGAAATTTAGGGGTTAATATGTATTTGAATGATGACGTTATAATTTGAATAGCGGCGCTTAACCGAAAGTAGAGAAGGATTTGCTTGATAAATCTTACGAAATTTAGAATGATTTTGCAGTCACTTAACAGCGTGAAACGTCTGCAAAGCAGAATAATATATACTATTAGTTGCTTGGTTTCCAGAGGTGCCATTTCTATACGAAAAGGGTGCAGACTGTCTAACATTCAAAGTCGAAACGAAGTGAAAATGACGGTATCAATTATCCACACCCATATAAATGAGTTAATTGCTGGGCTTTAAGACTAGGCACTAGGTGAAGAAGAAAATAATTTCTATTGAGAAAATGCGGTAGGCTTTATAATTAGCAAACTCCATTACCTAGCGGTCCCACGTTATTCTTCTCCTTCTATCATGCTAGATAGAAAGAGAGAGCGCCTATAGCGTATAATTAGGATATCCGGGATAGTCCTCAACATTAACTTTTTCTATCGTGGGTTCGATTTTTCTTTACCGGCTATTAAGTTCGTGTGTAGTTCGCCTGCTTTTAACGGCCGCGGCGTTGCACAAGTTGTAAAAGCTGAATAATTTTGCCACTGTTCTGTCGGGTTAGCTAAACTATACTAGAGGTATATTTACTGTTATTATTATTAGTATATTATAATATAATATCATAGTATAATTATATAATATAATATTATAGTATAATTAGTATAATATAATATAATATATACTAGTATAATATAATATTACTATTATTATTATTATATTATACTAGAGGTATATTTACTATTATTATTTACTTTAAACGGCTGGCGAAGGAAGAAGACGAAAGATAAGACCCACTTTAAAAAAACTGCTTACAACAGAACTTGTAAAATAGGGATGACAAGGAATTAAAAAAAAAATATTGTACGTTATAATCTAATCTAGAAGTTTTAATATTCAGAATTTGCTATTATTTTTTCAATTTTACATTATATTAAGATATAATTTGTTTTATTTTAATCATCCTAAAATGTAAAATGCAAGATTTTTATTTATGTATTTTTTTTCTGATTTGACTATTTTATTATAAATGTGATTTGACTTTATTCGCTGACATATAAAATTGTTAGTCCTAATTTTAGGTATTTAGGTATTCTAAAAACATTTAAGTATTTTTTTCGTTTGTACGTAAATGATTTAAATGATTGTTTTAATTGTTCAATATAATAATGATAACAAATTCGTTGACGGAAAAATATATGCCATCTTTATAAATACAGTATTGAGCAAGCTTATAAAAACTTAAATGTTTACCTCAGATCAGGTCCCGGCCTAGTTAGGTGACTTTATTACTGGATTATGTAATGCAATTCATTTTCTGGTACTGACTCAATGTTAAAATATTTTTTTCATAGTAGTTGATTTCTGAAACTACTCACGTAATATATTTAGTTACTAAAATTAATAAATAAGAAAAAAAAGTATGTCTGATATGGAGAAGCATCCAAGATTGATGTATATTAGACAGTAGATATCAAAATATAAGTGAAAATACGTTGAGGGTATAACATAAGCTTAGTTGCTCTCATATTTTTTTATCTAGTCTTTGTAGTTTTTTGTCTCCACAGGGTTATGGTATTTTTGCTGGTAAAACATGCAGTGAATTTAAAGATAGGGTTTCTAAAAGGTATTATTTGTAGTTTTTGTATTAGCACCTCTTGATCTTGCGACGAGGATTCATTGGAATATTATCAATTATCTTCGATCCTTAGAGTAGTATGTGCTTGATTTCTTATGTGCTTAAATCTTTAACAAATGTTTTTCCTTACCAGTATTTCCATTCATATTTTAAATTCAATTAAGTTTATTCATTTTCAGATTTACAATAGTTATAAAATTTACAATAGCCAAAATCTAACTAGGCTGCAGGCTGTTCTAAAATATAAAATTTATTTTAATCATTATCATTTCATTAAAAATCTTTTAAACATTATCGTACTTCAATGTATAACCTCAAATTTCTAATCTACCGTGTTTAGAGGAAAGACGGCAGAATCCACCAAAACCCGAAAGAAAGAATTTATAAGGATGCCACCTTTCTTTTAAAGGTAAAGAAGGAAACTAATTAAAAAAAAATATATACCAAAAAGAAATTTTGAAAAAGGAAAAAAAAGGAAAAGTTAACCTAAAAAAAAACAATATCAGGGAGTGTGCTATATATTGATCGGCACTGGATTTGGCCAACAGTAAACCTCTTTCCTCAGATACACAAAAGACTTAAAGATACAAAAAAGAAACACAAGGTTATGTGAAATATCCGCGTTTAATCGCCCCGCAGGCCTTCTTCTACTCCTGCCTTATCGGCGCGTCACATGTGTCCCAGCCAAATAAAAGTCCAATTTCCGAATATGAAGGCAAATTCCTTGATGTTGAGGCAAGTCCCGTCACATTTAGCGACGCTTTCGTCACTTAATTAAGCAGCAGTTAAAATACGCATAAAACAGAAGTTCAAAGGTGCCGCCAAACTGCGATCAATAGAAAAAGAATCTGTTAAAATTGTGAGGATCCTATATGAAAAGCACCCCAAAAGGAAATTAAATGCTCACCAGAAAAGTCACGCACACTTCACATAATAAAAAAATCACCGCCTCCCGGTAAAGCTGCACATCTCGGCAGATTACGGAGGTTTTCTCGCCAAGCACATTCACTCACGCACTGACGTTCGCCAGATCTCTCGACCGCTCGAATTTGACAGCTCGGATTCGTTCATGCAGCCTTCCGTTTGACCGGTATCGCTCTTTATTAAAAGACAAAACCGCGGTCTCGACCAATCACGTGAGAGCTAGGCGAATCCCTATCTGTCAAACCCGGCATCCACGAAAGTTTGCGAACATTATTTATTTTTCGTCAAAGTGTGAAGGAATGAACATCGAAAAACCACCAGGAAACATAAAAAACACGGGGAAAACGGGAAAAACAGGTTCGGCGAAACATAACCTGTACAAAGGCGCGAAAAAAAACAACAAAATATGCGGTTTTTGTTACAAATGTTATTATCGTTTAAATGTTATAGCAATAAACTGTTACAAGTAATGTAAAACATAATATACATTAAAAAGGCATCAAGATACTATATATGTTTGGAAAAAAATATGTAAAAAAAATCATCAGGTATATAAACAAAGTGATGAATGATAATACAATAATAAGCAAAAAAATATTTAAAAATATACACGATGATAATGCACTAGTGAGCGGTGAGCCCGGGTCGCCAACATAAACCATAATATCTCAGAAATTAAGAATACTAGCGGATTCAAATAAAATGTATTTTATACACTATTTAATACTACTCAAAAAACTTCCTGATTGCTGTAAAGTAATGCCACCAAAAGGGCAAAAACTAATTAAATTTCGAAAAATCGAACTACATAACATATGAATTCACTGCATTTGTTTTTGCTTTGGTTTCTGTTCTGCCAAAAAAAAAAAACCTTCCTCGTATACAATATTTATTAGAATGTTGTAAATATTGACTAAGCTAGCATTCTGACTTTATGAAATATTAAGGTCTATATTGGTGACCCGAATTCATTGCTGCTGAGTGTATTATAATATATAATCACTACATTAATTCACTTTATTTAAAATTATATTAATTTAAAATATTTTTTTCTGCTTATACTTGTGTTTTAATTTTAAATATTAGCTTATAAGGCATTTAATGTCTACAGTCAGACAATTTAGAAGGTATGTACTCAATCTATGTTCAAAAATCTAGCTGTATTGGCTAAAAGCGGATACCCTGAGAGGTATTGCAAAAGTAGTTAAGTTGGATCTTCGCATCAAACGATGTTGCTGGCTTTATTGATGGTCTCCTAACTCGCTATGTAATTTAGTAATTATTATAAACAGAAATATTTTTTCACATTTAACACTCGTAGCATCAGAGGAATAAATTAGCGGTTTTTTATTGATAATCTCCAGTATCGGATTTTGTGTTTTATAAAGGGTTACTATTACTATACTTATTAAAAAAAGGTTTAAATTTTCAAAACAAATTTTCAAACAAAAAACAAATATCTCTTACAAAACCATTAATTTTAGTGTTTACCCTGTTTTAAAAAAAACATAATTCGATTTATTTCTAGTGCCTCTTTAATTGTATTAGAAAATCACCCCAGCCAAGGACTGATTTCATATGAATTTAAAATTCAAAAATAATATCGATAAGCGCTCTCTCTCGGGTGGCGCGATTCGTTTTTCGGCGAAGTGGTAATAGACGGCGTTAATATTTGACTAAAATGTATGGCGGAATTTAAATATTATTAGTGTAGCTTGCATATGAGATATTCCAACCAAACTTTACAATGTTATTTCGGCCCGTCAATATTATTAAGGCATCCGTATACAAAATTTCGAGTCTTTAAGTCCAATATTTCGACATTAAAATATGATTACTGCGCCTCCAACGGTTCAACCACAACCTTTTCATTTCTTGCCATGATCATTGATTATACTTTATAATCAATGCCATGATCTAATAATGTCTGGATGTCAAATTTCATCTCAATCGGGTTAAGCGTTTAAGCGCTATCTTGGAGGAATACACACAATTAGACAGACAATCAGAAAGACACACAGACTGACTTAATCTGTAAATGGTCTTGATCGTCTCAGGGGGGCTCAAAATAGTTGATATTTCCGTCTTCACCTCGAATTTTTTTTACGCGTTCACAAAACTTTCCTTCCTACTCGGTTGGTAGTCCCGAAAAGTAAAATAAGTAACTTCAGCTTTTCTCACCTTTGTCTGATTTCGTAAAAAACGGAGACCGACAAGAGTTGCGTTACCTGAGGTCTGAAAGGTCCACCGCAATAGCAATATTTTGATATCGAAATGTTGGACGCATATACCTCAAATTTGATACACAGATGCTTTGTTAAGCCGAAATTACATGGTAAAATTTTATTTAAAATATCTCATACTTAAGCTACACATAATATTTATACACCGCCGTCAGCTCAACCTCCTTCACGGAGGGACATCATGCTGAAAATCCTTCCATAAGTCTTTGACTACTTGCCGGGAAAGTTTCGGGGTCACATATTCGATGTTTCGTATTTACAGACAAATAATGGGTTATTTTAATCCTTAGTTTTTACAATCTTCTATTAGATGGATTGGTAGCCACCACTCCAAATTAGAGCGAAATTTTGGCCTGAAAAAAGAAACCCGAATTTTGGATTTATTTCAGAAGGAGTCCCGTTTTGTCAAATTGACAATATCACACTGATATTGTCAAATTGTTTTTCATTATTTTCATGATATTGTATTCCAGTATAATGCATTTGTAGACATAAGTATATACTATTTTTAAAAACTGTGTACTAAAAACCATTTATAAAAAAAAAAATACAAAATCGTTTTAAGTAGAATTTAGGCTAAAATATTTTAGGTATATACCGGTATAAGTAAGGTAAAACGATAGAATAGTGAAATGTCAAATATTCAAAATAAAAAATTGAAACATAAAAATGGCGCAATAGTCAAGACAATTTTTCGTATAATAATCAATCCACCATTAATAAAATGGTTAGATTTAGTAACTTAAAAAGTGAATAGTTAAAAAATGTTAAACAATTACTAATGGAAGGTAAATAAATTGAATTGGGTTAATAGAATAAATTGAGTTCTTAGTAAGAATATCCTAAACCTTTTCTTAAAGTGTACGTCTCTATCCTGGAAGACCCCTGACGCACAATGGAATGGATTCATTAACACGTGATCTGAGATTCGTTTCATTGGTTTTTTAATGTGTTTTTCATTTTCTGTTTTTTTTTTCGTATATGATTTATTTTTGTTCTATTGAGATTCAACTTTATGAGTTTCTGCGTTGTTTGCTCGGAGAGAAAACGCGGCGGTACCGATCTTTTTAGAATATGGGGTTGTTCTATTTTTTGACGTTTCAAAATTAGTTATAATGGCCATGGTATAAGCTTCGCATCTCCTAGAGCCATTGTTATTTTAGATCAATCCTTTCAGTTTAGTTTCCGTTCCCTCATTCCATTTAATGCATGTGCATTTAGACTAAGGATTGAAGCTATAAAAGTCTTTGCGTTCAAACTGCAAAACTCTTGCTCGAAGTCGTAAAAAGAGTGTCGAGCCATAATAGATATGTGTAGCTCTCCACCCGCCCGCTAGATGGAGGAAGCCGGGAGATTTCCAAGTTAAATATGTATGAATTGCAGTGTCACGGAGGGTTTGCGTTATGATCTTTTTTCTGCAGCCTGCGCTCCAGCGAACAGATAATTTATTTTCTGTCAACGCCTAACTAAGTTTATTTGTCTTGCCTCGGATGGCGTTTGAATACTTAGGTGGATGACGCTGCAAATACATATTTTAAATTGCAAAAGGCGGAAAAACTAATTTAGGGGAGAGTGGAGACCATTGGACAGTTGGGAGGCTTGACCACCCCCACTTAAATATTGCCACGCAAGTTTTAAAAATCTATAAATTTAATAGTTTGTTGTTCTTATGTCGGCACCACTGACAAACATCAACATTGGTTCTGAATGAACATGTCAGTAAAAGTTTCTGGAATAATTTACGATTTTAGTGCTCCAAAGTAAGTATTTTTTGAGTTAATTTATTTCTGTTTTCACTAGATACACACGTCTATTTTTGGAAATAGAATTATTCAAATGAAAGTAATGTGTTTAGGTTTGAATATAAGCATTAGCTCAATTGCATCATCCTAACATTAATGAAATTATATCTATTTATTTTGCCTGGGAGCCGTGAGGGTGCATTGGGCACTAAATTTGTAGGGAGGCTTGGGCATGCCCAAACCTCCCTCTTGAAGTAGCTTGTTTTGTTATGCATGTACGAATGATACCAAATATAACATAGCTACTCGTACATATGAGCCTATATTATATTTCATACAAGCTTACATATATTTCTTACAAGTCACATTAAACAAAAGTTTCGAAGAAGGCGACTAAGATCTTAAGGTATCCCAAAAACATCACATTCTATTATGTCGGTCTATTAAATCTATTAAATAAATAAAATAAATTATTAAATAAATTAAAAACATAACTGCAAGGGTGATTTTTATGATGCCAACAAAGTTGAATAAACTTTTCATTTTCCGGAAATTGCAGATGTGTCGATATAGAACTTAAAAACGACACTCCCCCTCGACACAAAACCTTGTCTATTGCAACATTTAAAAAGAGTATGTCAAAAAAAATTCTTTGACCCCTACATATTCTACCTAATTAAAAAATATTATTTTTACTCTGAAACTGAAAACATTTCTGTAATTGTGATAATGTATAAAAAAATCTAGATGTAAAGGCTATTGAAAAATAATATAAACATAGCGTAATTTTTATTATTAGGAGGCCGAGGTGGCCGTGGCGCCCACAAGGTATATGAAGCATAATTTTGTGGTCTGGTTGTGAGAACGTGAAAAAGAATTTTAATTCAGGTTTGCCGGATTTTAAAAACCCGGTCCTTACGCTATCATTTCGTCAAAACGAAATTGGTAAATTACTTCCATAATATTTGTAAATTATCTTTATTCTGTTACTGTTTTCCAAAAAAATAAAAACGAGCGAGATTTGTCTTCAGTTTTTGAAAAACCTTGAGATGATTCTCAATATTAAAAAATACTATTTACACCATAAGGTCTATTTGCATAGCACCAAGACAGTTTTTGGAACTTCCATACAAAAAATATAAGAAAAAAATGTTTGAAATTACGTAATTTCTATTATTTTTTAAAGTTATGGCCGAACATTATTTTTTTTCTATTTATTAAAGATACTTTTGAGTAACATAAAAAATAACACAGTGATCTTAAGTTATTTTATTATTGTAATCTAATTTTTACTTTATAAAAAAAATATTCATTTGATAATTTATTATATTAAAATTGAAAAGCCAAATCGACTATATTTGACGACGCGCGAAGCGGAAATCGTCATTCGTAGTTGGCCACTGCCAAAGGTAGGACGTATTCCCTTGTCACCGCAGTATACCTATACATCTTTATGTACATATCGAAAGCGCGCGGCTCCTGGCATTGCAAAAACACCAAAATTTTTAGTCCCGTCAACCGTCAGCCTTAACGATTTGCTGAAGGGATTCCTGAAAAAGTGCTCAATGGTCCCCACTCTCCCCTACGCGATGATGATTTATATTAATTTTGTTTCTATGATATATATTTCTATATGATATTTCTATATTTCATATATGATATATTATATATATATATATATATATATATATATATATATATATATATATATATATATATATATATATATATATATATATATATATATATATATATATATATATATATATATATATATATATATATATATATATATATATATATATATATATATATATATATATATATATATATATTTCTATGATATGTAAAAAGCCTGCGGTCATACTTCACCAAGAAACGTCAATGATTACTACAAGTTCACACTAGTTCATCGTAATCTCCGCCGGGTACTGTCAGCGATCGCAATTGAATAGGCGAAAGCGCATAAGTGTAGACGTATAGATGCATGCGTCTTGAGGCATTCAATAAAGCATGCGATAACCGCAAGATAAAATTGAAAGCGACGACGCAAGATGAAGACGAAAACGCACGGGTGGGGATATAGCTTTAGAGCAGCCTTCGCGATCAACAGTTTGACAATGTGAATGACAGAGTAAACGCGGAGTCTACGCACGTACCCTGAGTACCACATAACGTAACATATGGTGGGATGAAATAACATAACGTAAACTTAATGTGAACCCACCTTAACCCTATACTGCCGGCGCCGTGCGCCGACACAGTCCCACTTGTTATTTTTACGGTAACAACTGGGACTACAAAAGCCGGCCCGTATCTGCACCAGCGATGATTGCTTTCAGTAGGTTGATTTATGAACAATTGCAGCGGGTAAAGTGCCGACGTACACTCATTTAAAATGGCAGTTGACAACGTCGTGTTCATTAATTAATAGTGTGTCGGGCATCGGCATTCGCATTTAACAATAAAGACCAACGACAGGCGCTTCATACATTTTATGTTGGCGCTTTTCCTATAAATGATTACCCTTGAAGCGGGATACTAGTAATGTATTACACACCCACCGATATACACACAGACAAACAGACAGACTTCAAGCTAGAAATATTGGCAAAAAATAATATATCCGTCTTCATCTCGATTTTTTTTGGCGCGTTTACAATATTTTTCCTTTTGGTCGGTTGGTGGGCCGGGAAAGTAAATTGATAATTGCAGCAAAATAAATACATTTTATGAGCCCGTGACTGATATAAAGTAATTATTATAACATAAAATAATAATAATTATTAACAGGAAACATTTTTAAATTTAGTCTAAAAGGTCAAATGGTTATTTTATAGTATAGTACTATTTTATAGTTATAAAAAGACGGTAGCTTGCAATATAATTGCCGTTAGTCATTAAGGTGTCCGTTACTAAAAAGTTACTAATCATATATGGCGACATAACCAGTTTGTCGTCCGACCGTAATATGAATTGAAGCCGTATTAGCTAGTAGTCCAAGCATATGGAGGTTTTCTCAGGGAAACAATCCAGAAATATTTCTCTCGACGGTTTTATGTATTTTTGGACGCTGAATCCTATTTTCGAAGCTGCAACTTCGTCAAAGGTCAGCTAACGCCAGGAATCGCGAAAAACCGCAAAAGTTTTGCATTTAATTTAGTTTTTCTCTTATAATTCACGAATAAAGCATTTTTCGATAAGTACTATCAGTACACAATTAGAGCTGACAACATTTTCTAGAAACAAAATTAATATAATCATCATCGAGTATGGGAGAGTGGGGACCATTGAGCACTTTTTCAGGAATCCCTAAGATAACACCCGAATATAGAGCCAGTGTGCCGAGGAAGAATCGGGCTTCTTCCAGGGACGGTAACACAAGGTCGCCCAGCCATATCGACAAGGTTTCATAGTGTCTCATACAACACTCACTAGGGAAGGTATATCCGGCTAAAATCTGGCTCGTTAACAAGCGGCCTAAGATCATGAGCAGTGACACCTGCAGGAGCACTGGCGGGCGAGAATACTTAATGAATCTGTGGAAGGGCGACAGCTATCTATCGAGTGGAGAGTCTGGCTGGCCCGACCTCCAAATTCCCCCCCCCTCCTTATCATTTTTGCTTTTCAGATTTAATTGCCATTTTCGTATTTTACTCCACCTGACCCTGACCTGTAGATAGGTCTTGTTCCACAATTCCCCGCATGAAATTGAGAAATAAAACAAAGCAATAACGGTTCTATTACAATGCAGTAACTACTGTAATACGAAACTAAAATCTTATTACCTACATATTTTATACTGTTTACTTTTATTTAAGTAATAAAAAACCAGTACGTGTATGTTTCATTGTCACGGATTTCATTTCGAACCAAAGAATGAATAAAGTTGAGAAATTCTTTCACTTCATTTCATAGACCTTAACAGTTAATTAAAACAACATAGCTACGAGATTCTATCATAAATTGGGTAATGACATTAAAACCTGCTCCGATGGTCATTTATTTAAAACCAACATACATAAATGGCTGTTGTAAGAAGAGAGTTTGACTATCCATAACATGCTTGATGTGGTAGAATAAAGAAAACTGGACCCAACTGTATTTTTTAGTATTTTTATTTAATGTAGAATTTTTATTTATTCATGTATAAAAATTTGTTAAGAATATCTGACACTTTATTAACTTTTTACATTACTGACATTTATTTTGGCATTGTTTATTATTTCATATATTATTGTTTATTATTGGTTATTATATTACTTATTTATTGTTTATTATTTTATAACATTTATATTTATTATTTCTATGTTTATTTTTATCTTAAAAGGCTTTATATAATGTTACTATGATTACCTATTTTGTGGACCTGTGTGTGTGTGTGTGTGTGTGTGTGTGTGTGTGTGTGTGTGTTTATGCGTGTGCGCGTAATTCTATGAAATTCTATGTAAATGGGATTTACTATTATGGAAATTATAATTTTATTTGTTTTTTTTTACTTTTTTTAATTTTGTTGAAAAAATTAATAAATTGCTAGCCCTAACTGTTCTTAAAAATATGATTAATGTTAATATGATTTAATTTGAAAGTTCATTCAAATAACTAAACAAAATAAAATAAAATTGCTGCAATATTTTTGATTACAAAGGTATATTTTTCGGACGCGTGCTCATCCCAAAACAATTATAGTTTATTTATGCACGTTTGCCTTTTTAGTTAATTGTTATACTTTAGCGATTGGGATATACTTTAACGACAGTTTTATATTTTTAGAGTTTGTTAATTGCATTTTAACCTTTTAGCTGTTACTTTTGATGTGATCTTGTATTTACTTAATTTATAACGGATTTATATATTAGCATTTTATTTGCGGATTTTAATTGATTAATTGAATATTTTTATTCCACCTATATAGATTGTGTTCTGTAGGTTAATTTCACGTCGAAATTTGTGTAAGAATAAGCCCAAACTCAATTTTAAAAAAATGGTTATACAGTTTAACGTGTTTTATGTAGCCTTACAGTGATACTTAAATTTAAAGCTCTACGTGGGGCTGACTATATTACAAATATAATAATGTGAGAGTTTAATTCAGAAATTATGTTATCATGGCTTTGTTATAAACATCAGATCAATATAGACAGAAGGCTCGCTCGGACATTACTTTTTTATATTAGGTTAGGTATCGGTAGGATGGTTGGAAGGGATCGGTAGGTCATGATAGGCGAAGGGAGTATTATTGACATCTCGGTGATATCGGAAGGAGTTAATCTATGTGACAAAGGTCATTTTAATGGAAGAAAGATCAGAACGATATCTCGACAAATCAAATATTATATGGATGAAATATAACTTTGCCAATAAATGCTATTTATTAAATGAAATGTCTTGTTATATAATAATTTTCCATTTTTCACAATTAATGAGGTACTAGGTACTACCATTGATTTTATAGTGTAATAAAATCAATGGTACTACTAAGAAATAAAATTAAAGATAAAAATAATAACAATCTTTTTACGGCCTTGCTTTTATTGACTACTATACATACTATATAGTTATATTTATAATATACTATCCTATATATGCTATACTACTATACATAATTTACAGAGCATTCGAGCATTTTTAACTACAGAGGGTTGAAAGTTGTATTCGCTTTAGGGAGAGTATTCAATTATACCATGCAGCGATACGAGTAGAGAGATACGGGGATTCGAAATTGGACATACTGCTAAATTGGCAGTAATTGAGAGCTGTACGTTAATAGATGTTTCACTGCAATTGCTAATGGGATGAAATGAAATTCTTTGTTTGAGCGAACCTATATGGAGAAAGCGATCGCCATGCGTTCAGAAATAGATTAAAATTCAGTCGACGAGCCGTTATCATCAGCGTAGAAGGGAGCAAACATCAAAGAAATTCCTGACAGTGATGTAAATGGGTCGTTAAAGATGCATAGTTATTCGTTATGTAGCCATCCTCCGGAAATTATACTGTGTACAGAAATATGAGAGAAGGGATGAAACGAATGAATAAACAAGCAAGATTAGTACAGAATGACTAAAAGTAAATTCACTCACAGTCGTCCGTGCTTCTAGATAAAATACACAGTATTTATATCTATTTTATCTATTAATTACAATTGTGTAGGAATGAACAAGTATAATAAATTAATATTTAATTTGGTACTCATTTTAACGAAAAAGATGAAATATCACTCCACAATAATCCAATCAACAAAAAAATCTAATATAACTATTGACAATATAAAAAAAATACTATAACGAATTAAATTGGTAAGAACGATGTTCTATATGTGGTCATGTTTTCATCCAGAAGTAGACCGAGGATGCAAACTAATTCCGTAAATTCAACCGGATACTTATATTTCAGAGATGATTTATTGCTGTTAAAATTTAAAATAACAGTTTTAGAAATATTTAGATATTTCGTTTCTCACAGGCCTCGCTCTAGTTGGTTCTAAAATGTAAGAAATTAAAAATACGTGTGGCACTCGGGGACTGCCGCGGTAAAGCTATTGCATAGCATTTTTAACAAGTTATGCAATTATAATTATTTATTTATTTTATTTTTTCTGATATCAGATAACTGCGCTCTATCGGAAAACGTTGAAATTATTCCGAATCATTTGCGGCTGCGGAAGCAAATGATTCGGAATAATTTAAACGTCTTCCGATAGAGCGTCTCGCACGATTTTTTTATTCGATAAAGCAAAAAAACGGATTATTCAAAAAAATCGTAGATAAAAAGATAGATAATTAAATTATCTTTAAAATGGTGCAGGTTTCATAATAATACGCCAGATAGTATTTGCGTAGTAGTCGTTTTTGTGTTCGGTTAGACCTAATTTCACAAATTAATTACACTATGTAATATAAACAAAATCTAAACTATTCAAAGCTAAGAATATTAGGAAAATGTTCTTGTTTTACATATATTTTTTCGAATCGTAAGCAGTACTCGTTTAGACGTAATTATCAGTTTAAAATCATTAATTTTCGTTAAGAAATTTCTTCATTCGGTCGCCGCGCTAGCCCTAGGCCCGCGATAAAAGCTATGCAATAGCTTAAAAACAATTACAATTCTTTTGGTAATCGATTTACTAAATTTTAAGGACAGCTTTTAATTCCTAGAATTTTTGGTTTTGTCTGTGGTCGTTTCTAATCGGTGCTAAATTTGACTGCGGATTCACCATGTTTGTTCAGTATTTCGATGTGCATTTCGTTATTTTAGTGTACACTGCAGCAACGTGCATCAAAATGCTAAAGCAATCGTCTGTGGACACTGTCGACCACCATTGGCCTACCACCGGGCTCGGAGCGGCGGATGTGGAATGTGTATACGGGGCTCGGAGCGGCGGATGTGGAATGTGCATACGGGGCTGGCCAAGTTAATCCGATAATAGTTTTATTCCATTTATCAGTACATACTAGTACCTAAAGGGGTCATGATAGTGACAAAATTGAAACTACAAAAAATATATTTTGAATTGGTTTAGTTTCAGAAAAATACTATATATTTTTTGAATACCTTTTATTAGTGTATAAGAGAGTTTGTAAAATTACCCAACCTTTTTCGAAAACTCCCCCACAAAACTCCTAAATCTAGACTGACGTTGATTAACTAAGCTGAACTCCAAAACTAAACTTAACATAATATGTTTTCCATAAAAATTGGCAGTTTTTTAAATCAAATTTAGTTATAAATCTAGTTTGTTTATATATTGTCTAAGGAATCGATGGTATACTGAGTTATAAATGTAAGGAATGGGGAAAGGGGAGGAGTGGGGGGGGGATGTTCGCGGGGGGCTTACTTGCTGGGAAGAAGATGTAATGTTGAATTCAAGCAGTATATTTAAAACCACATCTACAATTGACGTTTATTTGAGTAATAAATAACAAGTATACACATTTTTAATTATAACGGATTTTATTTCAAATCAACGAAAGAAAGCAGTAACGAAAGGTTAGACTTTGCTTTTGGGGAAAAATATATATTTTAGATTAACTCGGACAAGTTTATTTGTTGGCATTAAAGTACTCGTCGGTTAGCCTAGGATATTAATATCAGATTAATAACAATGCAGCTTCAGCTAGTTCCGACCAACTTAGCGGTTACGTTGTTCCTTGTCTTAACTTTACTGGCGTACAAACAATATTCTAACAAGCGAGTAGTTATGTTAACGAAGATGTTAGGAACAAAGAAATAAATTTTATGGTATCAAATTCTGTTACATAATGACTCATCGGCACGCCGATATAGATAGAATCCATTTATTTTCTCAACTCCGAGTAATACATATTTTTCCCCCTCTTGTCGGCGACAGCCATCTCCTAATGAAATATTATTTCAAGCAATCTTTTGCTTCTCTTCTGGAAATGGACTAGAAAATGGGATTTCTTGTTGTAATAAGTTTTCGCGGAATGGCCTGAAGAGTGGGATTATATGAGAGAATTTGAGATTATAAGGATTTAACACCTACAGTGATAATATAATAATAATATAAATTAGCTACCAATACAGATAGATGTCTCATTTGACATTATCCAAACAAACTCTAAGATGCTAAGCAACGCCCAGATTTAAATGTCAAAAAATAAATTGAATAACCGGAAATGTGAAAAGAGAGTAGAATAATGTCACAAATATCAAACGGAATAACATAGCAGGAAACAATAGTCGCAATTTTCTCAAATTAAAATACACGAAGGAAAAATATTGTCGTAATTTTTAAAAACAATACATGAAAAAAACCCAAAATACAAAATTATCCGACATTTAAAATGCCAACAATTTTAAAAAAAAATTTATGATATATCATAATCTACATATAATTTATTATTATTTAAATTTAGAAAACGTATTCAGAAGAGAATTCCAAACATTCATCAATATTGTAAAAGACATGAATAAAAAGTTTGAGTTTGAGATTTTTACCGTACTATTTTCATATTTTTTCTTATCGATACCGGGAATACTCTAAATGTTTAAAGTTAATATACAAAATGATTTTCGGTTATAATAATTTCGGTATAATATACAAAATAATTTAATCCGGATCATAGGGATAGTTATATCGTTATGATGACCAGTATAATGGGTATGGTGATCTGCGTTTGTATCGCACTCGCCTTCATTTTCTTTAGCATATAAAAGACACCTTAATATGTATTCCAATAAGAGAGTCCTTTGATTATGACTATGACTTTCGGAAAACTGTAACTTTTGGCAAACTATAACTTTCGACAAACTATAACATTCGGCAAGCGAATGGTCGTGCACCAATAAGCATTCAGGTACGATGATTCTCAAAAGCAAAAGTTTGCCACGTGCGTCCAGTTTTCCCAAAAAAGGAGCGATCATTCGCACACGCACCACTTATGTTGGGTTTCGCTTATCTTGAAAGAGGCAAATGGTCGATTGCTAGTTTGTTTCGGGGTCGTAGCTGTACATCCATGTATCGTCACCTGTTACTATGTTCCATGAAACCCGATTATATGATTTATATTTTACTGGTTGATTAAACATTATGCATGGAATATGTTGAAAGTGTTAATTTTCCACTTCTAGCCCTAGCACAAATGCCAAGTCTTTCAACAATATATTTTATAACATTCTCACAGACATTATTTCAGTGATTTCCTCTGAAATCTTGCTCTTAAGCATCGAAATTGTGATTGATTTGATGTTGAACACCTTTCTCTACAAGTACCTCTTTAGGATTTAATCGGAGGCGGTCAAATAAGGAGATCATAGCACCAGTAGATATCACCACTTTTCGATATTATTAATACGGGAAAAGTTTCTCACAAAATTTGCATTGTAGCATGAGCTGTGTGTGATGTGGCATCGTGCCCAAACTCATCTACGAGAAAGTTTTCGGATATATCAAAATTTTCCAACATTTCACGATAGCGATCACTTGTAACTGTTTCCACTGCTCCATACAGACATCGAAACGAGGACTGGAGTAGGGCTGCTAGAATCATAAGGCCCGATCAAGTTAAATGGGCCGTAAAATCCTTTAAACCTTACAAATCATGTGGGGACGATGGAATCATGCCCGTGCTTTTGCAACAGGGTATCGACATTCTAACCCCATATCTGGTTAAAATCTTCAGAGCAAGCTATGCCTGGGGACATATACCAGAAGAATGGACCAAGGTCAAAGTGCTATTCATACCCAAGGCTGGCAGGAAGGACTACGCACTGTCAAAGTCCTTCAGGCCAATTAGCCTAACATCCTTTCTACTGAAAGCGATGGAAAAGATACTGGATAGCTATATCAGGGAAAAAATCCTAAAGGTCAACCCTATCAGCTGTAACCAACACGCCTACCGCAGAGGCAAATCCACGGAAACCGCTCTGCTCTACCTAGTAGACAGAGTGGAAAAGGCGTTGGAAGACAAACAAATCGCAGTATGCGCATTTTGAGACATTGTGGGCGCCTTCGAAAAAACCCCAATTAAATCACTGGTGAAGGGGCTAGAGTCAAAACAAGTTGACAACACCACAACCAGATGGGTGAAAGCGATGCTCTCAAACCGCACGGCCAAGGTAGCTCTTCACGGAACAAACCTTGAAGTCACCACTACAAGAGGCTGCCCGCAGCGAGGCGTACTCTCGCCCCTACTATGGACTCTTGCAATAGATCAACTCCTGCATAGGATGGCAGAGGATAGGATAGACACACAGGGCTATGCTGATGACCCAGTAGTCATTGTCCGGGGCTTCTGCCAAAACACGATCTCACACATAATGCAAAAAGCGTTAACAATCGTTAGCAATTGGTGCAGGGAGAACGAATTATCGGTCAACGCCGATAAGACCGTCCTCGTGCCATTTACCAACAAACGTCAACTAGGTGGACTAAAAATGCCAATCTTAAACCACAGGCAGATTCCTTTCTCCAAGGAAGTAAAGTATCTGGGAGTCACGCTCGACCAGAGACTTACCTGGAACAGCCACCTAGACAAAACAATTCAAAAAGCTAAAAGTGCTTTGGGTATAAGCAGAAGACTGGCGGGGAAAAACTGGGGCCTTAACCCCAAGATCTCCCACTGGCTATACACTGCCATTGTGAGGCCGATAATCTCGTACGCCTCGGTGGTATGGTGCAACAAAGCCAACCAGAAAACTGTGATTACCAAACTTAACAATATCCAAAGGACGGCGTGCCTCATGACAACTGGCGCAATGTCCTATACTCCTGGAGCAGCTCTAGATGCACTGCTGAACTTACCGCCCCTACATATTCAGTTGCAACAGGTGGCGAAAGCCAGCATGTACAGGCTATCTGCCCGAGAGAAGGTAAACTGGATCTCACAAGCACTAAGATCAGTTCTTGACTCAGTCAGTGAAAATCCAACCCTCAACATGGTATCAGACACCATGCTCCCACTCCTAAAGTTTGGAAAACTTTTTACAGTGGAACTGCCGCCCAGAGACGACTGGCTAAAAAGCCAACTGCAATGGGAGGCCGGTAGCCTTAAATGGTATACTGATGGGTCCAAATCGGGACTTCACGTAGGCTGTGGTATATATGGAAAGCGACCAAACTTCGAAAGAAGTATAAACTTGGGAAAATACGCCTCCATATTCCAAGCGGAGGTTTACGCCATTATTGAATGTGCGGATATCAACCTCCAAAAGGACTTTGCCAACCACCGTATCTATATCCACTAGGATAGCAAAGCAGCTCTTATGGCACTAGCCTCGAATACCATTAATTCAAAGCTAGTGCAAAACTGCATATCACTACTGAATTCCCTGGGCGAAAAGAAGAGGGTAATTCTAACATGGATTCCCGGCCATGCAGGAATCGAGGGAAATGAAAAAGCCGACGAACTTGATAGGACGGGAGCAAAGGGAACGTTATACGGCCCTGAACCTTGCTGTGGCGTACCAAAAAGCCTTGCAAACCTAATGCTCAAACAAATGTGTTTAGAACAATCCGTCAACCACTGGAACAACACGCCAGGGTTGAATAATTCCAAAGCGCTTATTAAGCCTTACGACCGTAAGACGGCCCGTGTGGCCCTATCGCTAAATAGGAACAATCTACGCATACTGGTAAGGGCGCTCACTGGGCATTGTGGCCTGAACAAGCACATGTTCAACCTCAAGCTCAAATATACAAAAATGTGCAGGTTCTGCCAAGGGGCAGAGGAAACTCCCCAGCACCTCATGTGCGAGTGTGGCCCGCTGATGCGTAAAAGATACACCCACCTGGGTGGTCACTACCCCCAACCTGAGGAGGTAAAACAATCTGGCGCCAAAAGCCTGCTGCGGTTCTTAAATGACACGAGGCTTAGCGCAGAACTATAGTTGGTGGCGAGCACAATAGATCAGCACAATAGAAAAGCCCCACTCAACAGATAAATAAATAAAAAAAAACTGTTGCCGCATTGCCTTTAGCTCCTCAAACAAATGTGGTCCAATGATGCCGCCGACCCCAAATAGTGAATTATCGTTTGCGTATCAATTGTAGTGATCCTTGGTGTATCAATTGAGGATTTTCAGAGCCCCAAAAGCGGCTATTCTGTTGATTAAGAGAGTCAGATAATTCCAAATGGTTCTAAACGCCCATGTCGTGAAAGTAAAATACATCTAACTTTCTTCGCGTGTTCACAGTTGATCAATTCAAATAAAATGTATTAAAAACTTTAACACGTTGCTGTACCATAACAAACAGTTATCAACCACTTTCAACGAGTGTTAAATATACACTGACAGGAGGTCAAACAAAATCAGCCTGGAACATGAAACATTGATCATATGCGATATTAGATTGCTCAGCCCCATAGCAGGATTTGACAACCATTCTGCGTCGTCGAAATGCAGGTGGCGCTGATAGCATTCACAGCGACACTTATTAATTTCGCCGTGAATGCTATTGCAAATTAATTGGCCCTTCTATAATAAAATTAATAATGAATGTTTTTTTATTAACCCCTCAAGCCCCGATTGGCCGATATCGGCCAAAACACGATGCAGCGTGACGACCCCGTTTTAGTTTTATTTTAATTTAATTTATTTTATTTTAATATGTTTTATTATGTTAATATGTTTTATTTTAATTATGGATACAGTGGTTTGGCATTAATTAATGTTTTGGTGAGACAGTGTCATAATTCAATTTTTTTACTAATTTTTACTAAAATTTTTTGGGACATCAACTTGTCAATCGGCTGAGGGGCCGAGGCCTGAAGGGGTACTGATTGATTATAAAAACCCAATAATTTAGCCAATGATAACAATGACAACACTCAATTACTAGTACTGATTACACAGAAATAATACGAAGATGTAGAATGCCATCTATCTATCTGAACATTAAAGTGGGGGCTAATGGGCCCTTGCTGAGTTGGCCACGAAGACCCGTTTGGTTCAGGGTCGGTCACACTCACGGATCAACACCCATCCGGCGAACTCCACGCATGAAGTGCGAGCCCGCGCAGAACTCTGGCCTAGGAGTCACCTTCTGGCGCTCCTGGACGGTCTGCGTACCTTGCGGCGTAAGCCAATCGATTGTGCATTCTGACGAGCATATTGAGTTGTCAACTACAACGGGCGAGCCCGTCATTACAGGACGTTTTAACGATTAGTCGTTCTATCGACCTGCAGTGAGCGTAGAAGACTTTGGACATAACAAATCCGACGTCTAGCTACGCCACAACCCGTAAGAGACCAACTCCTTACCGCGAGAAAGCCAGGAATGACTTCCCGGCGGCTTGAGAAACTCGCACCCTTACTTCCAATTGTGACCAGATTTCTCCGGTCTCTCGATTGGTTCCGAGTTCGAAGTCGCTTGCGCGGTCCTCTCCCTTACGAAGCGGTGAAACGGTGTACACCAAATCTATCGCGGACCAAGGCGTCCTTTGCCCGGCTCTGAACCGGGATCGGATGGCCAATGGTCATTTCAAGAGCAGTCGCCGTAAGGTACGCAACCACCCCCGCTCTATAGGAAACAATACAGTTTCCAGACTCCCCCGACTGTTAGTCGTTTTGGGGAGTCCCTCTGTGAGAGGCTCTCCCGGTTCCCGTCCCCTCACTCCAATTCGGCCGAGGCACTTAGTGTTGCACTTCATGAGGCAGTTGCCTCGGCCTGCGAGTCGGTCCTCGGTCGGAGGAGGCCCTTCGGCGGCTTTACGGCCCCGTGGTGGTCTCCGGAAATATCCGACCTCCGCAGGTGCTTCCGGCAAGCGTACCGCCGCATGGGGGAAGCCCGCAGGGGTTCTCTTCCCCCTGAGTGTGTTGAGGTACTTCGGGAGTCCCTGAGATCGGCTCGGAGCGTCTACCACGCCGCTATTAGGCGTGCCAAGACTGATTCCTGGCGTACATGGGTTAGCGAAGTTGGGAATGCAAACCCATGGGACATGAAGAACGTCATCGACAAAGGTGCCAAGCGGGGTGGGAACTACCTCTCTAGCATTGTCGAGGGTACTTCCGCCCCGCTTGACACCGAAGGCACTCTTTCAGTTCTCCTCGGTTCTTTGTGTCCATCGGATCGGAATGACAATGACGATCCCCACCACGCGCAGTTGCGGCGGCTTAGTGCCGTAGACTCGCGCGTACCTGATCTGTCAGAGGTAACAGCGGACGAGGTCGGCACCGTCATCGGGTCGCTATCGCGCAGAAAGGCACCGGGGATAGACAACTTTACGTCTGATATAGTGAAGCGGGTGTGGGAATTCGCAAGATGGGAGGTGACTGTCCTGATGCAGAAATGCATTAGGGACGGTCATTTCCCATTATGCTGGAAGGCTGGCCTCCTGCGGGTGATTCCCAAAGGTAACGACAAGCCGCGCTCGGATCCGAAAGCGTACAGGCCCATCACGCTCCTTCCCATAATGGGTAAGGTGCTCGAAGTGCTTGTGCGCGAACGGCTGGAGAGGACTCTGTCTCCCCAGAACGAGCGTCAGTTTGGCTTTACCCGAGGGAAAAGCACGGAGGACGCCATCCTGTTTGCGAAAAGCTGGGTCCGCAACTACGACGGCCGCTACGTGGTAGGCGTATTTTTGGATATCTCCGGTGCATTCGACAACGCGTGGTGGCCGATGCTTATATGCAAGCTTCGCGCCCGCCTGTGCCCGAACAATTTGTTGAAAGTAGTGAGGAGCTACTTTTCAGACAGATCTGTCACTCTGAGGTACGGCCCGACCAGCGTCACCAAAACCCCGACCATGGGCTGTCCACAGGGGTCAGTGTTGGGTCCTAGCCTTTGGAACATTCTCTTTGATGATTTCCTCGGTCTACCTTACCCGGAGGGGTGCACCGTCAGCGCTTATGCAGACGACGCTCTTCTCCTGGTGGGCGGCAGGAGTCGCGCTGAGGTCGAGAGAAGGGTGGCTGACTCGCTGGACCTGATCCTCGGATGGGGTCAGCGAAACAGACTCACCTTCTCTCCTTCGAAAACTCAGGCGCTTCTCCTGAAGGGACATCTTAAGCGGAACCCTGTTATCAGGATGAACGGTCGCCCGGTATCCTTCCCGGCCACCGTTCGATACCTGGGGGTGACGCTAACGGCTTCCCTTTCCTTTCTTTCGCACGCAAAGATTACAGCCGAAAAATCCCGGGATCTATTCTTTGCGCTCCGCGGAGTGAGTCGGGCCGACTGGGGAATTCGTTTCCCGGCGGTCATGACTATCTATAAGGGCGTCTTCGTCCCGCGTGCGACTTATGCCGCACGCGCTTGGACGGAGTCTGCTGTTCCTGAGGCGACGCGTGTCGCGATGCTGCGCGGACAGCGCATCCCTCTCGTGGCCCTGACCGGGGGGCGTACAGAACGACGTCCACTCTTGCGTTACCCGTCATCGCTGGCGTTCTGCCGATTGACCTGGAGATTCTGGAGCGTGCGGCGTTGTCGCGGTACCGCCGGGGCGAGCCGGTAGTCCTTCATGGCCTGTCGATCGACCCGGTGGCGCACCGAGCTGGGGAGTTTGCCCGCCTGATTCGGGTGGAGTCCTTGCGTGTCTGGCAGGCTAGATGGGACGCCGGGGGTACGGGCCGCCTCACCCATTGCTTTTTCCCGTCCGTCGCAGTGCGGATGGCAAATTCGTTTCTGCGGTTCGACCACCATACCACGCAGCTGGTTGGGGGCCACGGAGAGCTCAGAGCCAAACTATTTGACTTTGGACTTGCCGATGACCCCCGATGCGCCTGTGGGTATGGTCGCCAAACTGCGGAACACGTAATTTGGTCTTGCCCAATTCTAGCGGCTGCACGGGAGAAATTGATGGATGCAGTGGGCGCGTGCGTTGGGCGCTCTCCGATTTGGTACCCGGATCTGGTCAGTTGTAGAAGCTGCTTCCAGTCGTTTGGCGAGCTTGTGGAGCACTGGGTGGCTTCTTGGGAAAGCATGAGGCCTCGGGATACCCCCCAGGGGGTACCCTCTTCCTTGGTGGCGTGATTCGGCGGCTACTTCCAGCCCGAAGTGCCCGTCTTTGTGTCCGTCTCTTTACCGCCCCGAAGGGCGTTTCGTTCTTTGCAGGATCCAGGGATTCCTCCCCCCCGTGGCTGCTCCGAGACCTGCCCACGGACCGTGCGCCTCCACCATCATCGTTTCTGGAGCGTCCTCTACCCCACTTACCGGCCCTAAATTTGTTATTTGTTGTTTTATTTTTTTTTTATTTTGTGAATATGGTAAATTTAGTATTATTTTTGTAAATTTTTACTTTGTAAATTCTTTTATTATTATAAATAAATGGGTTCTCGGGGCGGTACGGGGGGGGTGGTTTACCCTATTTCACCCCCTGCGCGTTCTACCCTTCTGGTACGCGCAGGGTTGTCGTAGCACGACATCCCGGGCAGACAAGACGACCCTCGTCGTTATAACTGCCCGGGCGGTGGGCGGGGTTTGCTGCCCTCACCTATCGCCTTGAAACTCTAAACTGTTAGTCGGAGTGCACAATAGATTGGCTTGCGCCGCACGGTGCGCAGACCGTCCAGGAGCGCCAGAGGTGTGATTCCCGGGAAAAACTGGTTTCGCCCCCCAGAGTCCTACCCAGGTTCGCATCCTGTGCGTGGAGGCCGTCAGATGGGTGTTGACCCGTGAGTGTGACCGACCCCGAACACATGGGTCATCGTGGCCAACTCATCATGGGCCCGTTAGCTCCCAACGAACAGTCGGAGGAGTCTGGAAACAGAGCGGGGTGGGAAACTGTTTCCTTTAGAGCGGGGGTGGTTGCGGACTTTATGGCGACTGCTCTTGAAACGACCATAGGCTGCCCGATCCTGGTTGAACAGCCGGGCAAAGTACGCCGCGGTCCGCGATAGATTCGTTATACACCGTTTCACCGCTTCGTAAGGGAGAGGACAGCGCAAGCGACTTTGAACTCGTAACCAGTCGAGAGACCGGAGTAATCTGGTCGCAATTGGAAGTAAGGGCGTGAGTGTAAGCCCGCTGGGTAACACACCTGGCTATCTCGCGGATAAGGCGTTGGCCTCTTACGGGCATGTGGCGGAGCTTGACGGTGGACTGTTTTGTCCAAGTCTTCTGCGTTCACTTCACGGGAGATACGACGACTAATCGTTAAAACTTCCTGAGGTGACGGGTTCGCCCGTTATAGTTGACAAATCTATTTGAACATTAAAGTGCGTAATTATTACGTTTTGAATCCTGTATACCAAATTATACATTGATATCTTTATATAAATAATAATAAACTAATAAAAGCTATGATTTAAAAATTTCTTAGTCTATTATATTATTATTTCATACCACATAGGCGTGTTCAGAGCGCTAACTACGGCACGCCACCGTACTGTTATACCAGGAAAATCGCCATATTCAACACAATAAGAGAAGGTTAATCAATTTTGGATCTATGTATGAGTGCCACCTACACGTTGCGTTTCGTAGTAAAATCATGGTTGCCAAATCTTAGTATGGCGATGAGCGATCTAATACGCTATATGATGAATGATAAAACGCACATTATAGAATATACACTGAAATTACGACATGCAGAGAATCCTAAAATATGAAAAAATAAAAGACTTACTTGGGAAAGTTAAATAAGAGAGATTCTTAATCAAAATTTTAATAGCAGTATTAAATAGTCTTTGGGATTTCGATGGAATCCGGAAGTTTAATGTACGCATTCTGCTAGGGCGTTCCCATAGGAATCGCCCTTCGGGCGCTCCTGGACGGTTTGCGCTTAGTCAATCGACTGTGCATTCCGACTGATAGCCGGGGGAGTTTCCTATAGAGCGGGGGTAGTTGTTAACCTTGCAGCAACTGCTCTTAACCGACCAATCTGCTACCCGATACTGGTTAAACAGCCGGGCAAAAAAGAAGCCGTGGTCCGCGATAGATTCGGTAGACACCGAATCCCCGCTACGTAAGGAAGAGTATCGTGCAAGCGACCTTGAACCTGTAACCAGTCGGGAGACCTGAGTAATCTGGTTGCAACTGGACGTAAGGGCGCGAGTGTCGGTCCGCTGGTTGATTTGATTAACCTGGTTATCTCGCGGTAAGGCGTAGCTCTCTTACGGGCGAGTGGCGTAACTAGAAGGTGGAATGTTTTCGTCCCAAGTCTTCTAGCTCACCTCACAGGAGATAGAACGATTAAATATAGTTAAAACTTTCTGAGGTTACGGGTTTACATGTTGCAGTTGACAACTCAAGTTGTACGCATTCTGCTGTTGTTCATGACCACCCGTAATAAACTCAACACTTAAGACACGTTTTATTCCGTTCCGTGGGTATTCGGAGAGCGGGTGGCTTGAGCCGTCATGCGTCGGTCGCAATCGCAAGCCGTATAATCCGAGCAGCCTCATTCACTAATGAACGTTCGGCGCAATAGATCTTCACTAAGCGCACATAATTTGATTCCGGCGATAAGAAGGCAGCCAGTGACTCTCCCCACAAACATTAATTTAAAACGAGGGCTCGAGGGGGAAGGGGGGGGGGGGGGGAGGGATGGGAAACGAGAGGGAGGAGGAGTCCCCAATTGGAAAATGCGGTCGCTACTGATATCCAGTAATTAGCACACTTCTTATAGACTAGCCCCTGCCTGTGGTTTCGTTCGCTTTAACGACGGATTAAGGGTATAAGGTATGAAATGCTTTATGGTACAAACTCGGACGACTTGTAAGTAAGTAGGTAAATATTTATTTTTATTAACCCTATCTGGTAAATTTAGTAATAATATTTTTGCAAATGAAATTACAATTCAAATTTACCCAAAATTACATTTTTTTTTAAATAAAACAGAAATTCAGTACCTAATAAATAACATAAAACAATGAAAGCTGAAAACCATCCAAGGAGAATTCTAGAGTAAGTATACTCAATAACCCCACTTCGCCCTCCTATTTCAAGGATAGATTCCACTTTTTGGAAGGCAACGGTATTCCACTTCGATCAAGCCGGGATAATATACTCGCCATTCCGGTACATCATTCTTCTGTTTACACGCACTCTTTTACGGTCCATTCTGCTTGTTTATGGAATCAGCTCACTCACTCAGGTATGCACATTCGTTGCATACTTTCAAAAAGTTGTGAAAGAAATATTTATTTTCACACAGCCACTAACCAACCACCCCATTCTGTCCTCTCCTTTATCCTTCCCACAAGAATCAAGAATTAGTTTATTAAATGGTTGACTGTAAGATATCGCTATTGCGATAAGTCCGCCATTTGTGCATAAATTGCCAACATTGTGTGTGTGTGTGTGTGTGTGTGAGGGTGTGTGTGTGTGTGTGTGTTTGTCTGTGTGTGTGTGTGTGTGTGTGTGTGTGTGTGTGTGTGTGTTCATATTTCATCATTTCATCAGAAGTCTGATATTTAAAAAGCTGATGACAGATATCCGCAGCTTTGTTTAAGAAAATGCATTTCATAATAAAAAAATAATAAAAATCCGTTAGTACTGGTATTTGAAAAACAAATAAGTCTCTTTCCGGCATCTTAAGAGGGCTTTTAATTAGAAATTTTATAATCTGATAGTTTAAGTAATAATAACTCCGTTAAGATGAATGCTAGAATGGAAATCAAAAGTGCCTAATAATTGTAAGAATATTTCTAACATTGTTGTAAGAAAAATTGAAAATAATCGCTAAAAGAATAATAATTTAGAAATGGAAACTAAAAATCGCGATTTTTATAGATGATAAAAAATAACGCGGAATCGAATAGAAGGGAACAAAAGCGTTTGAAAATTAGCAATTAAATTATCTGTTTTATTAAATAGCCAATACCTTGAACAGAGACGCATTGTTTGTCGCTTCATTAAGACGAAATTTGGGAGAGTATTTGATATCACCAGTTTATCAAAATTTGCAGAAACATAGAATAACAAATTGTATTTTCGACATTGTTCCACTGGATAAGCGACAGCACGAATGCATCAGTCATGTATATTAATTAGCAACATGTGTAATTTTTAATAGGCTGCATTCCAGTTTTGACGTACGCCGAATCCCTTTGTTGAGCTTTTAAAATAATAAAGACGGGTAGACTGGATTCGAGAGATCCGGGTTTCATGTAAAAACAAAAACTATTCGTCCGACATCTGGCGTATATACAAATGAAATTTCATTCTATTTTAACAGCGTTTCAACATCTAATAAGTGAACATATATTTTAACATCATTCGTCTATGGCAGTGATATTTAACCGGTGTGTTGCAGCACAATGGTGCACAGTGAAGATCCTTCTGGTGTAAGAGGCTCTCTAGACGATCAAGCGTGCTTGTCAAGCATCGCGTCGAGGGCTGGAAGGAATCGTAAACCGCAGGAATTATGCAAATCTATTTTTTTAATATTTGCCTAATTTTGTAGTTTATACCAGGAAGTCACGTTAATTAGACGCAATCGATTGATGAATGACGTAACTCCATGGTATAAAACTACAAAATTAGGCATTTTTAGTAAATATTAAAAAATATATTTGCAATTTCCTGCGTTCTACGATCCCTTCCCAGCCGCGACGCGATGCTTGACAAGCATGCTTGATCGTCTAGAGATCCCTTAACGTCAGAGTTTTGGGTTGTTCTTTGTCAGGTAAGGAAACGCAACTTTTATATTTGTAGACTTACTCGGCAAAGAAAACTGGTGCACACAGTTGGCTGTCTGACGGATTTGATCGAGCATCGAAATGAGAATATGCTGACATCATCTGATGAAATGAAAGGTTTTGTCGATAAATTAATTCTGTGGAAAAGCAAAAATAATATGGCAACATTTCTATAATATGTTCCATTATACAAGGCGAAATGTAGCTCGAAAGCGGTATTTGTACCTGTTCATAACTTACCTGGACGGTATAAGTACCTGTATGTAGCCGTTCGTAACTACTAATTTTTGTATTTTTTTTATACGTTTCGATTATATTACAATCATAAATACCATTCGTTAAAAAAAATGTACCCTAAAAAAGCTTTTGGCGAGAGAAATTTTATGGTTTTCAAGGGTGTGTCTTCGCTGCGTCACTGCCTTAAATGTCGCGTCCTTTAAAACTGAAACGGTGGATGGTACTACCATTTCTTATTTAGAAGCTTTTATTGCAGATGTTTCTTTGTCCCGTTTTATATATTTTAACAACGGTGTTTTAAATAATTACAGTCATTATTAATTTAATGTGCCTTTTAAACGGAGTTTAAAAACATAAAAACCTGGACAAAATCTGTCGCAATATAAAAAAAATCCGTTGCCTCTCCACAAAACCTACTCGGCAAGTATCCAAGGACTTGTAGAAAGATTTTGAGCATGATGATCTTTGAGCTTTGATTGAAAGGGTAACAGGCGACGAGTGCGGATAGTGAAGATGCAATGCATTAAACAAGTTCGATTCAATTATTTACGCAAATATACTGACTCGCAAAAACTCAACGTGATTTCGGCCCAACAAGGCATCTGGGTACCAAATTTCAAGCCTATAAGATATTTCGAGATTGAAATATGACTAGTGCGCCCCTAGTGAACCGATTTCAACCACAACCTTTTCAACTCTTGCCATGACCAAATGATGCCTGCATGCCAAAATTTCAGCTCAATCAGATGAAGGGTTTCGGCGCTATCGAAGAGAATATACAGAATATACAGACACACAGACTGACTTCCATTTTTAAATGGTCGTAATCGTCTCAGGGTCTCAAAATAGATATTTTCGTCTTAATCTGAAAAAAATGTGCGTTCACAATACTTTCCCTTCTCGTTGGTGGGCCGGGAAAGCAAAATGCATAACGCTTATTTTGAAACGATGAAAATTTATGTTATACAGAAGGCCCTCTCGGCCATCTATTATTATTTATAATTTATTGTCTATCGTGAAAGAGCGAGAGCAGATATTTCTATTAATATCTTTGGTAAAAATCTTCAGCAAACATCATCAAAATAAAAAACATCATCATCATCAAAACACATTACATATTATCATTGGCAAGTCGCTGTCCGTATATTAATGAGTGTACGATGGGTTGTCTTATAAATTACTCTCCGAAACAACTGAAACATTTCTTTGCCATTCAGCCTGGTTACAGCTCTCTGACTATAAGCGTAAATTTAAACATGACATCAGACCTAAAATAAGCTCGGTTGATGACAATTTCGGAAGAAATAATAGAAGACTAAGAAAGAATTGGTGTTTAACGATCGAATGGTTTGTTTAACGCCAACGAAATTTAATGCAAACTCGAAGGCGGCCTTTGAGCAGCGAAGTGAAAAATAAGCCCGACACGGACAGACACTGTCCCCTGCCGTCGCATCGCTTTCCGTCACTCTATAACCATCCTAATAGATCGGAGGCCCAATGAGCATGCGCAATAGTAGAGTTCAAAAAAAGTTCACCAACAGATTGTTCCATTGTCATTAGTATCCGAAAGTTAGATCATTGATTATATATTGTATTAGATTGCTCAATGCTATACTTGGTTGCCATCTACTATGGGCGAACCCACTACCGCAGGACGGTATAATAGTATTGATCATTCTTTCAACCATGGGGTGAATGCAGAGACTTGATGTCTAGACAGTCCACTGTCTAACTACGACAGCCCGTGAGAGTCAAGCGTCTTACCGCGAGTCACTTGGAAGTGAAACCAGCGGGCAGGCTTCACGTCCTCACTACCAGATTTGTCTGAATTTTTCCGTGGCTCATGCTATTGTCAACAACATATCTTGTTGTCAATATGACAACAATTATGGACTTTTGCATTCCGCCTCCAATGCACTGGAAGGTAATGCTCTATGACTTGACGCCAGAGATGCTGAAATTTTATATGAATGCCTTTCAGCATAAACTTCCAGTCCCCAGTAACCTCGCTCGTTGGAGCTATGCCGAGGATAGTTCATAACCCCTTTGTAGCAATACCCCTTTCACAGATAGACATACTCTAGCTGGTTACAAGGTGGCCCTAGATCAAGGACGGTACACTTACCGCCATGACAAAGTCCTCGCCGTTATTCGCGAGGTAATTAGCCTCTCAGTGGCTCGTGCCAACAAGGGTTTGTCATTACCCTCCAAACCCCCAATAGAGTTTTTGCGGGATGGCTCTAAAGGCAAGAACATTTTACTACAAAACCTTTCTTAATAATCGAGAAAGCTTCAGATTGGATTCTGGAAGTCGATATAATCGACTATCGAATAAGCCAAATTTAAAAAAAAAGAATAAGCCATAATAAAAAAAATCACCACGCTGATTCCGAATCTTCGATAATCTTTATTCGATCTCAATAAATAATTCACAGGCCTACATTTTTTTTTAATGAAAAAGTGTTTCAGGTCTGATAGGTGTATTATAGTAATTAGGGTATGCTGATAACGAATCTATGCTTAGTTTTTTTGCAGCACGTCAGATTTTCTAGAAAAGTGTGTAAAGTGATTTTGTAAATTTTCATATAAACGACAATAAGTACAGAGAAAATATTTATTAAAATAATTATACATATCGAAAGATGCATTGCAAAACAAGAGTTGTAGTGTGTACATTACACAAGCATTGGTTTTTTTAAATAAAAGCTTTCCGTTTTTCCTTGAAAACTACGTTTTGTTGTTTTCTTTTTGTGTAGTTTAGCCGGTGAATCCTTCTTCAATGTCCAGCAGTAGTCCGCCATCATTCTAACATCCCATCTTTCTTGATAACGTCTTTCTATCTCCTTTATGTCCTGGTGAAACCTCTCTCCTTGTTCCTCGCTGACAGCCCCAAGGTTTTCAGGAAAATACTCCACGTGGGAATCGAGAAAATGGAGTTTAACGCTCATATTGCATCCCAGTTTTTTATAATTTTCAACCATTTTGGCTACAATTTATTTGTAGTCTGGAGACTTGTTGTTTCCGAGAAAACCATCTATGACTTCTACGAAAGAACTCCATGCATCAGATTCATCCTGGGTCATCGTATTCTGGAACAAACTGTCGAATTTTAAGGTTCGAATTTGAGGACCTACGAAAATTCCTTCCTTCGGTTTCGCTTCAGAAAGTGCAGAAAATTTTTCGCACAGGTATTTAGCAGTCACCTTCTTTATTTAAAGCCTTGACAAATTGTTTCATTAGTCCTAATTTGATGTGAAGGGGAGGCAAAAGAACTAATTTTGGGTCAACTAATGCATCACGCTGCACATTTTTGTGTCCAGGCACAAGTTGGTCTCTGGCTGGCCATTCTTTCTTCATGTAATGTAGATTTCGTGCTTGACTGTCCCACTCACACAAGAAACACGGATACTTTGTGAATCCGGACTGCTGACCCAACAGCATGCATATTATTTTGAGGTCTCCACATAGCTGCCAACTATATTCGTCATACTTTATTTTATTTGGTAATAGCTGAAGATTTTCATATGTTTCTTTGAGATGCACGGAGGGAGCAACGGGCACTGAGGCATATGTATTACCATTGTGCAACAATACACCTTTAAGACTTATTTTAGAAGGGTCAATGAATAACCTCCATGATGTGGAATCGTATTTGTCAGCTCCCAATTTCAATTTTTCCTTCCCGCGAATAACTGCTGTCAAGTTGACTTTGATAGATGCCGATAGCTAATAGTGTTGCCATATAAATCTACATATATTATCCTACAGTATTAATTCTATCGAAATACTTAATATCATGAATGAAATTGAAGAAATTTAACGAAATTAAGGAATTCTCCACTAGGTGGAATGTTGTCATCATACAAAAAAATATGAAAACTTTTTTTTATTTTGTTAAAAATCCTGACGTGATGGACTCAAACCGAATTCATATTAGGAATCAGCGTACCCAAATTAGTTAAGAACACTCGTCAAAATCAAAACACCAAAAATCATGTCGGCCTGTGATCGATATATAGAGGCGATCAAAATTTTCATTCCAATGTCAAGAAAGTTGCGGCCATTTTGTTTGTACATACCGTGTGGGAACATTCGAGTATATCGTAATATCGATAACAATTAGCGATATTACAGAAATTATGACAATTTGCAGAGTTTAGATTAAACGAAATATTTTGAAAAAAACAATCGCAAAAATACATATTTTCGCGAGACTTTAAAAAAAGGGCACTATATTCAATGTTTTTCAATTGTTTTTCAACTGCATATTGATGACAGAAGATATCCTAAAATGTCGTTTGTTTCAGGTTACCTTTAGTCATCAATACACAAAGTCATTTCGTAAAAACTTCGAAAATTGTCCAATTGTTTTAGATGACATGGATATTATCAGCGAAGCAGGCAAATTTTTTTTTCAAATTTCGCGCGAAATTCGAAAAAAACTTTTTGTCTGCAATGTTAATTTGGTATTGAAGAAATTTCGTTTTGTTTTTGGTTAACTTTTGTCATCATCACCAAAGTCAATTAGTAAAAACCTCGAAAGATCTCATGTAAAGATCAATACGCAGGCAAATTTTTTTTTCGAATTTCGCGCGAAATTCGAAAAGAAAATGTTTGCTTTGCTGTGATATTCCTATATTAAGGAATTTTCTATCTGTTTCAGGATACCTTTTGTTATCAAAACGCAGTCATTGAAAAAAACCTCGAAAATAGTCTCATTTTTTTAAATACCGAAGACATGTTTTTTCACCAGCATGCTATCATTTTTGTAATATCGCGAATTGATATCGATATTAGAGAACTTGCAATATATTCACTATTTCCCGACACTACTCCTGAAACAATATGGTCGATTCGTTGACGTTTAATACGCAAACTTTGCCTATATCTCGCTTATTTATTAAGAGCGATAAAATATTATTGCAGATTCGGAATCTGCGTGGTGAATATAGTCCGGTAACGTTTAAAAAAATCAACAATCCAGGAGAGGTTTCTATACTGCAGTTATACCGATTTTCAATATAAACTATAGCTTTTGGGCTACAGCACAAAATTGTATCTCTTGATTTTATTATCATCAAAATTGCTTGCTGAGGATTGGTTTGTTTTAGTAGTTTTTTTTAATATCTGTGGATGACAGTATTATATGTAATTTTCGATGATTTTATTATAGTCAATAGTTTTTTATTCATAAAAATTGATTTTATTCATTCAAAACTATGAAAATAAAGTTAACTATTATTATTATAATTCTTCGAAGTCAGTATAACAGAAACGAGTTTACTATGAGATTTACATACTCGTAAGTATATAAAAAAATATATTTTTGATAATAATTTTCCAAAAACAATGATTATTATATAAGCGCATATAAATTAGACTCCAGTTTACCGTGGACAACGGGCAGTTGCAACATCGCCAAAAGATTGGTTGCTACAAACTTCGCGCAGTAAATTCGTTTTATATTATGTATAATATCAATCAACCGCGATAGTCTGCCATTAAACAAATATAGATGTCGTGTTCTGGCGTCCGTTGTTGCTATGCACCAATCTGTAAAATTAAGTGCATACTAAAAAATCCTACCAGGATATTCCCTGGATGCCCTAAAAAACCAGGACATTAATAACTCATCGTGTCAATGTGTTTGCAACAGGTCTTTGACTTTCTCATTTTTGTTCTCATTTTTTGTTATACACTACATTGGGCTCACGGACTACAACCACTTTCCATCCAGTACTTAATCAAGTGCACCGGAGCAGCGAAGAGATTCTAGAAATTAACGAAGTGTTTTAAATTCCCTCTCTTTCTCTTTGTAGACGGACTTTAATTATCATTGAATATCGTTATCATCGCTCGAGGAAGTTTCGAGAGAATAAAAAACTGCCGTTATGGGTTTATGACGGGAAAACGTGTGTAAGTTTGGTTTGTTATAAAATAACCGATTAAATCCCGATAGGGTACACGTGTAAAGTTCTAGCTATTGTTATTGGGTTATTGCGGCGGCAGACGTAGTCTCTGGCCGTGGCAGGAGAAAAAGGAAGAGATGGAAATATAGGGGTGCGTATACTCCGCAGGCATCTCGCGAACGTGTCAAGGCAGGATACGGATGCTGGTGTTTTGGAAAGCGATTGATAGGCTCTATCTGAGACTGAAGTGATATTGGCTTCAACCATAATAACCGTTTTTTTTCTCGAAAAAACTACATTTTACAAGATTGTTTGCATATATAACTCTAAAATAAGTTCGGAATCGAAGAAAGTGGCAAATAGAAGAAAGGGCGACTAGTGAATAACACATATATCTTCCAGTCCAGCACCGACCGAATGAGTGAATTATGGGAGTGCTGACGAAGATGAGCGGTGTAGGCAAATTCGACTACTACGCGCACACCGAGCCCGCACCCACCACCAGCGGGGCAATTTCGGTTCTTTTGAGTGAATAATAAAGAAGACAAATCGTGTCGAAACAAAAGAGTTGTATTTCTCGAACTAAAATCCCATAAAGAAATCGGAAATTGAAAGCTATCTGGAAAGAAAGAAAGAAGAAAGAATGAAAGAAAACCAAAAGTATAGTAATCAGCAAATAACGCAATATCACCGCAAATATTCAAGTAAACGGGACTCGACTAGAACTTGTCCACAAATATAAGTACGTCGGCAGCTTGGTAAATAAAGTAAGGTATGATAGTTAGAAGATAACATGTCGTATAGAAAAAGCCAGAATCGTATTCACCAAAATGAAAAAGATTCCCACCAGTAAGGACCTTAACCTTCCTTTTAGAATGAAATTGTGTATATGCCATGTTTTTCTAGCAGGTACTTCTATATGGTATGGAATCATCAACCTTGACGGAATCCTCTTATTCTCGCATTCGAATATTGGGTATACCGACTGATGCCCAATATTCCATGGACTGATAAAGTTCGTAACGCATTGGTCCTTATAAAATGTGGAAATAGTTGGAACGACTCATGAGGATTAAAACAGAAAAAATGGAATTCCTCCGCCACGTTATAAGAGGTAGTAAATACTATCTTACGTAAGTTGTTGAGAGGAAAAATGGTTACAGAAAATGTCATAACAAACGCACAGGATCTACAGAGGAAACTCAGAAAACGAGCAGATCACGATCATTCTTACCATACGTCAAGGAAGCGACAAATCGAATAAGCAAGATGCTAAAAATTCGATATACAAACGATCATCAAACCCAAAATATAGCTTTATCTCTGACGCCGTAAAGGATGTAATGCCACTGCAAACCCCGGGTGTGTCTGTGGATACAATCGAATGCAGCTGTGGCTTAGCCTACGTTGGACAAACGAAACGGCCTGTAGCCACTCGACTTATGTAACGCATCAACGATGTTAAAAATGTTTAGCGAGAAAAATCGGCAATCTGCGAACACATGGATAGCGGAACTTACCACTGGGTGCAGTTTCAAACTCTTATTGTGCTATCCATGAACAGTTTCACTTTAGCCTCATGGTCCGGGAAGTCATTGAAATTAAAAGAACCCAGAATGTCAATATTTACGACGGTGTCAAACTATCTACTACATGGAACCGTCTTTATAAAATGATCTCAATGCCAACCCATCACGGAGCGCAAGATCGTTACACAAGATACAGTAAATGTTGTGTGCACGGCGGATTTTTAAAATTCGCGCGCGCCGAACCCGCCTTCTCACCACCGTTATAATCTGCGAAGTTACAGCAGAAGTTCAGCGATATCAAGATGACATTGATATGCATAGTCTAATTAATATAGGTTATAATAACGTTGGAACAAAGGTCTTCCTGATGTTCACTGGAAGGAACTTCTGCAACCGTCGAAAGCTGAGAAAGCCGGATAGTTAAGCCGGTCTATAGTTTGCCCCTGCCCTGAAAGAGATGATCAATAATACTCCCAAATCTTCAACCGACTTGAAGTACTCGATAGTAATATAGTCGACACATAAATTAGGAAGAGAAAAGAGATTACATGATGACAGTAATCTCTGACTACGAATGTCTGGCTCTTGCTTGGTTTGAGATGCGCTCTAAATTAGTAATCAAGTCAGAGGTTGGCATTTCTAAATCATCATGGGTATACATTTGCAGTCAACTGGCGATTATGTGAAAGCTAGTGGACCAAACTTTGAGCTATCGTGTTGATAAAAAAGAGAGATAAAAAGAGGAGATAATATTCCTTCTCGCAGAACACAAGCAACGGGATAATGTAAGTTAAAATTAACGAAATTAATCTAAAACGGAAGAAAATCGATGTCAGTAGGTTTTTTGTTAATAGTTTTGACGTACATAGTTTTAAGCTGAAAAGTTTGGTCACGTTGAATAAATAAGACTTTTAAAAATACATGTATGATGAATATGAAAATAAGCCATTAAATTTGTCTGCTTCTTCTCTTTTACGAGAGATGCATGATTGTACGTATGTCGTATGAAAATGCTTCTCGAAATATCTCTCAGCCCTCCATAAAATTGACGGGGCAGCATGAATCCTGGAAAATAAAAGCCATGGGGTGGTACAAATGTTTCTGTGCTGCCGACTGCTTTCGAGAGTAATGGGAGGTGATCTCTAACGAAACCCTAAGGAAATTACTGCTGTTGCCCGAAGCCGAATCTCTAAAGAAATGTAAATGGATCGATCGAACGGTGAAAACGAAAAACACAGAAGGAATTGAATCAAGCAATCGAGTTGTATCGCATGGGATGCGAGATTCACTGCAGTTTTAAACTGGACATATTTATTACAGGACGGTAAATATCAGGTGGAAAGTCACGGCGCATCGTGTTTGTGACGGGACGGTTAGGGAAGGCTAGAGAAAATGTTAAAAACATAAAACCCACATCATATAATTTAATTTAAAAATTGTGAGGTGTGTCATATACACCGAGTCCCAGATTTAAAGGCAAAAACTGAAACAGTCAGGTTATCTGAATATTTAGTATACATTTTATTAAGAAACCATGTTTAAATTCCTGCAAGATTTTGCAAGAACGTAGGCCAAAAAGCCATTTATGGTTGCTTACAGAGCTGACTTTGATGGGTCAAGCCAGAATGCCGATCGAGGGGTCGGTAGAAAGCGATCAATAGCCTCTACCTGAACCTGAAGCAATAATCCTCTTAATAATAAGGCTTTATTAATACAAACCGTACATCAATAACCGACATTAAAAATATGATAAAACGAATTTACTTTGGTGGAGTTTGTAGCAACCGACGTTTCCGCGATGTTGCAAACCGCCGTTGTCCAGGTAGACTAAAGTGCTGTCAATCATCGTACGTTCTTCTGCGGGCAGCGGGGAAACGTGTGCTTTTACATGTAATGGTAATTTTTCAAATAACGAAATTAATCTAAACTTATATTTTGTGGGTGCTAATGGGCCCTTGCTGAGTTGGAGATGAAGACCTATTTGTTCAGGTTCGGTCACACTTCACGGGTCAACACCCATCCGGTGGCCTCCACGCATGAAGCGAGAACCCGGGTAGGATTCTGGGCCTTAGGGCTAGTTTCCCCTACTTCCCCAGGAAGGAGTCAATCTTCTGGCGCTCCTGGACGGTCTGCGCACCGTGCGGCATAAGCCAATCAATTGTGCATTCTGACTAACAGTCGGGGGAGTCTGGAAGCTGTACTGTTTCCTATAGAGCGGGAGTGGTTGCTGACCTTACGGCGACTGCTCTTGAAACGACCATCGGCTACCCGCTTCCGGGTGAAGAGCCGGGCAAAGGATGCTTTGGTCCGCGATA
>OX155980.1:59968359-60096702 GCA_944548615.1 Micropterix aruncella | reverse complement strand
ATTATCAACAATTATGAATTCTTATCAAAATAAGTAAAATTATCGTCTCAAGTGTTTAAAATAAAAGACTTTTCCCTTTTACTGCATATAATTTCCCTTAAACTGCATAAATGGTTAAAGAGATAAGACACTCACAAGAAGATACTTACAAATAACGGTAATATAGTCAAATTGGCATGCAAATACATACATACATATGCAGTAAAAATATAACCCTTCTTTTGGCAGTCATGAAATCATATCATATCATATCAAATCATAGCACTCATTACTAACCGAAACACACTCATAATTTCATCACAAGTAAACGTCTTACCGCCCAACGAAGTGGGCACGGGTCAGCTAGTAATTATATAAAACAATAATGAAGCTACGTAAAACGCAGGGTGAAAAAGGAACATGTTTTATAATATTAAAAATATATTTCGTGTATCTAACATAATCGTATAAGGAAGTCTGCTGCGGCACACTCGCCATTCTCGCTATTTATTTAATACTTGCCCACAAGAGGGAGAAGCCATCTCATTTAAAGGAACTTCCCTGTTATTTATTTAGTCTGACTACAGACGGCGTACACTCAAATTATACCTTCGCTGTCCTAACGAACACACAACTCAAAAGATGTCCTTCGGAGAGACGAAACGATGTGCGTATTTGTTATAATACTAGTAGTATACGATGGAATTGTGTTGGCTAGAGATTATCGACAATTCGGCGAAGTGGTGATTACAGAGAAATACGAGACAGTCGAGCATACTACCCAACACAAGAGGTTCGAGTGTCCTTCGATAATGATGAGGAACGAAAATGAAAGTGGTCTCTTTGTGAACACTAGCAAATTTCCCACCTGGATGCTCGTAAACAATCGTATAATCGTATATACGTAACTATTTTCTATTGTAATTTAGTCGATTTTTAAATACTATAAAGAAATAAATTGATGTTTTTTTTTATTTCTACCTAAATATATTGCGTATATTTGCCGAACGTAGATCCTTTGGATGGCCTCGTTGTTTAAAAAACGTATAAAAAACAAAGAATAGAATACAAATAGAACACAAGTAAAAACAAGATTTTTTTTTTCGTAGAATTATATAGATAGGAATGAGTCTGAAAAATGAGTTAGAGATGTAACATTCAAATAGTCGTTAATATTGTTAAATCTTTATTACCAATAATGTATTTAATACGATGGTTACATTGTTTTACGGGCAACTCTAACAATTTCTAAGGAATTCTGTTATGTACCTATACATTATTATGTAGAAATGAATAAAGTGTCACATAAAATAAATGTTGCATTTTTTTCTGAAATCTTATCCTGACAGCTTATTTATGGTATGTATCTTATAACAGGCCCTGACTTTATTGATCAGATTTTGATTTTACGGACACACATATTTTTTCAAAATTAAACTGACAAGTAACAGACAGGACATAAATTTCTCTGAAAAGTTTTAGCGTTTTCTCTCCTAAAATTAGCCCATATATTGAACGAAAAGCCCTTTCTTGCATTTACAAAACTTTTTGTATTTACAGGCAGTTTGTTCAATAAATCTTCTGAGAGTTTTTTCTATTAATTTACCACCGTGTTGCTCAAGATGAATTCTTCTTATACAGGAGGCAATTTCCTCATATACAGGAGGCAGCAAAGTTCTCAGCCTAACATAGAGATAGCAATTTGATTAGAAACGGGTGTTTTTTTATTTGGAATATTCAGGGAGGGGGGGGGGGGGGGGGGGGAGGATTGGTTTGGCAAAGCAAACGCTACCTAGGCACTTTATGAGTTGAGCCCATCCTTTGGGCCACTTACGATTTAATCCACCACACTTTTTGTTCCTAATTATGGATTTAAACAATGATTTCACTAAATAAAAATATGACGAGATAAAAAAGGTTTTACTTTTTTCATCTATTTTTTCATCACATCACAAAGCATAAATTTTTAAACTTGATTTTGTCTACAAAATTTGAGATTTATGCACTTTTACTCTCTATAAACTTCTTACACTTGATATTTATGTGTATATTTTTTACATTTTTTTTCAGTTGACCGGTTCAATTTTAAAATAATATTTTGTTTTTATAAATCGCAAATTTGAACTTTGGCCAACTGCAATTCTTCACTCAAACCGTTGAATAATGAGTTAATAGTGTGAGACGTTCGATTTCTACACGAAGAAACTTGTTTTAAAGACTTCAAAGAATTCGATTCTGGTGTTAATATAATGAGATTTTTAAAACAACTATACCCGCGTACAGTCTAAATAGTAGGAGAGTGACAAGAAGCCGTCCGATTCATATTGACACGGTATCGAATTGAAAGTATCGATACTGTACTCATGAGTAGTATCGACAAAGAAGTATCGTACTCGTAAAAGTATTGACACATTAGTATCTATAGCGCAATGTATTGATAGCACAGAGTATCGGTACTTTCCTTAGGAACTATTTGTGATTGGTTTTTATCGGGGATTTGTGGACATGGACTATATAAATGAGCACGCGAATAGATCAAGCAAATGGTAGGTACTTATAACAATAAAATAATTAAAAAAAATATTTAAGTTGACAAATCAACGTTTATACTTTCTTCCCTCTTCTTCTATGTAATCACTTAAAAATAGAAGTTTATCTAGCCGTTTTAGCGCTAATCGGTTTCGTATTTATGTTATGGTATTGCATGTCTTTGAAAATAAAAATTCGGAGGGGACCGATGTTGCTGGTATTGGTAAATAAAAATGGATAATTATAATCGAAATACCGCATCAAAAAGGCGCTAGCAAAGTCCTTAGTTTTTTTTGTAGCTAAATAAAAATTCGCTGTTAGTGTCAACATGTTGCTTAATCTAATGACAAAGTCGCTAAATTGGCAACACTGGTAAGAGTTGAGTTGAGTGAAAGAACCTCAACGCAAAGACGAAAGCATAATGAACTTTATTTTCAACCAATTAAGTTCAAATTCCTGTGTACCATAATGAATGAATGAAACAAAACATCTTGTTATTTTTTAACCTGCAGTCATAAACATTTCATAAAGCCTATTAAAAAAAAATATGCATAAGAATTATTCGAAATGATACTTGCCAAAAAGTACTCATTGAGTAAAAGTATCGATTTAAAAAATATCGAGTACACAGTATCGGAATCGAAACAAAAGTACTGGATACCAAAAAGTATCGAAAAAAAAACCGTGTCCCTACCGCTTTCGAGCGGCGAAGAGAAATGCACTGATGATAGGATCGTACTCGTATATCAGTTGACGGAACCTTTTAAAAGGCCAGTGACGTCTTCCACTAGATAGGTTGCGGTTTTGTGAGGATTCATCTGAACCGGACCCATTGGTCCGGCTTTCTTGTATGTGGCTTCGCAGGGCTGCTCGCCCTGCGGCAGATTTCAGATCGCCACTACTATGCTATACAGCGCTTGCGCCCGAGGCAGGAGTAAGGTCTACGTAGTAGAGGTAGATCGGCAGTATGGCTGTAGCTTATAAAAGGTTGGTTTGCACCTTCTTAATGACTTTATTCAGATTAGCCACCGTCATCGAGACCTCCTTCTCCTCCTCGTCGAGAGGCGCACGTGAGAGGTAGAGCAGAAGGTCGTCTTCTCTCCGGCAGGCTGGATGCAGGCGGGCGAAAGGGTCGCTTTCGTGACGACCTCCATCTTCTCCTGTTGCGGTTGGAGCCTCGTCGGTCACTTCGAACTACGCCGCCGGTTTAGCTTCCTCTCCACAGCTACTTGCTGCGAAGTGTTCGACGGCGCATGTTTCTGTCTTCACGACATAGGTTCCTGGCAGGCGGCGGCTGGCTGGGACTTCGATAGCGTCTTTCTTGGCGTCGGGCGCGTAGGCGGCGGTGGAGGCGCGTTGGTCGAGGTGCGCTGTGCGGTACTTCGCGGCTAGGCTCACGGATGGGCGGCTGCCGCTGCTCGCGAAGTTCCTTGCTCCTGCCGAGTTGATTGGCGGGTTCCCGCCAAGAAGCTGGGATACCGCCGGTTGGTTGCGGGGTGCTCTTGGCCGCAGTTACCGCAGTTTGCCCGGCGGTCTTCGGCCTCGAGCAGTCACACTTGCGGTCGGAGGCAATTATGAGTGCTGTGCCGTAACTCTAGCAGCGAAGACCCTGCTTGGGGCCAGCTGCGGCCTCTCCATCCCTTCATGGTGACCCCGCAAGTAGTGGATATACGGAAGAGTGTAAACCGCGCGCCAGCCTACGTTCTTCCGGATAAGGACGAAAAAGTGGGGCTCGCCGCCCCTTGTGTATTAACCGGACGTAGCTCACCCTCGAAACTTTGGTCATGCTAGCCCGTTGATAACCTTATCATGTGTCGTGTTTTCGCAGATCGCAATTTTAGCGTCCTTTTCTATCGGTGGTGTGTAGGAGTACCACGCGATAGAGCTGCTCAGATAGTAGAAGGTAGTTCTGGATTTTTTTAAATATATTTACGCCACCGCGTGGAAGAAACCCCGCCCAACACCCAGGAAGTTCTAACGACGTGGGTCGATTTATCAACGACAATCTCACGCGTACCGGTAGGGTAGAACTCGAGGGGTGAACGAACGGAGACATGGAGGAAGATTTTCCGGGTTTCTACTCCTCCGGCAACCCCGTGAACCTTTATTTTTCATCAAAAACTATTTACATATTGCTTACAAACTAACAAATAATTAGAAAAAGATTTACAAATTAAGTTACTCTTATATCCTAGATTATTGTTATTAATATCTATCGCTGGTGATTTATGTCAGTGTATCCATGTGGCTATGTGCGGTGTCTATTTACTTCAATAAACAGCAGCAGGGGCGCCGTCGGGGGCATCTAGACTGGGAGAATCCGCAAAAGGCACCCACCCACAGGGGCCGCCGGCACGTCATGATACGATACGATACGAGCGACTTCGGGCGATGAAGCAGCCCACGGACAGCACCGTTAAGAGGGGAGGCCCTCTTTCGGAGGGTTGAGAGCCCCTCTCAGGGGGGGGGGGGGGCAAACCCCTACCGGCCACCCCCATTTTCTCGTAAGCACGCTTGTAGCATTTCCTCAGCTCGGAGAGTTCAGAAGACCACCACGGGGCCGCGAAACCACTGCGGGGTTTCTTCCGCCCTACTACGGCATTACAGGAAGACACTATGGCTGCATTAAATGCGGCGCATAAGTCCTCTGCGGTGCTACTGGGAGGCGATGGAAAGCTCTCCAGGTTCTCGCAGAGGACTTCACCGAACCGGTCCCAGTTAATGTCGGTAGTTCTGGACTGCCCGGTAATAAGCGTTGTCAGCCGCGCTTAAACGGAAACCGCCACTACCAAGCGGCATTACGTTTGGCGTACATTTCAGTTTCGGCCGGAGGGCCATCAGGTGGAAAGCCCAATAATCTAGTTCGTCGACGACCATGGCCTGTGGTCGCTGCGCCTGCTTTGGGAGTTGCGGCGCGGGAAGCAGTGGCGAAGGTGCGGCGACACTACGGCTCAACGTAGGGCTTTTCCAGCTGCTAATTCGGCATAGGTAGGCCCGCTTATCCACTCGGTGTGGCAGATGGTAGCGGCGAATTTAACACATCGCTGTCGAAGCCGAATCAGTCGGCTCGACAGCGACGTGAGTCCCTCTTCAGCTCATCGTCGGGATACAACGGCTCTTTCTCCCGTTTTTGCGGCGTCGCTGACTGGTGCAGCGGCATGGCTCTGCCTTTCACGGGATGCAGCGGTAGCTGCGGCGACGTCACTAAAGGACTGCATCACGGGGAAACACTGTGTGGACTGGAGCGAGACTACCACAGTCAGGAACACGGCAGCTATACAGCGCAAGCGCGTCAAGATGAGCGCGGGGCGGAGCGGGCACGACCTCACTGATCGAGCGCCAGGCACTGTATATATCCACTATTGACTTCTCATGGGCCTTCTTTTATACACCCTGACGGGGTGAAAAAGTGCTGTTTAACGCCACTTGCTCTATTGGCAATAGTTTCCGCGCAATTTAATCTAATTTACCGCTATATATTGCCTCCTTGTGTAGACAGAGCCTAGAAACTGGCACTGTCAATAACGGAGGCTTGTACATTTTCCGAAACGACGTATTTTACATTTAAATTCTAAAATCTTAATTAGCGGGTTTAATTACAAACTAATGTATCCGGTATCCTACACATATAATGTATCAATATTTACAAAACAAGTTTAAATATATCTATTGGTTAAAAGTTGTTGCCGTTTTCTTATATATGAGCGTAAAGTCTGCTCCTACTTTTGCCCCGAATAGCTGAAAATCTTATTTCCTATAAACCTTATGTTCTAAACTTATTTTGTATTATTTTGGGGTGTGTTTTTATGTCCAAAATCAGTAGTTTAAGGCGATTGTATTTCATTTAGCCCCTGTATTCTTCGAATAAAAGAAGAAAATCAAGACCTTCCGCGAATGTAATGTAACCAAAAGTATATTTATTTATTTCATTAGCAAATCAATTTAATAGTTTATACCAATCCGTTGATATGGAATATACACAAAAATATAAAAAATAATAGAATTCTTACAAGTACATACACAACATATTTAAATAAGCATTAAATACAAATACTGGCAATAATAATTTGAAAAAACGTGTGGCACTCGGGGACTGCCGCGGTAAAGCTATTGCATAGCATTTTTAACAACTTATGCAATTATAATTATTTTTTCTGATATCAGATAACTGCGCTCTATCGGAAAACGTTGAAATTATTCTGAATTATTTGCGGCTGCGGTAGCAAATGATTTGGAATAATTTAAACCTCTTCCGATAGAGCGCCGCGCACGAATTTTTTATTCGATAAAGCAAAAAAACGGATTATTCGAAAAAAATCGTAGATAAAAAGATAGATAATTAAATTATCCTTAAAATAGTGCAGGTTTCATAATAATACGCCAGATAGTATTTGCGTAGTAGTCGTTTTTGTGTTCGGTTAGACCTAATTTCAGAAATTAATTACACTATGTAATATAAACAAAATCAAAATATTCACAGCTAAAAATATTAGGAAAATGTTATTGTTTAACATATATTTTTTTAAAATCGTAAGCAGTACTCGTTTAGACGTAATTATCAGTTTAAAATCATTAATTTTCGTTAAGAAATTTCTTAATTCGGTCGCCGCGCTGGCCTAGGCCCGCCATAAAAGCTATGCAATAGCTTAAAAATACAAACTTACGGCACGTAAAGAATGAAAACAATTTCTTTTATTCTGACATATGTGACGCAAAGCACGCATTTATGTGACGCAAAGCACGGATAAGCAGACTCCATCGACTTAGGTTGGTGCGCTAGGATGGCTCTACAAATAGATTATGAGTGCGAGCACTATTATAATTGTCCGGAACCAAGAGACAAACCTTCGCTAGCATGCTAGGATTATCAACTCTTCCCCGGATCAGCTTGAAAACGTAGGCCATGGCGAGCATTTCTCTACGCAACTTAAGAGAGTTATAGCCCACTATGCCTAGTAGGAAACTAGTAGGGTATAAGTACGGCTAATATCCGTACTGCTTGAAATATATAAAGCGTAAGAAACATTTTTGATTTTTTTCCAATATAGTGATATAATGATCCTGATGTGGATTCCATATAACTGCATTCGTTTCCAATCTACTTCTCACAAATAAATTATACAATGTATGCATAACAATAACATACCCTATATGACGCCAAAACAAAATCAGTAATGTGTCAAAACGGTCTGCTTACCATATGTCTAAGCGTGGTTTATGACGTTTTAGATCTTGCTTTATTTACAAATGGTTTTATCTTTTAGGTTGAAATTCTGAAGAAAAAAATAAAGTGAAATAAGAAAAAAATATGCTTTGTTAATTTAGCGAGTAAACAAAGAAAAATTGTTTTTTTTGTCAAACTGAATAAAATCGACATAGGTCATTTACCTAGTACCGACATAGGTCATTTACGAGTACCTACCCTAATTTTCAACGCTTAATTTTCAACGCTGAACATTTTCGGTTATTTAAAATTTGTAATTACAATATGGGAAAGTCAAATATTCATCAATTTTCCCTACAAATTCGAATTTTTATCCAAATAGAGGCGATAAAATGCAAAAATAGTGGAAAGGTGCCCTTACCGGCACTCATAAATAAAAATGAAAGTCAAAAAAATCTCCCCGCCACCCTTAAAATGCGTTAGGTCATATATGGATAGCTCTCTAGGTGAATTAAATAATTTAGATATTTTTATGGGGAATATGAGAGGCGTTTCGTTTTAATCCATACGAATTAGGGTGAAGCGATATTTCGTCTGGCTGATTTTCTTTCAGAATTTTGGGATGCTTTTTTTGTGTATGCAAAAATTCTACTGAAAATAAGAGAAAATTGTTTGATTCGTGTGCCGTACTCTTAATTAAGTTTAAACATCATGAACATCAACTAGCTCAGGGAATATTTTCCCATAACGATTTTTTTAGAATCGAATAAATGTGGAGCGGGACGTCCGCGTCGGTAATGGTGATTTAGTGTCGGCAGGCGAGAAAGTGTAAGAAATTTATGTTAACGACATGTCGAAATTCGCGAGGCGCTCACGTCCTCGGCCGGGCGTGTGATGTTCCGCATCTAGGAGAAAAACAACCGCCGACATCCATTCGCTTTACTTTATTGCATTTCGGCGCCCCGCATGCATTCGGCTGCATTTTATTACTTGCCTGCGATCGCGATTTAACCTATTGTGATCTGAACGCAGCCCCGCGACACAACCCAGCTACCTTCCTAGACCCAGGCGATCGTCATTCGAAGTAGAACTTTTATTATCAAGCATAAAGGTAATCTCCTATCCAGAACTTTCGACTATATTCTGTTCCTTACTGGAATTTCTATACTATCCTAGTATCATCAGACAAGGGATATTGGTCGCAAAATCTTCGCAAGTCTTCATTCTTTTAAGCGTTCATATAAGCGTGGCTTTACACTATACGATTCCGAATTGCTGAGTTAAAAAAGCAGTTGTATCACCCAAGACTTTACCGGCAAGTATCCAATGACCGATTTAATCTGAATATTAATTTTATACATAAAAACCCATTTGGGTTCCGTTAAGAGCCGTTTGGGTTTCGAATTAAAATCGCCACAAGCTTCGCGGTTCGTTTCCAGCCTAACCTTAAGCAGAGCCGCCCAATGCACACCTAATAATCATTAGATTAATAGGTATATGTGACTGACTAGTGCGCCCCTGGTGGATCGATTTCAACCAAAATCTATTCAACTCTTGCCATTTACCAAATGATGCCTGCATACCAAATTTCAGCTCAATCGGTTTTGGCGTTTGGACGCTATCTTTATACACTTTCCCTTTTCGTCTGGTGGTCGGCCGGGAAAGTAAAAAGTGAACGTTGACCAGGGTTAAGTTTCCTTAAATATTAAATTATTAAATAGATATATTGAATTATATCGCTCGAGTGAGTGCACGATTTAGAAGGCACTGTATGATGTCTGTTTTAAAAGGATTTTTTTACATCTCGGATTTGATGTCATTCTCTATCCAAATATAAAGTATTGGTGCAATATACGTGTAGTATCTCTGACCAAATATATAATTCATACAAAGAATTGGATATTTTTGAGTATCTTCTGCCTGTGCTCTTCTGCGTCCTAGTTGTCAAGGTTGTTATAAAAATGGCAAAGAATGATTTCCTGATAAAGTTGGTTTGCATTTAGCTCTTTTTATTCTACGAATAAGGGTCGATGGATATCGGCGGGATGGATACCTGTTACTTACATGGTTTTGCAATATTTTTTTAATAAAGTCGAACTCACAATTAAATTATTTTAATTTAAATATTTTTAAAATTTTAATTTTTCGATAGGCAAATATCGTTTAAAACATGAATCACACATAATATTATTAATATATAAAACGAGGAATATTTATATGCCTACAACAAAATACAAAGATGTTTAGCTCCTACAGATGCCACGAGAAAATGAAAAAAAAACACTTATGGTGTGCGCAATGAGATGCAAGCTAAATGAAGCTAATTTTAAAAGGAAATTTAAAATACGAGTAAATTACAGTAGTTTTTCGGTAACTCGGCAAATATCGGACCATGAAGCTATACTAATAATGATGCATTTAAACGGCAAAACTATGGTACATTCTATTCATATAAATGTAATACAGTATTATATGGTAAACTGTAAGATATCGCGTAGCGATAAGTCCGCCATTTGTGCATACATTTTCTATTTTTATAGAACCAGTGTAATATTCATTAGGTAATGTTTTTATAGCACAATAAAGTTGTTCTATTCTTTTCTATTCTATTATTATTATACACTATATTAGTACATACACGCAATTAAAATGTTATAAAAACATATTTTTTCCTTAAGAATTTCTCTAGAATAGGCGTATGACAATTGCGTTGTTGTGAAAACTAAAAATAAAGGCTATCTTCAACTGGTTGGGACTCGTTGTTTTCTAGTATTCCCCGCGTACTTTTCATGTTTATTTTTTTTGAGAAAAGTCTTGATATTGTCACTGTTCTTCCGTAGGTCGTGAATTGTAGCACGACCTAGTCTATATTCGTTAGTGAGGTTAATAAACGTTTCACTTTTTTCAAGTCGTTTCAAAATCTTGTTTTAATCCACGAGGGATAATGCTTTATGTTTACGTTCACACTGTGGAGATATTTTAAACTCAGAGTACCGCAAACACATACAATTACAATGGGGAAATACAGCACGTCAGCGAGCTAGCACAACACGGAACGTCTGTTCCGTGTTGTGCTAGCACGCTGCTAGATCTCTTTGCCTTGCGCCAGTCTTGGCGCATGGCAAAGAGACACATACTATACATCGCTCACATCGGCCATTGACCCCGAGACAAGCCGTCACTTGTCTCGCCGGACCACTGAACGGAGAAGTGAAGGACCAGATTATAGAGGGAGTACTTTATATATTTAAATAGAAAGTACTTGTTGTGGACAATAGTATCCATATCGTACTTAAAAAAAATATGTAACAATACAAACGACTATGCAGTTCAAAACCCGCAACACTCGAATGAGCTGAAATCGATAACGCGACTTAAAAACAAAGTGGAATAAAAGTGGTTCACGCGGTGTTTACATTCACCAACTGTTGTTATAATATTTTTTAATGTGACTTCATAATGAAATCGATAATTGAGAAAAATATTTTCACTACTACAAATATGTTCAAAAAAAATTTGAAATTGGAGTTACGGCAGTTCAGATTGATCATATTGAATGTAATTTAGCTGCTTATTTTACAGATACGGAAACCAAACCACAGCGGAGTTGTTTGCAAAATTATTAATAATTGCTAGAATAGGTAGGGTCGGCGTGGTGTTGGTAGAGTACCGGGCTTGCCAACAAAGTTGTCGAGGGTCGCTTTTGATTGTGGCTAAAGTTGGCTGCCATTTTCACCTGCAAATATTGCCAAATATTCGCTGCGAATTTCCGGTGCGGTGGGCGGCCGCTAGGGTAAATAAGCATACGCTAATAGGCCATTAGCATTCAGATGCGCAGCGAAAATTTTTAATAATAATGAAAAATATTAATACGAATTCCATTAAAATTGAAAATTTTATGGAAATACAAACCAAATATATACTAGTATTATACAATATACATTTTTTTTGTAATAAGTTATAATTTGAGATAGTGTTCTGTATTGGCTGTAGGGGTAAATGTCTGCAAAATGTCAGCGTCGCGGCTGCCGCTTTGGAACGAATAATCCCGGCCCCCATTCAACTTCAGCGGAGCCTTCATCACCGTCTGCGGGCTTTGGTATTGCGCGCCGTTTCAGCTATCGCCCAGGACGGTCCGTTATTGTATTTGACTCCATGTATGCTGCATGTGATGGACGAAATGTACAATGGGAGAAAACTTCCAGCAGTCGCAGCTGTGAAACGGAAAATGTCAGACTAATTGTATTACATATTTAAATCTGTATAATAAATAATACGTATACTAAGTATATTTTTTGATTAAACATAACACAATTCTAAACAATGATAGGCCAGTAACACAACTGCCCTGGATTATATCACATTTTCACGACGAAATACCATTATTAATGGCGTCAATGCAAGGTGGAATGTACACTCCGCGTCATTCTTCTTGAGCTCTCGACCACAGTCTCAAAAATGCTTACACAGATTAAACACAAGCTCGTCAAAACTGCACATGAGAAAGAAAATCTAATGGCCTCGTGCTAGACTAGAGCCGCTATATGTAACGGACTTCGCCGGCTTCCTTAAAACCGACGCATGTACAGCCAACGACAGAATATTTGATATCGTCATGATGTATTGAAAATATAAATGTAGCTTTTATAGTCTAATTAATAAATTCAAATTCAATTTCAATTATGTTTATTCAATGTAAATACATAATATATACATACTGAACGTCAAAAGACAGTAATTGTACTTTTTTCTATTTTTTCCGGCGAGTTCTCAAGTAAGATTCCACTGGAAAGAACCGCCAAAGAAAACCAGTGACCACTTTTTTGGTACTATTATTGTACCGCTAAACGACAGGCCACTGAGACAATCACGTATATACCTACTGAAAAATCATCACAGCTGAATTCAACTCAACACTAAACGAATTTATTAGTTATTTGCTCGTCTGACTGTATTATAGTCACACGTAAACTCAACCTATCTCCCTCATTCTCACAGGTATAAAATATGCCTATCCCTTTTTTGGTTTCAGTGCATTGGTGTTCAATAAATGCAATACGTGTGACCTGAGCATGTAGTTGTAGAGCTCAAGAAGTATGAATCTATCTGTATGAGTCGTATGTGTGAATCGCCAGCGGATAAGAAAAGATGTTGTATTATGCGTGCTTCTAATGCGTTAACATACTACTGTTAGGTTTTTGCGCCAGAATTTATGAGTCGTATGTGTGAATCGCCAGCGGGCAAGAAAAGATGGTGTATTATGCGTGCTTCTTATGCGTTAACATACTACTGTTAGGTTTTGCGCCACAAGACAATAATCGTTATAATACAATAATCGTTCTAAACCCTTCATACAACAGGGTGCGGTTGCCTTCCAATAGCAATAAACTGACAACTGGCACTTAGCTTGCCCATAACAACAGAAACATTCAAGGACGCTTCATATAATCGGTTTTATATACAATTGACTCGCTGCGTTCCAACGGTTCAAAATGTAAGGCTGGCAGTTAACTCGCTTGTAATAACAGAAACTTGCTAGGGCCCTCAATACAATCGGCCTTATAGTCCATGAAATATGTTCATTTTACCTTGCATCAAATAAGGTAGTTTTGATTTTTTTATATGTTCTATGTGATTAAGTGGTTATGGCAAATCCAAATTTTCCACCTCGGAATCCCTCCGGGTAATTATTCAATACTTGTAAAACAATAAAATATTCAGACTTTTTTTGTTTCTCGCATTTTTCACCACCAAAGACCTATGTTACGTCAAAAGTAACTATGTACAATTTTTAGAAGACTAAATTGTCAATAAAGTGAGAATAATTAGGCCCCGACAAACCAAATAGTTTATAAGAGACAGCTGCTCATAGGTTTGCAAAATTTCTAAAAAAAATAAATTTATAGGTTTTTTAAGTTTTTGTCAATGTGGTCAACTGTTAATATAAACTCATTTTACGACATAAGTCCATATACGTTATTAAGTACACAAAATTTGCAACAAATAAAGACTAATTTAGTCTCTTACGACTTGATAGTTCCTTAGATAAAGCTGTTCAAAATCTCTGAGGTGAGTAAAAAAAATATTAGAAGGGTTTGTAAAATTAAATACGACATAAGAGATACGCATTATAATTTGTAAAAAAACATAGTAGTAATAAAAATGTAAAGTGTATTATGAAACACTTTATAGTATGCAGCTTAGTATACTTTACGTAAGGGAGTGTGATTATTGGTTCTTCTCTGACAAAACCGATGATATCTTGCACCTAGTGCAGGCAAATCGGTGTCTTTTGAAATGCGTTCTATTATTTCGAGTGCCCATTCATCGCCTTTTTCTCAGCTGCTTCCAATACGGTTGATCCTAGGTGCAAGCTCTCCACTGAAATCATATTATTTCTTTTTCCAGGCTTGTTTTTTTCTGGGCTTCAATGAATTGAAGTGTTATTTGTTCCATACATAAAAAATAGTTATTTCTTAAGTTCAACAGCGCAGTTGAGCTTCTCGTACGTCTCGCTTATATCGCCTTCTTTTCCCCACATTGCACAGCTGCTTTGATCAATTTGGGATTGGTATATCTTTTTTGACACTCACGATGCACTGAAATCTCGCGCACTGCCTTCAATAAACGGTCATGTTCCCGGTTGTTTTATGTAACTACACGCAAGCACGGTTTCCACACATCTCTGTTTCACCAAAATCACTTGACCTTCAGCCCAACTCTCATCGCATACGAAGCAACAAGAACTCACGGAGTCTCCTGCACTCTCCATCATATTTTTATTACTTCACTTTCGAACTCAATGCGTCGTATTTTTTTTGAACGTACACAATTAACTCGAATAGAGGTGAACAACTGACTGATACTATACATAAGTAACGTGGCACTTGCGCTCGAACGAGGCACGAGAGCGAGCACTACCATCACTCGCCTTCTCGCTTTTACTCGCCTCACAGAACTATAAATCCCTGTTACAATGCTAAGGTTAGAGTGAGTCGATTATAACTACGGCAAAGCCGAAATGTATTATGGTTTGAATATAAAACCGATGACACAGGTTTTTGTTGTTTTTTTTTTTTTCTGTTATTTTAAATATTAGATACCCTATACATATATAAAGATAAAAACAAAACACAACTTCAGTAGAAAAAATGTTATGTTTGCAAGGATGGGCACCAAAGTATGGAGCAATGGCTTCATCAAAGCTGTGCCACTCTTCATCTGGTGAAAATTCCATAAAGTTTGCATTCAGTTTATCAAAAAGTGGACGCATCTTTGCAAACTTATCATTGGGGTCAAGGTAAGCATTATCGCAAAAATACAGGTAGGCCATTATATAGGAAAAATGGTCTCTTGAAATGGAATCATAAACTATTGAATCTCCACTATCTGGAGCATTCTCCCAATACATAGAGCGTCTTGGGTAAACAGAATAACCGCTATACAGTAAAACTCCAATAAAGCAGGCTATTTCACTCACTGTGATGTTGGGGCTCGAGTTTTTGTGAGCTGCATAATTATTAGTATACTTCAAGATCATCTCTAGAATATCTTCGTTGTAAAGCTGTTCAAAATATTCTTTTGGTTCTAGCAATCGACGCGGTCCATAAACTGCTTCCCAATTTTGAGATGAGAGATCTGCTTCAAGACCCAGTCATCCGATGTAGGTAGATCATATGTATGTATAACTGATGGAGTACAACTCTCCCTCGAAGTCGAAGTGTTACCTGCGCGACGTCGTTTGGCAATTTGCGAAAGAGGCACATCATCCTCACTGTCATAGTCCTCAATAAAGTTTACAATCTGTGCTTCAGTTCGAAGTTGCGATCCGGGCAGATTTGATAATGTTACTGAATCCTCAGCACCAGAATCCTCATCGGTGTTGTATTCATTTGCGTTTTCAGGAGGATTAATATAAATAGTATCTGGCACAATAAAATCATCATCAGCCTCCAACGCCTCAATGATTTCGTGCAATTTCAAGTTTTTTCTGAAATCGACAAAATTTGATATTGTATTTTACTAAGGTCCGTTATAAAGGTCGAATATTTAAAATACCCTAAAAATAATCAAAATAAATAATAAATGTAAAAATTAAAAGTTAGCTATTAAATATAAGTTATATCTTATATTAAACCACGATTCAAATGTATTTCAAACAATAAAAGATTTAAAAAACAGTCACCTGAAAGTTGACATATTTTTTCCGGATATTGGTATTATTTTAAAATCGACAAAACATAAATGTGCTTCACTCAATACACGAAATATAATAATAACTAACTCCCTCTTTGCATTTGTGCTGACACAAGATATCAAACTACCCTCATAAAATTTAAAATATTATTTTTGTCACTCGATCTTTATAAAGGACCTTTGGGGAATCTGGGTTAAACGGTCTGTCTGACGGAGTCGTGATGCACTTTTTGCTTTTTGGCTCTGACCGTCAAAAAAGTAGTGTATGAAGCGAGCACAAATATTCATAACTTTACATAGGCAAGCAACGGCTCTGGTTTCTTCGCTAAAAGTTGTCAACGATCACCTAAATAAGTTGAGGTTTTGTGGCTGATCCACCTGCCTTTGGTAAATAATATCCACGTGTGCGGCGAAGCTTGCACCCACTCTTTGTGTTTTCGTTTCGCATCAAACGAAACCGTTCGTTAATAATTCATTCAATTGTGAATTAGGGGATAGGAGCAAAGAGGAAATTCGTCTGTTTGTACTCTCATTCGTATCATAAGCGGGCACAGACCTAATTTGGAGGCTATCATATGAAAGCCCTGCATTAGCGACACTCCTAAAATATGTACGACTTTCCAGGGCCGTATTTACTCACAGGATATCTAGGCTGCAGACGATGGGCACGCATCACAAAATAAGGCTTTTTACTACGAGTTTCCAAACGATCATATTATTAGTCAGGACTAGTGGATGTATGAAATAATCCTAGGAAACCAACGTTTAAAATTGTGTTCCGAAAAATAATAGTAATTATCATCTCCAAGTTTTATTATAGCGCATGCCTCTGATGGCAGTGGGAGCACAATTATTTATGAGAGTTTTTAGTCTTATCATTGATTATATAGCATGTTAGACTGCTCAACGTCGCACTACGATTTGGCAACTAGGATTTTACTATGAATTACAACGTGTAAATGGCACTCATATTTCAAAAACCCTTAATTCTCTCATTATGTCCAGTATAGCGACTTTGCTATATAACTGTATGGCGGCGCTTATGACGCACTAAACACGGCTACACAGTATACAATACTAATATAATAACAAACGATTTGTTGAATAAAACCTCATTTTATTTTAATAATATTTATATAAAGATGTCTTTGTATGAAGATCAATGTAATGTTCAGATAGACAGACGTAATTTTATCTCTCCACAATATTTCTGTGATGTAATCAACCTATATAAAAAATGCGATAGATGACAGCAATAATTGAATTTATGATTTTTGGGTTTTTGTAATCAGTCCTTGGCAAAAAATATTCGTTATCAATGTTATTATAGATAGCCAAACAAATTGTTATTAGTTTTACTGTCAATGCTATCAACGCCACTAGCATTTTTCCGATGCAGAAGAATTGCCAAATTGTACTATGTAGTTAAGCATTTTAATACCATATATAGGTATAATCAATAATCTTATTGACCATTACGTGTTTGGTTGGCCCTATTAGAATAATGTTAAAATTATGCAATAACTTCCAAATAGACTACGACCCCCGCCTCGCTCTGCAATGCTGCTGCTTGGATGGAGCTGTTGACGCATGTGGAAACTTACGACATCGATCACCTGCTCTTGGTCTATTGACAGAGAGCTGACTGATCATCAAAATGGGATACTCCAGAGCAGACTCTAAACGCTCTACGTATACATCAGAACGAGAGAGTCCGAGTGAACTTTAAAATCAGTCGCTGAAATTTACCGAACTGGAGGTGAGCAGAAAGCGAAGATGCCTGATTGAGATTTATAAGATACTCTCGGGATACTACTATGGTTTTTACTCTTGACTCCTGCTTGGCGCGGTGATGCAAGTTGAAAAATCTATTGAGCAGGGCATACAGCAGCTATCGGCTGTGTGATGGGTGTATTTTTATGGTAGTTCCGAGGCAGGCGGTGCGGATTTGAATATAGGAGTCGTGGAGTCACGCAGGTAGTAATGATGTGCAATGTCTATTTACTGTAGATGGATCCGGCACAAGTAATATGTAGACCATTAAAGTTTAAACCTAACAAATAATTTAGAATGAAAAATATTATGAATTACAATTAGAGCAAAAACATATTGAATATGCTTAAGTTCAACAAAAAACACTTTCCTTGTTCAGTTTTATGTTCAAAATCAGCTCCTTGAAAAAGATGTAGATTTGAAAGTAGATTTTTCCATAGGTTTTGTTGCTTATAATCGCATGAAAAAACACAAGGTCACCTCGTATGAAGTGACGGCACCTATAATAAAACTCGCCCTAACAAATCCGGAGAGTCCATGTGATAATTGTGAGAGTCCATGTATAGAGCTGCAGGCGATGTTTAAAAAAGTTGATCACTTATTCAAGGAATTTTACCCAATCGAGGTCTTTAAAATCGAAATGTTATGTTGCTTCATGACAAAAGCCAAATCCCGTGAAATCTTCAAAGAATTGAGTAGTCACTACTAGCCTGAAATGAAACGCCAGTGTTTAATGTATGCTAGATAGCACCTCGCAGAAATTGCAATTAATGCAGACATTCACTCGCATCATACCCGCGGTAGCTTCCTTTTATGCGTACCCCGAATACGACTGACAAAAGTATAGAAAAGCTACTTGTACCTTAGCATTAAATTCTATAATTTACTCCCTACAAAATTTAATCAGCTGGAGGACATCAAATAAAAAAAAAACATCAAGGAGATGCTGATAGGCCACCCTTTCTATAATCTGGCAGAATTTGAGGGCCATGATTTTTCAAATATTGTTCCCATTTAAATTACTTATTATCTGATTATTTTATATGGTCTTATATCTGTACTTTTAGTTTAAAATGAATAACGTAGCTTTAATTTGATTATTTAACATTTTACTGACCATTTGAATATTTCGATGAATAATTGTACTACGTATCTTTTCGAATTACTAACTACTTCAAATATTAGGCTTCTGTTTTGAATATTTATATTTATAGTTTGACAATATAGTAGTTAATTCTTTACGACCTATGTATGTTCAGTAAAGAGTAGTAACGAGACTTACTACCTAACCTAATTATTTTGACACGTCCAAGAGCGGCCTTTTGCCGTCAATTGGATACGATGAAAATGTAATGTAATTTAAAAACCTTTCAACTTTATCACAAAATGTATCGAAACGTACATAGGAATGTATGCGCAGTTATACAGTGATGCATGTCATTGATGCATTATGATGCATTATCAAAAATTTGAAATTAATGAAATTGTTTCAATATTCTTTTGTGTTTGCCTTGAAATTCGGCTTTTAAACGAAAAATTAACTTTTAAATCCTGGAAAGCATCCAGTGTACTTATAAATTTGATTATATGCAGCGATATGTGGTAGATAAAAAAGGGTAGTAAAGTCATAACAGCTTGTTCAGCTAATGTGTATTGATATCTTAGTTCCTTCTAAAAGATAATGGTTCAGTTTCTAATTTAATTTTCGAGACCCATGAACTTTGCTGCCAGAATGGCGATATCCCCCCGTTTCTGAGAAATGAGCGATTGTGTTTTTATTTCAATTTCTACCTAGGGCGCATTCCGTTCTCCCTTAGCCCTTTCTTCCACACTCCCCTCTTTGACTGAGAATTTTCCTTGAACTTGAACTTAAATTACAATTTGAACGGTTTATTTCAGTACGAATGGATTTTTTACTCAGTCAATATCCTTGTTAATACCTGGGTAGCATTGTACTCATAACGAGAACTTCGTGAGGCCTGTTAAATGCTGACAAACATTTTTATATATTTTTTTATTTTTCGCTTGAAGAGTCGTCGGTAGGAAATTCAAGGAACCCTAATGGAGATCTCGCGGAACCCCTAGGTTCCGCGGAACACAGTTTAGGAACCGCTGCACTATGATGCGCAAGAGGACCAAGTCTGCGGCGACGCATTGCATGCTCAAAGGATAATAAAAATATACTCGAATCTATCCATATCCATAGTCTATCTATATGTTTTCTGTAATTACATAGCCCTAAGATTTATTTTATTTATTTATTTATTTAAGAATTAATTACTATAAAACATTGATTAGCTTACAAAAATAACAGGAACCGAACGGCAAAACCTTAACCTTTTGCTTATTTGTTTCTGTCACCTAACTGGGACTAGCCTGTTCTAGGGTGGACAGGACTCTAATATTACAATCAAATTTGCTTGATTGCTTACAAATGTACAAGTTTTAGTAAAAAGCTAATAACACTAAATTGCCCTAAAATGTGGTCTTCAGAATAAATTAAAAAAATAAAAAAATAATAATAAAAATTATTAAAAGTCAATATAATAAATAAAATGCAATTCCATTATGTAATCGGCAATAAATATAATATATAATTCGATTAGGTAATATAAATAAAGTTATATGATGTTATATGACGTTATTCATTTATCTGTTTTTACCAGCTGGTCACTGTGTACGACAAAAAGTGGACAATAAAAATATTTATATGTACAGTAGATCCCAAGCTAATTCGACCGCCTCTGTTATCCAAAAGCTCTGTCCTTTCAAGAAATTAAGAGACAAACATTTTATATGTTGCGGAATACCTCCCGGCAATTATTTTTTTATTAAAAGTGTAATAGTTACGTTTCTGATGTAGTGCCATTTTCAAAGAACATATCTAATTTAGAGATTTTTTTTAAAATTAAAAAAAATGTCAATACGAGCTCGTATTTCCCAAATGCGCAGGTGTAATATTAGTTGGCGTTGATGACATTTCGTGTAAATTGATATTGTTTTATACGAGTCTAATTAAAAACCCCCATCACGTGGTTTATGTAGTATGGTCTCTAAGTAATCATTACCCTTACAAATGTATGCCGTACGTCAAACACAAATGACATAAATAAAACAGACCGACCTGACATAACGTCCACATCAGTTTCCATATCGTGGCTTATAGCCTTTGTATAGCGCGGTTGTAGATGATAGAATTGTCAACGTCACCCGATAGATGCTAATAATGATATGTTAAAACCAGATCTACAGCAAAAGATGAAGGAGCAGGTGTAAGCGTATATTTTATCACTTGGAATATTCCATGCTCATTTACATGGCAAAGAGCTGAAACAAATAAATAAGGAATGAGGCATTTCCATGTCAGCCGGCGGCAGGAAATCTCCATCGAGCATGGATTCACAATCCGATTATGTACGCAGAATGAGATACGTGCAAGCAACTCCTTTCACTGCACCCACAGCAGATACTTAGGTACTCGCCCATTTCAATGATTGAAACTGTTCGTTGCGAATCCCATTATGGACTTTGCATATCCAATACCGCGAAAGGCAGCTCGGATTCAATATTCTGGAACAGGTTCATTTCAATAATGACACTTGCAGGTGCAGCACTGTAAGCAATGTATTCAATTATTTGTTTGTTTGCAGCAAAAAAGATTTAGCAAAAAAATCCTTACTTTCTATATTGGCATTGCAAAGGTTTATTGTTATGCTATTAAAAATGTATGTTTTTAGTCATAAAATTTAAATAATAACGGCTAAGGCGCGCGGGTGCCACCGCGCGGTTGTCGTCGCCGTGGAGTTACGAAGTGTGTGCATTTTGGAGGCTGATCGTTAGGCCGACGCAAACCAACACAGGTGAGGCATGCAGCCGAAGTCGCACCACCACGTAGGAAGTAGTAATGTACAATGATTTTTTGCTGCCTGGTCGGGATGATATAATTCTAGGACCGAAAACTTGAAAAAAAGAAGTATGTTAAATGTTCTAGAAGAATGTGTTCTATAACTCTACTGTTAGTATGACGCACAATTTCATTGAGTGTGCACGTTTTGAGAAAATACATAAATGGTATCGGAATGTTATTGTAAGCTTTTACAACTTTAAATGTTGAAGGATTTTTTTATATCCCGTTAATTTAGCATAAGTTTGAAAAAGAATCTGGGTTACTAGGATATTGGAGAGTGTCAATTTTGCAATATGGGTATCCATACGTGGGTGGTAAATAATACAGCAGAAGGAAAATATCGTGACTCATCTCCACGTGTCGCGTATTTAGTAGAGATGAAATCGACAGATTTGGGTTGTTTAGAAGTGATTTGTTGTGAAATTTCCAATCGTGAAATTTCATAATGAAGAGTAAAGAAACAATCATAGCAATCTATTTTCTACAACAACTACGGAAGGAAGACATATCGAAATGACAAAAATAGAGGAGGCCTATCGAGAACCTCGATACTAACACATTGATTGGAAGTGCAATGGGGATGAAGATGATGAACATAACTCTCCATATTTCAATATATACAAATGTTTCTCTTTGCGTTAAAAATGAACTATAATATCATTTCACATAGGAAAAAAACATCTTTAATTACCCTTATATTTAAAATAATCGGTTAATTTATCACATTACAGAGTCACATCGTACAGGTAAGAGAATTATGCAATTAGAAGAGAGGGTTTGTAGAAGTGGAACGCAAAAATAATAAAATTAGTTAGATCGGGCAGTTAGACGGCTTAACCCTAGATCTTTTAATCATGTTGTCGAGTTAAACTGTCACTAAATATTAGTCTCACAAATTTATTATTAGACAAATAAATTCAAACTGCAACATGTTAATTATCGTATTTATTTCTTAATTATAGTATTTCGTGTTTCTTAATTATCGTAGTTATAAGTTAAAAAGTAGCTTATATGAAAGGATATTCCAAACTTAAATTAAATATCGCACTCATTGCAAGCTGAAACAGTGTGTTCATTACAAATGGTTTCCTTGCAGGAGTGCCATAAAATATATACGGTGGAAATGTCAATATTGATTGATTTGGCTTGAGCTTAGTTTTTTCCCTCGACGCCCCTGGTGATTGTTTTACGGGTAGGTATAACCAAAGTATTTTCAATTTTTCAGCTGTTGAATAATTGGATTGCTGAAATTTTCCAGTCGCACTTGGGCAAAGTTTGAATGGAGAATTACCTGAACGTCTACTCTTTGAACGGGACTAAATTAAAAACGAAATGAAAATCGTAGGCTTCTCTCTAACACAGCATACCTTTCCAGTTGGCAACGTTAACTTTTGATTGACTGAAAACAGAATTACAGTCAAGCATAAACGACGCTCGGTGGGGATTTGATCCACAAAGTTGAAGATTTGATCCACAGGTTTGTTCATATTCGGAAGCCTTAAAGTATCAAATATTTTTTATTATTAACATTTCATTCATTTCCATTCATTGTTTATTTGTATAAAATTGATTAATACAATACTTTTTTGGCATCCTAACTAGGCTTCGCAGGTGTTGCTACAGTCATACCCTTTCCAGCGTAATTGCAGCCAGATAACTGGCAAAATCAATCAATCAATTTTTATCATGTAATGTGATGCGTATATCTTGAGAGTTGTCAACTACTATTTGCCAATCCGCCACCCCAGGATGTATAATAATATTAGATTATTCTTTCTCCCATGGAGTGAAAGTAGAGACTTAAATACCACACAGTCCACCGTCTTACTCTAAGTCAACTTGCCCGTAAGAGTCCAACTTTTTACCGCGAGGCACTGGGAAGTGAGCTGACCTTACCCCCCTTACTACCAGATTTGGAGGGATTACTCCATTCTTCAGTCTAGTTACAGGTTCGAAATCGCTTGTGCTGCCTTTACGTGGTGTTAGTGGTAATTGGGTCCAAATTTATCGCGGATAGTGGCGCTCTTTGCCCATTAATATCACACGGGATCAGGTGGCCAACTGATCGTTTCAGGGTCGCTGACATTATGTCAACAACCAGCCCTGCTGCTTAGAAAACGTACGTTTCAGGACCCCCGGCTATTTGCCGGAGTGCATAGTTGATTGGAGTGCATAGTTGAACGCCGCACGATGCGCAAACTACCCAGTATCATCGAGGTGTTCCCCAGGTTGGATAACCGATCTCATCTGTCCACGACACATCCGTGGCAGGGTTCACAGAGTCCTTTTTTAAATATTTTTATTCAGAGAACAAATACATTTTTTAAAAATATTAAAATCTCGCCAAACTGGTATACAGTTTGTTGGCGAGACAAACTCTTATTTTTCTAGTTTTACACTTCTAATTTTGTGATACAAACACATTAATAATATAAAACCAATGCACAGCAGTATTACTACTGATCTTACTACAGGCTGAAATTAGGCCAGTATTACTTCAAGCTTAAATTATAGAAACGTATAACAAATTTACTTATGACCACTAATTTCACTATACACGACCAACAGGTAGCTTCCTCAGATACAACAGTATTAAAGATCCTCACCATGTAGGTCCCTCTTCGAGGAGGCTACAGCCATTGGGAGTTAAACAGTGAGTTGAGCCTACCTAAGATAGGCAAACAAGTTATCAGGATGACTATATAACATCACAGATGCGTACATCTAGACGTTTCTGCTGTTTGATCGATAGATTGCCTTAACTACATCGGGAATTCTGGTTTTGGCTTCCGGCGCAGTACGGCGCGCAGGAAGCGGCGTGCCGTATTCGTATGCTGATTTTTTACCCTTCATTATTACAATAATTTTTCTGGCAATTTCTATACCCGAAAAGGTGATTATAAAAAATGTATTTATGTACTCTACTGTACAAGCCATCGCATTAAAAAATACGACCTGCCAAGTACCCCCACGGAAATTGAAATGACAAAGTGTATCTTCTAACTTAAACACAATATCTGTAAAAGTTTCTATTGATAAAACAAAATAATGATGCCTATATTCTCGGATCGCTGGTGGCGAATTTGGTGGCTTAGTTGCAAAGAAAATTTGAAAGAGTGAGTGTACTAAGTTTCCGCTGTGGACACTTAAGCCGGAATTGTATCGGCGCAAAAACACTAACAAAGCGATTTGTGAAAATTTTCAACACTCCTTCTATTTCGCCTCCACCAAAGAGTTAATAAGCAAATAGGTGAGAGGAGAATATAAAATTTATGATACGGCGAAGGACCACAGCTGTCGAATATCAAGATACACCGGTGACCGTCACCGGTGTATCTTGGTGTATCCATGTGTCTTCGTCGTTGTGAGTCGTATTTTATGACGCATCGCTCACACACCGGAGATTGTTGACAAAACGCGATGCTTAACCCTTCAAATGAAAGGCGTCCTTTTGGGGATGCAAGTTTTAATACACTGAAATGAAGGGCGTCCATTTGGGGACGCGATGGGGGCCGTTTGCGAAAAAATCCATTTAAAAATAGAACGGGCTTCTTTATTTTATCGTATGATGCCAGAAAATAGCCAAAGATTCGTTACTATTAAATTCTACGATAGTATCATGCGATAAAAGCTGTATGAGATATTGCAACACTCCAAACGTCGTGGAACTTTCCACTGTTGACAGCGACACAAAGCGCCGAACGAGTGCTACGCGGCGCGCTACAATTATTGTGATTTTAAGTGTTTTTAGTTGGATTTTACCCGTAAAAGTGAGTTATATGCATTCTAAAATTGTGTAGGAATGATAATTACCGATTGGAGCAGGCCATTTCCTTTTTTTCACTTAGTTTTTAGTAAATTTGTGAAGTGACGTATCGCATTCTCGATGGCGTCGCAGCGAAAATATTTTCGAAACGAATGATATCAGGCGAATGTAGTAATAATATTGGTTTATTTCGCTTATAAAATCGTTATTATTCAATATAGGAGGTATATACTCAAGGAATTAGATGTATTTTGATATTTACACGTCGTTTACAAATGCAACCACGTTTTCATAGTTTATATCTTGGCGGCAAAAACCGAGATTTTTCAATGTTTGTAGAGAAGGCTTGGATTTCTATCGATATGAAACAACAAAAAAATACGGAAAAAAAATTTTTTTTTTCGATATATTTATTTTTGAGAAATTTGGTTATTTGAATATCGGGTTTTATAGGAAAACTAAAATGCAGCTTAAAATAACATACAACTTTTTTTCAATTTGGGCTTATTTACTGAGGAAATCTAGACTGTGTCTCACCATGCGGTGTAAGATCGTTATACCAGCCTGGGGTGACGGGTTCGCCCGTTGTAGTCGACAACCCAAGTTGTTAGTCAGAGTGCACAGTCGATTGGCTTATGCCGCACGGTGCGCAGACCGTCCAGGAGCGCCAGAAGTTTGATTCCTAGGGGAAACTGACCATAAGGCCAGAGTCCTACCCGGGCTCGCATTTCATGCGTGGAGGCCGTCGGATAGGTGTCGACCCGTGAGTGTGACCAACCCTGAACAGAATGGGTCTTCGTGGCTACCTCAGCGAGGGCCCATTAACTTTCTCAACGGTCAACAGCACAGACACGATTGGGTTACTAACTATTTTGTTTTTTTTTTGAAAAATGTATTTTTGTTTTTTAGATGTCTTTTAATCGAGATCCGGATCGGACGCCGCCCCAGGCGTTCCTAGATCTCCTGGAGGAGTCGGGGTCCAATTCGGATGAAATAGATGAGGGTGCAGCGCCGGCGTTCTGGGATGATGACGTTGGATATGACGATGACGACGCAGATATCGTGAAAATGTCGATCGATTTTCAAAGCCCCGGCGGAACTCTGGGTAATTAGTAAGTATATAAAGAATTCCATGTTATTTTCAGAATTTATCGTCAATTTATTGTATTTTTGTCTTTCAATAGTGAGTCGCCGCTGTCATCATCCCGGTTCTCGGCTGCGCCGCTGCCTCCACCAGCGCGGGCCGGTTGCAGCCCTTCGCCAGCGAGGACACAGCGGCGCCCGAGCCGCGTCCAGCAGCGCGGGCGACTGCCCGTTCCGGCCCAGCATCCGCCACCCGCCACCGCCTAGAACCCAGCGCTCGCCCGCCGGGCCGGCCACCCGACGCCTATTTTTCGCCCAACTACAGAGAGGTATAAAATACAAATATTTATTTATTTTCCAAAACTTTTCTGTACGAGTACTTTACCTTCCTAATAACTCACATGAATACTCAATATCATTAAAACCATAGATTTAAGTAGCAAAATTGCGTTTAAAAGTATCCGAAGACGACTCTATTCGACCATTCGGCTACCCGATACCAGGAGATAGCCGGACAAAGGATGCCATGGTCCGCGATAGATTCGGTACACACCGATCACCGCAAGACAAGGGAGAGGATCACTCGAGCGACTTCGAACCTGTAACCAGTTTCGAATCGCTAATCGCTAGTTTAGGTAGGTTTAGGACAGCTGCCTTGCCGCATGTGAACGTTTACCGTACCGCCCATTCGCTCCCCCTTCGAAGCCGAAGAATGTGAGATGCGGAAATTGCGGTTTTAGATAATTTTTCCAGGAAGGAGTTTGAAATTTTCCCGGAGAGACCGAGATATTTATAGAGTCACCCGTTCTCTCAATCTCGGTCTTCGGCGGGTACAAATACACCAATTCTTCTAAGGACGGTCAGATTATCGACGATCCTACTAAGCAGTATTTTGTTACTTTTCAGACATCGCCGCTGCGTACGCGCTCTGCTTCCCCTGTCTGCCTTTCGCCGCCTAGCACTCTAAGGTCTGTATTTATTCATTTTTCTGGAAGTCTCTAACTATAGAACACCTTTGATAATCCACTATATATAGATAATCCACTATATACATTGATCTGGAAGTCTCTAACTATAGAACACCTTTGATAATCCACTATATAGGAATTGTGTCATAGTACATCAAAAATCAATAATATTCACCGAGACGAGATTTTAAAAGTGTATGTTACCAGCAGATTCTAACTTATAAACCTCAAATTGATTCAAACTAGCTAAAACCAAGTGCATAAGGACCTAACAAATGGGTCTAGACACATAGAATACTCATTATTATTCTTCTTCTTCTTTTGGAGAATACATTTTAGTCAGGATAGGAGAATTTCATATATGAAGGAGCTCTCGTACAAGTGAAAACAGGGCAATCATCATCCGATATTGGAAAAGTGACTTAAAACTATTAGCATACATTGATCTGGAAGTCTCTAACTATAGAACACCTTTGATAATCCACTATATAGGAATTGTGTCATAGTACATCAAAAATCAATATTATTCACCGAGACGAGATTTTAAAAGTGTATGTTACCAGCCGATTCTAACTTATAAACCTCAAATTGATTCAAACTAGCTAAAACCAAGTGCATAAGGACCTAACAAATGGGTCTAGACACATAGAAAACTCATTATTATTCTTCTTCTTCTTTTGGAGAATACATTTTAGTCAGGATAGGAGAATTTCATATATGAAGGAGCTCTCGTACAAGTGAAAACAGGGCAATCATCATCCGATATTGGAAAAGTGACTTAAAACTATTAGCATACATTGATCTGGAAGTCTCTAACTATAGAACACCTTTGATAATCCACTATATAGGAATTGTGTCATAGTACATCAAAAATCAATATTATTCACCGAGACGAGATTTTAAAAGTGTATGTTACCAGCCGATTCTAACTTATAAACCTTAAATTGATTCAAACTAGCTAAAACCAAGTGCATAAGGACCTAACAAATGGGTCTAGATACATAGAATACTCATTATTATTCTTCTTTTTCTTTTGGAGAATACATTTTAGTCAGGATAGGAGAATTTCGTATATGAAGGAGCTCATACAAGAGAAAACAGGGCTATTTCACTTGAAATCTCAATTATCTGCATACTTTGAATATCTTTATACATATATTAGTACATATATATATTATTACATATATATTAGTACATATAGTATACATAGGAAATAATACACGAGATTTGGTTTAGGTAGTAATATATAATTTAATAAAACAACTTAAATTATTAGCGAGAGCAATTGAGACTCCGCATACATTGGACCCCTTTCAAGCAGGTACTTCTTTATAAGTATTTTGAATGAATTTAAGTTGTTTGCATTCTTATAACTCTCATTTAAATTATTATAAAATCTCGGCGCAAGGAAGTAAAAATGCCTTTGGGCAAATGAGGACTTTACAATCGGAATATTATAATTCGACCCAGTAGCTTGCCTTGTGTTTTTAGTTTGTTGGCTTCTTGTCTGCTGATCCTTGATTCTGTGAAACTCAATTCAGTATCCTCCTCGTGTAAAAGGCTACCCCAGGTAAGGCTCTTGCGTCTCAGGCCTCACGGCTAGTGGATCGGTTTCTCCTGGTGGATTTCCCCGGGCGCTACTGGACGGTTTGCGTACCGTTCGACAATTTGAATATTACGATGAATAATTTTACTACATATCTTTTCTACTACTTATGAATAATTTTACTACGTATCAATTGATTTTATATTCCCTAAGGGGATTCATTTTTCACTGGACTGTTACGGGATGACATAACGATTCTAGTAATACCGCAGACTTCTAAATCGGTCTGAGCGTTTAGAAGTTATGATGGAATAAAGAAACAGAAATTTGCGGTCAGGGGAAATTTTCGATCACTACAACAGAATTAGGTTTTTGAAATTGAATTGAAATTTAGACAGGACGTGAGAACTAATAATATTGTTTTAATTTTCAGACGACCTCTAGCGGCGGCGGGGCGAGTAGCCGGCGCGCGGCGCGCGGCGGAGAGCGACGGGCGGCGTTTTGTTATTACTGTTTCATATAGAATAACGACGTTTCACTCGAAATTTTGTTGAATTACAAGGAATTTTGATGAAACTCCATTACTCGATTATATGTATCATTATATTTCAACGATGTAACGTGATGTGTGTTATGCACTTTTTTTTGTGATACATTATAAATTTTTATCAAATGTGGCAATTTTTAAACGTGCATGTACTATTTTGTACTGGATATTTAGTACCAATAAAAAAAAATTAAAGCATAAGTCGCATAAAAAATAAATGATAAAATCCAATCTCATATTTTTCTATGTTTCTTTTGTATATAAAGAAACGAATAATTGTATACCTAATATACCAACTGATGAAAGTTTTTATTTTAGTCGGTACAATTGTTTTGTTTATTTTTATGACATGTTTGTTTTATTTTTATCAAATGACTGTTACTGTAAAATTTTGTACTGGAAATTTATTCTATTTTTGATATTTCTAAATGATATTTTTAATATTTAGACAATGTAATGGTTGATTTTGTATAGTTTATTGACTTTCAGATTTCTAACTTGATTTAATTTTATTTTTGCCAGATATATGATATGTTTAAAATATGAATATTATAAAAAATGTATTTATTAATTGTAAGTTCTATACCCTTACCGGGTTTTTTGGAATAAATAAACTTTGAACTTTGAAATAAAAAAAAAATGGTTTCTTGAGTTTTCTTCTAGAAAATAATAATTATTATACAAAAGTTGTTAAAAAACGAATATACCGCGTGAAGTTTGTAGCACCCGACGTTTCGGCGATGTTGCAGCGGCCGCTGTCCAGTCTACTCGGGACAACGGCTGCTGCAACGTCGCCGAAACGTGGGGTGCTACAAACTTCACGCGGTAAATTCGTTTTTTAACCACTTTGTATAATGCCTTTGCCATTATTATGAAATCAAAAACTTAACGCGTTTGTTTGACATTATAAATAGCTTTATAAACGAATTTACCGCGTGAACTTTGTGGCACCCGACGTTTCGGCGATGTTGCAGCGGCCGCTGTCCAGTCTACCCTGGACAACGGCGGCTGCAACGTCGCCGAAACGTCGGGTGCCACAAAGTTCACGCGGTAAATTCGTTTATAAAGCTATTTATAATGTCAAACAACCGCGATAATCTTTTTCATAATAATTGCAAAGGCATGATACAAATGTGGTTAAAAAACGAATTTACCACGTAAAGTTTGGACACCAACGTTTCGGCGACGTTGCAGCCGCCGCTGTCCAGTCTACCCTGGGCAACGTCGCCGAAACGTCGGGTGCTACACACTTCACGCGGTAAATTCGTTTATAAAGCTATAATGTGAAGCAACCGCGATAGTCTGATTTCATAATAATTGCAAAGGCATACAAAAGTGGTTAGAAGTTTTTCGAATGTATTGAAAACTTGACGCTTATTAGATGTCCAATAACTTATTATTATACTCCAGTCACATTTCATAGAAGAAACTAGAAAATCACACTCCGAATTTGCCTAAACAAATGAGATCGCACCGCGGCGTATTACATAGACAGGCGCGCTGCCTAATTTTATCGATATTCGCGAAATCGCGGGGTGCGCATACCTATTTGTTTACGTAATTAGTATAGAAGAATTACCATATTTTGAGTGTGATTTCCTATAGTTTTTCTATGAAATGTGACTCTTTAGAGTATAATAATTAGTTATTAGACATATAATAAGCACATAATAACACAATATATTTGAAAAACTTTATCCACTTTTGTATTATGACCTGTCAAAGTTAATGCCAAATTTTCGTCACCGACTCGCAAAAGTTTGGATTTTTCTGTAATATTAGACAAAGCTGAAAGAACTGGTATGATTTTATAAGAAGTGTAGTGTAGTGGAAAAGTTATTATGAAAGAATTTCATATAAATAAAGTCCCTAAGTAGTCAGAAATACAAAATTAAAAAAAAAAATTTTTACGAGGAGACATCAAATTTTTCTTGGTTATTATGACTGAAAAACTAAATATTTTTGTATGCAAAGAAGTAAAACAAAATAATGGTTTTGGTAAAGCATTTAATAAAGAACATAACTGTAAATACAATTTCCGCATAGACTTTCGTATTTTGTGATAAAAACATCGAAATGATAAATAGGCGAGTTTTTTCACTTCGCCAAATTTGTAATTTGTCGCCATTATTATCTTAATTGATTTACGAGATAAGGTTATAATGTTTTATATGTCAAATTTCAATGCGATCATTTTACAGTTCTTCTTTTTATGATCCGTATAGTGGTTTACAAGTTATGGTCGTTTTTATCAAGGTCGTCGATTTTGCGCGCAAAAAGGTCGCGCGCGAATGGGACGGCTGAATTTTATTCCGCGAGGAGAGGGGTTAAGGACAATACGGGAAACTTAGCGAGAATTAGAAGGAGCGAGAGGGAGAGAGATAGAAAGAGAGACGTCAGCCATGCATTTTTCCGTAGCAACGAAAAATTCGTCGCGTTTGACGACAACAGCTTAATTTTGATCCCATATTTCAATTGACAATCTCTAATTATTTTTCGTAACTATTACTTCACCTCGAAGAAGTTAAGTCCCTCAATAAGGAGGCAACCGAATACGAGTTGAACCGTGAGTTAGGCAGGCCAATGTGATATAATAATTGGCTAACCCTACCCAAACTGCGTGCTAACATTAGAAACCAAATATCATTCAGGATACGATGAATTAATCAGCATTCAGAGTACAATGATTCCCTAAAGCAGCAGTAGCTACGTGTCTAGTTTTCCTAAAAAAGAAGCAATCATCCGCTTCACGGCACTTTGCATGTTAGCAATGTTAATTATCCGGCTGCTACCAACAAAAACTATTTATCCCTTATCAAGCGCCAACGCGCGACACTATGTTAGAAAGAGAACGACACGAATTTCGTTTGCTAATAAATGGGAGTCATTCCATGTCAACTCAACCGGTAGTTGGAATGAGGGGTCTCGGAATTCGGCCAAATTTGGTCAAAACATTTCAAATAGTGACCCTAACAATTCCCTAAAAGGGTTTTGTTTTATTATTATTATTAAAATTTTTACGAGATTTTGACATTTTCAGGGTTTTGCAAACAGAGTATTACTAAAATGGCCATAAAATCTACAGTTTTTGAGCTACATACAACTTATGCATGTCAGAATGTTCATAAAAAAGTGGCGCACATAAAAAAAATATGCTCAGCCAAATTTGTTCGAAATTTGAAAAAATGTTCAATGTTCAATTTTTGAACATTTTCGAAAAACAAAAAGGCCATTTCCAAAAAATCTGAAAAAAATGTATTTTGTACCTCAGATTATGCCTAAAAAGTGTGCAAAGTATGGCTGTGGGGTTTTGCGTCGTTTACGAGCTATGGCGGTCCGAAGGTACCTCTGCATAGGTGGTTAGAAGTGAATAGCATGGTATATCACTCAGTGGCGTCTTTTGCGACGGTGACCGCCTTGACACCCGACAAAAACTGAGCCCCGCATGCCCTACCCCCCCCCTCCCCCACCACCCCCCTCCCTTCCCGGTTCCCTGAGTTGACATGGAATGACTCATGAGTCATTCCATGTCAACTTAACCGGTAGTTGGAATGAGGGGTCTCGGAATTCGGCCAAATTATTCTGCATCTGGTGGAAGGGGAGGGTAATAGCCCCTCAGATGCCGATAAAGACGTATTTTTTTTATGTGCGCCACTTTTTTATGAACATTTTGAAATGCATAAGTTGTATGTAGCTCAAAAACTGTAGATTTTATGGCCATTTTAGTAATACTCTGTTTGAAAAACCCTGAAAATTTGAAAATCTCGTAAAATTTTTAATAATAATAATAAAACAAAACCCTTTTAGGGAATTGTTAGGGTCACTATTTGAAATGTTTTGACCAAATTTGGCCGAATTCCGAGACCCCTCATTCCAACTACCGGTTGAGTTGACATGGAATGACTCATGGGTAATAATGAAGAAAACCCCTAATGAAAAATTTGCTATCGTACCCTTCCTTGTGAAAAATCGATGCTCCTGGTATAACTTTTGTCATCTTTTACGTAAACATCGAGTTTTAATGGCCTTAACAAAACACTCTGTTTATTATTTACGATGCCAGGCGGTGACGCCTGCAGCGCGAAGGGAATTCGCGGAGAGTGTCAAGTTCTATGGCCCTCAAAATAAAGAGATAATGCATCTTATTACGTTGAAAATTCCACTGTTAACCTATTCGAGAAAGCACATATTTTTGGAGACTATTCCCAGAATCCAATATTTTGGCTTTATATTAACCATTTTTGATAAAAAACATGTTTGCAATAGAAATCAGTCGCTTTGTAACACCTTTGTATAAATAAGATTGCACACCGTGTGAGCAGGTAGCTCCTCTGAATGATTTCATTACGAGGAACGGATTGAAAACCAGGTGTGGAATGTAAAATAAAATAAAAACACATTATTATTATAAATTGAATAACATTTATTCCAAAAATAGTCAGGTACATGAAATCGTTATTTTAGGTTTAGTAATGAAAAAAATAATTTAATCTTGGTACAGGTACCTAAACGAAAATAAATTTTCAAGAAGCAGTAGAAGGTAAGAAATTTTCTTGGAAGTACGACCCTAACTTTTGTTGTGCATAATGCTTTAAACAATCTCCCACACATAATCCAGGGTTACCAACACAAGCAGAGCAAGAGTAATTAGTTCGTCTATATTTACCGTCTTTGGAGTATTGAAGGCAAATCTTTCATCGCACTTTCTTTTCTTACCATGTAATACTGACTTTGGGTTACTCATTTTAGGGTCTAAATTGAAACCAACATCAAATTTTATTTTTACACAATTCAAAGATATTTTTATTTTTAAACCAGTCTTTTTAGGCATTCAATAAAAACTTAAGCCGTTTTGTTAAGCCTGTTAGGTTGTACAAACCTGATAAATAAAATAAAAAAATAATTGTTTACTTAAGGACCTCTTTGTAGAAAATATTGCTGTTTTTCTCTTCGGTGCACCTTGGTGGAGAAGGCCACATATAACTGCCTACGTGAGAAGCTGTTCTCCCTCAAGTTAATTCCTGCTGTCTTCAGTGACTACCATTGGGACTTATTTATGCAACGCATCATTCATTTGTACAGCCGAGTCTCCTACTCCATTTCTGCCCCTTCGAATGATTTAAGTAAAGTGTCTTATAACGTGGGATTAGGAGATCTAATCGCGTTATACCAACACAAAAACACAAAAGCGCCATCGAGTTTATTTAAAACGCGAAAAAGAAAAAATCATAAGTTAGGTTATGACCGAAAAATGAAAGAACAACCGCAGGGTCGGGAAAAGAATTTGGTTTGGCACTAAATTTGGCAAAATGGAGAATAAACCTTCGCAATTTTAAAATAAAACTACAAATTTAAAGTTACGAAAACAAATTTCCTTTATTCAGCGTAGTAGTTCCCTCCTTCTATCTCCTCTTCAGAAATGTGGTACAGACTTCAGACATGTTGTATTTCAGGTTCAATTTAAAACATCCAGGCGAGAAAAATCCGGGCACGGTCGGCCGATTCATGAGGTTTAATTTATATTCGGAAATAAAAGGCGGCACAGCCAAAAACACGCTGTGACGAAAAGAAAAAACCACCATTACTACAAAAACTCGTTTATCTAATTGAATCTCCAAAAGAATTAAACGCTTAACAAAAAATAGGACCTTGTTCACATCACTTTAAAACACCGCACTTCTAGTGCATTAACAACGGCGAATTATTCAGCTTTTAGCGAGTTTTCTGTCGCCCGGCGCGAGTGAGAAGTGCCCTCCTTGCGCCATCTTGGAAACAATTCCCCCCCTCAATGACTGTGGCTAGGTTAGACAGACCGGAAATGACTGTCGTTAAACCAACTTTAGGAGATTAAAAAAAAACTCATGACAACTCATTTACAAGAAAAAAGGTAATATTTTTGTAATATTTATTACATTTATTAAAAAGGTTCATTTGTACTTGATTTTTTAAGTAACTCTCTTGTTTTTTTGTCATGGCAAGGACATCAGAAGGGTTTTTTTTATTGGGCCGAGCAATATGGCTATTTCAATTTTGACAGGTCAAATGTCAAAGCTTTTAGCGATTTTTTGATAATAGATCTAGACAATGATTATGAAAAAACTCATAAACTGAGTAAGACCAATATATAAAAACACGAGAAATACACGCGAAACATGTTGCAATGCGTGCAACATGTTTTTGAAACATAACATGGCACGCAAATTTGGATTTTTGTTACAGTCTGATGACTGCAGCCTTGTTGTTCTTGGGGAGTCAGAATGGTGATCGCTCGAACAGCCAGTTCATACATGTCTGCTTAACATCAGTGATATCAGAGTATATTCTGGCTGTAAGGACTGTGAGGATCATCCTTACTGCCCTTCCCCTGCAGGAATGTCATTTTTCCTTCGCAATCGTGATATTCTCCATATCCGATTTTGAGTAGAAGTTCGGATAATTGCCCAGCTAAAACACTACCCTCCAAGTTATTCGTGAGAGAAAGTTTCACAATGAGAGGCCAAAGACGAAGTATAATAATGACTTGTCATTATTTTAAAGTCAATTATTTTTGTCTGATTCACTTTTTTAATTTTTAAAGATATATTTTTCTTTATTTCCCTTTTCTCTTTGGGAATTCTTTAAGAAAAAGTCCTGAAAATATTTTGTAGTCATTTATATGGGGATTTTTAAAAATAGTACCGGGATTTTTTAATGTTTAATAAGTATTACCATTTTTTAAAAATCATGTGTTATATTTTTCCCCTTTTCAACTAAAGATTATATATTAATCCAGTGTAAAATTTTGAAAAAAACGGTAAATACGTATCTTATTATTGAAAACAAATGTATTAACCGAATTTCAGTGTTATAGCATAACTGGTTATTGACATATTGTTTCCCCTTTCTCGCCCTTTTAGGGATTGCATTTCGAAGAATCACTTGATACCTGTTATTGAATTTAAAAAGCCTCCTTTTCTCCCTAAAATTCGCTTGTCTAGCTTAATGTTTATATTTTCCCCTTTTTGAAGAATCACTTAATACCTGTTATTAAATTTAAAAAGCCTCCTTTTCTCCCTAAAATTCGCTTTTCTAGCTTAATGTTTATATTTTCCCCTTTTCCCTGATTACTTCCTTTAGGAGTTGTTTGGCGAAAAATCTTCAATACAATTCTAGGTATTTGTATGAGGAACATTAAACAATTAAAACCGATCTGATATTTCGTCGGGCTTAAAATGTAATATGAAAACACCGTACACCCATATTTTATATTTTTCCCTTTATCAACTCCTGATTATTCCCTTCTTGGGTTAACTTTTGAAAAACCGCCATACGTATCTCATTACGTTAATATTGATTTTCCTTGACTTTTACATTTATAGCTTAACCGGTTATAGAGATATCGTTGTTGTCCTTTTTAGGGTCGAATTTCGAAAAATCTCCAATTATTTAGAAAAATAAAATCTATTTTTTTTTTCTTTATCGACCTTATATATTTTTCCGATTATTCCCCTTAAAGAGATTTTTAGATAATAATCCTAAATACAAGTTGTAGGTATTTAAATAGGGAACGGGATACGGTAGAATCAGATGTCCCAAAGCTGACAGACCTTTTACACTACTGCCCAACAAAGGAGTGTTTAGGATTAATCTATGTGCCGCGACCCCTTGCTCTCATATAAGGAGAAAGCAGTGTCTTCAATATAAATGTGTCTATAAATAAAAGCCGTGTTGAGCTAAGCGTGTTGACAGTAGTAATTTGACAGTTTACTTTTTTTCGCTTAACCTATTCGCGGCCGTCAGGAATTTTAACCCAGTAGGCCGAGTGCAAAGAGAAATATTTGCAATAGTAATTTAGCGAAAAAAATATACATTGTTCAATTATTAATATCCCCAAAATATTACCGATTTTTAAATAACAGTTTTTGGTTCTTACGAATTCGTTACATGACTGCCTACAAAAGAAATGTTATGTGTTTAGGATTCATCTATGTATGTTTTTCGTTTCTTTATTCCACTATCTTTTTAATGCTTGAACCGATTAAGAAGTGTGTGGTAACGTTATCCAGGGCTTCAAAGGGTCCCTAAACTGTCCAAATATCAAATAAATATTTCTCCAAATGTCCGAACGTCAATAAATTAAGATACAACATATGACTATACAAGGTGATTTTTTTATTAGTGACATACTTGTAGTAAGTAAATCAGTATGAACAAGTAAGCCATTTTTTTTTGTTTTTGAGAAAATCCTTTTTTAATAAAAAAAATATATTAAAATTGTTGAGCGCGCTGCGCCATCTAGCAATAGGTAAACTATCGCAAATAAATAATATTCGCGATATTTTACACCTACTGCTAGATGGCGCAGCGTGCTCAACGTTTGTGAGTCTTTTATTTAACAGTGAAGTTCTTATTAAAAGTTCCTTACTTCCTTACCCACTACAAGGATGTCACTAATAAAAAGTTCACGGTGTATACATAAAGCCCATCTATTTATTAAATACATCTTTTATTGCTTGAGCACCGAGAGCAACCGATTGCGTGCTGCGACTGCGGAAAATAATTGTCTCTTTCGGGTCAAAAATCGAAAACTTTTTTATTTCTAATCGAATGTTAAATTTCGCACAGATTTAAAATATTATATCTGGCTTCACATGAGACATTTTTATTTTGATACAATAATAAAAAATTAAAAAACTAAATCAAAATCCTCAGAAGTTGCCTTTATTTATTTTTAATTAACATTATTAATGTGGTCAAAAACTAATCATTATACTCAACCGATTATACAAATCAATATAAAAGAAAATATAAAATGTAAAGTGCTTATCTGGTTAAATATTTACTATATTTTTAAACAAATAATAATAAGACATATTTTGAAAAACTAAATATTATAAATTTATATCATAAGCAATTTTTTTTGAAAAAAAATTATTTTAATAGGTTATTGTTAACATTATACCATATTATACTTGCCGAACTTCTGGATCTGAAATAAGAAGGTTCAATTACAAAAGATCTAGGGTATCTTAATCAAGTTCCTTCACATTATTGCTACACGGTGTTTAAATGCTGGTAATGTACGGGTCTGAAGTATAAAGAAGAGTATGAAATACATCCTCATTTGTAGCTGATCAAGAGCATTTCCTGTCATGATTTAGGCGATTTTTTTACAACCCTTATTATGAGATTCTTGTGCATCTTCTGAAAGTTGCCCAATAGGAAGCACTGCAAAATGCTTTATGATATTTTCTCCATGAATTAAAATTTTGTGAACTGTAGATGGCATGTAGAACCATTCGTAATTACTCACGTAGATTCTGGCAGCTTCCATAATATATCTGCCAAATTTTTCAGCAGCTATCATTGCACCTGATAAAAGAGCTTGCAGAATAGTAGTTTATTCAAATTTACATCCACTTCTGTAAATTTAGCAGAGCAGCTCGAATTTTAAAAAAATCTTCTAGCAGTATTTACCATCATTGGTCTTGCCACTTACTCGTCGTGGTTTATTTATGACCAATTGATGTCTATTATTATTGATGGTCCCAAAAAATGTATTTGTGTTTTGATATCATCCAGAACAGCTTTTGTTTTCTCGGGAGTTCCTTTGCAAAATTCTATTGATATAGGCCGACAAAATCTAACAGATGAAGGTACCGGATTTTGCCAGACATCAGCGCCTGTTAGCTTAGCGATTAATTTAATAGGCACCAAAGAAGTCACCGAGAATATGTTCAGACTCATCTGGAAGTTTCTGCTTGTACTGACTTTGACCAGAGGAGCCATCACAGTCCCATTTACTGTATAAAAGCAAATGTTTCATTCCATTATTATACACCATATCTTTGCTTAAAATTATAGCTGCTGTGTGATCCAATAAATCTTGAAAGTATAGTATTTTTGCATGTGTGTTTGTAATTTCTTTTACTGAAGATGTTGGATAGCAGGTCTGTTTTATTGAGAATATAAAACAGTTTCGTTCGTGTTAATTTCCTTAAGTTAAAATACTGTGCTTTAGTTAACTCTGAATCAATTAAAGCATTTAATGCTTCTTGTTCCGTTAGCAAATTTTTCTGCCTTGAGTTATCCATGAGACCTGAGAATAAGTTCTTTTTCTCGATATCTACAGACCTTAATTCTTCCACAAGTATCGCTTGTGTTCCTTCTCCTACCTATCGAAAGTAATCCCCGATAATATGCATTGCAGATGTGCTCAAATCCATATTTATTAAGTAAGGTCGTATTTTTTCTTCTTTTGCTGCATTCTGACGAGTCACCATAAGATACGCACGGTCTTTCGGAAGAAGTAGAAGGTATGGAGTAGGTGGTTTCGTCTTCCGGGTTCAGTAAAGTTACTGAATATTTTAAATCCAACCAATTACTGTTCTTTATTAAATATAAGTCCTTCGTTTATTACTCGAGGGAATAATATGCCTTTGGATATCAAATTCAAATTCAAAATTCTTTATTAGTCTATAATATTACATTTATTTTTTAATTCAAAGCCATCCTAACTAGGCCTCGCCTGTACTAAGGTAGGCTTAATATAAAAGAAGGTAGAGTGGTTTTAGTTACTTGCTCTATTGTTTTGTTTTATCATATCACTGATGATAAAACATATGTTGTCTTCAGAAACTTGATAATTTCCTTTTAAGTCTCTGGATAGTATCTCAAGCCTTCTTCAATATATTAAAGTATTCATTCTCGTTTAGAACACTGGAAATCAGTCATTTTAAAAAGGTAATAAAATAACGTAATATTTGAATGTCTCCCTTAATTACCGCTATGAACTTGTTATAGTGAAATAATTATTTCAACTCTTTATTTATAAGGGTAGGTATGAAGGCGGGGGCCGCAGTAGATGGGGGGCCCAAAATGTTTTTTTTTCTTTGATTGACCTAGGCGACGTCTAACTCTCTAAGAAGCTCAAAACTGATCGATGTTTTTGCAGAGTGCAATTTAAGACGGAAGCCATTCTGGAATTGTAATTGTAATTGTAAATGTAAATTTTTTATAATACATTAAGTATGTAGTTAATGTAAACATGTAGATATGTAAAAATGGGTACATTATGTGGGTATTTTTTAGTCTTACCAGTTTAGAACTTGCTTGTTCTACTCAAAATATGGTAATAGGACCTGGCATATTTTTTTTCGACAAATATAATTCAGTAATTATATTAACACTAAAGCAGCGTATTAATATAGGCACAAATGTTTCAAACATTTTCACGCAACAATGTTTTTATGTGATCCCGCGTGTCACGCTGATTTTGTAACATGTTCGATGTAATGCCTCTAAATAAATACATTGATTTATAATATAGCTCCAATATAAATACGAAATACAGCTAGGTATACAGTAATTACATATATGCAATAATGAATGTAAGAAACTAGGGGGAGGGGCCTTTTGTTCAATTTTGCACCGGGGCTCTTTTTTTAATTACGCCACTAATAGATAGTGCGTATTTTGCTGATTATATTTGCGTATGAAAAATGAGTGCAAAAGTGATAAACAATTGATTCAGATAACAAAACTTAGCGCAAACTATAGATAGTAATAATCTACAATTGAAACAACAAAAGATAGCGGTTTTTCGTTTCCTGACTTTAACCACATTTTTCCCAATAACTTAGGAATTAGAAAATATTTGAATCCAATTTTTACAAATGTTTGTTATGAATATCTAGGCCACTAGACAACATTAAATATAAAGCGTGTGCAAGCGCAGGTAACTGTTAAAAACATCGATAAATTTTAAAAATATATCTTTTTTTCCTTATTATATTTTTCTATTATTTACACGTAACTTGAACCTGAGGTTTTCATAAATATAATACACTTTAAATCTGTTCATACAATTTTAACGAGAAATAACTTTTAAATTGATGAATTAAACAGACATGATATGGGCAACCAAAAAAATAATAAATTTTGTGGCCTTTGAAACAATTATTTTTTATATAACTCACATAAAATGCCTACAATATAGATAAGACCTGACATTGGTAAAAACCGGTTTTGGCCTGCCTTTGTTCTACCATTTTCCATAATGTGGCGGCAGCTGTCGAAGCGAGGCTATATAAAGCATCACGAGTGGCGCGCGATCGCCACGAGATAACTGCCGTAGGGCACGCATCCCCTGCGACCGAGTGATCCCCTGCAACTCGAGAAAGCAGAGTTGATGAGCCCGGCTTACTTGAAGCCTCACTAAAGGGCAATTGCCCAGCGGAATGCATCACGGACCTTAAACAAGGCCCATCGACTGACTCACAGATTGTGCAATCGTCTTTAAGCACTGGTTTATGTTTATAGAGATAGCACGCGTCCATGGGGCCGTAACGGAGCTTGTGTAAATTGAATTTCGTTTCAACGAATATTGCTTCAAAGAAAAACTTTATTTTCTTAAAAATGCGCTATTGTTTTATACTTATTACAAATTGTTAGAACTAATTGTTTCTAATAATTAAAAATACTATAGTTAACTTTTGAACAAGCATTCGTGTTTTTATTTGTTTTAATTATTGTTCTTGTTGAAAAATAAATAGCAAAAAACGAAACTAAAGAGCGCGAGAACTATGATTGTTTATTGCCAAGTTTCGAGAACTATTGGCAAGTTTAGATAATTGTTATTTTTAATTCTTGTCTGCTTGTAACTTTGTTTATTTATTGGAAAGTAAAGATTTTGAATTGAGGGCTAGATTCAAGCGCTTGTGGGCAGGGTTTGGCCCGCCGGCGCCGGCCGCGTCTTCCCGATCCCATGCTAGGGTATTTAGGGATGATAACTAAATAGTAGCGTGCTAGCTTGGGTTAGGCATCAATTACAAGAGGATACCACCGGAAGATTTCCACGTTCATCTGTTATTTCATTGAAATGATGTTTTAGTGGAAGATTACTTAAAGGGTATTACATCGCGCCGGGATTTCCCAACAAAAGCCTATCGCAAGTACCTATCCTTAAGAGCCCTTATAATAATCACAAGAAATTCTCTCACATCCGAATTTATATTCGTTTACCGGTCTATTGCTTGCGTAATGCTCAGACAAGTATTTCTTAAGTACCGTGCGATCCTTAAGTATTGCATGTGTTCGATAGATGACAAATCCTAGTCAACTCCACTAAGTATGCCACAAGTATACGGGATTTTTTCGTATCAAGCGGAAGCACTTTCAAACGTAGTAGGTAGCCATTAAATTCGGATTATTTTTATTTCTTAACCGCTTGAAAATAAATTATCAAACGTTTATTTTTTTTGAAGAATAACGCTTGGCATCGCCCATGTATGCTTATTGATTTTTAAATGAAGGTATCGTCAACATATTTGTAATTTTTAAGCTATTGCATAGCTTTTATCGCGGGCCTAGGCCAGCGCGGCGACCGAATGAAGAAATTTCTTAACGAAAATTAATGATTTTAAACTGATAATTACGTCTAAACGAGTACTGCTTACGATTCGAAAAAAATATATGTTAAACAAGAACATTTTCCTAATATTCTTAGCTTTGAATATTTTAGATTTTGTTTATATTACATAGTGTAATTAATTTGTGAAATTAGGTCTAACCGAACACAAAAACGACTACTACGCAAATACTATCTGGCGTATTATTATGAAACCTGCACCATTTTAAAGATAATTTAATTATCTATCTTTTTATCTACGATTTTTTTCGAATAATCCGGTTTTTTTGCTTTATCGAATAAAAAATTCGTGCGCGGCGCTTTATCGGAAAACGTGTAAATTATTCCGAATCATTTGCTTTCGCAGCCGCAAATGATTAGGAATAATTTTAACGTTTACCGATAGAGCGCAGTTATCTGATAACAGAAAAAATAAAGTAAATAAATAATTATAATTGCATAAGTTGTTAAAAATGCTATGCAATAGCTTTACCGCGGCAGTCCCTGAGTGCCACACGTATTTTTTTTAAAATGTAATTTTCATCTCATAGCCAGTGTAAAAAAAAACCCAAGCCACGTGGATCGCCGCGTGGCGGCCATGTTGGTTGTTTTGATCGTGTTTGCCATTCGCTCTCATATATTCGTAGTATTCGCGATTACCGTGATTGTTTGTGTTATTGCGCAATAAACACACAAACTGCACCGACAAAATAGGCAAAATTCAAATCATCGTTAATCAGGCAGGGTCGTTAAAATATTCAAATGGAATTTTCCGATGAAATCGCAAAAAAAAACAAAGTTCAAAAACAATCTAAGATTTCTATAATAAAGTGAAATTATGTACATCGGAATCTACAAGAAAGCCGAAACGCAATAACGCACAATGTGCGAAAATTGCGACTAATATTTCGAAGTGATACTCAAGTAAAGGTGGTCTGATAATTGGCACCGAACCATTACTTAAGTATCACTCTCATACTTGGACTCGACTATAAAACGAAAACTAGTACTCAGGTATAACTTAAGTATTCATGTATTATATAACCAGTCATTACTGATGTATGACCAATACTCGACTATGAATTTAGGTGTCACTGTCCATTTGTTTGATGAAATGTTGGGGCGATGATCCAACCGGGAAAATGCGAATACTGCGAAAGTCCTGATGATTCTGCGATGCGCTCTAGAGTTGTTTGTTCAGGGTGAGGGGATACATCCATGGTTTGATAGGTTGTGATAATTACTAGGCACTTCAATGACCTATATTAATGATTTACCAAATATGTGGTCCATGAACCTGCAGGATTTTGAACACAAACAATTCACAGGGTGTGGTACAGAAGGTGATGACACCAGGTTGTCTCTGGAAACAAGGCCTCAAATTAAACGGTATTAATATAAGATCCATACTTTAGTCATGTTTTTTTATTTATTGATTACTTATTGATAACACTAGGCGCCCCGGGGGGGGGGGGGGGGGGGTTGGGATCGTTGACGAAGATGCCGCCATTCTCTATCGCTTTTTATTCCAAATTCTAACATGATATGCGGAAGTGATAGAGATATGACGTCAATATTTTTTTCGCTTCAAAAGTCAAGCCCCTGCCCTCTATCACTCATTATATCAGATTGCTCATCGCCACACTACACAAGCCGTACGATGGGAGGTTGAAATTGGATTCGTATAAACCAATGTCAATTTACACGAAATGTCAATAACGCAAACTAATATTACACCTGTGCATTTGGGAAATACGAATTCATATTGACATTCGATATTCGGATCTTTCCCTTGGGAACGCCATTCCGATTTTGTTTAAAATCTGTTTTGATTAACGTTTCAATGAATGCTGATGCGTGAATTCGCGCGCCAATATTATTTTGATGATTTATCCCAGGATAACTGATTGTGCCCGGCTTAAAATAGGCTCGGGTAAGGATGGAAAATATTATTCGTTTGTTTTTTCTTATCTTTATTGTAAAAAAATCACAATGGGGGAATTTAATATCACACGACAATCTCTTGCAAGAAACCCTAACTATGAATCAGCTGAAGATCTTCAGTATCAGATATAGATTAAATTTATCCATTTAAAAAAAAAAATTTTTTTTTTCGACTTTTCAATTGTTTTCCCGGCAGAAGGGAGTTTTCTGAAAGCACTCATGTTTGCCTGTCTGTGACTGTGTGTATATTCCTCCACGATAGCGCCCAAACGTTTTTTACGATTAAATTAAAGATTGGTTGAAATCGGTCCACAAGGGGGCGCACTAGTCATATTTCAATTTTGAAATATTAGACTGTTTAAAATATTCGACTGATTTGAAATATAGAACCGATTGCTTGTTGAGCCAAAATAAAATCGGCAGTCAATATATTTGCGTAAACGATTGATTCGAACGTGTTTAATAAGATGCAACCTCACTTTCTGAGCTCGTCGCTAACTATCCTTTTCAATCATGTCAACCTCCTTCCCAAAGCGGAAGGGGAAAGAAAAAAAGAAAATAATACAATTTCTTAGATATTCGTATAACAGAAAAAACACCAAATTGACACATTTCGAAATTTAAAATGCCTAAGACTCTCGCCAAACAACGACTTTGGTAGCTAAAATTGAGAAGCTGCTAATACCGTCGTTTTTTTCTCACAACACTTTTTGGTGCCCTTTCGTGGAACTCGCCTTGTTGCATATCGGCAACATCTTCTTTATTTTATCGAATATTATTTTAGTTCAGCCCGAGCTCCCTCGCGCTGTGCTTTCGCACTCCTATACCTAGTCATACTTCAATCTCGAAATATTGGAATAAACAACTTGAAATTCGTTACACTGACTTGACTTGAAATTCGGCCTTGTTGGTTTGAAACCACATTGTGTATTTTGATTGGAATATCTCATATACAAGCGAAACAAATATTTTTTAAACTCGGCTATATCTATGAAAATTCTACAATATATTGAAAAATACCATTTTATTACCACGGAAAAGACTACAAATATAATACGAAAATACTGCTAAAATACTACAAATACCACTGAAACAATACAAAAATCTTAGAATATTCGCGTTTTTAATCGAACACATTCACTTTTAGGAGGAGAAGTGGGGGTAAAAAGGGGAGGGGGGGGGGATTGGCGCGTGTGTGTTTCCTAAAATGGCATAAATCCTGTCGTCCATGAATTTACTATTATTTTATTGAAAAGCTGTATCGCACTAAAATCATGATATATTCTGGTTTACAATTTGGTCTTGTGAAATCCATTACTTCCTTTCAAGTAAAAATATCAAAGACTTGAGTCAAGAAAAAATGTTTAGACCTGATTGTAGCCTAAAAAAGGCTTAATCACATGTTTATAATAACTGTCTGTCAGTGCCTAAAATCCTATAATAAAATTTTCATACGACCGTACACGACTGCGCTCTATGATACTTACGATAGACACTCCTTGGATGCGACTCTTCCCCTTCCCTCTGCGGAAAAAATGTAGCCAGTTCTACTTGGCGCTGGCGTTGGTTAGGGAGCGGGGCGGCCGCCGCGGACAGATTGCCAGAAAAGTTCGCAAAGTCGCTTTATTTATATAAACTCACCCAAAAAATAATCCCGGATCGCGGGCTATCTTAATGATTTCAGCGGAATTTGCGCCGATTTGGTCGATTTATTTTTGAGAGCGGGCGGCGCAGCGTTTCAACCCTGCTGTGCAGTGCAAGTTTAGTCTGAGAAGGATATCCTCAGTAGCGTGCATTGGCTTTTGATGTGTAATTATGAGATGCAGGATCAGTAGTGTGTAACAAATAAACGATTCGTAGGGGTGTTCTACTGTATTTCAATTTTAATAGTGGCTGTAGAAAATAGTGTATGTTTCTCGTGTTAAAAGTCATTTTAGTTTCTATGCAGTAGACGTTCACATTAAACCAACGGCATGTGCTCCGACACAGACCACCCTCTTTTTGAATAGCTTTCGTAGGTGTAGCATCAAATATATGCTGCATATCTAACAATAGTAATAATGGTTGACTGTAAGATATCGCTATAGCGATAAGTCCGCCATTTGTGCATAAATTGTCTTTTTCATTAAAAACCACTGTAATATTAATGTAATGTTTTTATAGCACAATGAGTTTATTCTATTCTTTTCTATATAGTAATTATTAGGCAATAAGAGAAAATTAATAAAAACCGATATTTTTAGTATTTTTATATAAAATAGATCAAAAAAGGCGCGGCTGTTAAACAACGAATTCCAAAAATGAACTGATTAAACATTATCATTTCCTATTTTGTCAAACCTATGTTGAATTATAAATAATATCAGTGTGTTCATCCCTATTATTGATTTTATTAGAAAAAAACTCATAGGGATTGACAGCCACTCACCAAATACCTCACCTTGTCATCTCCTTTATCCTTCCCTGGGCAACCTTAGCATAAGTTACTGACATGTATCTGTATAAGTTTATTTTAAATTTAACTTTACTACTTCTTTGTGTATTGTACGGTGAAAATTAGGAATTATTTTATCAAATGGTTGACTGTAAGATATCGCTATAGCGATAAGTCCGCCATTTTTGCATAAGTTGTCTTTTTTATAAAACCAGCGTAATATTCATTAAGTTATGTTTTTATAGCACAATAAAGTTATTCTATTCTATTCTATTCTATTCTATTTATTTAAATTTGTCCAACGAACGATGTTTTTTATAAGAAATATCGATGTTTTGAAATATCGATTAGATGAGCTAAATATCGATGATTTGAAAACGATATTTTTCGAGGATCAATTTTTCAGTTACGATATTTGTATTAATGGTAACATCGATGTATTTCCTTCGATGTCCATCCCTACTCTACATCATTTACAAAACGAAGCATACTATTGAACTACGAGCGTGTATATATGGGAGGGTGCTAGCACAATGCATGTGTGAGCAGAAGGCGTTTTTAACATGCTTCTCGTTGTTTCAATCGGCTTGCCGCACTGTGGGCGGCTAGATTGGGGATAGACTGGTTGCGTACCGCAGCGGAGTGCCTGCGGAAGGTGGAATTTAACTCCGTTCGGCGAGTAAGTCGCAATGGTACACGGAAATACACGATTCCAGGCAGATCAGAGCAATCCATGCAACCTATTAACCACGTATGGAAAAATACCGTAATGATTGAAATTCGTGAAAGTAACTGCTTCGTTGAAGTTGGGAAAGGACCAAACGGAAGGATAAGTCAAATATTTTAATTAAAAGAATTATTACATTAGAGTCGCTTTACGTGAGCATTATAGCTTTCGTCTATTTGGAGAGTCTATAAAGTACTGGGGGGTAATTTTATAGCCGCTTTTCACTGCTTCCTCAGTGATTGCAACCATTCGCTTAATGAAACATGAAAGCAAAATTCATGACAATATTTTACTTGAAAGAGATATTTTACTAGTAAGGAAAAAATTCTACAAATAACCTTAAGAATATATATTTTTTAAAAACCTTTTTTTGCTAACAATTCATGGTTTTATTAATTTGATGAATTCTTTCATGGTAAAATTTATAACACTATGAACGAAATAGAGGGAGACTGTAAAGTTATACCTTGCTAGAAAGACTCGTACTGTAAATATTTTTAAGGTACTGATTCACTATTCCGTAAAACATTTTATTCGAAGAAACTTTAATTATATTCTACGTATTACTTCTTAAGTAATACAAAACTAATAAATACTACATGATTTACAGTTGTATTATCAAATAAAAATAAAAAAATATTTATACACGAAAGAGGCCTAATCAGTAATCAAACAACAATAAAAATAATTTCTAGGAAAAAAAAACATTCTTTTAAAAACTATTATTTTGTTCGAGATGGAGGACATTATGAAATAAAACATAAAAAGTGATGTAAATTACATTACATTATCGTCGTGTCCGATTGACGGCAAAAGACCGCTCTTGGACGTGTCAAAATAATTAGGTTAGGTAGTAAGTTTCGTTACTACTCTTTACTGAACATACATAGGTAGTCTAGAATTAACTACTAGATTGTCAAACTATAAATATAAATAATCAAAATAGAAGCCTAATATTTGAAGTAGTTAGTAATTCTATGAGATACGTAGTAAAATTATTCATCGTAATATTCTAATTGTCAGTAAAATGTTAAATAACACTGGTCGACATTTTTTTTAAGTGCAGTCCCTAAAGCATAGCTAATTTTTGTATATGTATTTACTATCCTTAAACACAAAATGAAACAAAAAAAAATACAGGTCAGGTTTTTTTATTATTTAACAAAGTGTTTTTACATAATTCGCTCATAATATGACGGGTACTTACTTAACAAAATTTCAAATTTAATTCAATTTAATTTTTTTTGCTCCTGATTTGCGCTTGTGAGTGTCTTGAGAGTCTCTCTGCAGGGTCCAGCATAGATGGGCTCCACTTTCCTCGGTATCGCTTCTCCATAGCCGCAATGTCCTGGTGAAATCGTTCGCCGTGCTTGTCACTGACAGCTCCCATATTTTCGGGAAAAAAATTTAGGTGAGAGTGAAGAAAATGTATTTTTAGTGACATGTTACATCCCATATTTTTATAAGCCATGAGCATTTCCGATACAATGCTGATATAGTCTTCACTTTTATGATTTCACTTAAATGTGAAGACTATCTTCACTTTTTTGATTTCCAAGAAAGTTCTCGACAACATTCCTGAAGGCCGACCAAGCGGCTAGCTCAACTGGTCTCAACACTGTTTTAAAATTCAGATCAGTCAAGATCTCCCTTATACGTGGTCCCACGAATATTCCTTCTTTAATTTTTGCGTCGCTGATCTTAGGAAACTTTTGCTTTAAGTAAGTCATGCCATTTCCATCCTTAGACAAGCCTTTTACAAAATTTTTCATCAAACCCAATTTAATGTGTAAGGGTGGAAGTAAGATATCTTCAGATTTTACTAAGGGAACATGGTGAACATTCTTTGTGCCAGGTATAAGGTGCTCTCTAGTAGGCCAGTCCTTCTTGGTATAAAGGTTTTTCCTGTCTCTGCTGTCCCACTCGCACAGGAAACAACAATACTTTGTGTATCCCGTTTGCATTCCTAGTAGGAGCCCTATTACTTTTAGATCACCACATATTTTGCATTCTTATTTTACGTATTTTATTTTTATTAACAGCAGCTTCATGTTGTCATAGTTCTCTTTCATGTTTGCAGCATGACCAAGGGGAATGGACGGTTGAGTATTTCCGTTGTGAATTAAAACAGCTTTCAAACTTACTTTCGATGAATCTATGAAAAGTCGCTAATCTGCTGCGTTATGTTGCAAGCCAAGAGCTGCGAACAGACCTTTAATGTCTTGACAGTAACATAAAGTGTCTTCCATGAACTAATATGGAACCAAGAGACGATGCCAGTTTCTAAAGTGCGTGATTTTTGTACCTTTTTCGAGAAGATTCCACTGCTGCAAGCGCGAACCCAACATTTCTGATTGCAGTTTTGATAAATTCAGGTCACGTACCAGATCATTTAGGTCATTTTGGTTCACAAAGTGAGGCTTCGCAGAAGTAGACACCTCTACAGAGAACTCAGAATCCGACTTTTCAGTATCCTCCTCTGATGGATTCGTTTCTAATTGAAAATTTTCTGGAGGTCTCGGTATGGGAGGTCCCGGTATTCGTCGTGTGGAACAGGCCTTATAGCCGATTCGACGTTGTTTGGGTATGTGATGTGCTTTTTTTTTCTTTGTGTATCCTAAAATGTTTGTTATGCAGAAAGTAGCAATCCGTTATGTGATTTTTTGGCTCTCTCCAAATCATCGGAATCGCAAACAACATAGCCTTACATGAACCTTGTAGCCACCCCCTGAGAGTTCTTGCACATCGTACACAACTCACCTGTGGAGCCCATGGCTTGTCCTGGTCACCAACTTTGCACTTAGAGTTCATATGCTCGTTTCTCCAAAACAGTCATGGTTTTCCTTTGAGAAATTGGTGTAAACTCACCGCACGTGTAACAGAAATTGTCCGCACTGTTTTTGCACTTTCGAGGCATTTTTACATTGTTTTCTACCATAATTTACATAAACATACAAGAAACATGTGCTCAGATAGATAGGTTAAGAAAGTGACAGCAATAGCTGTCAAAATGACATTCGAGCCTAGTGTTGCCATATTATTAAACAAATTAATGATACCACACGAAAAAATATGAATTTATACATATTTTAGTAAAACTCCATAAATTCCATAAAAAGCTGACGTGATTGAAAAAAACTAATTACATATCTGAAATCAGCGTGAAATTTCCTATAAGATCTAACTACTTTTCTTAAAGGGACAAAAAATGTGTTGACCAGTGTAATCAAATTAAAGCTAGGTTTGGCTTTTTAACTAAAATAACAGATATAAGACCATATAAAATAATCAGACAATGGGCCCGATTGCGTTTTGTTTGTGAACTAAAACTATTTTTTTTCCAAGCGAACGAGACAGAGCAATACGTTAGAGCGGATTATGAAACGAACGATCGTCGATAAATACTACCTGCCGAACTTATACTCGTCCGAATAAATTCGAACACATTTGGTACGATGTAAGATTTGACCTTGGCGGGCAGTTTTAATGCGAAATAGTGACAACTGGTCATCTCATACTCCGCTCTAGCTTATTGCCCTGTCTCGTTCACACGGACTAATTTCCGATTTTAGTTCACGAAGAAACGCAATCGAGCCCATTAAGGCGCTACTTTTTTAAGTAATTTAAATGGGCAATATATTTGAAAAATCATGGCCCTCAAATTCGGCCAGATTATAGAAATCCCAAACTATTGAGAATCGGTTAACTACATATAGACATATATGTAATATATTTATACCTTCTATTTCAATCTGCATTTAAGGGTTACCAATAAGCTCGGTCGCGTCGGGAAGTAAAAGTTGCCAAAATCGAACCGAAATATTTACTCGTTTAATGTCTGCTTAAAATTTCGGTCCTCTCCACAAAAGTTTGTCCGGTATTAGCAGCCGCGAATGGGCTATTTCCGAATAAATGTTGAATTTTAAATATTTGCTCTCTCTGAGTCTTCAACGGGGTCTCATCTTGCCCTCAAACGACCTGTAAATATTTCTGAACCTGTAAGGGTGGGTACTAAGGACACGGAAAGAGGTTTTAAGCGGAAGGCGTCCACCGCACCGTACTGAAAATTTGTATGAATTAACCCCTCTTATTCATTACAATATTTATTTTATTTTATTTATTGTATTATTGCCAATATGTTTTTCATATATAATTTCAGAACTTATGGTACTATGTACTATGAGAAGGTACTATGCATAAAAATATTTTTAATATTGCATTAATACCAGAAATTAAAACATCGCATTGTTTAGTGGCAAGGTCACCTAAATAGGGCGGGACCTGTTCTAAGGTAAACATTCAATTTTGTATAGGATTTCTCAAAACTGCATTTATAAAAATGGCATATATCCCTTCGAGAATGAACTTACTATTATTATATTTATAATTAAAGTAATATTTAATCAATTATTCGAATGATTGCCAAGGGAAGTGGTCGCATTCGGAGAGGGTTTTTCGGTATATTTTTATATTATAAACTCGGTTCTTGGAACAACGGTCGTAAATTTTATATGTTTATTAACGATGCAAGAGTGATATGTGATGCCCGATCTTGGAGGCAGGTGACGAGTGTTACGAATGGCCGTGACATCCAGGAAAATACACGCAGAATTGACAACTCACAAATTGAAGGTCTATTTTTTGCTTAATTATTTCGATAACCGGACAGGTACAGTCCGGATCCTGTATGACAAAGGTAATGAAAAAATAGCATCACAAAAATAATGTTTTTAGAAGTAGTTTAAACAACATATAAAACTTAAAAAAATCTAATTAAGTAAAGAAAAAAGGAAAGTCTAACTTCATGTGCTCATCATTATATTTTTCATTTATGCTGTGATTATCAAGTCTCGTTGACATTCTGGTCAAATCATGTTTAGATAATTCGAGAAGTTTTTGTTCCTTCATCATCAAATTCGACGGTGTTCAAAGATCGTATTTGTACGTATTTTTTATGAAAAACAGTTGTTAAAGATCTATGCATAAATGGTGGCCATTCAGATGAATTGTTTGACTGGAGCACGATAAAAATTTGTGATTTTGTGGTGAGTTCGTGGGGTATATAAAACGTATTGAAATGTTGAAATTTCACCTAGTGGTTTATTCCGCTATCCAAGTTGGGTTCGTAATTCGCCTATTTTTTCCGTTGAACGGCTGTACAGCCGTGATATGTTCTATCTGTCGAGTCGCTATGGGTCGCTTTGTTTATCCAAAATAAGCTAACCTACAACTGGGGTTTGCAGCGATATTACATTCCTTAAGAATTTCAAAGATCGAGCTATATTTTAAAGCCCTTTTACGCACGTAATTTTAAACTCAAATTAAAGTCTATGACAATATTATACTAGTACATATATATTATTATTCCCATTTATATGTAAATCTATGCATAGAGCTGCTTGTAATATTTATATACATATTCATTATTTCAATATTAGGATTGTCACTTTTCATTCATACCTATTAATTAGTAAAATAAAATAATAAATTAAATTGTTAGTATCACTGACTTAATATAGGTGGCTTTAAATGAGAATATCTAAAATAATTGCATTTACTTTTTGCTATTGGTTTCAATCAGCCGCAAAGTACGTTTTCCTTTGTTTATTTGTAAATAGTTCTGCATGGTTTCAAGTTGTCCTGAAAGAATATTAATTATAAAGTTTAGGAGCTATATAACTAAACTGCCTTTGGGCAAATTTAGTTCTGGCTTTTTGATTACATGTTTTGCTGTTACGTGTTTTTTAATTATATTTATGGTAGTAAGACTCTCGTCGAATGGATAATTTGATGTTCATGCAGCGTTGACTCGCTGAGGCCTCGCTTCACATCTTGAGGGGCCGCTGCAGGCGATCAAAGAGGATGCGAACTTTCTTAATTTGTTTACGCTTCCATTGTTTTGTCCTGGAGATCGTTTTACTCACAGGGCGGACGACGACAAGACTCTCATCAGTAGCATAGATTACGAAGGACATATAAGATAATAAACTAGATGCGACATGTTTCTGATACGACGGAATGAGTAAAATGGGAAGGCGTCCCACGGATCTTACTTATTTTTTATTAATGCAAATATTTTAAAAATAAGATGAAATAATTTCAGCGTAGGAATTATGCACAAAACTACTTACAAAATTGAATCAAAAGCAGAAAGAAGAATACATCGCATAGTCTAGTGGCAACGTCACCTAACTAGGCCGTAACCTGTTCTAAGGTAAATATTTACTTTTGAATGTGCTTGCAACAATACTGTGTTTATAAAAATGGCATATATCCCATGTATGCACAAAATAATAAAATTGCAAAACCATATTAAAATGACTAAATACTTAATTTATATATGTAATTAAATAAAAGTTAGAAGTGGAAAATTAAAATGTCAGCGAATAAATTCAAAACAGAAAAAAAACAAAACAAATTAAAATAGTCAAAATTAAATAAGAATTTAAACAAAATAGTCCTGCATTTTACTTATAACTAAGATAAAATAGTGTTATAACTAAAACAAATTATCTCTTAATATATGTTAAAACAAAAAAATAATAATTTAAAAAAAAATAATAATAATAATATAATATAAGATTCAAAATATTCAAATGTCCAGGTTAGATTATAATGTCAAGTTGTTTAATTTATTTTGCAGCATTTTTTTTAACTTACTGCCAGTCACTTCAGCAGTAATTTAAATAGGTTGATATTTTCTGATATTGACATATAAAAGTCACATTATTAAACTAAAATAAAACAAATTGTTATATTTTAATGACTTTATTTGTCGTTGTTTTTATACCTCAAAATTGGGCTTGACTGGTATCGCCAGCTTGCGAGAGCAATATTGGCCGATGGATCCGAAAGCAATATTCAAAAAAAAAACTTTCCGGGGTGTCCCCGACAAAAAAATTGTAAGCGCCGAAGTTTGGGATCATATATCGATGGGTGCTGGTAGCACAGTGGTTTTCTGGTTGTACACGGGTAGGTTTAGGGGCTGGTAGAGCTCCCTAATAGCGCTGAGGGCGTTAAAAAAAACTGCTTATTTTATATAGCAATATTGCCTTGTTTTAATACCTAATCTACTCGTATATGTAACTTTTCATTAAAATTAGGTACAAAGAATTTTCACTAGATACAGTAATTTCACTACAAATTCGTCAAGACTTTTCAGAACAAATCGCAAATTATACCAGATCGTATATTTTGGTAGGTATAATTTGCAAAAAAAAAACAAACGCAAATTATACTACATTGTAACAAAGGAAGGTAGTTAGAAATAGTATACAAACATATTTGTGTTTTAATCGCCCAAGAAACTATATTATGTATGCTTATATTGTATGACTTAATAAAATTAATAAGAGGTTCGGCCTAATACAAATTCCATACTTAGAGGTGTCAACTACAATAGGCGAACCCGTCACCACAGGAAGTTTTACCGATAATGATTGTTTTATCTCCCGTGAGGTGAGCGTAGAAGACTTGGGACGAAAACAGTCCACTGGCTAGTTACGTCACTCGCCCATCAGAGACCAACGCCTTGCGGCTAGGCACCGGGAAAGTTATCCAGCGGACATCCTCGCCTGACTACCAGTTTGGAAGGATATTTATGTCTGGAATTAACCATCAGGATACCTCCTACCTCCTGACTGGTAACATGATTGAGGTCCCTTTCACGGTCCTCTCTCGCCCTATACAAATATGTGATTCGGTGTCTAGCGAATCTATCGCAGACCACGGCATCCTTTGCCCGGCTCTTCACCTGGTATCTGGTAGCCGAATGGTTGTTTCACGAACAGTTGCCGCAAGGTTAACAACTACCCCTGCTCTAAGGAAAACAATATTGTTTCCAGACTCCCCCGGCTGTCAGTCGGAATGCACAATCGATTGGCTGACGCCGCACGGTGCGCAAACCGGCCATCAGCGCCAGACGGTTGACTCATAGGGGATAGTCCTACCTGGGCTCGCACTTCTGTATGGAGGCCGCCGGATGAGTGTTGACCCAAGCGTTTGACCGACCCTATACACATCGGTCTTAGTGCCGAAACAGCAACAGGGCCGGCCTATTAGCTCCCAATACAAATTCCACAGGTCGACAATTGGATGAAGATAATCTCATTTCCTCAATAACTGAAAGCAGCTTTTTCCGTTTATTGCACAATGTAATATATGTGTATACAATGTATAGGTATAATGTTGAATATGTCAACCAAATCGGCGACAGCAACGTGGAAGAGGTCTCTTACCCAATAGTATATGCTGATATCAATATTAAGTCAATTCCTGACAATTTACTGGTGTAAGAGCACTACGGATTTGAGTATTTAAGTTGTTCATCACGTTTTTACTTTCCAAGCAGGGAAATGAACTTTTATGAACGCCCATTTTTTTTCTAGATGAAGACCGATATATACATTTTGAACCCCCCTTCCTCCCCCCCCCCCCCCCGAGACGATTAAGACTATTTCCAGACTGAAGTCTGTTTGTGAGACTGTGCGAATTCTTCCACGATAGCGCATAAACGCTTCATGTGATTAAGCTGAAATTCGGCAGGTAGGGAAAAATTTGTTAACAGTTGAAAATATTGTGGTTGAAATTGGCCCAGATACTTTTATTTGTTATAATTGTATTTTCTTCGTTTCAAGTTAGGGCGGTCAATGTCATCTCTTACCGCGTACCCATGTTAATTCGCACTACTACCTATGAACCGCGGCTGAGGTTCGTATCATTGCTTAGACGTCTTTGCTTAGAAGCTTTATTACTGGATTTCCGATAGGTGGCGTTACGCTGCTACGCAAATGTTTCAATTTGGTTCGGAATAAAATGAAATGTTATTTATGGTTATAAATTCCAATGTTGTTTACTAAGATAACGCATCTCACTAGATTCCTATGACAGCTACTGTGGTTCTGGAAAGTTTTGCCGGGAAAGTCTTGGGGTGAGTTAATTGATTTTTCAATTCCCGTTGTTATGTGTTGAAAACGACTGTGCGTAGCATCTCGCTCGGAGTCACACCCGATTTCCTTTATAAATTAAATTATTCATGACACATCAGATTTGGAGTGTTTTTTTACGTCCATCCTTCGACTCTACACTTGATTTTACCTGTCACATCCCATTTTTATTTTAGTTTCGCTTTAAAATTTTGCCCATATATCCACAGTATCATCAGTGTCGATTTTGTTATGAAATAATACAACGCTCATGTTAATCTGTGTCAGGGGCGGCGAGGCGCTGAAGCCTTCTTTTAATAAAGTCCGAAGCGCGTCAGCCACTTAGTCACTAGCAGTCAAAATTAAGTAAAGGCGGACACAAGCTTCTTTTTACAAAAAAAGCTTCTTCTTAGCTTACTCTACGACAAAATGATAAAATGTATTTAGAAGCGACTACAATTCGAATTCAAATTCAAAATTCTTTATTTAATATTTGAAAGGCACATTTATTTATATAACTAAGTGATCCGAACTAGGCCACGACTGTACTAAGGTAGGCTTAATAAATAGTGATATATTATAGTACATTATAGCTTAAGTAATATAATTATATTTAAGAAGTATAGGTACACATAATAGTACTTAAACAACTGAAAGTACATTCATGAGTGTTTCTGAGCTTGTTCTACTTTTTGGGATTAAGTGCTGTTTATGCGCTATCTATTGGTCGTGTGTTGAACTTTGTGGTGTGTTGAATAAATTGATGATTCTCGTAAGCACAAGAGTACAGTACCTTAGCGTATATCTGACAAAAGTCTAGCACTTTAGATTCCTTGTACAGACTCTCAAAAGGATACCAGAAATGGTTTTGGTGAATAACTCTCAATAGCGACTTTTGGGCCTTAATAAGAGTATTAGGAGTTGCAACGAAGCTCCATCCCAAGCTATGTTTTCATATTTTCATTTATATTTCATTTATTCAGTAACATAAATATAGTATGTAAATTAGTAAACAATTTCAAAACTTAGTAAATAGACACTTTTAAAAAAAAATCTATCACAGAAAATGTTATTGTAAATCAATAACAATAACAGCGCATAGTCCAGTAGCAATGTCCCCTAACTAGGCCGGGACCTATTCTAACGTAAACATTATTATTGTAGTTTTATTAATATTACGAGTGGAAATATAAAATGTCAGCGAATAAAGTCAAATCAATATGCTAGTAAATTATGGGCCATGGCACGGTTTTTCACTGCACGGCGCGTAAGCCGCGCAGTAGAAAAAAACGTGAGCTCTTATTCACGGCACGGTTTTTCCACCGTAGGTGTTAGAACCTACGATGCGTTAGGTACATACATTTTTCAAACAGTATTCAAAGTATCGAAATTCTTCCATGAAAACTGCCATACAACACATCAAAATTGCGCCGTGCGTAATCGCGGTGCTCCGAGGGGCAGACACGGTGCATACGGCAGCGGCTACGTGCTTTTTTCCGCCGAGTCCGTCGACAAGCTTCCATAGTGAGAATAAATTTAAGAGAATAAATTTAAGCAAAGCATATACTTAAAATTAATCGAAAATGCGACATAGACATTTCTCATGGGATACTATTGTCTTAGGGACTACTTGGTTTTTCGTTCGTTGTTCTTTAACTGTATATGATAGGTTTATATGATGGAGTAATTTTTTCTTAATTTTCTTAACTTTTCAAATTTTTAAAATTTTTATTTTTTGTACTGCACATTATTACTTAAAATCTACACCCATTCCTTCCTTTTCCTTTCCTTTCCCCTCCCCCACAGAATGCACTGTGCGTATTGGAGACTTAACTAACTAAAACTATTGTTGAAAGCATGTCATCGGCCAGAAATATTGTATTTAATGTAATTGTAATATTTTTTTGTAGCGCTGTATGTTTTCCCTGTTAAATAAATAAATAAATAGTGATCCATACAACATCGACGACCGTGTTATTTCTGTCGTTTGCTCAACGCAAATAAACCGTAGGTTTTTACGGCGAAAAAACGTGTAAGGACAAGAGGCCTTATGCTATATGTTTTCTATATTTCAATTCATTTCCATTTTTTCCAATTTATTTAATTATGAAAAGCTTTTTACTCTGTGGATTTGATGAAATAATTAAATTTGTATATTTTACCTCGTAACTCTAATCGAAAGCTATATTATTATACCAAAATATGCGTGATATCTTATCTGAGGTTGAGCTATACTGATTTATAAATTTTGCCTGACGCAAAATAAGTTCAGCAGCCGCTTGTACTAAATTCCTAGGGATTCACATTGATGAGAAAATGTCTTGGAAAGTCTATAATGATCATCTGAAATCGAATCAAACATTTATATATTTGTGTGCATGTAAAATGTGTGTAAGTGTGTGTTTTGTTATTGCATTCGATCGACAGAATTGAAATGCAATTCCGTTCATTTCATCCAAAAGGAAAATGGTAACCCAGCCGTGAATCGAACCCGGAAACTTACAATGTGAGATCAGGCGAACTAGCCACTATGCCACGGGGCCTGTGTGTGTGGCATAGTGTAGCATAAAAATGTAAAATCTGCAAAAATAAAAAATCTTCAAATTTGCATAATTTTAGTGAAAAACCAGAGAGTACACTCTGAGTAGAGCCGTTTTTGGACGTGTTTACAGATTATTGTTTTTCATCGATCTTCTGTGTTTTTATCGTGGATACGTATTAGTTACCTGTACAATAGCTTTTCGTATAATAATTAGAAATATCATAAATCTGAATGTGGTGCTAAATCTGAAATCTGAATGCCTTATTTAAGAACCTTTGAACCGAGCACGCCATCCAACGACAACATACGTTTTAATTACTATAGAGTAAGTTTGTGTCAGATGAAAAAGTCAAAATGCATCTTTAGGATTTTGTATATTCGGATAAACCTGACTCCCTCTCATATTTCCTTGTGACCCTCTGCAGGTTTCAATAATAAGAAAAAAGATTAATATATTTACCTGTACATACGTTAGACTGCCGCCTTTTTATTGGCATGAGGTACGCAGCGCCGATGAACTTTTCAAACGTAGCAACTTGTAAAAGAGAAAAATCCTATACTTATCACAATAATGATGATTGAAAAACTTTCTAAATGGAGGAAAATAGAAATTTGTAAGATACCCTCTTTTAATTTAACAACTGCCTAAAAAAGTGTATGTATACAGGTACATTTTTTGGCCACAGAGCTAATCTCAAATTACAATAAGACTGTTTACTTAGCTGATGGTGCGTTTTAGGCCGATAAACTAGGTTATTCATTATTCGTTGACGCATTATATAAATATGACGTTTAACAAAACTAAACGACTGTTCGCTAATATATTAGAATAGCATTCAAGTAGTTATTATTTGTATTTATTATTATATATCCATACATAAATATATTTAAAATTCAGTGTCCAAAACGATTACAGTTTATCAATTGCGATTACAATTATTTGAACACTAAGGGATACAAACATTGAATAATTGTATACATTATTTACAGTAGAAATTAAATATCGTACATCTGTAAATACCGTATCCTTACATCTGTACTTTTAACGTAGATTTAATTAGATTATTTAACATTTTACTGACAATTTGAATATTACGATAAATAATTTTACTACGTATCTTCTCGAATACTAACTACTTCAAATATTAGGCTTCTATTTTGATTATTTGTATTTATAGTTTGACAATCTAGTAGTTAATTCTTGACTACCTATGTATGTTCAGTAAAGAGTAGTAGCGAAACTTACTACATAACCCAATTATTTTGACACGTCCAAGAGCGGTCTTTAGCCGTCAATTGAACACGACGAAAATGTAAATGTAAATGTAACTGCCATAACTATGTACCAATTTACATATAATTTTAGCGATAACCCTCTATAGTTTGTAGATATTCAATTTCGTGTATTTTTTTTCAAAATAGATTATGTAAATAGGATAGAAAACGAATTTACCGCGTGAAATTTGTAGAACCCGACGTTTCGGTGACGTTGCAGCCGCCGTTGTCTAGGGTAGACTGAAGAGCTGTCAGTCCGTTGTTTTGCGGGTAGGCCGCAAACCGCTGCCGCCACTGCGTAGGTTATAACGGTGGTGGAAGGGCCGAGCTCGGAGCGCGGGAATTTTGAAAATCCGTCTTGCACACAACACTCACTGTATCCTGTTTTACGTCTTTGCGTTCGGCGTTCGGGGGCGGGAACATTTTAAGAAGAGGGTTCCACGTAGAAGAGAGTTTGTAGCCGTCGTCTCAGTTCTTCTTATTTCAATGGCTTCCCGGAAAGTAGAATTGTTCCTTGGATAGAACAATGGGATTTTAAAACTGCATCCAGTGGTGACTTCCGCTATCCAATATATTTTCGCAGATCGCCGATTTTTCTCGCTGAACGTTTTTAACAGCGTTGATATGTTCTGTCAGTCGCGTGGCTATGGGCCGTTTCGTTTATCCAACGTAGGCTAGACCGCAGCTGCATTCGATTTTATACACACCCGGGGTTTGCAGTGGTATTACATCCTTTACAGGCCTCAAAAATCGAGCTATATTTTGGCTCGGTTTGAAGATCATTTTTATATCAAATCTGTTTAGCATCTTACTTATTCGATCAGTCACGCCCTTGACGTATGGTAAGAATGCTCTTGATCTGCTCGGGTTTTGAGTTTCGTCTGTATTAGATCGTGTGCGTGTCTCGTGATATTTTCCGTATCCATTTTTCCTAAGGACATCATTGACATGTTCCATCTCCTTCGGAAAATTCTCAGTGTCGCATAGATCGCGTGCTCGATTCACGAGCGACGTTTGCACTGAACGTAGATGGTAGGGATGATGGTGTGAGCTTGCATGCAAATATCTGTCTGTGATACTTGCATATCTGTATCTGATTGCATTGTGATATCTGTATCTGAACTTAAATGTTCAACCTTCATACTAATATATCTTATAATAAATAGACATTATAACATTATAAATAAGGTAAATCGAATTCACCAAGTTTGTAGCACCGCGGTAAATTCACGCGGTAATTTGTAATGCAAAACAACCGCAGTAGTCTTATATTTGACATTATATCAGTTTGAAACACATTTTACAAATAATTAGTTATTTAAAACGAACCCAGGTTTCGTTTCATGATAAGTATCTTGAAACATAAACGCTTTAAGAATTATAAATTTAAATGAAGCAAATGAACTGAAGTTCATATTCAAGGACGGTTGCCAAAGGCGATATTTCTTCTCATACTGCGTCAATAAATTACATCAGTCAAGTGCCAGCCATAAATTGGTTTGATTTTCCAAATTTACAAGCAATGAAAACGATTGGCAACAGACCAAGATTTCGCCAGTCTCCTCTTTCCCTCTCTCACATCGCAATACTAGAAACTGCCCCAGCCTCTGTTGATAGCTATAGCGTGTTATATTGACGCAATGCTAAAAAAATACTCGGTTCATAACATTCCACAATCGAATTTGGCGCCATTAGTTAATGTAATTAACAGGTTCCTAATGGCTTAATGCAGCTTAAGTTTGATGGCCTGTTTGTGTTTCCTTAGGTCGGCCCAACGCACGTTTCATCTAACTTCCAGTAGCCTCGGAGAGACAACCTGAGAGTAACCTGCAGCCTGTAACCTGCAGTCGTAACCTTCCCCCAGGTCGAGCCCAGTTCCCAACTGCCCACTACTGCCCTTACAGCCACAGGAAGAGTTCACAGAGTCCTTACAAGGTTCGTCCCTCTTCTAGGAGGCTACCGGATGAGAGCTAAACCATGACTTGAGCCGACCAGAGATAACGAGCAGGCCTTAATGGCCCACCTGGACAGAAATTGTTAGCTACCGAGAGGGATAGAGCAGGCCTGGGTCAGCCAAACACTGTATAAGCATTAACAAAAAATAACTGCGCAAATTTCAATCGCAGTTTTTCCTTGACGGATCTTTCTACCACAAAGGATATCCTCAAAAATCTCAAGAATAAAACTGTATTCATAGTTACATTGACTGTAGAAATACCCTGACTTCGATAGTAGCCAGTTTGTGGATTCCGACCTCATCGCTAACAGACAATCAATCAGACAGACAACGACATTGGAAAGGAGAGATAAATTTAAATCATACGGGCCGTGTAGCCTGCTTTTTTAAAAGGAAATTAATGATTTCTCCTTTTCTCATATGAGAAAAGTGAGGGTAAGAGGATTTGGGGGTGGTAGGCGAAGAGGGGGAAAAACCACCAAGCTCAATAAAGTTTTGTATACACAAGAGTTCATGTGAAAATGACCTAAAATATTATGATAGTTTGGTACCTATAAGAGTTCGATACTTTTCAATAATTTATAGAAATATAAAAAGTTTCAGATGCTCATCGATTATAATAATCTATTAAAGAAAACAATTTTGTATCTAATGTTACTTTGTGAATTCAACAAAATTTATATTTTTTTCTCCGAATGTCATAAGTTTTTAGAGGCAGTAAGTACCTACGCTTCATCATAAATGTACTTTTCGTTAGTTTGACATTATCTTTTACCAATTTTTATGATTATGAATAGCTGTTTTTTGCTCGAATTAATTCGAGCAAAAAAACAATGTTTTGTGCTCGATTATATTTGTTATTAATCGAATTCTTAAAGTTATTGGACGAATTAGATTTCTAATAGTTTCAATTAAAACTATAAAAGATATTAATATTGGTGAGTGTTTCTAGATTAAAAAGGCCTTGTAAACCTACATCTCTGTTCGCAAGTCAAAGACAATCAACCAATCTCGTTTAAATATAAAGCAATCCCTAATTCAAACAAGGGACCCCTTTCTCCACTATCTACTATGTATGTTAGTGGCTTTTATTATTATTTTCTTCATAATCATCCCTATAATCAATTATAGATATATATATATATATATATATATATATATATATATATATATATAATTTTTTTAAATTATTTTCAATAATATATAAAATTAGATTCATGAAAAGTTACTTATCTGGGGTCCTGGTGGACCAGAAACATTTTAACGATAGTTAATGTCCTCTTTAAATACTTAGGGCAGCAGCACCTGTTTCCGCAATTGATAACTTATGATGTTCTTAGTTATTGCAGCCGAATTATTGTATGCCCTTGGATGTAATACGTATAGGAGGATGGTTTCTGTAACAGAAATGGATGTTAGTAACTTATTTTAGAAGAAATTATATGACTGAGAATATTTCGACACTAGTCGTATTCATCTCTATCATGATAGAGATGAATACGACTAGTGTCGAAATATTCTCAGTCATATAATTTCTTCTAAAATAAGTTACTAACATCCATTTCTGTTACAGAAACCATCCTCCTATACTTATTACATCCAAGGGCATACAATAATTCGGCTGCAATAACTAAGAACATCATAAGTTATCAATTGCGGAAACAGGTGCTGCTGCCCTAAGTATTTAAAGAGGATATTAACTATCGTTAAAATGTTTCTGGTCCACCAGGACCCCAGATAAGTAACTTTTCATGAATCTAATTTTATATATTATTGAAAATAATTTAAAAAAATTTACACCCTTAAAATATCAATATATATATATATATATATATATATATATATATATATATATATATATATATATATATATATATATATATATATATATATATATATATATATATATATATATATATATATATATATATATATATATATATATATATATATATATATATATATATATATATATATATATATATATATATATATATATATATATATATATATATATATATATATATATATATATATATATATATATATATATATATATATATATATATATATATATATATATATATATATATATATATATATATATATATATATATATATATATATATATATATATATATATATATATATATATATATATATATATATATATATATATAGGGTAAGTTCAGGAGAGATGGACCAGTTTTTTTTGGCAGCCTCGTATTATTTCCCTGAATAACTAAAACGCACGCTTAGGGTGTTACATCAATATACATTTATTAATGAACCATTTATACAATTTATATGGCAAAGCGACGGTTTCTTAAAGGCAAAATTTGTGATCAAACAAAAGATAGCATTGGTCCAACTCTCCCACACTGTATGGGTGAGTTGGACCACCCACTAAGGAGAGATGGACCTAATAAAAAAATCTTTTTAAATTACATTTTTCCAAATTTGGCATATTACAAAAATCAAAATGTTAAAATAACAAAAACCAAAAATAAAATGACAATAATTAAAATTTAAAATATCAATAACTACTCTTCTTTTGTTTCTTAATTTATTTTTTTCCTGATTTTATGTTCTTCTTTGATACTCATTTCGTCTCTTATTTCCAGTCCTTTTCTTCATTTTAGTTATAGGTACTTCTTTCTAGAACGTCTTGCTTTCAAATTTAATATATTTTGAGTCGAGTTCAATATTTGAGCTTGTTTTGTGGCCCTGCGACGAACACTTGCAATATTTTCTATGCTGGGGATTGGAGAATCTCTACTCCAATACCTTACCTGACGTTGCCTTTTCGGTATAATAGTTTTACCTGTTTCCTATTTTGGTATTACTACTTGTGGGTTGTGTGGTAGTCGGCTGAATGCTGGTAAAAGGTTGATCTCTAAAATTATTTTGTTGGACGTTTATTAGTCTTGTATTTTTGTTGATTGTAATAACTTTTTGCTCTGTGTCATTACTGGGATTGTTCGATATCAAGAAATAGCATTTTACATTCTGAAATAGCATTTTTATTCATTGGTATGATTCCAGTTGCCGAGAAACCCGATTCTCCATTGCTCACTGAAGCTAATTTATTCCAAGCTGACGCCAAAACTTTTCCACAGTGTAATCGTGTCAATTTTTTTGATGGATTACTACTTGTTTTAAACTTATTGCATTCATCGTAATACAATGACTTCAGGGATTTAACAAAGGTTTTATTGGCTGAAGAAAGTGTTTTGCATGACTGGGAAAAAAATCAGGATTATTTCGTTTTCCTCAGCAAACTCCAACATTTCTCTTTTGCTGCAATGCGATGAACGTCCATCCAGAAATATCATAAATTTATCAGGCGGCTTACAGGGCAAGAAATGATTTCGTAACTAGTCAAAAAATAAATCAGAACTGCCATATGGAGATTATCGTGACATTGCTACAACAGAGCCAGGTGGCATACCGTTTTGAAATTGGGGTTTCTTATTTTTCTTTTTCAATATACAATAGGGTGGGAGAAAATTTTCTCTTTATAATAAAACAAGTGATAACCGAAATAGTTCCTCCCTTTTCGCCTGAGGTGATTGTAGGCACGCTCTTTGAGCCTTTTATAGAAACTACATTCCCTGGTTTATTATTCAATTGCAGAACTGTTTCGTCCATATTAAATATGGTCCCTGGTTTATTGAATAGGCTATTTTTCGTTAAGACGTCTTCTGTTAATGAAAATTAATTGCCAACACAATCTTTGTTTAAGCGTTTTCCTGAGCTACAGACACGGCTTCTTACCTCCCAATAGAAAGGTCCTTATTTCTACTTAACCACCCGTAACCCGCCATTTATTTCTTGAGAAAAATTTTGCTTGAGACCCAGTTGCACTGTGAAACTATATGCCATTTTCCAAACTGGGTATCTTGTGAGTTTTTTTTTGTGAAGATTTTATATGGATGAAAAAGTCTTCTCCTCATTCTCAGCTTACACAACTCGGTTAAAGAACATCTGTTTTGAAAACTTTTTATTCTGTAACCTCCTCTTAAACGTTGTTTTCGGAATTCCAAACATTATTGCTGCATCATTGATTCCCATTCCACCAGCACAAGTCTTAACAGCATTCGTTTGATCAACCTCAGTCCATTTTCCTCTACAAACCACTTTTTTATCATATACATATGTTGAAAACATTTCTAAAAATGCAATAATAGAACCTCATTTTACACAAAAACCTCATATTACGTATCAGCTCCACAGTCCCATATACTAAAATCTAAAAAAAAGAGATTTTTTATTGGTCCATCTCACCAGTAACAAACTGGTCCATCTCTCCTAAATCGAGAGGTGAGACGGACCATCCCCTCACACTATATGCATACAGATTTATCGATACATTTGTGGTTATATTGACGCTTTGAGAACAGACAAGTACAGTGGTGAAAATTTTTATCATACAAATTCAATATTCGCTACGTACCTTCGCTATGACTACAAGCATAATAAAAACTAACACACCGTAAACCATTTTCAAAGTTTTTCTTAAAAACCAAAACAATATTTAGACGCCTTGTCGCATACACTTTGCAACTAATTGCGATGGTCCGTCTCACCCGCTGGTCCATCTCTCCTGAAATTACCCTATATATATATATATATATATATATATATATATATATATATATATATATATATATATATATATATATATATATATATATATATATATATATATATATATATATATATATATATATATATATATATATATATATATATATATATATATATATATAGTCAGTTCTAATTGTCTTTGTAGGTAACATCTCTTTCTCATCTTGATCATTGCGATTTTTCAAGTTGAATACTCGCCTCTGCGCTATCCTGCTGTAAAAAATGGGTTTTGTAACAGGCTACATAGGTATACCTCCATATAACATAGTACTACCTATATGATGTACATTGTATACGTGCAAACAAAAAATGCAATAATTTTAGAAATAGGGTACTCTAATCATAAATTTGTCGGCTTATCGCGTAAAACAACACAAACGATCTACTGTAAAAAAATAGTAACGACGTTTGTCGCAATGGATCTGACAGATCCAATTTTAGTATAAAATAATAGAAATATATTGATATATACCATTTAATATCATTGTTAGACGTATCTATATACTTATAGTAATCAAATAAAAGAAGAAAGATAATAAAAAGTTAATAATAACAGTACTTACATAAAACGTGATGCCGTTAGTCGCAATGGATTTGTGGGATCCACTTGGGCTTCGCGTGCAGGATAAGCATCCCTCGCGGTTGGCGCCACACTGACATCGAGGTAGCAACGAACCAGGAAGGTATAAGGGAGTGCGGGGCCAGGGGCGCGTAAGCGCCAAAATCGCAGCCAAATACATCTTGGAACTAATAGATCTTGATCATCTTGGAACTAATAGATCTTGATAGATACAAAATCTTGGATCTATCAAGATACTCGGATAAATCCGTTGCGACTAACGAAGGGTTAAAGAAAATCCCATATCATGTTTACGGAAACATGGAACGCTGCCATTGATCATACCCTATAAAGTATGGATATGAACTAAAAGAATTATCTCTCTCGTGTTTCATGTCCCTAGCATTATCTCCTATGTGAGTCGATAACCGAATTTTGGTTATCTACTCGGCTCTTGATGGTGGCTGGCGTTGTGTAGCTTTTATCCGCTTTCCCCGCCAGCTAGCTTACTATATTTGGCCCTGTTCGTTGAACCTTAGAGTAGCAATGTCCGTTTGCAGTTCCAGGAGTACCGGAAGATGAATCTAATAAAGGTCATTGATTATCTCCTGCATATATGACAACGTCATGATGTGTAGGAGTGTGATCTCAAGTATTTTCGACGAGTTGCTCATTGCCTCCGGGATACGTGTGTATTATTCCATTTTGGCGTCTGTGAAGCCTATTTTTTAGGCAGTGTTTACCAGATCGTTATTGGTAATGAAGCTTTCAGAAATATACGCCGGACCCCTGCTGTTAAAGTTGCCAAAAGTACTCGGTATCGTATGATGGCTATGAAGCTTATTTCCAGTCAGCCTTTGGGCGATTTTTAGATCAAGAATAGCCACATGTCTATTCTCCGGGGCTTACTGTATGCCCGTTACACACAGTGATTCGAGTGCGGAGTATCGATGTCCTGGTGGAGATTGGCCACCCTCACGATGATAACGATGCCTTTGAAAAATATACATTAAATAAGAACCAAACGAGCGCCAGCGCGTTTTGAAGCCAAAACGCAGAAACTATATTTTAAAAACACTATACTTACAGAAGGATATTACAAAAAATAGGGATAGGTTACAATGAAAAGTAATTGCTACTCGTTTTGCCAAAGCGGTTAGTTCTACAAGTATAAGACCATTTTTTTAGTAAATCCTCTTGTATTTCTAGTTTCTTCTCCATATTGCATATAGCATATTGCAGAAATTGGGATGATTCACCCCCACGCGCAGAGCAGAAGTCATCAAAAAACTTGTAACAATTATTGCAAGCAGTGTGCAATTTGCTACGACGTCTTAATATATCCGACGCCGACGTTAACTCTTGGATAACTAGAGGGCCTCCGGTTGATGTTTACAGGTATACTAAAGTATATGAAATGGCTGAAATATAAACGAAAATCGCATAGAATCTCGATGTTCGACATATCAATCCACTCTCAAGATCTGAAGCGGCACTCACCTGAATTCACTGAATCTACTGCACTATTTTAATACAATAACTGGTCGCTACTCAGTCATTTGTTAGTACAGCCCTCTAAAATGTCTTCGTTTGGCCAGCGCTCAAGAATTTAAGGGTTGACATTCTGCATAATATATTTGAAATAAATAAATAATAAATAACCTACCAGGCAGCTGCGTCACGTCATATGCAGTGAGGTCGTGTGTTTAGCCGCCTCTGATCATACCGTATAATGCATCGATCTAACCTGAAAGCGGCGTCATTTCCCTTCACATGTGATCATAAAGTAGCGAATAAAAGCCATCCGTTTGAGGTGCAGATGTGTGTGCAGAAAGCAGTGTTCAAAGGCAGTGACGCGTGCGGGGAAAAAATCGCCCCGAAAAAGCCCCTGCGGCCGTCAGGCCGCGCGTTTCAACGTTGAACTGTGACCGCTGCCTCAGAATAATTGGAGTGGCTGGGCGGTGAATGGATCGCGCACTGGACCGGGTATAGGGTGTGCGGGAAAATGCACCATTTTCAATCATTTTAAGCCCGCTTTGAAAATGTAGTCGGAGTAAAGGCCACGATAAATAAGTAGACGTATCTGCATCGTGAATACGTACACATGCATATATGTGAATAGGAATTTGCCGCTGCATACCAAAAATTTAAATGAGAGTTAAACTCTTAGGAACAGGAAATCAATTAGCAATCAAGCAGCGTTGAAGATTTTTTGACATGAAAACATCTTTAAAAACACGCCCACACTAAGGTTTCCAATTCAATTGAATTCGATTCAATTTATTTTGATAAAATCTGATACAGATTGTTAAAAAAAACTAAAAACAGATTGTTAAAACTTAGCCTATATATACATATTCCAAAGTTAGAACATCATCATCAACATCACTGTTGGACATATGCCTACCCCATAGAATACTATGACGAACGGTCTTTAGCCGCTTCCATCCTCAGCCGGTTTGTTGTTGCCATTCAAAAACACATTTTACCGACGGTTTTTTGGTCGGCGAGCTATATGTTCTGGCCATTGGCATTTCAATTAGCTGAGTTTTAAAGCTATGTCGGTGAACTTAGTTCTTACGCGGATTTCCTCATTTCGGATTATATTATGCAGTTAATCTCCAAGCTCTCTCCATGGCTCGAGGTCATATGATGCAGCCAATAGTTAGTGACTACGCCTCAGTGCCGTATGTCGTCTGACTGGCAAAACGCACCGATGATATACTTTTGCCTTGAGGCTCTGCGGTAGAGAAAATTTGACGTATTTTCCCAAACGCTGCCCATTCCAGTTAGATTTTTCAACGGATTTCCTTGTTGCAGTTAAGCCTGGCTAATTGTGCACCATTGTGTAGGCACGACAAAATATATTAAATTAATCCTAAATTTGCAACTTATTGTAACAAGTAACAAAGAATGATATAAACTAAGTTGCCATAAAGTTAACAAAAAATACTATAATTTAACAAAAAATAATATAATTATACAATTGAGACAGTATTTTTTTTTAACCCACAAGGCATATGTCTTTTTGTGGAACCCACCTTGTTGCGTATTACCACCATCTTCTAGGTGGGCATTTGTGACATCACGCAGTCAAACACTCAGGCGGTCACCCATCCCAGTATTGACATCGTCCGCCGCTGCTTAACTTCAGTATAAACGAGGAGAACCGGTGTCAACGGGGCTACGGACGCTACAAACCGTATAAAATCGTATATTAAATTACGTGCATACATATTGATTTTAGGGAGATACACCCGAATGGATCTCTTGAAAATATCAATGTTATAATCGCCTTTAATTTATTAAAAAGTTTAAGTCCTATGTAGAGACTAGTCGCCTGGAAATTGGCCGTACGTGGTATGATCGATGGATCTAGGAGGTAATGGGTTTTATTCCTGGTGTCATACCGATGTATCTCGTGGGATATAGCAGAACTCTTATTGTAATAGAATTTGCTAAAAGCTTGTGTAAGACTTGAGGTTTTCTAAAATGTGAGCTTAGCAGAACAAACATAAATCGTCGAGTGAAAAATTGTGAGGAAAACTTGTCCACGAAAGACGTTTCCAAGCAAAACAAGATAACGACAGTGTAGCGATATTACTCAACCTCTTGGAATCTGAGCCTATTCCCCGAAAACAGTGGAAGTCGGTTAGAGAAAGATTTGGCGGAAACAGTGAGTGACGAAGAGGAAGTCGCAACTCCTGCAACTTTGGGACTGTTTTCTTTGAAGTGTATGGTTGTGTGTTGTCTTGCAGAAGCAGTTGCAAAGAATGACTAACCAAGCTTAGACGTTTAATTACCGAGCTTCATCATTTGCAGTTCTGCTGTTCTTGACAGAATAGATTTGCGGTAATTGTTATGCCAGACGGTAATACGGTATAACAGATTACGCAAATGTAAAAAAATAATGGAAGCATGCGCTGCAAAAATAAAGTTACAGTTGTACCAAAAACTGCATATTTTGTTGTTTTGTTTTCGCGCCTGGTTGCAGGTTATGTTTCGCCGAACCTGTTTTCCACGTTTTCCATGTTTTTTTAATGTGTCCTGGTGGTTTTTCACTGTATTCGTGCATTTCTTCCATACGCGCTTGACAGCCGGTGAAGAGCCGAGCTCTCACGTGATTGGTTGAGGCCGCGGCTTTGTTTATTTTTATTATTTAACGGCGTTCAAGCCGTTTTGACGTAACCTTCTGCGGCTGTCGCTCGACATCGTTCTATTTCGATTGACGATGTCACCGAAGCGGTCGCACGAGTTTGGTCGGGGAGATTGGCAACCGCCGTAAAAGGGAGAATGTCTGAGATTGACCGCCTGGCGGTTAATTTTTTTTTGTGAAGTGTGCGTGACTTTTCTGGTGAGCATTTAATTTTCTTTTGGGGAGCTTTTCATATAGGATCCTCGCGATGTTAACAGATTATTTTTCTATTGATCGCAGTTGGCGGAACCTCTGTACTACTGTTTTTATTCGTATTTTAACTGCTGCTTAATTAAGTGACGAGATCGTCGCGGAATGTGACGGGACTTGCCTCCACGTCAAGGAATTTGCCTTCATATCCGGAATTTGCGACTTTTATTTGGCTGGAGCACATGTGACACGCCGATAAGGCGGGAGCTGAACAAGGGCGTGCCTGCGGGGCGATTAAACGCGAATATTTCACATAACCTTGTGTTTTTTTTTTATGATTTAGTCTTTTGTGCGTCTGAGAAAAAAGGATTTACTGGGGGTCAAATCCAGTGCCCATCAATATGTAGCCCACTATCTGAGGTCGTTTTTTTTCTAGGTTAACTTTCCTTTTTTTCCTATTTAAAAATTTCTTTTTGGTATATATTTTTTTGAAATTAGTTTCCGTCTTTAGACAGGTGGCGTCCTTATAAATTCATTCTTTTGGGTTTTGGTGGATTCTGCCATGTTTCCTCAAAACACGGTAGATTAGAAATTTAAGGTTATACAGTATATTATTGTTTGGTATTATAACACAAAGAACATAAATTTATTAAATTCAAATCTCAAATAAGCTATCGATAGCTATCGTATGCCGTTCAACGAAAAATATCGCGGCTACTTTTCAGCGTCTTTTCCTATTCGAGACTAACATTTTTTCATGTTCTATTTTATAATGCAGCCCGAGTTTAAAAACAACTTTAGGTAGTATTAGCGACATGCTACTAAATTCCGATAAAAAACTTAATTTACTCAAAAAAATAAATTTTTTTCCCTGCTGTCTTCATTGGCTGTGCAAAGCGAAGTTTTGCGAAGCCTATCCGTCTATTTGTGCGGACGATATTTAGAAAATGCGATAGCCGATTTAAAAATTTCCTTCATGCAGGAATTTTTTAGTCTCATTGACGACTTTAGTCTCATTGACGACTAAATTCTACTGCCTTTCCGGCAGTAGAATTTAGTCGTCAACGAGAAGAGCTGATTAGATTTAATCTTCTGTACTAGAACTGGCAGCTGATATACAAACGGACATATTGGAAATCTCATTTTAGGACGTACGTTCAGGGCTAAGCTGGCGGAGGTGCGGAGCAAGTAGAGTAAGACGGGACAAGTCCGGGCGGAGGTTTGGATTGAGTAGGGTAAGACGAGGCAAGTCCGGACGGAGGTTCGGAATAAGTGCGGGTAAGTCCGGGAAAATAAGACGCGGAATGAATAGGGTAGTCGGGCAATGTCCGGACAAAGACGTGCAATGAGACGGGTATGTCGAGGTAAATCCGGGCGGCATTCGTAATTTCATAAAATATCGTACTTTTCAAAAATATTCACCAATCGAAGGTGGGTCATCTGGAAGCAATAATATTATTTATGCAGACATTAACAATATTAGTGGATCTAGTTTTGGATATGCACGTGGATAAAACATATTTTGGCAACTTTTCGGGCCATATATGTATGCTCCTGTTTTTGAGTAGGTAAGGACGCGCTGAGCAGACTTTCGCGAGCTATTGCCAAGGCTGTTAAGTAAGACGAAGACTGGGCTATATTTATCTAGTGTATCTGGGGCATTATGGAAATAGTTGATACTCGTATATCGACTTTAGGCATTATTAAGTCTAAAGACTTAATAATGCCTAAAGTCGATATACTAAAGTGGAGGATATTATTATATTTAGCATAGTTTATGAATGAGATTATATATTTTTTTATAAACTTGGTAAAAATAATAACTTTATAACATTGATAGTTGGCTAAATCTCAATAAGTCCCTTATCATCGACGAGAATCTCACTATAGTATATTTTCTATCATGGTGGTGGTTCGCCAAACTGCGTTTTCAGATTTTGCATACTGGAGACGCCCGCTCTGATATTGAAAAGTGTAAAACAATTCCAGCCACCCAGTAGCGAACATAACGCCCAGTTAGTTCTTCCATTCAGCAGTCGAATGCTTTCCTACTATACAGCCAGCCATTCACACTGCGCTCTGCCTGCCGCTGCATACTTAAAATTGTACCATTCGTCAAGCTGTGTAATTACGAAAGAAACCAGTGAAACTTTCTTTTTATTTTTTTCTGAATTTTAATAAATGTTAAGCAGTCGACACCAATTAGACTTTCCTTCAACGGTTCTATAATTGAGGTGATTATAGTAAGAAAAGTTATACTTGACAATAAATGGTCGACACCACACAGAGTAACTTTAAAATTTGTAAAACTTCAAGACACACTTACTCTATCAAACTATACTTCTCAAATTCGTAATTTTGAATCAAATAACATAGATCCAATTGGTATCCTAATTGAAACTGTGTAATTGGTATTTGAATGAAATCAACTAAAAAGTTAAAAAAAGATGACACTGAGTTTCTAAAATATACGCGAAAGTATAAGAACCTAAAATAATAGTAATAAAAATACTTATTTAAATCGAGAAATATAAGTAGGTCGTAAAAAATATACATATATACAAAGACGTATTAGAACTCTGGCACTAAAACTTAAAATCAAAATAGATAACAAGAAATATAAAATATAAAGAGGTAATCACAAAAATCAAAATAGATAACAAGAAATATAAAATATAAAGAGGTAATCACAGTCAACAAATTAACTTTCAAATATCACAAAGTTGCTTAAAAAGAAGGGAAAAAATGTCTAAATTGAGCAAATAACAACAATCTATAGCCTAAAATTTAACTAAAATTTAAAATTTCATCTGTTTTTCATTCACATTGTCAGTGTTTTAGGTAAATTAAGGTTTTTTCTTTCTTTCTTCATTCCTATTAAATAACAATGTAGGATAAACAAAAGAAGTAAATCCAAAGTAAAGGGAAAACAAATCCTTACAATATAAAGCTTTAAACATATTAAAATGGATAAAAAATATAATAGATAATATGTCAAATATTAATTTGGATTTGGATTAAAATGTCATCGTGGAATTATTAGTAGAATATTGGATGTACCAACGGTTTGTCAGAAAATAAACTACAATGAATGAAGTTAGGTTTTAAATGTCCGAAAAGTACAGTAAGAATATGTTATAATATTTATTTATTATTATCGGCTAAAAAGTCATTTACGCTATAGTAACATTTGCTTTCGAGCCAGTGATTTAATGTACGCTTGAATCCTGGTGTTGTATGGATATTGATATTGTGCGGAATGGAGTTAAAATACTAAATACGAAAGAACTAAGAGTTAAAAAAAAATAACTGTCCTCACAGAGGAACAATTTGTGAGGTGTCTATTCCTCGTAGCCCAAGAGTATACATCTTTTCGTAAGAAGTAGATATCCGGATTATTTTTAATAAAATCACGACACAGACACGGCGGTACAGTGGTTAGGTCGTCTGGTCTTACATTGTAAGGTTCCGGGTTCGATTGCCGGCTGGGTAACCATTTTCTATTGCGATAAAATAAAAAGAATTGAATTTCAATTCTGTCCATCAAATGCAGTAACAAGACACACGCTTACGTGTGACACGCGCACATACATATAAACACTTCATAGTAGGGGGTTATTTGTAAGAGATTATCATGTTAAAAAAAAATATATCGATTTTATCTATAAAATTTATATTTAGATGAAATCAGTCCTTATCTTTTTTTTGGAAAACCTCAAGTCACACAACCGTTTTTTTTATTTATGCCAGATCATACACATGTTTTATAAGTAGGTACAGGTACATACATATATTACACGTTGAACATTTACCAATTTAAAAATGCGGCTTTATATACATAAACTGGCACTAACAATTTTCCACTCGAAATACTACAACTTTATAACAGTCTGATAATATTTAAAAATACATTACCAGTAAAAGTGAATTTAATATTCCACAGTAAGTTTAATTTTAATTATTTCAAGAAATAATCAACAATAATTTCCAATAGTTTAAAAAATATTCTGACTTATACCTACTCTGATAACAATATTATAACATTACCAATAATAATAAAACATAGAGAAGAGGAAAAACAATAAAATATTTAAGAAATAGAAAAATTAATCTCCAGTATATATTTTGTATATCCCAATTTACTGTTTTTCAGTATTTTTGTAGAGGCTTCTCCTCATAATTAAACGCAAATTGACGAAGCCATGGAGTTTTAAAGTTTACAAAACTTTGTTTTCAGACTCCCACTTAATTCGCCAGATACAACACTACCTTTGCAGAGTGCACTGTGCAAGTATCGCCTGAAGGGATTTTTCATGCAAATCGGAGGAGGCTCTCGGATGGGAGCTGAATAAAGGATCGACCGCAAACACCAAATGCCATTGCAGTCCAAACTTTATAGAACCATTCAGCACATATTTAAAAAATATTACCTGATCGTACTGTTTTAAGAGATTTGCTCTCACTTCAGTACTCTAATACTATATACAAATTACGACTGTAGATCGTTATTGCACTCATACAATTAAACATAAGTATTTGATGCATACAAAATATGTAACTCATATAAGCAAAAAAAAGAACATAATTAACATAACTATAAAAACATTTATACTTAATTAAATATAGAATATAACATATAAAATAAGAGACGATAAAACCCAAACAATACGATTATTTCACTCGAACTTGTTTCTTGGGTCTCTCCTTAGCTGTTTTTTAATCAAAAAAGTCCTCATACCAAATTGGAAATACACCTCCACTCATTTCATCAAAAATAAGGCCCCTCTCATCCTCCAGAATCGAAAACAACCAGATGATAAGTTCTGTATTTGGATGACCCATTCCACAAGAGCATCGAGGGTCTTCAATAAGTCTTCGTTCTGCGAGTTTGTCTTTCAAGTCTCCGTGCCCTATAACAACTTGTGTGGTGTGGTGATCAAAACGCAGGATATGTCTTTCTATTTGCTTTAAATAACGAGAACAGATAATCCACTAATCGGCCAGTTTCCCAGAGTTTCAAAGTTTTTGCCGAACACGCAAACTTTCATTTCTAATGACCGTGAAGCTTTCGTTGTACTTGGGCTGATGTGGGTCGCAAAATAGATATAAATAGTGTCTAAACTTGTTTTTCCCAACAAAGCCAGGTCTGGGCTTGGTGTTCAAGGATAAGGACTTTTTTACCGGTAGTGTTGGTATAAGGGTGTGTTGGCTCATTGAGTTCCGATATGCAGTACTCTTTAGATCTCACATTGACTATGTTTGTTCTTAGGGCACGGTATATTCTTTGTGTGGAATTATTAGTCGGGTAGGGCCGGGCAGCCCACTACCCCCCACCCCCCCCCACGGGAGAGACCGCACGCCTCACGTAAGTAATTGAAAAACTTGCGACCAAAGAAGACACTATCGGTAACTCGTTTGAAAAATGACACAAGCAAAAAAAAATAATTAAAATATTTTTGAATATCTATTGAAACCCTATTCAGAAATGTTGCAAAATCTTCTTCAGCAGAAAAAAATCAAAAGGTTACAGAACAGACTGATCATCGACGACGGTCGGGGTGGGTGTTTGGAGGAAGACTCAGAGGGTCGTTGAGAAAAAGACCTCTTGATTAAAGACGTGTTACACAGTTTACAATATTACCGTTTCGGTGTTATTATTACAGTATTGTTAGTGAATTAGGAGTGAAAACCAATAAGCTACATATATATAAAAGAAATTAGTTTTTTTTGCGATTAGGATTAGGAGATTGGCACTGACGTTTATTGTGTTGAGCAACAACTTTTTTACGTCGAAAAACATCTAGAAATAGCATAACATCAATAACAATACGCACAACATAACATCACTGCTTCTTTTGGCGACGTGTTGCGCAACACTGGCTATTATAAACGACTAAATGGCTTGAAACATTGTTTCTGGAAACAAATACGTTCATGTTGCATAACTTATTATAAACCAATGTTACCAATGAATAGCTGTCAATATTCTGATTATGTGACGTGACGTCTTAGCGCTTTCGCATGGCGACGACACCTAAAGAAATTTTACTTTCCCACTGACCAGGAGGCAAAGTGTTGTGACAGCACAATTTTTCTTTTTTTGAGGTCGATAGAAAAACATGTATTGAGCCCCCTGAGACGATTAAGACCATTTACAGATTGAAGCTATGGTATTCTCTCTGTCTGTATGTGTGTATGCACGCACTACATATGAGGTCTGTCTGACTATGCGTTTCTCCACAATAGCGCCCGAACGCTTAATTCCATTGCGCTGAAATGTGGAATGCAGGCATCATTTGGTGTCTTGGGTGCGCACTAGGCATATATCATCCTTGAAATTTTAGACTTAGAATTAACATTTGGTACCCAGATGCCTTGTTGGTCCGAAATCACGTTGTTATATTATACTTAGAATATCTCATATACAGGCTGCACTAATCATATACTACGTCATACATTTACCTCTTCGCCTTACAATTATAACTCGAATTTAGTAGTTGTGAGATAAACGCGTTTGAATGTTTTTTAAAAGTCTTGCCCTACGATAGGAGACAGTGCTGCGAACTTTCAGCTAGATAAGTCTACATATCGATTTTTAGTATTATACGAGTTTTTAACTTATCAACCATCGTTTACTCCTAAGGGCGGGGGAATGTTAATTTTACTGGTTTTAAGGGAATATAGAGTTGATATTTTTACATCTTCTGGCATACTTATCTCAAAAATGCCGATTTTCGAATTATCACGTCATACTTGTAAGGCGACGAAATATTAACGCCACGCCGCCTAAGGATAGCCGAATAATGAACCGAGCCCGGACGGGTCCATCCGCCGGCTGAGAGAGCCCGCTCATGCATTTTTTTAAGCTATGTATTGCATAGCTTTTATCGCGGGCCTAGGCCAGCGCGGCGACCGAATGAAGAAATTTCTTAACGAAAATAATGATTTTAAACTGATAATTACGTCTAAACGAGTACTGCTTACGATTCGAAAAAAATATATGTTAAACAAGAACATTTTCCTAATATTCTTAGCTTTGAATATTTTAGATTTTGTTTATATTACATAGTGTAATTAATTTGTGAAATTAGGTCTAACCGAACACAAAAAGGACTACTACCCAAATACTATCTGGCGTATTATTATAAAACCTGCACCATTTTAAAGATAATTTAATTATCTATCTTTTTATCTACGATTTTTTTTCGAATATTCCGTTTTTTTATGCTTTATCGAATAAAAAGTTCGTGCGCGGCGCTCTATCGGAAGACGTTTAAATTATTCCGAATCATTTGCTACCGCACGCAGCCGCAAATGATTCGGAATAATTTCAACGTTTTCCGATAGAGCGCAGTTATCTGATATCAGAAAAAATAAAATAAATAAAATAAATTAATAATTTTAATTGCATAAATTTTTAAAAATGCTATGCAATAGCTTTACCGCGGCAGTCCCCGAGTGCCACACGTATTTTTTTTTTTATAAAATCAATATTCAGAGGAAATCAGTACTTGGTTACTTGCCGGGACGATCTTGGGGTGGTACGACCGATTTTTTAACTTGCGCCTATATTGTGGGAAAGCTGCGATGCTAAAACGGTGTCGCACCCATCCGAGGAAGCTCACAAATTAATTATTTTCCAGCGTGCGACTTTCGAATGCTCAACTTTTACAAAGTTGCGCTTTTATTAAAGAGAAGCGTCGCGGGGCGGAGCTCATCCTCCGGCGGCCAAAATCAACAGTTTGACTTTGAAAGTTACGGGCGTCTGCGCTAACCATGGCCTGCCACCGTCCGCCCCGATAAAACATGAATATCCGCTAGGTTCTCGAGGTACAGCGATTGTATAAGAGGGTGTCGGGTGTACGAAAGTTAAATATAATTATTACTTCAAAACATTTAATATAATTCTCCACTGTTGGTGAAAAAGGAGCTACGACCGAAAGTGCCGATAATGAGATAAATGTTTATCAGACTTTCCAGTGGCGAAATCTTGGTGGTGAAAACAGGGAAAGGTTAACCCTTAGAAAGCTAGTTATGGGAATGAAACTTACGACGGCATTTTTTTAACCCTCGAAAATTTCTTTGTAAGGGGAAGGGGGGGGGGGGGTTGTTAGTGCAAGCATATTAATGCATAATGGTGGCTTATTCAATGAAGGTTACTTTTTTCGCATATAATTACACAATTGCATAAATACGGAGATCGGTCGCCCGCCAGTTGTCTCAACGGAAAAACCACCGATCGGTGGTATTAGCATTCCAGCGGTTAAAACTACAATATTCAAACATAAACTTTGTAATTTTTAACGTGACAACGTCTTATAATTCGATGGAGCCGGCTGCACGCACGAAAAAACATGACTCATGCGGCGTTACCTCGCTCTGAGGCGTTCCATTTCGCTTGAGGTTTAAAAGTGTCGTAACGCACATTCATACTTGTAAAAACTATGTACATTGTAAAAAAAAAATACGTGTGGCACTCGGGGACTGCCGCGGTAAAGCTATTGCATAGCATTTTTAACAACTTATGCAATTATGATTATTTATTTATTTTATTTTTTCTGATATCAGATAACTGCGCTCTATCGGAAAACGTTGAAATTATTCCGAATCATTTGCGGCTGCGGTAGCAAATGATTCGGAATAATTTAAACTTCTTCCGATAGAGCGCCGCGCACTAATTTTTTATTCGATAAAGCAAAAAAACGGATTATTCGAAAAAAATCGTAGATAAAAAGATAGATAATTAAATTATCTTTTAAATGGTGTAGGTTTCATAATAATACGCCAGATAGTATTTGCGTGGTAGTCGTTTTTGTGTTCGGTTAGACCTAATTTCACAAATTAATTACACTATGTAATGTAAACGAAATCTAAAATATTCAAGGCTAAGAATATTAGGAAAATGTTCTTGTTTAACATATATTTTTTTCGAATCGTAATCAGTACTCGTTTAGACGTAATTTTCAGTTTAAAATCATTAATTTTCGTTAAGAAATTTCTTCATTCGGTCGCCGCGCTGGCCTAGGCCCGCGATAAAAGCTATGCAATAGCTTAAAAATAATACCTAATTGTATTTATGCGTACAAATAAATGTAACTTGATCAATTCAATTGTGATTTCCATTTACCTCCTTCTCTATATCCATACAAAATATCTATCAAACAAATAAACTTAAAATTTTCTTTTGAAAAATGCAACCATTCCATCAGTATTTTCTTATGACGTTGTCACGTACAACTATCGTCAGTAAACCGACTTTACAGACAACCGATTTTTTTGTTAATGGGGTAGTTTGAATAGGTCGAAGGTGGCGTCCTCTGAGTTTCCCTATTGTCCTAATGACCTCGACACAGTCACCCAGTGATATGAACCTGTAACTTAACCAGCTCTGAGTCACCCCAGTGGCTAAAACAACATAGCCTTTTCAATATAACTGACTTCACGTTTGACCGTTTTTTAACGACTTTCGCGTTCTGTCAAACTTGTGTCAGGGATTTTAAAATACTCAATGATAGTGTGATATACGTAGATTACTGTTTTTTTTATTTTACAATTTCATAATTGAAGTACGTTCTTGAAGTACGTTCTTGAGTAATATTTAATCATTCAATATCGGTGACACACCCATTCGGAAATCCTCGACTCCAGTAATATTTTCCGAATTTGATTGCGAAATTAGTGGCATGAAACTAGTTTCACGATATTAGTTTTATCTCAAACTTACACCAAGGAGTGGAAGTTAAATAAAACAGGGGCAAGTAAACGAGCATTAGGAATCCCTCAATAAGATTAACAAGTTACTGTCTGAGACTTTCCGGGGATAACTTGAAGGAAACGGTAGGCCTTCTAACTGGCACAACTGACTTAATAAACACATGCACACACTCGTGGAATAGAGGATAACGGGTGAGTAGGTATAAGAATATGCTAGCCCATGAGGCTGCCTTGGCTGATGTTTGCGCCGTCGTGGATTCTGCGACTGGTCTCATAGGTGAGCTGGTTGCAGAATAATTAGCTTGGTCTATAGGCCAATAGATACATAGGTAGGGGTGAGCCACAATGGCCCTAAAATTAAGACTAAGTTCGGGTAGCGTCTGATCGGCTATCCCCGACGTCATAATGCTCGTAATATCTGTCTCAGGCTTGTCGTAGTGCGCTCTTTATTACTCTTACCCATTCTGCGCGTATCGCCGCCTCTTTTATGACCCAATTTATATTTTTTTACAGTCCTGAATTCATAAAACTATAATATATCGTTAGTAGAATATTGCTCATAAAGGTGCGGCGCCGTATTTGAGCGCGAAGGCTGGCCTTTCAAAAGGTTAAGTGACAATGACCAGTAGAATTGAATCTTCAACCCAGGAATGGATTATGGCCATTTAAAGACGTCAACGATAAAACAACGTATGGCTGGAGAGAATGCGATATTCGCTGGGTTGATCGCTGGATCTTATTGTGTTTGCAATGAACGAAAGTTCTCGCGTCTGTACGAAACCGACGCCAAATTAGATTTTTTTTTTATACATGAAAAACTCTATCTAAAGAATCATTAATCTAGGGCATTTGGAGATTTCTATGGTTGTTATGTCGACGGAGAATAGAAGTATGAAGAAATATCGTAATTTTGAATGTTAATTTCTATAATAAAAAAATACGTGTGGCACTCGGGGACTGCCGCGGTAAAGCTATTGCATAGCATTTTTAACAACTTATGCAATTATAATTATTTATTTATAATTTTTTTATTTTTTTCTGATATCAGATAACTGCGCTCTATCGGAAAACGTTGAAATTATTCCGAATAATCTGCGGCTTCGGAATAATTTAACCGTCTTCCGATAGAGCGCCGCGCACAAATTTTTTAATTGATAAAGCAAAAAAAAACGGATTATTTAAAAAAATCGTAGATAAAAAGATAGATAATTAAATTATCTTTAAAATGGTGCAGGTTTCATAATAATACGCCAGATAGTATTTGCGTAGTAGTCGTTTTTGTGTTCGGTTAGACCTAATTTCACAAATTAATTACACTATGTAATATAAACAAAATCTAAAATGTTCAAAGCTAAGAATATTAGGAAAATGTTCTTCTTTAACATATATTTTTTTCGAATCGTAAGCAGTACTCGTTTAGACGTAATTATCAGTTTAAAATCATTAATTTTCGTTAAGAAATTTCTTCATTCGGTCGCCGCGCTGGCCTAGAGGCCCGCGATAAAAGCTATGCAATAGCTTAAAAAACACACAGACACCTAAACAGCATCTCGAAATCATTGACTTATATGGAGATTAGAGCATGTTTCCGAATCTTCGAATTTCAATTCAGATTACGCTTACAATCGCAATATTCGTAGCAGTCTGAGAGAGATCTATCAGTTAGGTTATAATGAATACTTTGTATTTGAGGAAAACAATGGATCAAGAAAGGCTACGCGACCTAGTTTGCTAGAGCACGAAGAAACTGAATTCGAACATATTATAACGCATTTCGCATCGCAGGAGGCAAAGATTTGTATTTTTAATTAAGAACATTTTTGTCTACTTCTCGTTTGTGTTTATTTATATAGTATATTTTGCGAAGAGCCACAATCGCTTGCCCTAGGCGCTATCTTCCATTAGCACGCCTCTGACTCTAGCCGCCATTTGTTGCTCACCGACTCCTTTTGTAGTTTGACTTGACTTGTAGGTTTGAAAGTATACCAACCATTAAAAATACTTAATTGTTTTTATTTACAGGTAAGCAGCTTCGCAAGTACTAAAACAGAGTAATAGGTGTCTGTAATAGGCTGGCTTGTACATTTCTGCGGTAAGTATTTTTCACCGTTTAATACCACCACGTTCGAAAAAGATTTTGGGATTTATCCTACTACCGACATGCGTAAGCCCGCCAGTTTCCGCATCCCGCGTAGCATCGTTAATAAATGATTTAAAGGTGTCGTTAAAACCGAGGCATTTTTAATCGTGTTGGGACTGAAGGTTAATCACCTATTTCGCTGCTCCAATAGTCGGAATAAGTCATCTTCGTCATCAACGATATTAAATAATAAAACGGGCGAATTAAAAAAGCGAAGAGGGATTGTCAAGATTTTTTTAATTTGCAGAAAGATTAGGTTGTAGAAAGAGTAGGTTGCAGAAAAATATACTCAATTTACCTAAACTGAAAGCCTAGTAAATGTAGTAAAATATTAAGAAATACGAAAACTCTACCGATGAATATTATGTAAGTACATAACTAAAAGTGAACCTCCACTAAAAAAACACATGAATTAGCAGGTGTTTCATCCCGAAATTTTGATGGAAGTTTAAGATTAAGAAATAAAAGTAACAAGTCTACAGAAACAAGACAGAAGTAAGACAAAATCAAAATGTGACATAATTACTTATCTGAATTGGGGACACCTTCATCGCTTAGTTGTATAATTACAGGGGGAGTGGGAAATGCAGATATCTTTTTTTCCATTCAATCTCAACAATTTTTCTACCTCTGATTTGCCAAATCAGTGGCGACGCTTTATCTTAACTTTAAATAATAAATATTTTCCCTAACTCTTCTCTCCATATTGCTCCACATTAATATTATTGGGTCTATCTTACAGTAGTAGGGAGAAAGTCGTAATATTACACGTCCGTTATTCCGTGGTATACTAGCAATATAATACTTCTTTTCGATGTGCTGTTTTTTAACAATATCTAACAAAATATCATGCAAACGCAACGGTCGTTAACTTGGTAAGTAACTAACCGATCAGGACTATAAATTAGGCCAAGTGTAACAGTTCTATTTCGAAACAGCGTTTGGTGTTTAGTGCTTTTGTTAATTCTACCACTTAATTATTAGTAATTAGTTATTTATTCTAATTCATTTATTTGAAATACTCATATTCAACAATTTTTGTTACCAACTGCAATATTTACTATGTTGTTACCTACTGAACTATTTATTAGTAAGTGGGATAGGTAGTTACTACAAAGATCTACCCACGTGCGCCCTACGTGTATTTCGCCCTACGTGTTTTGTGCCCCAACTTTATAACAAATGTCGGGTTACTGAATTTCGACCAAGATATCTTACTAGACATTTTTAATTTTCTCCACAATGATACACCAATATACAAAGAAGAATTAGGTAATTTCTTGAGAAGTAAAGTGGAGGGAGAGTGGCCGCAATGGAAAAATGACAGACGAGTGGCATTGGTCAAGAAAGTCACTGCGGTCACCACTTAAAAGTTACCGAAGCGCGCTCGTAGTTATTCGGGGACGAATTGGGCAAGTACTTTAATTTTTAAAATCTTTTACAATGTTTCCTTATTTGGGAGAGAAGAAAATCACTTGAATGAAGGGCAAAAGATATTCACCTCGCTAATTTGTCAAGTTTTTTCTCGAGACTAAAATTTGAACATACAAGGTACGGCCTTCTAGGCCAGGCAATCGCGTAGCTGACATTTAATCAACAACCCCGTTCGCTGCTTAGGAAACGTATGAGACCATTTTCAGATTCCCGATGTTATCTGCCGGAGTGCATAGCCGATGGCTGACGCCGCACGATGCGCAAGCCGCCTAGCAGCGCCCGCGGTATTCTTCCAGATTGGATCCAATCTCACCTGTCAACGAGACAGCTGTGACAGGGTTCTTAAATTCTTTTCTAGGTTTATCCCATCCGAGTTAAACCTATCTTAAAAACACAAGAAAGCCATAGGGCCTAAGCTGCATGATCCCATTAGGTTGAACTATGAGTTAAGATATAACAAATAAGTCATATGGCCCAAGTTACACGTAACTGTTAGCTGGCCAGTCATGTCGACAGTCAGTCGACAGTCAGTACCTATTATTAAATGCGTGATGCGTGCGTCCACTTTCCCGCGCGAGTGACTTCTATATACTGTGTTTCCACATTTAAAACCAACTAGGCCAAAAACTCCAGATTGAACCGGATCTTGCTTCGTACAAAGATATTGATACATGTGATATTTAATATTTCGAGATAATCTTTATCTAGAACCTAATATATAAACGATTATTTTGTATGAACTTGTTATTAAAATTATTAACTTTGTTCGATGTATGGAGTGTGAGAACCTTTTATGTAACCCTCCATCAGGCGCACCTTGGGCCACCTGAATTTGGGCGCAATATGCAGGCATAGGTTTGAAAATGACGGGTATTAACTACCTTTACATCAGCTGTCCAAAATAATCACTGATTTATATAGGGCTGTGCACTAAGGAAATAAGGGAAATTTGATGGAAAATGCACTTAATAACCGTAAAACAATAAAAAGAAAAAGTTATCGAAATTTCAAAATAGACAGAGAAAACCATATTCATTTTCAAACATTAAAATAAGGTTAAATAACATTTATTGTAAGGAACTTAGATTCAATTTAAATTAGCTTTATTTTATTATAAAACGAGTTAAATATACAATTAGGAAGGAATTATTAGGAAGTACGCATCTTAAAAAGTATGAAGAGATCTGGCGCAATAAGCCTGACGCCACAGACGATGCTGCTATTCTAGTATTGCCATAATTGTTTAGGTACTGACCGGGACACAAATAAAAATTCAATAAAAGGAAGGTACAGCTGCTGGGTGAGAATGCTGTCCATAGTAGTTGATAGGTACCTTCCTAATAAGAAAAAACACTTAAATATAACGAAGGAACATTTTTATTGGCTACATATGTTTGATTAACAAATAATAGAATGACGTAGAGTACATGACATAGATTTCAATTCAACATAAACAATAATATTTGAAATTTATTTTGCATTCATTTGTTTAAAAAGATTTCAACTGTTCTTATATATTTCTGTCTTCTTGACCAGATTCAGGAACTTCGGTTTCCCATAACACATTTGTGAAATTCAGAATAAGTCATGTTGAACTTAACTTGCATTTAATGATACTTTCCACCGTTTCAACGTGGAGGCGATTGCGTTCTTTGGTCCACTCTTTGTAACTACTTGAGAAAACATTCTCATTCACATTCGATTTATTAGCAGAGATGGCGTATAAATATTAACACATCTCAATTGAATTGTTTTTCATCTCCGACACTTCGGTTTCATGAAATTTCACCGCTCTGGCGAGGAGAGCAGAAAAAAAGTTTCTGACCTGTGCCTGTCAGATCAGGTGCGCCCGACGGAGGGTTACAACATTGAAAATGTATAAATGCTTAATTTTAACAAAATATAATAATAAGTTTAAGAAAATGAATACAAGAGTGAATACAATACAAGAGAAATATACATACATATATATATATATATATACTAGATGACCCGGTGAACTTCGTACCACCTAAAATTGATTTGTTTGTAACTCTTCATAAGCGTTTATTGATTCTAATCAACCTTCCAAATCCAATTCATTGAAATCTATAATATGGCCGAATCGTGTACGGTTTGAGTTTCGTTCGGTGATTAAATGAAAATCGTTTTATAATTAAAATAAATTCAATGTATTTGATTTACATGATGAAATATTAATGCTTTTTCGACTTTTCCGACTTTTTTGCATTTTTCGACTTTCGTGATTTTTTCTATATGTGAGAACCTGTTATTGGCTATCATTTATTATTTAAGTTGTTATTTAATATTTTATATGGCTGTTGGTTTTCCTTAAAATAAATAAATAAATAAATAAATAAATAAATAAGAAGATAGATAGAATAAAACATTATGGAAAAAAGACCGTAGGTGGTATACATGAAACTGCTGAAAGGACACGCGATAAAAAGTGTAAAGGACAGTAAGCGAAAAAATCAGGCCATGGAAGGAATTAAAAGTAGGTACCACTTGTATAACATGCCTTGAACACAACCGGTATGACGGCGACGTTTAGCCCCTCATATTTGTTCTTCGGAGGAGAAGACGATAGACGATAATCGATAGACGATTCCATGCTTACGGTGAAAACGGATTAAGTATAGCGTTGGTGGTACGGTATAGCTACGACCATATTTCATATCAAAGAAAGCGTATTTTTTCTCAAGAAAATTAGCCCCTAGATCTTTGTAATGCAAAGTTGCAGGTAATAAACAGAATGTTAACAAAAATAACCGAGTTATTTTTTTTGTGCAGCAGCCATGTCATGGTGAAACGTAGAACAGGCTATCATAATTTAATGCGTATACAAAATTTCGTGTCTGTACTGTTGACCGTTGAGGAGTTCCCTCGTTGGAAGCCATCCCTGGGCGCCGCGGTCCTGTCTTGATGAAACTTAGATCGGGCTGTCATAATTGAATGCATATACACAATTTCGTGACTGTGCTGTTGACCGCTGAGGAGTCCCCTCGTCGGGAGCTAATCCTGGGTATAGAATCGGGCATGCTTCCTATATAAAATGCATTGTCATCGGAGCTGAACCAACATGTAAATTTTCAACTTCATACGTTAACATTTGAGGAGTTCCTTCAATTCCTCATGGATCACATCATCAGAACAAAATTTTGATAAAGATGTGACGAATCTGGAAGTACATCCTTTCAAATAAAACGAATTTTCCAAAGCAATTCATAAATGACGGATTTCTGAGGTAACAAACATTTAAAGAAAAATACGGTCGAATTTATAACCTCCTCCTTTTTTTAAAGTCGGTTAAAAATAAATCGGCTGTGGTCTACGATCTATAGGACCTGACAGGAAAACGAAAAGAGCTTTATCATTTGAAGGGCATGTTCACAGCAGACTAAGATGTTAAAATTTCAAATCCACACCATAGCAAAGATAAGGAAGAAATCAAGAATCACACTCATGAAAGCAAAAATGAGAAATATTGTAGAACGGACTAACACGGTTATCATAGCATATTGCAAAGGATAAATAGGTCAATAATTTATCAAAAGAAATACAAACAAAATCAAATAATATAAAATGTGTGCATAAGGTAAACTTAGTAATATAAATCCACAACATGACAACTCTACAGTTGTGGTAGAAAATTCTCACGCCCACACAACTTCTAACCTCTGCCTTAGAGCCGTCTGTAAATATGATGTCCAAGCCAGGGGACCGGTACAATATAAGGTCAGAAAATACTACATTGTTTAGGGTGGGGACTGCCCTACTGGTTTTTTCATCAAAACTGTTTGAGGGATAATGTACGAAGTAGTAAGTCTGTCGGAGAAGGGAAGGTGAAAGTAATGGAATGCCGTTTGTTCCAGGTTGACAGGAACACTGCGACGGCGCAATCGGTCATGTTGATTTTGTCGTGATTGCTGGCGTTGTGTATGTTGTGCACGAAATTGTTGCATTCTCAATGTATTCGCATGTCGTTCATTTTCAGTCGCTCTCAAACATAATTCGGACAATGCCAATACGACTATTTTCATTATCCGTCGCTCGCTGGTCATCAGTGCGGCTTGCATGTGAAGTAGATCGCCGCGCATTTGACTGACTTCGACGACCTATGTTACCTATTCTCCTCGGCATTATAATAAACACTGTAAAAAGACACGGAATTGTTTTCAGTCACTCAAATCTGTCGAACATTCCTTGAGAACTTAACAATATTGAAATCCTCAGACTAAGGCTAAATTTGTAGTTATGTATAAGCCTGCAAAGTCTATTTACCTTTATATAATGGCTGATCAAAGTGATTTTTTGCAAAATGCAATTAAATTCGCTTGAAACAAATATATTCTCCAATCCCACTACCTTTTTTAAAAGAGAAAACGACGTTAGATGTAATAACAATTTCACACAGTAGCGCGGAATGAATTATGAATGGCGTAGCTGTCAAACAATAGAATCTATTGTTAGAAAATATAGAGAGCGCCATCTATTGACAGAAATACGAAGTGGCCATCCCTAAAAGTACTAATTTCGATTTTTTCGATTTTTTAGCTGTTCCTTTGGGTTTTTTCTAAATATTTTTTTTTGTAAACCACCCCTGAATCGAGCCAAACAAAATAAAAGAAATATAATTCAAATCGGTCGTGTCATTTCCGAGATCCTGCGAGACTAACGCACGGCGATTCATTTTTATATATAAGATATATATATATATATATATATATATATATATATATATATATATATATATATATATATATATATATATATATATATATATATATATATATATATATATATATATATATATATATATATATATATATATATATATATATATATATGTAATATTTTTTCGCTTAATTCGTCTCAATTGAAGGCATTTTGTGTTGCATAAGGATAAGCCCTATTTATGAGATATATGGATGAATAGTGATCGTTAGTCGACTGCAAAAGGACCTTTAAACTTACATTGCACCGTCGTACACACCGATCACTATTCATCCATATATCTCATAAATAGGGCTTATCCTTACGCAACACAAAATGCCTTCAATTGAGACGAATTAAGCGAAAAAATAAAAAATTAAACTATTGATCACTTCGGCCAAGCCGTTTTCTAAATGAAAGTGACATTCCGAAATAATTCAAATTTCGAATGCTACCAACATTTAAAATATGATACAATTGGCTGAGTTTGTTATCAACGAGCCATTAAATCGAAATAAAAATAAAAAAACCTCCTGCCTCACAATGGCAGTGTATAGCCAGTGGGAGATCTTGGGGTTAAGGCCCCAGTTTTTCCCCGCCAGTCTTCTGCATATACCCAAAGCACTTTTAGCTTTTTGAATTGTTTTATCTAGGTGGCTGTTCCAGGGGAGTCTCTGGTCGAGCGTGACTCCCAGATACTTTACTTCCTTGGAGAAAGGAATCTGCCTGTGGTTTAAGATTGGCATTTTTAGTCCACCTAGTTGACGTTTGTTGGTAAATGGCACGAGGACGGTCTTATCGGCGTTGACCGATAATTCGTTCTCTTTGCACCGATTGCTAACGATTGTTAATGCTTTTTGCATTATGTGTGAGATCGTGTTTTGGCAGAAGCCCCGGACAATGACTACTAGGTCATCAGCATAGCCCTGTGTGTCTATCCTGGCCTCTGCCATCCTATGCAGGAGTTGATCTATTGAAAGAGTCCATAGTAGGGGCGAGAGTACGCCTCCCTGCGGGCAGCCTCTTGTAGTGGTGACTTCAAGGTTTGTTCCGTGAAGAGCTACCTTGGCCGTGCGGTTTGAGAGCATCGCTTTCACCCATCTGGTTGTGGTGTTGTCAACTTGTTTTGACTCTAGCCCCTTCACCAGTGATTTAATTGGGGTTTTGTCGAAGGCGCCCTCAATGTCTAAAAATGCGCATACTGCGATTTGTTTGTCTTCCAACGCCTTTTCCACTCTGTCTACTAGGTAGAGCAGAGCGGTTTCCGTGGATTTGCCTCTGCGGTAGGCGTGTTGGTTACAGCTGATAGGGTTGACCGTTAGAATTTTATCCCTGATATAGCTATCCAGTATCTTTTCCATCGCTTTCAGTAGAAAGGATGTGAGGCTAATTGGCCTGAAGGACTTTGACAGTGCGTAGTCCTTCCTGCCAGCCTTGGGTATGAATAGCACTTTGACCTTGGTCCATTTTCTGGTATAAGTCCCCAGGCATAGCTTGTTCTAAAGATTTTAACCAGATATGGGGTTAGAATGTCGATACCCTGTTGCAAAAGTACGGGCATGATTCCATCGTCCCCACATGATTTGTAAGGTTTAAAGGATTTTAGGGCCCATTTAACTTGATCGGGCCTTATGATTCTAGCAGCCCTACTCCAGTCCTCGTTTCGAGGTCTGTATGGAGCAGTGGCGGCGTTGCTAGTTGTCACAGCACCTGGGAAGTGGGTCGATATGAGTTTCTCCAAAGTTTCCTTTTCATTTGTTGTAAAGGTTCCATTTGGTTTTTTCAGAAGACCAATTTGATTAGGTTTGTCTTTTGCAAGCAGTTAACGTACTCTGGCTCCTTAAGACGTTTCCACTATGTCCTCGCAGAAGCTTTTCCATGTTGCTCTTTTGGCTCTCCTAATTTCTTTGTTGTACTCGGTTAAGGCTTTTTTGTATTCCTCCCAGTTGAGAGTTTGTTTAGCCTTATTAAATAGTTTCCGGGTTTCCTTCTTTAGTTTGTCCAACTTTGGGTTCCACCATGGAACTTTTCTTTTGGAGGTCTTTGTCTTGAGCGGCCAGCTTTCCTCATAGGCGTTTATAATACCCTACCCTATCTTGCTCCCTGCAATCCTACTTACGCTCATGCTCACATTCCACACTCACACGTATCACACTCACAAAGAAGACACTCACATACACACCCTCAACACAAGCCTTTTATGTACTAGAAAAAATTGCTATTTTAGATTTATATATAGTGGTCAGCTCTAATTTATGTAATTTTATTGTAATCCGTATTCGGTTTTTTTAATAAACTGTGTTTCTTTTCCGGCCCACCAACCAACCAGGAGGAAAAGTATTTACCCGCTCAAAATATTTTGGAGGTTAAGACGAAAATATCTATTTTGAGCCCTCCTGAGAGGAGTAAGACCATTTCCAGGTTGAAGTCTGTTTGTAAGTCTGCCTGTATGTCTGTATGTATTTCTCCACGATAGTGCCCAAACGCTAAATCTGATTGTGCTGAAATTTGTTATCATTTGGTCATGACAAAACTTTAAAAAATTGTGGTGGAAATCGTCTCACCACAGGGGATCATAATATATAAATCATTAGACTTAGAGACATGAAATTTGGTACACAGATGCCTTCTTGTGCCGAAATCACAATTTTGGTTAGGATATCAATATGCAAGCTACACTAATAATATTTAAATTCCGACATACATTTTAATCAAATATTAATGCCGAGCCCCCCGAGGCTAGCCAAGAAACGAACCGCGCCGCCCGACGTTATTGTTTAATGGAACCCAAACGGGTTCGTTCGCCGGCCGAGATACGGCACTCAACGATTTTATTTATGTAATTATTTTTCCGTTGATTAAAATCCTTGGCTACTTGCCGGGTAAGATTTTTTTAAGGTTAGGTTGAAATTTAGAGATCATCCTATTTTATTTCGCATATACACTTTAGACGCTATAAAATGTCAACCCCTAGTTTCGGCCAACAAACGGTTGATTTTTCAACAAACCCTTCAAAACTGTTTCCTTATTATCAAAGGAGACGAAAAATCTCCAATTTAAAAACACCTATTTTAATTGATTTCTAAAATACCAAACTAAATTTTAAGAACCAGTTTCAATTCCTCGTTTCGGCCAATAAATAATTGATTTTTCTACAAATCCTCCAAAATTGTTTATCTGTTTTTGACGGAGAGACAAAATCTGTAATTTAAACATTCATATTTTTATTAAATTCAGAAATACCAGACTTAATTTTAATCCCTAATTTCAACCACTCGTTTCAACTCTTAGTTAAAAAGATTTAATTTGACTAAAACACTCAAATTGTTAGTTCAAAAACTCAGAGTTACAATTGAGAGGGTAAGGAGACGTATTTTGGATTAAAAATATAACAATCAACCATTTAAGTCAGATAGAGGTTGATTTTCGTCAAAATCTCTAATACCTTTATGCTGAAAAGATTTTTTCACCTTTGTTTGGCATTATAAATAAAATAAAAACTGTTTTACCGGGTGAAGTATTAAGCATCCGAATTTTAGGTGATGTTGCAACCGCCCTTGTTAGGGGTAGACTGAGGTTTGTCGATCGTCATCCGTTATATTTCTGCGAGTAAACCGGAAAACGTTTGCTTTTACCTACTTACGTACGCTAACAGTTTTGTTTATTTTAATAGTTTAATGTATACGCTGGCAAGGTTAATAAAACCGCCAGCAGGGCGGCGCGGGGCGCGAAGGTGTATCACACGGGAGCATACTATTTCTCTCTTTCATGCACCTACATAACTAGTTAAGCTAGAAAGAGAACACGGTCCAACAATATATTTGAGAATATTGCTGAACGTTACCAGCCGTAAATGTGTCTCGGCCCAGTGAATGACTTCATATGTCTTAAACGATAAAAATGTCAACTGACAATGTTTGTAACCCGGAAGCAGCATATGAAACAGATTATATTTATCTAAACGACACGAAGTTAGTTTACTAATAAATGGGTGATTATGAACGAACTTGCTTCCTTGTGAAAATGAATTCCCTTGGTATAACTTGTGTATCGACACATCTTTAACCCCGAGTTTTGCGTACTGAAAGAAAACATTCTCCCTGTATATATGATGCCTGAATCATTGTGTCTCTGTAGTTTCCTCTCTTGAAGTATTTGTCCATAATTATCTTTGCTCTACGAGAAGGTCTCATATTACTTTAACCCTAATCTCAACATTTATTAGAAAACTTTCTCTAATTAAACATTTTAAAGAACCTGGATATACCTAAATATTTTCTCAAAATGTGTTCATTAGTAAAAACAAAAAATATAACATTTCAAAGGTATTAAAGACTATCAAGGATACCCGGACTCCTCATAAATGTTTAAAAATCCAATCAAGCGAAAAATGGATGCTATAAAAATAAACGATATCTGACCCTTTCTAAATACGGTTTACGAATATATCCCAATTACTGGCGAAATTACAGGGTCGCGCATCGAAACGACCAACGCGATGTATTCATGTTTTAATTATACGCATAATCGTTCATAATTTTTATTTCAGCTATATATTCATTACATTACATTACATTCGTATCCAATTAGTGAATTTACCTCTCTTGAATCGATAGTCTTCCGTTGCATGTTCGTTACTTAAAATATTTTACTGTATATTTCACTACAGACAATAAAATAATATATTAAAATGAACTGCTCAAATGGAACTTCACGCGTAGCGAAGCCGCGGGTAGCGGTTATTTTTAAAATCATAATATAACAAAGCTTTAAAAACCCTATAAACGAAAAATATAGGCTACGGGAAAAACAATCAATTTCAATTTTATTTTTAAAGTGAGGTACTTTTTTATGAAATAAATTTAAGTAATTTTTCTGTTACTCAACTATAATTGGGTTACAGAAAAAATATTCATTTTTTCACTATCAAACTAACCGCCCTGGCTCAGAGGTCATATTTTATGTTAGTGAATTTTAAAATACAATTACCAAAAATTTCATGAAATTGATATTGATCGTTTTCCCCGTAGCTTTATATGGTTTCAGATTGAATTATAATTTATCAAAAATAATACTAGGAAGAGTATACCATATATATTTTTAATAATATGAAAGTGTTTCATTTCAGTTTCTTCCTCTATATATACGCCTGTAACATAACGCGATATTTAATTATTTTTTTTGCTCAAAATTGCGGACCTGTGCGACACTGCTAAGGCGACTAGAGTAGATAGATCACCGCGAGAGTGGCCTTCTGCAAAACGCAAAGCTCCCTAAAGTTCTTCGATGGTCGCCGTTGCGGATGAAAAGTGCATTTTCTCTCATTGCCACCCGCGCGGAAAACTTTCCTCCAGCAGCTGACAGGGCTTATTAAGAGAAATGAATCTTATAAAAAGAGAGGGGCGAGTGTTTTCTTTCGCTATGCAAAACTCGATTCTACGTAAAGAGATCGATCGATACATGAATTATACCAGGAGTATTTAGGTACTTTTTTAGGCAACTGCCCAAAAATAAGAGCGTAATGTTTTCAGGGCTTATGTACAAATATGTTATATATTTTTTTCTACTATCAATGTGTTCATGTTATTTCTGTTTTAATTTGTAATGCAAGCATTGCAAACTGTTCAGAGGATAGTACATTTCTTTGGTTTGTATATGTTTCTAAAATACTAGTATTATATATCTACTATCTGTAAGTTTGCTATAAAATAAAATAAAATATATGTATTTATGTGTTGTTGCCCGTTTCTTTATTCCAACATAACTTATAAATGCTTGAACCGATTTAGTGGGTTCACTGAAGGCTTCTAAACTGTATATGGTATCGCGAACAACTTTAAGACGATTAGCAGCTAAAACAGAACAATCCGCGGCTATTACTTTTGGTGCGAAGTTGGAAAAGAGACCTACAATACTTGTAAAAATATAAAACTGGAACTAGGCCATATTACCATGTTTAAAATGTATTACTTGTTCCAGATTACGAAAAATAGCGGCTTACTTTCGGTGATCTGACGGGAACCAGTGTTTTAACCCTGCTGCGAACTTTACAAATCAACCCCTTCTAAAGAAAACTTATTTATTTCTCTATAATGAAAACTGTAACTGTTTTCATCCACACAATAGTGCCAAGAAACAGCCGGCCGGGCATTTGGGCGCCTAAAGCACACTGTAAATAAAGCTTTTACAATTATGTTTATGTTATCAGCATAATTATATAAATAACAAACTAACAGCAGTTGATGCTGAAAGAAAATTCTCTAGGCGTGACTGGAGTCACCTGCATTATAATATACTAATATGGGGAACAGGAACCTTTTAAATGATATCGTCATTGCCTACAAAAGATCCATAAGTGCGATGTTTGTCTCAAACCGTGGCAGTCGAGAAGGGAAAACTTCCAAACACACGGCATATTGTCAATTTATGATAAACTTACTCAAAAGGCTTTTTCCGCATTCTACAGCAGGGATAAACTGCAATATATTTAAAGACATCCGCTTACAACTCAAGGTAAAACACAAATATCGTCCAACCCATTAAGAAAAAATATCGCGACTGCTTCAACTAACTCGAATATCCCTTCACTTAATAAGCGAGTGTGAAATATGTGAAATTTTCAAATAATTCGGATTGATTATTGGGACTATTGTCCATACGATAATTTGAGAAATTATAAAAGAATTTTGAATAGAAATATCGGAAAATTTTAATATTCTTAAATAATCTAGAAAATCTGCGGTTAAATATTCACAACTCTCATATTAATAAACCTTATAACGTAGGTACATATAAACGTATTCTAGTAGAATTTATTGTTAATTACTACTAACAATAGTAGAAACTTGTACCATCTGGGTGATAAAAAAATACTTTAAATTTCAGATGAATAGTCCCTACATAGGTCTTACTTTGTTTAATAAGGTTTCTGAGTGTCACAGCAAAAATATAAGGAATATAGATGTATTCACTGAAGCTATCAATTAAGCAATAAATGAAGCTATGAAACGATGAGCTAATCATTATCTCAGATTTCATTTCATAATTTTAATGTTATTACCTAGGTTCTTTATGTTGGTGTAATTCTTGTGCTTCTTTTATTTAATTATAGTGTTGATTAAATAGCGATTTTTCTTTATTTTTAACGTTCTGGACAAATTGCTAGGATAGCTGAAATCAATATATTATTTTTTAAAGTATTGTACCTACTGTACCTACTGTATATCTGAATTTGGTTTTCGTAAATATAGTAACTTACTTACCTGCAATATACTGAGGGATGCACAGAATATACGATAACCATCTGGCGGTTTTCATTTATTACAACCCTGTTGGTTTGTTGGTTGGTTCAATGGGAGTAGGATCGTTGTCTTTATCTGCGAGGTGAGATATAGAGGACGTGTCTAGCAATGCAGATGTAATAAGAAAATTCTGAGATGTGTCTAGCAAGTCGTTAAACCAAAAAAATTTAATTCTTGATACATATGACTTACTTATGCTTTGCAATCTGCCCTTTATTGAATCGGTTTATAATAAATGCAAAATATAGATGCCTCAGAAATGGTGACTTGGAAAATTGACTTGCGAAGTTACACAGGCAATATACCTAATAAATCACCAGGGGAATATTCGATTGTCGTCGAAGTGATAAAAAAAGTTCGATAACGAAGGCGTTCCTGAAATACACGACATCTGTGTGAACCTAATAAATTTGATATAATAACGTATCCAGACAGTTATTCGCGCCCGCATTCCAGCAGAGAATATACTGTACAGCGCTTGTACCTACTTGGAAAATTTATTCCTCACTCTTCCTTATCTTCGTGTGCCTTCTCTTTGGATGTCAGCTATCATCATAGCTATCTTGACTTTTTTCTTTTTCATTCTTCTTTTTAGCTTTTGTTCGTAGCGAATGATGGTTTAACCACCTGATTGTTCCGGCGTCGCTAAAGATGCCCTGTAATTCCCAGGTGAATGGTATATGGACGCTTACAGCTTGCGTCCGATGACCTGCCTGTGTCTCTAAGGTCGGCCTGACTTACGGTTCAGCTCCTATTCGGTAGCATCCTCGAAGAAGGACTAACCTGGGTGGGCCGCAGTGAACTCTGCTTGCGGCTGTAACGTGGAAGACAGTTGGTATAGGAGGATCCAGCACGGAAGGACACCTTGTGCGAAACTGGGCGGATTGCGCACCGGGCGGCATTAGCCAAGACTCCGGAGAATAATGGGGAGTCTGGAAATGTGCGATTCCTAATCAGCGGTGTAGTTGTCGACCTGACGACATCTATCCTTAGAAATAATCTGTTGGCCACCAGATCTCGTATGATATTGACATGGAAAGGACGCCACAATACGCCACGGTCAAATTACCGCTAGCATCAGGCAGAGGCTGCGAAAGCGACTTCGAACCGGCGACTCGACTAAAGGATTGAGAAATTCGTCTAAATCTGCTAGTTAGAGCGTGAGGTCGGCCCGCTTGTTTCTTTACCCAGTGCCTCGCGGTAAGGCGTTGGACTCTCACGGACATGTTGGCGTAGTTAATCGGTAGACTGAGTGGTTCCTAAGTCTGCGTTCACCTCACGGTTGAAAAAATTACCTAATATCGTTATACTTTGTTGGGGTGGCCAATTTGCCCGTAGTAGATAACAACTCCAAAGCTCACTCACCTCATAGGGTAACCTAAAATTAGAGTTTATCGCCGTAAATAGTTATCCAAATCGTACATTACGATTTGGATAAGGCCTCCATATTCCTGACTGTTCTTACTAAAGGTTGGCCCGTTTGAGCAATGCCTCAGTTTTTTTTCGAAATGCGGCTTTATGTAACTCGCTCTCTTCCGCGTTATACGCCATGCGCAGAATAAAACATCTCACTGGTAAACCATAATAATATTATCATACCATACCTGTTTGTGTTCGAAGTTATCTTATTATAATAATAATTTATTTTGAGAGAATGTAGCATGAAGAACAATGATTAAATAAATAAATAATACACGTATCAATTACAAAAGGTGAGTTATTGTATTTATAATTATTAAAAACAAATTGTTCTCGCTGAAAAACACGTTTTTTAGAGAATAACAAACAACACTTAGTTAAAACAAAATTCAATTTACGGAAAGGGAGTTACACGCGAAAGTTGACGCTTGCCATCTCTATCCAGTAATTTAAAAAAAGATTGCGCAGTCTTTAATTCAGTCCATGGCCCTTGTCCAAGGACAGTGACGTCTTCTGTTGGAAATTGCTCTTTAAACGGGAACTCCGAAAAAGTAACCTATGAAGCTGCATTATCTTGCGTCATAAAAATATCAGTTTCCACACGGCCAGTCACACTGCATCGTATTACGACTTTTGAAGTCGAAAATCGTAGAGCTCACTAACAATTTTCCATACGGTCCCGGCTTATGTAGCACCTTGTGATTACTTCTTGTTCATACAACCTAATAAATAACCGTGATCCTGCAACGGTTGTTATTGCTAGAATAGGCTGTAGAAGAATATAAAACCATATTTCCGCCGCGGAGTCACTACGGAGGAGTGGAATATATGTCACGGAAATTGTTTTGAATATTCATTACTCAGAGAATATTTTGAGCATCAATAAAATGATTTTTGGCCATTAATTGTAATTTGATCTTAATCATTCCGGAGACTCTCATCGTGGCACAAAAAATATACAATAATATTATTGATTATATAGTTAAACATGGTATTAGATTGCTCGACTTCCTAATACGATTTGGAAACCCTTATGTGCCGAAATGTAGGTGGGGCTAAAAGCATTGACTGTCAAACTAAAAGCAATTTATTTGACCATTTATAATAACATTGATAGAAAATTGTTTTTTTTTATAACGGATTGATTAATTAAAAAAAATGTATAATTTAACCAATATTAACAATAATAACATTCAATTATTAGTGTCATCTATCGCATTATTTATAGAGACTGAATACTCCACAGATATAATACGGTGAGTAGGTTAAGTCGGGCATGTTATGCTTTAAGTATTGTAAGAAGGTCTTTGGATAAATTGCAAACAAGAAATGTTTATTTCAGCTATCCTAAGTTATGCCATTACGATCTGGGGAAATTGTTATGCTTGTCATAGGGAACCCATATTTATACTCCAAAAGAGAGCAGTGCGAATAATTGCAAAGGTGAAAAGGGAAGAGTCATGTCGACCCATTTTTAAAAGGCTAAGAATCCTCACCTTAACCTCACTCTATCTCTTTAAGTTACTAACTGAGTTTTTTAAGAATAAAGAAACACATTATAAAAAGTTTTCAGATACACATACTAAAAATACGAGAAATAAATTAAACATTTTTATACCATGTATTAAACTAAACACAGCAAGGCAAGACAAAAAATACTCAGGGCCATATTACTTTAACAGGCTACCAGAAAGTTTAAAAACTATTCAAGTGGAAAGCTTATTCAAAAAGTTACTTAAAGAATTCTTATTAGACAAAGCTTTTTACTCGATCGATAAGTTTGTTAATTTTAAATAATTTTTCAAATTTTTTGGTCATTTTTTTGACAATTTTAAGTAGCATTTTTTAATTATTCTGACTTTTTCTGATTTTAATTTCTTGATTATTTTTATCAATTATTTTAATTTGTGGTTTTAGTAAATAAATCTTAAAAATGATTTGGATGCCCTAAAAGCAATAATGAAGTAACTGTATGTACGTGGTGATAAATTTAAATATTGTAAAAACGAACTAATATACTGTAATTTAAATGTACCTACCTAAATATTAAGTTTCTACAATCTGAAGATTTTTTTGGAAATAAAATAAATTGAAAAATTGAAAATTGAATGCCCTCCATTTGTAAGTAAGATGTTAGCAAGAAATTGATGCGACATTATTTTTATTGTTTGACACAGTCGCCTAACTAGGCCTAGGCCTGTTCTAAGGCAGACTTTAAATGACTATATTAAGTGTGCACTGTCATTTTAAACTATAGTTAGTACTTATTTTTAAATCGACAAATATGAAACTACAAATATTTACGCATATACAAATATAGATAGATACTCATATACATCTGTAGATAAAATATATATATGCACACATACACATATATATATGTATACGAAAATAATAATAAAACCGAAATAAATAAAAATTAAAACTAAAATAATATACATATATAAATCAATTACATATTGATATAACGCTTACATACCTATAAATTAGTCTATTTGAACAGTTAAGTGCGTAATTTTAACGTATTGCAACCTGCATACAGAATTACAACTCGACATCTTTATATAAATAATTAAAAATATTACGAGCTATAATTTTAAAAAATTGTTTGTTATTATATTATTATTTCATACCGTATATGTGTGTTTAGTGCGCCATCTACAGTGAGCCACCATATTGTTATACCGCGAAAGTAGCCATATTGAACATAATATTAGAAGATTAATCAATTTTTGGAATTATGATTGCCATATTCACGTTGCGTTTCGTATTTAAATCCTGGTTTCCAAATCATAGTACGACTTTGCGCTATCTAATAGGCTTTATAAACAATGATATTACTAATAATTTTACTATTCATTATATTTCTGAATTAATAAAGTACTTTTTAATTTTTGACAAATGATCACTAGGGCATTTTATTGTCTCATTCGGAGACAGTAATACTGAGTTTTTTTAGATTACCACAAATATTTTAACACCACAAAGAGATCTATTTAACCACCTGGTCACAATGAAAATGTAATTAATGTGAAGATGATGTAGCATATTATGCTCAACCCAAACGTTCTACAAAGCTAAACGGCATAAAGTTGAAATTGTGGCTTAAACGGATGGCTGATTTCAAATTACAAGTGTTCGTAATTGCCAAACTAACATTTCAGACCCGACTGCCACAGCCACGCCACTCCTTCAATTTTATAATAATTGTTCAAGTTGGATTAAAATATCGAGATATTTTCAACACGCCTAATATTAATAAACTTACGGTTGGCATCTTTGCTTTCGAAAGGCGTAGACGTCAACCGTGTCTTTTTGCTATTTTGTTGGTCTCTTCTTTTCTTTATTTCTGTTACTTTTGGTCAATGAAGGGAATTAAGAATATATCGTAAAACAGATATATTTACATAAATCCGTATTAAGTGAACATTTACTGGGGTCCAGTGGGGCCTCTGCTATTTTTATTTAAAACTTTGTTTACATAGGAAAAAAACATTCTTTTCAAGACAAATAAAATAGGCATCCAACAACGTCAGAGAACTAACTTTTGCAAACTATCTCTATATTTAATATTATATCTGCATACATTTACTATTATTCTACGTAATAAGTATAATATAATTTAATAAATATAATGTAATATCCACTAATATATTACATATGACCAATGCTATAATTTATACTATATGTATGCATGTATGTATATGTGTATGTACACATTTTTTTTATATTAACAATAATTATATAACTATCAAATACCGAGGCGGTACATAATAATATTTGCATATAATGATGTGTCTCCAGTTATGTTATATATACACATCAGTTATGCTTCTCCACCCAAGTCAGACAATACGTCGTATGCCCAGATACAGGCTATGATCGGTCCAGTTAGGTATGCGTTGAGCATATTCATGTGAATGTGGGTCATTGTTCACTTCGCTCTATTACCTAGTATGATCATTTTATATATTCCGTTGTTTGTTTAAAATTTAAAAAAAAATCTAATTTATGAAAAGATATGCAAACTAATGAAGAGATATATTATGATTAGTGATAGTCGTAATTTCGAATTTTAGCAATAAAAGAGGTAAATTTGTAAAAAAACAGTAAAAACCCTCATTCAAACTTTAGACAAAGCATAGATGTTCTGTAAAAGATAAATAATATTTAGTCAAACAGTACAAAATACTTAAGGGGCGTATAGTCTAAACGTATTTGGCCCCCAAATGGTCATAAGAACCGGGAGTAGCTATTCTTAGAAACGATCCGTTGGATCCGCGACAAATTCGTTCTATGATTTACCGCTAACATCAGGTAGAGGCCGCACAGGCGACCTCGAATCTGTAGCCAGGTTGGAGGATGGAAAAATCGCATAGGTATTGCCAGACTGCACAGATGGCAGATGGCTGCGAGGGAACCGCGTAATAACCACAACCGGGAACCGCGTGGTTATTACGCGGTTCCCTCGCAGCCAGGCCCGCGTAACGCGACCGCTCGCGACCGTCCTTCGAGTAACACTGTCGCGGAGCGGCGTGTCCGTCCGTCTTGCATTTGTACCCCCTTGACTGATTGGCCGAAAAACTTCCATTCCCCTCTCAACGCCATTGTAGGTCCATTCGTTCCGCCGTCTTCTATTTCTAAGACTCGATAAGACAATTTTGTGGTGCTGTTTAAAAATAAGTATTACACTATCAAATCATAGCAGCATAAAACATCACTGCTTTTCACATATCGTAAATATTTTTAATAATAAAGGACAAAAATAATTAGGTTATTTCGTGCCCACTTGCGAAGTATGTTGTAACTTTTTGCCACATATACAAAACGAAATCTCATTTTATAGCAGCTATGCTGAAATAAGTGGCTGAAAAAGTTATAGGGTGTTAAATTGCAAAATACTTTATTAAATAATTACACTTTTTTACGTAAATGCCTTATTTAAATCGTTTTATTTAAAAGACATAGTTTATATTATTTAGATAGATAAAATGTATAGAATATATCACAAACTATAAAACTATATCAATATTATCTATTAATAGTAAATATAATGAATAGTGCTGAGTGAATTTTATTACAAAACTGAAGCGGTAAATAAGGTTATGCTTGAAAAAGAAACAGCGGAATAACTGCAGTATAGGAACCTCTCACGAAAAAAAAAATATACACTAATAGATTGTCCCATTTTAATGCTAAATCTGGAAGAAAATTGTGTCGGACTCAATAAATAAGCGAGATATAGGCATTCAATGTTTTAATTTTACGTGTAAAAAGACCGGCCAAAACAAAAAAAAAGAAATACTCACAAATAGATACGATCATTCTAATGCTAAATCTGAAAGAAGATAGATTCGTTCTCAATAAATGAGCGAGATATAGGCATTCAAAGTTTGAATATACAATGTGAACAAAAGGGTTGCCATTTTGTTTTTACATACCTTGTGTGTGATAAATACACGATCCTGACAAAACACAACACAAATTACTCAATATTCACTCAACAGCACATTAGGCGACACAATAACATAATATTAATATGAACCGGGCGGTAAACGTATAGATATCACGTTTAAATCGATTTTTTCTAATAAAATAACGCGTTTCCAAGGAAAGTCATTGGCTACTGCGTATGTGTGCGTGTATCCTCCATTTTGCATTCAAATGTCCCGGTGTGTGCGTGGGTCGCCATTTTGGATGTCGCTGTGTGTGTGTATCGCCATTTTGAATCAGGTGAGTGTGGCAGCGTTTCCCAAACTGTTGGGATAGAAATACCATTAGGTACAATTATTAAAAGGGTTATGAAATTGAAAATGTAAAGATACCTACATACGCATCGTTGTGGTTATTGGTGGCATTTTGTCTGTGGCATGCTCAGGTCCAGATTAGCTTGTTTAAAACTGTGAAAAATACTATTGTTATTAAATAATTCTAACATTTTAGTTTTATTTTATAATGTGGGTTTTACATACAATCATTGACAAGTGGCGTCATTTCAGTGGCCGGCCCAAGTCCAGGGGCGGAGTTCTAGTCCAAAACTGAAAATGTATAAAAATATATATACATACATACATACATACATACAAACAAACATACATACATACATAGTCAATAAATGCAACTGTTTTTAATGTCATTTTTACGTACGATCATCTTCGTCGTCGCTTGACATCGACGGTGCAGCTGGCCGAAACCATGCACATGTATTTGCCGACCTACCCGTCGAGGTACTTGGGCCGTTCTCTGCATGCACTGCATTGCATGCAGAGCAGTCTTGCCGTAGTGGTGCGGTACCGAGGTCAGGGGTGTCTACCCATAGATCTGGTTCGGACGGTGGTGGTGTTAATGGCTCCATGTCTGTGATGTTTTCCGCTAGTAGTTGCATTTGTATAAGTAATTCTTCGTATTCGGTCATACGATCATTATTTCGTTCTCCAGTATGATGACCTGTATACAATGCTGAGGCCATTTTACTAAATTCTACTAGCGCATCTTTTCCACTAGCGTTGCAGGACTTCCAAAACATATATCGGGCAAGATTGCCCTGCAAATGTCTGCTACTCCGGCCCTCCGTTCTGATGCTTTCTTTAGCGTGGCGCCATGAGGACTCAATGGAGTTACTATGAGCACCTGTAATGGGGTCCTTATAATGCTTGCTGTGGTTCACAGTTAGATGATGGTATCCATATTCCTCAAGTTTGTCGTAGGCTCTCCAGCAGTCACTTATGATGGTCGTGCCAGGCAGAATCCAAAATTTGATCACTGATATCAAAATTACTGCGCTGCGGCAAGGTACTACTATCAAGAATATACGGCCTGTCCGTCTCTCAATGCCGCCGAATACCCATGCGCCTTCGACAAGGTGTCCCCGGTGATACTTTCTTTTACCGAATTTAGACTCGTCGATTTCGACGATTCGCCCGGGGCCACCCAACCTTGTGCTATTTTTAATCATTCCATCTATGATCACTTCTCGGCAGTAAGATGACCAATCTACTGCTGTATGTACCTATGGCGATTCCGAGCTCTGTAATCATTTTTAACTGGAGCGTTGTTCGGTCAGTCCACAACTTGATAAGTTATAAAATTTGCCAAATATTTAATTTTGACGCCTCAAAGAAAGTGTATTTACACAGTGATTGTCTAGATGTGCATTTGGTTTTTTTCTTTCTATTCTGTTTATCAATGACGCCATTGCAACGCCAATATGCACCATCAACTTTGTATGTAGACGCGCATAAGGTCATTTTTGGATGATTACAATATTCATTCGCGCAATATGGACCATTATCTGCAGCCGGTAACAACCCCAACGTCCGAGCCATTTCTACAGTGTAAGACACAGGCCGGTCTTCTAGTTTGGCCAGAGCCCGCAAGGTGTATTTGTCCATCTTAATTAACACAATGTCCATTACATTAATATTTATCATGAAAAGTTTGAGAAACAGTGGTATTGTAAAGTCATGCATTTCGGAAGCTTTCTTAGAGAAAACAATTTAAAAGTACTAGATTTGATAATTGTAATGCTAAATGCAATAAAAAATCCTTGGACGCACTATTTAAGTATTATTAAACTATTTAAGTATTATTATTTAACTAAGTATTTATTAAAACACTGTCTCGTAAAACGAGCGTCCAATAGACCTTAATGTGGGATACCCTCATGCTATTAATATGCAAATTACTCACTTTTATGGTGGTTTAAGATGAAACACGTTTTTTTGTCGACTTCTCCGTTACGAGTTCGAAAAAAAGAGGATGCTATGAGTGATGTCTCTCAACGATAATTAATGTCATCGATGTTTTCGATAAATAAATACCATTATTTAAGAAAACATCGAAAAACTCAAATTGCTTTGCAATAACGGTGACATTGTTACTCGAATGTGCAGCTTTCCTTTTTAAACGTTTATTTCCGTAATATTTTATGTCGTCAATACCTACACAAAGTGTTTGTGTAAATCGGAAATAAATTCGCCTGCGGTGTTAGTTTCATATTTAACTAATTTCGTTTGTTTCAGTCAACCTTTTGACATCAATACGCAAAGTCATCGATAAAAACCTCACAAAAAGTCCAACTATTTTGTATTACCGCCAAGACATGGTCACATTGATAGTCGCCTGCAGTGTTTACTTTTATATTTAATAAATGTCGTTGGTTTCAGTCAACCGTTTGACATGAATACGCAAAGTCATTGTTAAAAACCTCCAAATAAAGGCCTATTGTTTCGTAATATTGTTAAGACATGCTCTCATTAATAGCACCGCAGGCGAATTTTTTTTTCGAATTTCGCGCGAAATTCTTAAAAAAAAAATCGCCTGCGGTGTTACTGTCATATTTAAGAAATGTCGTTGGTTTCAGTCAACTGTTTGACATCAATACGCAAAGTCATTGTTAGAAACCTCCAAATAAAGGCCTATTGTTTCGTATTATTGTTAAGACATGCTGTCATTAATAGCGCCGCAGGCGAATTTTTTTTTCGAATTTCGCGCGAAATTCTTAAAAAAAAAATCGCCTGCGGTGTTACTGTCATATTTAAGAAATGTCGTTGGTTTCAGTCAACCGTTTGACATCAATACGCAAAGTCATTGTTAAAAACCTCCAAATAAAGGCCTATTGTTTCGTATTATTGTTAAGACATGCTATCATTAATAGCGCCGCAGGCGATTTTTTTTTTTCGAATTTCGCGCGAAATTCTTAAAAAAAAAAATCGCCTGCGGTGTTACTGTCATATTTAAGAAATGTCGTTGGTTTCAGTCAACCGTTTGACATCAATTGATGACATCAAATGACGCAATGACTGCGGTGTTAGTTTTATATTTAAAAAAGTGACGTTCGTTTGTGTCAACTTTTTGTCATCAAATAACAGTTATTGATAAAAACCTCAAAAATAGTTTTTTGAATATCGCAGATACCTTTTTCACCGCCCATTTCTCCAACTTATTGCGTCATTGCAAAAACTTCGCAAAATGTCATCTGTTTTGTAATATAGCTAATTGTTATCGATAAGAAAGACCGCGCATAATTGTTTTTTTTAATTGGCAACATTTTGCTTTTGACATGACTGTGTGTTGTCCCTATATACGTATATTGGCCCTGCATATGCATACACGCATATGTCCGTGAATCCGTGTAGCGGCCTTGCATCGTACGGCCGCGCCGCGCTAGTTTGTTGACATAAAACTTTGAAACTTAAAGTGCCTATATCTCGCTTATTTATTGAGAGCGACAAAAGATTATTGCAGATTCGGAATCAGCGTAGTGAATATAGTCGGGTGAAGTTTAAAAATCAAGAATCCAGGAGAGGTTCCTATACTGCAGTTATAAGGAAACAGCCAATAAGTAAGATAGAGATAGATGATCAGCGTTCGGGTGTTAGGTAAGATTCGGCGCCTGGGCGGTCGAAGTCCTTTGTTTAACGTTGGGGTGGTCTGAACAAGTTAATGTATGAAACTGATACAGTAAACAAGCAAGACAGAGATTTATACTCAGTGTATGGGTGGCAGGTAATAATTGGCGCCTGGGCCCTTGTAATTCCTTTATTTTACGATAGGGTGTTCTGATTGTTTTCTATTTTTATTTGATTTCGTTTTTACTTTCTGATACTGTATTTGAAGGATATTTGATGTATGATTGCTTTTAGTTTAAATGTTGGTTCAAAAAACGACTTATAATACACGATAAACCATACCTAAATCATATCTATAATACATAATAAACCCTACATACATAATAAACTATATCTGACAAGATTTATTAACTAGTATATTTTACAATTTAATCCAGATATATAAAATATCGGAAGTGTATAATTTCAATACGACATGTATTTTTAGCTGAACTTTAATTATATTACTTCTGTAAACAAGCACAATTAATTGCTATAATTCCCTAGTTGTTACGCTCTTAGTACCTTTTATACAAAAATGGCTATTGCCCTTTGAGAGTTAAGTTACAAAAGACTGTTTTACTATTATTCAACTATAGTGTTTAAAGGCAAGCATCTCTTTCCCAAATTTAATATGCATGAATAATAATAGTGAGATGAAAGCAAAGCGGTCCTTGCCCTGATTTTAGAATTAAACCCACAGGAAATATACCCACGGGTACGAAAGTTGTATGCTCACCGCTAAAGGTAATCATAAATATCTTACTCCATGAGCTAAAATTTAATGGCTACGTAAAGTTAAGGTTCGGTGAATTCAATATCAGTAATTAGATATATATTAAAAACAAACAGGACTGACGTTACAAAAAGTAACTGCTGTTACAAAAAGCGAAGGCGCTAATCCAAGGCCCGTGATGCCTTCTGATGGGAAATCGCCCTTTAGCGGGGCTTCCGAGACCCGGGCATATTGAGCTAGATTTATGAGTCGCAGAACTTCGCCCTGTGGCAGGTTTTCTCGTGATGATCGCGCCGCTTGTGACGCTTTTTATGTTTTTTATCTAGTTGTAAATTTTAAGGTCGTTATATAAGTTTATATATAGGGTCATATATAAGTTTCATTTTTAAAATGTTATCATATATCATATGATCACGCATTCCAAACAGTGGACCCAAGTGAGAAGTCTGCGGAATTCCAGAAGTAATTAACGCAAAATGACGTTTTGCGACATATAACGATATCTATCTATAGAGGCAGCCGTGAACCTCTAATCTCTTTTTTTATCCAGAAGTATGGCGTGGTGGACATGGTCGAAAGCTTTTGCAAAATCTGTATGTTATGCATCCCCTTGCTTTCGGTTATCCATAGACTTGATGATGAAGTTGGTGTATACCCCTAAATTTGATATACACAAAGCGCTGCTTGGAAAAACCGTGTTGTTTTGCTGGTAGTAATGTAGGGAATTAAGGGTATAGCTGTGAGTAAACAACTTTGTATATTGTATATTCAGGACTAAGAACATTGACACTGAACTGTAGTTACTAATGTTGTTTCTAGAGATTTTTATCTCTTCGTGTAAAATACACCATGAAAACTTTATGAAAGACAAGCGAAAATTTTATGAAAGAGCATGTGCTAAATGGAAAGCGCAGTTCTTCACGAAGGCTGGCGCTAATGAGTCACTTCCCGCATCCATGTAAATATATGAGTGTTTAACGTATTTAAATACGAACTCTTCTGTTACCTAAATACCATATTTTATCTCATATAATCGGTACAGTTATCGTGCTTATATATCGGCGTTATATACGAAAGAGATCGACTTTTAAATGAGCTGTTTACATCGGACACGGTTTAAAGTATTGACGAAAGTATTCACAATTATCGCCCTAATGTGCGCAATGCCTAAAGCACTGTGGATCTTGCTTAATGTTATCCTCGGTGTTTGCAATAAACATGAAAAAGATCTGTTTTCGCAGTTTGGAGCCTTCGCCGCATGAGTACAAATGTGTCGTAATTGCAAGGGTTCCCGTGCTTATTCCATTTCCTATGGTGCATGGCCCTTTTCTTCAGTACGTAGGAGAAATCGACTAGGATGCGATGCTTGTCTGGATATTCTATGCGATGTATAAGACGGGCGTTCAAAAACAGTGAAAATGAGTTACAAACTCTTGGGAAGCGTATAAAAATAAATACTGGCAGGCACAGCTAATAAATAAATCTGTTATTATGTTGCAAGAAAAAACTGATTTGGTTTTTATTTTAAATAGTCGAAGCGAGTTGGCGAAAATAGAAAAAACGGAATTTCGCGAGGTAATTAAAAAGCTTTGCCTGAAAACTAATCTACAGAGCGAGTATTTCAAGACTGTCGAGATACATCAGCGATTTTTAGACTCTTATAGCATACGGTTGCACGTTGGTGGGCTGTGTTTAAACGTAGAAAAACTTTAACTAACGATACCTTTAACTCGGGTCGACCTACGATAGCAGTCGCTGGACAAATGTTTAAAAAAGCTAAAAGAATGGTTTTGCTAGATCGTCGTGTCATGGTTAGTTTTATTACTGAAAAATTGAAGATTCCGATAAGTAGTATGCACAGTAATTTACATTATCGCTTAGGGATGAACATGTATGGGATAGCAGTTAAACTAGACTTTAGTTTTCGCAACGCACTTTGCATTTGTTAAAACAAGATCCTGACCGTGTTTTAGGGCTCGATTCGAAACTGTGAACGAAACATGGCTTCAGCATTAGGACCGTGAAACAAAACAATAGTTTATGAGCTGGAAACGATCGTCACCTCCAACTCCTAAGAAATTCAAGGCCATTCCATCCATCGGTAAGATCATGGGTTGCCTTTTCTAGGACAGTCGAGGGGTGGTGATGATCGAATACCTTGATCATGGAGCTGCTATACAGGGGGCTACATATGCTGAAGAAATACAAAATTCAATACGAAATACCTGAAAAACGAAGAGAAAAACTAGCTAAAATAGTTATGCTTCACAAAGATAACGCCCCAGCACACAGATCCAGTTGCAATGGCTACCATTGAAGAAACTTGCTTTGAAGTAATTGAACATCCTTCTTATTCACCGGAATTTGCCCCTAATGATTTCTATCTATTTCCGATATTAAAGGAACATCTGACAGGTCGAAAATTTGAAGATGATGAAGTAGTCGCAGTGCAAGATATTTCCAGTGTATAGATCAAAAAAGCGACAATGTCAAAAAATAAAAGATGTTTAATTTTAGTTAACTTCCTTATACTCATTATCACTTTTTAATGAACGTCGTAGTATAATTTAATTGCCTTGTTAATAACAGAATTAAAATTATCGTTGTAAAATGCCGTAAAATATTCGATTAGTTCGTGTCAATTAACAGCGGACGAATGATTATTAATTTTCTAGTAGTCTGCTTTATAAAATTGATTAACTAGACGCGGCGGTTCGCGTAATAGTGCCGATAGAGCATTGCTAATTTTAATCTCTCAAGATGGGTGATGGGAGTCTTCCGCTACAAACGGCTCTGCTGGGAGTCTTCCGGTACAAACAGCGCCACGACGCTTACCTCGGTGTTTCTATTGCATCTGTTTAATTAATATTAACGTAGGTGCACCTATTCCCCATTCAGTATTCTGCTTGTCAATAAGGTTAAGGGATTCGCTATTACGTGATAATCATGCGAGATGAAGTTGTTGTGAAACATTTCAGTCTTAGTCCTCAGTCCTTTAACATTTGCGTAAAAAAATATCCGTAATAAACGTAAATCAACATGTTTTTCAAGATGACTGCGAGAATTTTGCTACTTATTTGTTGCCTCAGTGTGTATTTTCATCTACGCATAAACGAATATATTATTATTATATAATATCAGCAGTATTATTATCAATTGTATCGGTCAGTAAATATAACTATTGATTTATTTTATTGCATGGCTTTTTACAGGACATGAAATATCCAAACAGATGCCAAGTATTATTAAAATATTGTAATAATACATTATTACAAACTATCCAGCCCGTGCCCGTAGGACATATATCAATATAATTGTTATGGTATTCATTTGACGAGTGTACTTTTTATTAAAATGAGAGATCGTCTTGATTGAGGGAAGATCAATTCACTCCGGAGGAATTCTCCTAGGGACTAAAAAGATAATTGTATATTTTATGAATGATAAAGGAATCTGTTTATATCACTTACTTCACGCCTTAGAAGTCTACGTTTCAAGTTTCAATTCAATCGTTTAATTAAGCCGTTTAACCTGGAGGTCGGTGAACATAGAAATATAGAATCTCAAAACTATTGATTGATGATATATTGATTGATGGTGAATACGTACCTACGTGTTTAAAATACAATAAAATAGTGAGGATGGGGATTTGGAAGGTGTCTACTAGGCTACTAAGTATCAATTGTATTTTTTAAGTTACATAATTGTCAATATAACATATAATTATCAATTACATTTTTTTCCGTATTACCTTAACAATATATGTTTTTGTCGAAACAGATAAAATATCAGTGTCATTGAACCTATGTATTGCCCCTGGGAACCTTGATTGTTTCGTAGTCGTCCAGATGTTGACTGATGGCAATATTGCAGCAAAGTCTAACTGGTCGTGAAAGATGTCGGACAGCAATGCCATATCGGCTACTGTGCGGGGTTTTCCAATATATTAAAGTTACGATATTTGAGACTTTCCTCGTACTTTTGAAATACCAGGTGTTTGAGGCAGTAGTTCATTTTCCTCACAACTCGTTTTTGGATTTGTTCAATTCAGTCGTTATGGACGGAGTAACGTGGAACTCCATAAGCATCACTTCAATTTATATTAATAGTTATGAAAAATAAATACTAACCGTTTGCATGTTGCAATGTAGAAGCCTGAGTTCGCTCTGTGTATTAAAAAAATCCATGGTGTTGTAATATAATAAACAAAATTGAAATGCAAGCTATCATCTATACCAAATCTGGAGTACCTACGAGTATATCTTTTATTAAAACAGATTTTCGTTTCGTGCAAATACCATAAAGTATAAAACCCCATTGATTTTTGCCGCGGAGATACTAAAAACTTGCAATGTAAAAATAATATTGTACTTCATTGATTGTGCCTGCCCATAAAGTATTAATTCTTTTGATAGCAGTCAGCAAAGACCTTATATACCAATTTATATTCATTGCGCTTTTCTATTTCATTACGCTTTTACGCAAATGAAGTAAGTTTAGGCAATGTATATATATATATAATATTCTAATATTTTATTGTGCCGTGACGAGAAATACTTTACAATCCGCAGCCTTGGTCGATTATGTTATTGGCGATGTAGAGAATTAAATCATTTTCGTTGTAGATAATAATTTGATTTGCAAAAAATATAAATTTATGTGAGATAAGTACTTTTGTAAGAGGGTCCAGCAGGTGGCCTAGCTGTTTTTGTAGTAGAACTGTATATATCCCATCCGGTCCAGACGATTTGTGATTGGAGTTCTTTCTTGCTGCAGTTGGGTGTAAGGATTCCTGGAAGCCCGGAAAGTGTGTTTCCATTAAGAGCTTCAAGGTTTCCTTGGTGTTGTTTGTGTGGTACCCCTCTGGTCGTTTAAGGCATCCCAGCTGGGGGCGGTTGTTCGAGATAAGGATCTTGTTGAACCTGCAAGCTTCGGAGGCCGTTTCCACGCTCTCACAAAAGTCTCTTGAATTTCTTCGTTTGGCTCATGGAAAGGCTTCTTCTAAGCCAGTTCCCCGTCTCCTCGTCTGCGCATGAGAGGATGAGTGCACCGTTCCTCTCCCAGCTGCCGGTAAAGAATGGTGTTTTAGTTCCATCAGGAATTTCCATGATGGCCACCTTAATCTTTTTCCTCAATATCTCTTCCGGCAATATCTCTTTCTTTATGTCCTCGCCAGTTCAAGAATGATGGTAATGAAATATCTGGAATGAATTATTAGCCGGAAAATATTTACTTGTAAGATATTTTAACGGGCTGCCATTCGACGAAAGCTTTTTTCAGTTTTGAATATAATTTTTAATATGCTAGGCATTTGTGAATAAAAATGACGAAATGGTATTCCGTTTGTTCATCGCCGTTTGCGGTCTCGGCGGTTTTTCTACCGTCTCTTTCGGTGTAATAATACGAAATTCCCTGCAGTATTAACGAAATCCACCTTGTACAGGCTAATACTCATTTGATATTCCGTCCATTAAAAGCCTTGCTAATTTTTTACGAGGTCTGCCTGCGCTTATTTCTGCTCGTATTGAATAACGCACGCTTCATGAAGCGCACAAAAGGTTACTGGCTACTTGGAATCAATATCCAGATATTTACGCTTAGCGACATTTTACCAACCGCTAGATAGCGCATCGTAATGATAGCTTTTTATACTTTTTTTCTTTTTAATAAAAGTTGCTTACTTCGTTGCACTTCGTTGTAACCACAAGATAACATTCCGTATATCAAGAATACATATAAAATTATGTCAAGAATTTAAATCAATCTAGTGATTTTCATTCGTAGTATCTTAGACTGAGGTTAGTAAATATTTCTTGTCGCAACCGGTAGATAGCAGCATTTATATTGAATAATAAATATAATAAATGGAACGCCTTAGAGCGAGGTAACGCCGCATGAGTCATGTTTTTTCGTGCGTGCAGCCGGCTCCATCGAATTACAAGACGTTGTCACGTCAAAACTGTTAGGACGCCGTTTGACCACATGTTCTAGAATTTTACTCACCGTACTCAAGAGTGATATGGGTCTATAATTCTCTGCAGCCAAAGAATCACCGATGTCACCAGTCTTTTATAATGGGCGTCATTTCAAACTCTTAAAGCCTGATTTAGTTAAAAATTGGCTGTTTAGATTTTTGATTTTAAAAATGTAGGAAAAATATGATTCAAAAAATTTTAATGGTGATAAATGAGGATTGGCTCTACAACGTTACATGAATATAAAAAAATAGAAAGATAGGTAAACAAATAATATAGTATCAGTATTCAAATACTTTTCTATGCGTGTATGAGAGCTGCAAAAAAAATCTTCACAATATCGCCAAAACGCTTAATCCGATTGAGCTGAAATTTGGTATGCAGGCATCATTAGGTCATGGCAAGAGTGGAAAAGTTTGTGGTTGAAATCGCTTTAGTCATATATCAATCTCGAAATTTTGGACTTTGGTATTTTTTTTTTGGGATACCTCATATACAAGTTGCAGTAATAATATTTAGGCTCCACGATACATTTTAATCAAATATTAACAACGAGTCGCCCGAGGCTAGCCGGGATAATTTTGCCGCGAAAATTTTGGGGTGACCCAAGCGGTGTTTTTTAAACGTTAGCTCGCAGTCAAAATTACGTCGTAAATTATGCATATAGGTACGAGTTTAAGCCTAGTTAGATGTGTGACCTTTAAGCCTAGTTAGATCAGGCTTCGGGGTGGATGGGATTAAGATGATTTAATTGGTTGATTTATTTAATTTAAATATAATATTTTTTTCCTAATGAGATCATAGTGGAATTATACGATAAGAAATAGCTTCTACCGTTCCCTTTACGTTTTAAGTTTACTTTACCATCGCTTGGCATTTATATTTACATTTGTTTTGACTTTTACTTTTACTTCCAATCTGCTTATTCGCCTCGTGCCGTTAAGGTCGTTTTGAAGCCGATTGAAGGCGTATCGACGTCGCGACGGCAGGCGAACGGTGTGGTAGTTCTCCTTTTTAATAAAATGGCGACGGCAGCGGAAGGATAGGAGGGCGCGAGCCATTACAGTTATCCCTGCCGCGCGCCTCACGGCCATTTATGACGGCGCCATATTCGGGATTGCGTTTTTCCCGCAATATCAATAAGTCAAAACAGTGTCACGCGGTGGAAATCGTCCCCGCTAACTACGGCCTGTCGACGACGCGACGCCGCGCGCCTCGCCGTCACCGGGCACTCACCAAATTGCACCCACTTTGGTTGGTGAGACGCGTACAAACAGACATCGAACCGCATCACCCGATTTATTTACTTGAGATTCCTAGTCATTCGGCTATAGTGCAGCTACTTGAGATAGTGCAGTTTGAGCTTGATCTATGCCCATGTTTTCTTGAGCCCATGCCCATGTTGATCTTGAGCCCATGTTTTCTATAAGGTCTGCTCAACTCACGGTTCAGCTCCCATCCGGTAGCCTCCTCGAAGAAGGATTAACCTGGAAAGGCCGTCGTGAACTCTGCCTGCGGCTGATACCTGCAGTCGTAGATACGTGGGGTCGGAGGTTCTGATCCTCGGGCGGACTGGCGATCCGGCGAATACCCGGGGAGTATGAAAACGTACGTTCCTATGAAGCGCGGGTAGTTATTTATACGGCGTCGTCTATCCTGTGAAACGATTTGTTGGATCCCGTGTGAGATTGACATGCAAAGGGCGATTCGGTCCGCAATAAATTCGAACTTGAATTACCGCTAACGTCAGAAAGAGGCCGTACAAGCGACCTCGAATCATAGACCAGACAGAAGGTTGAAGAACCCCGTGCAAATCAAGAAGTAAGGGCGTGAAGATAGCCCGCTGTGTTGCTCTTCCTAATGCCTCGGCCTGTCGGCGTAGTTTGAATGTGGATTGTGTTTTCCCTCAAGTTTTCACGTTCTTTCTATGAAAGACGCTCTGGGGTGGCGGGTTCATCGGTAGTAATTGATTTCCCACAATTTACTTGAGATATGTGTAGTTGCAAACTTTTTTTCGGCAACGAATTTAACCCTAAAAACATTTTTTTAAACAGCCTTATGTAGGTTATTTGAACCCTCTTAAATGCTAACTAGGTAATTGTTCGCCCGAATCGCTCGCCAATTTGCTGCGGTGGGGAAACAGGAGGAAACATGTACGGCGAAATTTTTTGGTCCCAAAATCGCAATAAAGCGCACGCGTCTACGGATGTCTTTAGCATTCTGTACCATTGGCCGTAGTCCACTACAGCTACTAACATGGCTCTGTACGCCACAATAAATATTAAAACAATACTTTTTTAAATTAAATTGTAAGTTTTTTTGAGATAGAAAATTGATTTAATATTCAAGCGAAATCTCCACCGACACGATAAATCTTGACATTCTTATAAAATTGGAGTATTTCTTTCGAATCATATATGTACAAAAATGCTCTAAATCGAACTAGACTTCTGTTTTTATAAGGTTGACAATTATGTGAATTGCGCTTTGCGTGTCAAGCCGTTCTCCAGTTATTGTGCGATCAGACGAATAGAGAGAAACACACATGTAAAGATTTTCGATCCATTTAGGGTAGTAGGTTTCGCAAAGCTTTTCTTTTCTCAGATATTTCTCAGCGTCGTATTCAGAATAATTATACGATTTTTATATTTCTATAATTTAAACAAACAGAAAAACAAGAGCGTAATATATACTATAAATATTTATTGCTTACTTTGTAAGTTGTTTTTAAGGTATGTTCTGAAATCAGAAATTACCATTTAATAGTAGTAGTTTAGTAGATGGGGCAGTTAGAAGGTTCATACATTATACTAAAATGCGCAATTAATAACACGTGAAAAAGTGTGTGCATGGAGGATAAAAAGGACATTCGCAGGGAGGCGGGTGTCGGGGTATCGCTTCGAAACCCTGCTTTGTAATACAGCAGATACCGGCTGTCCCAGTAACCTTGTATTGACACTACTATGCGTGTGGATAGATTAAATATGCGTTTGGGTAAAAGTCGCTAGAATGTGGTGGTTTTCGCTTAGATCGTAGGTTGGCATTTATATGTCGCTGTTGTATAGTTGTCAAATCAGTTGTTGACGCTTCATACTATCATTGATTATACGTGTATAGGCTATTAGGTTGCTCATTGTCTGTTTTTAATTTGAAATGCAACGTGTAGATGACACTCATCGTTCCAAACATTGATTAATTTTTTTTTTTATTAACCCAATGGATTGCATTCTAAACATCTATCTCAAAATAAAACAATAATATATTCACAAAGAAATTTTTAAATCACACCTCTTATTATTATTTACAAAAGGATGTGAATTTTAATCAGCTACAGTACAGATTTCAAACAATTATAATTAGGCGCTTTAATGGTAAAATGTCCTAATAGATGGCCTTCTAATATCTCTGTATTATTTATGTGATTTAATCAGCCTACCTAAAAATGCGACAGAAGGAACACTAATAAATTATTGTTTTTATTGGTTAAATAATGTAGCATTGTCATTGTTATTGTGGATGGCCAAGTAATGTCTATTAGTTTCGCCGGACAATGCTATCAGCGCCACCAACATGTGGTCTTCGCAGAAGAATGACATAATACCCTACGCATTGGCATTGAACGATATAATACCCTAATAATCAATAAAAATATGTAGATATGCAATAAAACCCTAATACTCATTAAAACTATGTAGATTTCCATATAGAAGACTGTTGTTGCTGAATCCGCATATTGTTACTACTAATATTGCCTATAATGTTTAATATACAATTTTTACGATTCCGTATAGCATAGACAGAATCTCATTGTTGCAATGTGTCCAAGAGTAGGATTCTCTATCTTGTTCTGACTTTACCTATTACTAGTAGGTAGGTACTACTTTTATTACTATCTAATTTCAAATTTCAGCAAACAGACATATGCATATTCCGGCCTTCTTTGCTGCATTATACGAAGTCAATGATAACATAGAAGTGGATTTTTATATCAGTTTTATTGTTACACAACCTGCTATTTAGTCCCGTTACTTTCTTGTGAGGTCCAGAGGTGGAGTACCTCGATGACCATCCGGTTGACGCTAAGGAGGTTATTATGAGACATACTGTTCAAAAGTAATGTATGCTGAGGTATTTTTTTGTATTTTTTTAAAAAATTTATACCTATTATATAGATTTTGCTTCTTTTTCTGATGTAATTGAGGTAAACATTATTTTTTTTTCGAAATTCAAATATATTTGGTTAGAAAAAAAACATATTTTTTCTCGCTCAAACATTTGCTAAAATGTCATTTCTTAAATTAGTAAATTTAAAAAAAAGACCTCGTTTGTTATTACTCGTAACCTGTAAAGCGTTAAAAATGCGTGCCTGTTTATCGTATAGGGGCGTCAATGTGCGAATTCCATTGAATGCCAATGTCGATACGAAATTCAAAATATTTGCCATCATCACTGGCTGCAGCGGTTGATTATTGAAGCATACACTTATAACTGTGGATTAAGTTGCATTCAGATTAAAATGTAATGGAGCTGTCATGCGCCTGTCCCGTGTTACATTCATGCTTCCTCTTTGTAATGATACATTATTATGTTGCATTAAACTCTAATTAAACTGTTTATGTGCAGCTATATTTGTATATACTCGTATATGTATGTATATATATATATATATATATATATATATATATATATATATATATATATATATATATATATATATATATATATATATATATATATATATATATATATATATATATATATATATATATATATATATATATATATATATATATATATATATATATATATATATATATATATATATATATATATATATATATATATATATATATATATATATATATATATATATATATATATATATGTATATATGTATATGTATATATATATATATATATATATATATATATATATATATATATATATATATATATATATATATATATATATATATATATATATATATATATATATATATATATATATATATATATATATATATATATATATATATATATATATATATATATATATATATATATATATATATATATATATATATATATATATATATTGATAGGAACTCCGGCAGGTTCACTTAGTACAAAAACGTCAATTTCCGTAAGAATAAATGTATTTTCCGAAATAAAACAAAGCAATACAATAGCCGAACGTTGCCTCGATATAAATCAATCCCCGAATGGAAAATTCCCTCCTCATTCGATGAGCCGGGACACGAACCGCTGATACATTTACTTCGTACAAAATTATACCGCATGGCTTCTCGTTCAACCGGCAGATGGCGCTACTGTCTTTTATACATAGATGTCGCTTGCGGTCATACTTGAAATTAAATTGTTGTATATTCTAAAAAATATATCTAACAGTCGGCCATCCTGAAAATCGGCTCGCCCCGAGACGACTGCTGGTTCATGTGTGTAGCACTCGGTAGTCTTGCATTTGACCATGCAAATGAATTGTTCAGAAATGCTTGTTTGCAGCTGTAAATAGTGAGTGATTGGTGAACTCTCCGTTCGGCCATGTTCTGTAAACAAAGGAAACAGCGCCACGGTGCAAGTTTTACTCTCAAAACACCGCGACACAAAAATATTAATATTTAATTGTTAAGTTTAATATTTTTCACATTTAGTAAGTTATGACGAAGTCATGTGAAGTATTTTTAACTTCAACAGAATAAAATTCCATCCTCGTTGATTGATGGACTTTGACGTATCAAGTCAAATAAGCCTCATCAAATCAACATCAACCAGAGTAACAAAAATCTCAATTTTTTTTTTTTTTTTTTTTTAAAATTACTTCAGATGGAATACAACCTTATCTAACAACGATTTCAGATTAACACAATACCAACTTAACAATAACTTCAAACCAACATTCATATCATCAAATTCTTAAATCATCAAACTTCAAACCATATCCAACCATCAAACTTCATTTTCAGATCATCAAAATTTTCAAACAATCGTCTTCACTTTTGATAAAACACAATCTCAACTCAATAGCAATTTCAGATGAATACAATCTCAATCCAACAATAATTTTCGATGGAACACACCCTAAAATCGCAACTTTAGAGGAACATAATCAGAATTCAACAATAAATTTAGATGGAATGCATTCCCTATTTCCAAAGAACTCCAAGTGCACATTATAATATTATCAGCTGATTTTTGTTTTGTTATTCAAAACTCAAAGGCACTCTGAGGCGTAATAATAGCCTTTGTTTATTTTCATGATCATGATTTAAAACTCGGTAGATATCTCTCCGATAAATAAGCGCATACACTTCAGAAGGTTACTTATGCGTATTAATAGCATTAGTCACTTCATTCGGAAGGATCCCAAGGCAGTTTTAATAGGTTGCCCTGGCTTCTTCATAACGAGTGCTTTTGAAGGATTTACATTCCCTGTAGGAACGACCTCGGAAGGACCCTGATGCGTATTAATAGCATCAGCTACTTCCTACGGAAGGATCCCAAGGCGTATTAATAGCCTCGGCTACTTCATAACAAATGCTAGCAAGAAGGGTTTACATTCCATGCCGGAAAAACCTCGGAAGGACCCTGATGCGTATTAATAGCATCAGCTGCTTCCTACCGAAGGACCCTGGGACGTATTAATAGCCCCAGCTACTTCATAATATAAACAAACGCTTACAGATGGATTTACGTTCCACGTGGGAATCACCAGAAGGGTTTACATTCCATTTAGGAAATACCTCGGAAGGATCCTGATGCGTATTAATAGCATCGGCCGCTTCCTACAAAAGGACTCAAGAGCTTATTAATAGCATGAACCACTTCCAATGGAAATACCTCAAGGCGTATTAATAGCTCCAGGCACTTTATAAATAGAAAAGTATATCAAACCTTTGTAAGGCTTTGTTTCACATATTAATGGCTGCAGTTTTTAACTGTCCAGCACCAAAATAAATTCTTAACCAGACTTATTTATTCAAACGAACATATATCATGGGCAAATAAAATTTTGAATATAATATCAATCATAATATCAAAGTTTCATTATATTTCTGCAACTAGTGCAGCAGTATGTCTGGTTATTTATTATATATATTTTTTTTTTTAAATCATATTTTGCCCATTCCATCGCTTCAAACGATCGTTTGCGATGATATTCTTGTAATTATTCCTAGATGAAGGAATACTCTCAACCAGGTAACGGTCATTCGGGAACACTTCTGTAATTAAACAAGGTCCAGCAAATCTTGGAACTAATTTTCCACTCGTCAATCCTTTCTTTATAACTTTTCTCTCTACCAGTACCAAATCACCAACTTTAAAGTTTTGAGCTGCTCGACGTTTCTTATCAAAACGCGTCTTCATATTCAAGGCGTTGATTTTAGAGACTTTATCTGCTTCTTCTCTTACCACTTCAATATCCACAACTGGTGTTTCATGTTCAATATGAGCAGTTAAATTAGGATTGAAGCCGAATAATAATTCATATGGCGTTTTACCTGTCGTTTTATTTACTGTGGAATTAATGCCCATTTGTACTTTACAGATATAATGTTCCCAATTTGCTTGCTCATCAATACAATAGGCTACCAAAGAATCCAAAATTGCTCTATTGGTTCTTTCAACCTGACCGTTTGCCCTGGGACTTGCAACTGCATTCAATATGTGTTTAATTCCTCTTTCAATACAAAACTCTTCAAATGTTTTGCTTGTAAAAGCTTTACCTCTATCGGATATTAATCTATTCGGTACACCGAATGTTTTTATCAGCATATTCATTGCCATAACAACATACTTTGCACTTGTATCACGTACGGCTTCGATAATAGTAAATTTTGTGAAAGCATCGATCATCACGAGAAGGTTAGTCTTGCCTGTTTTAGTCTTACAAAATGGACCTAAATGGTCTATGTGCACAGTGGCAAAAGGTACTGCCTTTTTCTCAATAGGATGCAGAAATCCTGGTTGCTTTCCTGTTGGTTTCTTCGCGAATTGACATTCTGGGCATCCGTTTATGTATTTCTTGATAAATGTATGTGCCTTAGCAAACCAATAACGCTGCCTTATTAAATGAAGGCATTTCTCAACTCCTTTATGTCCATTCTCATCGTGGTGTATCTGTAATATGCGCCATCGTCCATCCTTTGGAACAACAATTAAGGGTTTCCCATCGATAAGCCGACATAATTTTCCGTTCACAATTTTGTAATCATTAGTAAGACCTTTCCGAGTTTTATTCTTCAAATCTTCCTCTAATTGTTTTCTTAAATTCCGTACATTTTCATCTTCGTATTGTAGAACATCAATCCAGTCGTTAATGTCAATTCGTTGTACATGTGCCGGATTGCGACTTAGCGCATCAACATGGGACATAGACGGTCCAGGTCGGTAGATCACATCGAAATCGAAATTTTGCATTTCCAACCACCATCTTCCAATACGCGGCACCATATCTTTCTTTGTCCATGTCAACCTTAATGCATTACAATCTGTTACTACAGTGAAGGTTATTCCAGTCAAGTAAATTTTAAATTTGCGAGCACCCATTACCACAGCAAGTGTCTCCAATTCATAGCTGTGATAACGTTTTTCTGCTGACATCGTTTGTCTACTGGCATATGCAACTGGCTTCCATAAACCGCTTTCTTGTTCCTGTAGTAAAATCGCACCCAATCCAATCTGAGATGCATCAGTATGAAGTTGAGTCTTAAAAGTAGAGTTATAAATTGCCAAAACAGGATATTCTGTCAGGGCTCTTTTGGCTGCCTCAAAAGCATTTTGCTGTGTATCATTCCATGACCAATCAGTATCCTTCTTAAGTAATGTTGTCAATGGAGATACCATTATGGCGAAATTCTTTATAAATTTACGAAAATATCCAGCCAATCCAAGGAACTGACGAACTTGATGAACATTTGAAGGTGTAGGAAATTCTTGTACTGCAAGTAACTTACACTTTGAAGGACGAATCTCTCCTTTTGACACTTCATAGCCCAAATATTCAACCTTAGTAGTTAAGAATGAACACTTCTCCAATCTCAACGTCATATTTGATTTCTTCAACACCTCAAAAACAGTACGAAGCCGTTGGATACCCTCTTCTTCATTATGGGCCAAGATTAATATGTCATCTAAATAAGCCATTGCATACTGGAATCGTAGAGAACCCAATACACCATTCATTGCCCTTTGAAATACTGCAGGTGCATTGGCCAGCCCAAAACTTACTCGTCGATATTGATAATGGCCATCAGGTGTTATAAATGCTGTATATCTTCGAGAATCTTCATGGACGCTGATTTGATGATAACCTGAAGCCAGATCCAACATAGTGAAAACACTATGATTATTTAAACGATCCAATAGATCTTCTATTAGAGGTAACGGATACCTCTCCTTTTGTGTTATCTTGTTTAAAGCACGATAATCTACACACATTCTCGGCTCTCCATTCTTCTTTTGTACCAGAAGTACAGGACTTGCATAATCTGATTGCGATTCTTCTATGATCCCTTCATGAAGCAGATCCGAAACAATGTCCCTGACCGTCTGACGTTCAGCATCAGAAAGCCGATAAGGTCGATAGTAGATTGTTTTCTGTTCTGTCAATTTGATCTTCATCTCAACGTTGATGTGACCCAATGGTTTATTATTTCGTTTAAAACAATCTTTGAATTCATCGAGTAAATTGTCAAGTTCTTGGCGATCTTTTTGTGATAATTGATCACCCACTTTGTAACCTCCTTTTTCCTTAATGAATGTATAATCACATCGCGCAATACACTCATTCTGATTTATGCGAAGTACTTGATTAGTCTGATTTACCACTTTGACTTGTGCTTTTCCAAATTCAACCTTCATTTCGCTCTGTAATACTTCTTTCTCCCTTAGTGGCTCCAAATGTTGACCTCCGTATGTTATTAATGACCCAGAGTACGGTTCAGATAAACATACATTAAGCACATTAATTCCTGGCTGTAATTCAACATTATCTTCAGTATATAGTTTGGTCTTTGAAGAAAGTTCTACAGCTTGAGGCATTTCTGTCCACGGAGTGTTATTAAGAATCCTCAACGTATTTGCTGTTTTAATGACATAGATATTGGATAACTCGGTAAAAGTTTGTCCAATTAATATGTCCATTTTCTGCTCCTTGTCGTCAACTACTAAACTTTCAACATTTGCAGAAGCTTCATCAACTTCCAAAAATATCTTGACATATCCTAACGGCGTGATCACTGATCCACCGTAGCCACGAATCAAGCAGTCACTTTTCTCGTTTACTTCCAAACCGAGTTCCAGGACTTTATTATATCTCATTATATTAATGCTGCTGCCAAAGTCCACATATCCCGTAACTGGGATACCATTTATTCTGGCAGTCACATAATATTTGTCCCCATCAGTGTTAATACAAATTGATCGTACGGGTTTCCGTGTTTTATTCATATCCTGCCTTTTAAGTTTGAAGCATTGCTCCCGATTATGGCCACGGAATTTACAAAATGTACAAAACACCACTGGCGGTGCTCCACTCTTATCCTTATCTAGCGTTAATATCGTCTTTTTATTTTTGAAACAATCTTTAGTCATATGGCCACGTCGATTACAGATTTTACATAGTAGCTGTCTTCGATCATATCCTCGGTTGATTTTAGGTGTAAATGAAGTACTGGCAATTGCTCGATTTATTTCGGGCAGTGCTCGAAGCGATGACAAATAGCTCCTGAGAGTGTCAGTTGTTTTACACCCCGCTGATACGGCTCCTATTTCCAGCACCTCGCTTCCAAGAGTGCCTATAATCGCTTCGCAGATGACTGAATCCTGTAACTGACATGCTACACCCAAGTTCAACTTTTCGTTGAAAAATTGCAAAGGATCTTCATTTATTGCTCTTTTATAATTCACAATTGTTTTCAACATTTCCAATACACTACGTCCAGAAGGAAAAGCATTTCTAAGACGCTGCTTCCAAAGCGACCAATCAACATTATACGACGTTTGTTGATCATACCAAGTCTTAGCATAGCCAACCAATTTTGTTGTGGCATGATAAATTTTCGTCTTCTCATCCCAGTTATAAAGGTCAGCTATATCATCCACAACGCGAATCCACTGTTCTATGGTGGTAGACCTATTTGCAGGATCGAATCTAGGGATCACATCACCATGTCGAAATATTTAACAATCGGTTGTTGTACAGCATCTGTCGCAATTGCCGGTGAAACGATGTGTTGATGCACACTATCTGTTGCCACCGCTGGTGAGTCAACGTCCATATTATTGGCCGCTACCGTCGGTAAATCGGTGTTCACAATATTGGCCGCCAACGTTGGTGAGCTAGTATTCGTAGTGTCGGTTGATACTGCTGGTAATTTAGCAAGCATATCGTTGGTTAAATGAGCCACACCCGATGCAGGAAATCTTTTATTTAAGATTCGCTCTACCTCTGTTTCGATCTCTCGCCTACGCTTAGATCGCTCCTTTGAATGTCGATGTTTAGATTTTGAGCGTCGTTCATAGGTATCGCTCCCTTCTGTATTATCGTTGTTGAACGCGTCCATTTTCGTGAAAATAGCGTACGTGCTCAACTCTACCAAATGAACATACAATTGGCTCAATCGTGCGACATCACTATTTGACGTTTAATTAACCCAATCGCCCAACACTACTGTCTGACATCTGATGACGTCACGCCGGATGACGTATTATTTTTCTCGAATTTCGGAAATTATTATCATTATTTCACAATCAAGACAGCTCAAAAATACACAGAATTTCAGCACTCCCAGGCCGTCCAGTAAAAATAAAACGTTGTACTCACGTTCGGCGCGACGAAAGAACTGGACTTTTTCTCGTACCTGGCCTTATTAGATATGAAATCACCTGTTGTCCAACAGAAAACAAGCTGCCTCAGGTATTAGACGCTGTCTCCAATTTGTAAAACAGTCATTTTCAATGTTTTTATGCCCAAAAATAATGATACGCAATTTGCGATCGATTGCGCAATAGTTCGAATTCTCCACTGATAATGTTTAAAATCACGAAAAATGCACTTGTGGATTGTGTTATCCCACTTCTGATATTTGATAGGAACTCCGGCAGGTTCACTTAGTACAAAAACGTCAATTTCCGTAAGAATAAATGTATTTTCCGAAATAAAACAAAGCAATACAATAGCCGAACGTTGCCTCGATATAAATCAATCCCCGAATGGAAAATTCCCTCCTCATTCGATGAGCCGGGACACGAACCGCTGATACATTTACTTCGTACAAAATTATACCGCATGGCTTCTCGTTCAACCGGCAGATGGCGCTACTGTCTTTTATACATAGATGTCGCTTGCGGTCATACTTGAAATTAAATTGTTGTATATTCTAAAAAATATATCTAACAATATATATATATATATATATATATATATATATGATAGTTTTGTGTATATATTCTTTTTAGAATTGATCAATAAGATGATTATAAAGTAAATAATTATAAAAGCCACTTACATCGTGACGAAGGATTCCCTTGATCGGATTCGGGAATGCTTTAGGTGTTAACGAGAATGATGAATGCCTCTCACTTGCGGAAAGAGGAGTAGGTTTAAGTTGGGCCCATTTTACAACTAGTAACGCTCACCCTTCATCCAATTATCTCAAAAATTAAGCTACAATCCTTCTTTATACGTAAACTCACTTAATTTCCTATTATTTCAAGGGAAATAACAAGACAAGACGAGCTACTTGACAGATGGAAGAACTTAAAATTTCGAATTTCGTTTTTTTATTTTCTAAAGGTGCGATATAAAGAAGCTGCGATCAATATTCAGCTGAAAACTTAAAACTAAAAGCATGACATGCCCTCATATCAATGAAAGGAAGCAGTCAGCTCTTTCCTATTAGTTGGAAAGATTACCTTTAACCTAAATGGATTATTTACAATGAACGAAACATAAAATATGTAAAAATTCAATATTTTGAAATATTTGATAGTTTTGTGTATATATTCTTTTTAGAATTGATCAATGAGATGATTATAAAGTAAATAATTATAAAAGCCACTTACATCGTGACGAAGGATTCCCTTGATCGGATTCGGGAATGCTTTAGGTGTTAACGAGAATGATGAATGCCTCTCACTTGCGGAAAGAGGAGTAGGTTTAAGTTGGGCCCATTTTACAACTAGTAACGCTCACCCTTCATCCAATTATCTCAAAAATTAAGCTACAATCCTTCTTTATACGTAAACTCACTCAATTTCCTATTATTTCAAGGGAAATAACAAGACAAGACGAGCT
>OX155980.1:59890977-59968159 GCA_944548615.1 Micropterix aruncella | reverse complement strand
TGTAAGACGGTAAGTGTGTATGTATGTAAGACGGTAAGTGTGTATGTATGTAAGACGGTAAGTGTGTATGTATGTAAGACGGTAAGTGTGTATGTATGTAAGACGGTAAGTGTGTATGTATGTAAGACGGTAAGTGTGTATGTATGTAAGACGGTAAGTGTGTATGTATGTAAGACGGTAAGTGTGTATGTTTGTAAGACGGTAAGTGTGTAGGTATGTAAGACGGTAAGTGTGTAAGTATGTAAGACGGTAAGTGTGTACGTATGTAAGACGGTAAGTGTGTACGTATGTAAGACGGTAAGTGTGTACGTATGTAAGACGGTAAGTGTGTATGTATGTAAGACGGTAAGTGTGTATGTATGTAAGACGGTAAGTGTGTATGTATGTAAGACGGTAAGTGTGTATGTATGTAAGACGGTAAGTGTGTATGTATGTAAGACGGTAAGTGTGTATGTATGTAAGACGGTAAGTGTGTATGTATGTAAGACGGTAAGTGTGTATGTATGTAAGACGGTAAGTGTGTATGTATGTAAGACGGTAAGTGTGTATGTATGTAAGACGGTAAGTGTGTATGTATGTAAGACGGTAAGTGTGTATGTATGTAAGACGGTAAGTGTGTATGTATGTAAGACGGTAAGTGTGTATGTATGTAAGACGGTAAGTGTGTAAGTATGTAAGACGGTAAGTGTGTATGTATGTAAGACGGTAAGTGTGTATGTATGTAAGACGGTAAGTGTGTATGTATGTAAGACGGTAAGTGTGTATGTATGTAAGACGGTAAGTGTGTATGTATGTAAGACGGTAAGTGTGTATGTATGTAAGACGGTAAGTGTGTATGTATGTAAGACGGTAAGTGTGTATGTATGTAAGACGGTAAGTGTGTATGTATGTAAGACGGTAAGTGTGTATGTATGTAAGACGGTAAGTGTGTATGTATGTAAGACGGTAAGTGTGTATGTATGTAAGACGGTAAGTGTGTATGTATGTAAGACGGTAAGTGTGTATGTATGTAAGACGGTAAGTGTGTATGTATGTAAGACGGTAAGTGTGTATGTATGTAAGACGGTAAGTGTGTATGTATGTAAGACGGTAAGTGTGTATGTATGTAAGACGGTAAGTGTGTATGTATGTAAGACGGTAAGTGTGTACGTATGTAAGACGGTAAGTGTGTACGTATGTAAGACGGTAAGTGTGTATGTATGTAAGACGGTAAGTGTGTATGTATGTAAGACGGTAAGTGTGTATGTATGTAAGACGGTAAGTGTGTCTGTATGTAAGACGGTAAGTGTGTATGTATGTAAGACGGTAAGTGTGTATGTATGTAAGACGGTAAGTTTGTATGTATGTAAGACGGTAAGTATGTATGTATGTAAGACGGTAAGTATGTATGTATGTAAGACGGTAAGTATGTATGTATGTAAGACGGTAAGTATGTATGTATGTAAGACGGTAAGTATGTATGTATGTAAGACGGTAAGTATGTATGTATGTAAGACGGTAAGTATGTATGTATGTAAGACGGTAAGTATGTATGTATGTAAGACGGTAAGTATGTATGTATGTAAGACGGTAAGTATGTATGTATGTAAGACGGTAAGTATGTATGTATGTAAGACGGTAAGTATGTATGTATGTAAGACGGTAAGTATGTATGTATGTAAGACGGTAAGTATGTATGTATGTGAGACGGTAAGTATGTATGTATGTAAGACGGTAAGTATGTATGTATGTAAGACGGTAAGTATGTATGTATGTAAGACGGTAAGTATGTATGTATGTAAGACGGTAAGTATGTATGTATGTAAGACGGTAAGTATGTATGTATGTAAGACGGTAAGTATGTATGTATGTAAGACGGTAAGTATGTATGTATGTAAGACGGTAAGTATGTATGTATGTAAGACGGTAAGTATGTATGTATGTAAGACGGTAAGTATGTATGTATGTAAGACGGTAAGTATGTATGTATGTAAGACGGTAAGTATGTATGTATGTAAGACGGTAAGTATGTATGTATGTAAGACGGTAAGTATGTATGTATGTAAGACGGTAAGTATGTATGTATGTAAGACGGTAAGTATGTATGTATGTAAGACGGTAAGTATGTATGTATGTAAGACGGTAAGTAGGTATGTATGTAAGACGGTAAGTATGTATGTATGTAAGACGGTAAGTATGTATGTATGTAAGACGGTAAGTATGTATGTATGTAAGACGGTAAGTATGTATGTATGTAAGACGGTAAGTATGTATGTATGTAAGACGGTAAGTATGTATGTATGTAAAACGGTAAGTATGTATGTATGTAAGACGGTAAGTATGTATGTATGTAAGACGGTAAGTATGTATGTATGTAAGACGGTAAGTATGTATGTATGTAAGACGGTAAGTATGTATGTATGTAAGACGGTAAGTATGTATGTATGTAAGACGGTAAGTATGTATGTATGTAAGACGGTAAGTATGTATGTATGTAAGACGGTATATATGTATGTATGTAAGACGGTAAGTATGTATGTATGTAAGACGGTAAGTATGTATGTATGTAAGACGGTAAGTATGTATGTATGTAAGACGGTAAGTATGTATGTATGTAAGACGGTAAGTATGTATGTATGTAAGACGGTAAGTATGTATGTATGTAAGACGGTAAGTATGTATGTATGTAAGACGGTAAGTGTGTATGTATGTAAGACGGTAAGTGTGTATGTATGTAAGACGGTAAGTATGTATGTATGTAAGACGGTAAGTGTGTATGTATGTAAGACGGTAAGTGTGTATGTATGTAAGACGGTAAGTGTGTATGTGTGTAAGACGGTAAGTGTGTATGTATGTAAGACGGTAAGTGTGTATGTATGTAAGACGGTAAGTGTGTATGTATGTAAGACGGTAAGTGTGTATGTATGTAAGACGGTAAGTGTGTATGTATGTAAGACGGTAAGTGTGTATGTATGTAAGACGGTAAGTGTGTATGTATGTAAGACGGTAAGTGTGTATGTATGTAAGACGGTAAGTGTGTATGTGTGTAAGACGGTAAGTGTGTATGTATGTAAGACGGTAAGTGTGTATGTGTGTAAGACGGTAAGTGTGTATGTGTGTAAGACGGTAAGTGTGTATGTATGTAAGATGGTAAGTGTGTATGTATGTAAGACGGTAAGTGTGTATGTATGTAAGACGGTAAGTGTGTATGTATGTAAGACGGTAAGTGTGTATGTATGTAAGACGGTAAGTGTGTATGTATGTAAGACGGTAAGTGTGTATGTATGTAAGACGGTAAGTGTGTATGTATGTAAGACGGTAAGTGTGTATGTATGTAAGACGGTAAGTGTGTATGTATGTAAGACGGTAAGTGTGTATGTATGTAAGACGGTAAGTGTGTATGTATGTAAGACGGTAAGTGTGTATGTATGTAAGACGGTAAGTGTGTATGTATGTAAGACGGTAAGTGTGTATGTATGTAAGACGGTAAGTGTGTATGTATGTAGGTAAGACGGTAAGTGTGTATGTATGTAAGACGGTAAGTGTGTATGTATGTAAGACGGTAAGTGTGTATGTATGTAAGACGGTAAGTGTGTATGTATGTAAGACGGTAAGTGTGTATGTAGGGTAAGACGGTAAGTGTGTATGTATGTAAGACGGTAAGTGTGTATGTATGTAAGACGGTAAGTGTGTATGTATGTAAGACGGTAAGTGTGTATGTATGTAAGACGGTAAGTGTGTATGTATGTAAGACGGTAAGTGTGTATGTATGTAAGACGGTAAGTGTGTATGTATGTAAGACGGTAAGTGTGTATGTATGTAAGACGGTAGGTAAGTGTGTATGTATGTAAGACGGTAAGTGTGTATGTATGTAAGACTTTAAGTGTGTATGTATGTAAGACGGTAAGTGTGTATGTATGTAAGACGGTAAGTGTGTATGTATGTAAGACGGTAAGTGTGTATGTATGTAAGACGGTAAGTGTGTATGTATGTAAGACGGTAAGTGTGTATGTATGTAAGACGGTAAGTGTGTATGTATGTAAGACGGTAAGTGTGTATGTATGTAAGACGGTAAGTGTGTATGTATGTAAGACGGTAAGTGTGTATGTATGTAAGACGGTAAATGTGTATGTATGTAGGTAAGACGGTAAGTGTGTATGTATGTAAGACGGTAAGTGTGTATGTATGTAAGACGGTAAGTGTGTATGTATGTAAGACGGTAAGTGTGTATGTATGTAAGACGGTAAGTGTGTATGTAGGGTAAGACGGTAAGTGTGTATGTATGTAAGACGGTAAGTGTGTATGTATGTAAGACGGTAAGTGTGTATGTATGTAAGACGGTAAGTGTGTATGTATGTAAGACGGTAAGTGTGTATGTATGTAAGACGGTAAGTGTGTATGTATGTAAGACGGTAAGTGTGTATGTATGTAAGACGGTAAGTGTGTATGTATTTAAGACGGTAAGTGTGTATGTATGTAAGACGGTAAGTGTGTATGTATGTAAGACGGTAAGTGTGTATGTATGTAAGACGGTAAGTGTGTATGTATGTAAGACGGTAAGTGTGTATGTATGTAAGACGGTAAGTGTGTATGTATGTAAGACGGTAAGTGTGTATGTATGTAAGACGGTAAGTGTGTATGTATGTAAGACGGTAAGTGTGTATGTATGTAAGACGGTAAGTGTGTATGTATGTAAGACGGTAAGCGTTTTGACAGAGCGCCATGTATTTATCGTTGGTTTTGCTAGAAAGCTACGTAGCTAAAGACGATATGTGATTAGAAAAGAAAGTAAAAGAACTTTCTATAGAAAGTCTATAGAAAATCTTCTATAGAAACGCCATTCCTGCCCCAGTGGTTATATTCCATTTCCTATAGCCTCAGTGGCCATAGCCTTTCCTATAGCAGTTCCTATAGCCTCAATAGCCCTAGTAGATTGAAATGAGCAGAAATAAAATAATATTTTAGGTATTTCATCCGAAATAAAAGAAATGTGAAAAATAAGCTGCATAGGCACTTTGCGATGCAGATAAAACAATCGTTGTCAGATGTGTAAATATTGACTATACCATACTTGATATGAACTCCGCTCTTACTCAATATCTGCTTGGGCCCGTAGACTGTTTATTTCTACTCTTTATTGTGAAATTTCACAATGGAAGGGTTTATTATTTTACGACAATCTCTTACAACCGACGCTACTTCGAAGTGTTGTACTCGAACATGTGCGTATAACATATGTAACAAGTTTTATTATTGCATTTGGTTTACAGAATTGGAAATGCAATTCCGCTAAATGTAACCCCACGGAAAATGGTAACCCAGCCGGGAATCGAACCCGGAACCTTACAATGTACGATCAGGTAACCTAACAACTATGGCACATGGCATTAATTTAAATCCCTCTAAGGCGCAATCGATTGTGATTGGCTGTCAAACTTTATAGTCCTCCCTTCTATACCATCTAAACACCCAGTAGAATTCGAGGGCAACATCGTTGTGAATTCTGAAATTGTAAAATATTTAGTCTAGTCTAAATTTGTAAAAATTGTAAAAATACTCGTGTACCATACCATGTTTTGGCAAGCCCAAATCAACAAAGTGAGTAGGCGAATTTTTAATGGCGTCGAAGGCTATGGCCACCGATGGAGTTTTTGATCTTGACCAACGTAATGATATAGTTTTCGTCATAAGGACAAAAATTGATCATATATTTAATATTCAACTTTAAGCTCGTACTAAAACTATACATCCAAACGTTTGCAATGACCACAATCAGCCTTTATAGGTATTGGGTAAGTCCGACGCTTCCAGTATTGAAGCCATCCGGCCTTTAAGTGGTCAAGATGGCGACGACAACTACCTACAGCTTAAGGCTGAGCAGCTCTGCCTCTTGTCAGACAGTCTGACGTCAATTTCTCGCTGCTTCCGAGATGTAGTACCGCCGCAATATTTTGGCATATAATGCAATATTTCTATTTTTTTGGAAGAATGATAGAAGATGCTTACCAGAGCATATTCATCTCAGCATCGGATTCATATATGCCGCTCTAGTAAGGAGTAGATCAACTCACGCAAAAATAGTCGACACTGCTGTGAACGATGCTTTGAGAATTGACTATAGCTGACTCAAACCTACTCCCATCGAAAAGCTTTATCCGCTCATCGGAATTGCTCCCCGTGAAAAACGTCGTTATTTTCTGGCTGATTCTTAACGCCATGACCTAAGACACCCACTGCATGGGCGAGAACCACAACACAATCACCTTAAATCGCGAAAGTCATTCTTGATATGCACACCACCGCTCTATAGCAGATAATCTTCGAATCGCATCACTCAATGAAGGGCTTCACTCGGCGAGGACGTAAAGAAGAGATTTCACTAGGGTCCCATCTCTTCGATACCACCTGGCGTAGTCTCAACAGACTAAGGGTGTGACAAGATATCGAGCCAATCAAGTCCGCTGAAACTACACAAAGAATCCAATAAGCGTCCGTGGAGCGCTGCAGAATGAAGACTACCTCATCCCGCTCGCAGTTGTCAACCCCATCACACAACAGGACCCACAAGAGGCGAACGACAAAGGATGTGTCGGGATTTGGGATAGAGATAGTTCTAACCTAGCCCGGATACGTTAATGAACAAATGAATCAGAAACCAACAAAATCGTTATTTTAATAAACAGTGCAAACTTAATCTGGAACGAGATGGGCAGCAAAGTTTTCTAATATTAAAAATGAGTATTATTGTATAATGTAATCCTTGGCACATGCCGTAATGTGAAATATATCCCGAATATTCTAGAAAAGAGTAGTAAGTGTAAGCTAGAAGGAGAGCTCCTACGATACAAGCATCAAGCATGTGCAAAAAGCCATACAAAGACGTGTACATTTTAGTACCTTGAATGGGAATCATCATAGGTGGAGACATTGAGGTGTGTCCATTACTACTGGCGAACCAGCCACTCAAGGAAGTTTTAACCACATGATATGTCTGTCTCTTATGAAGTAAACGCAATGACATAACCGCTGAAATGCAAATACCATCTATCGGTGTTTTTTTTCATGTGACAATTCGCAGGCGGTCGATCTCCGTATTCATACAATTATATGCGTTAAAAGTCGCCTTCATTGAATAAACCACCTTTTTATATGTTGGTATGCATATTCTAACCCTCCCTACAAACACATTTTCGAGGATTAAAAACATGCCGTCGTGAGTTTCATTCCCATGGCTGGTTTTCTAAGGGTTAATAGACAGCTCGATCCTTAGTCAAGTTACGCCAACAGCCCGTAAAAGTCCAATGTCTTACTCTTACTACCGACGCGCCTCTACTACCAGATTTAAGCGGATTTCTTCGTCCTCCAGCCTGGTCGCAGTGTCTAGGTCATTTGGTCAGCGGTAATTCAGCTCAACTTTGCCCGTCAAGATCACTCAGGATCAAGTGGCCAGCGGATAGTTTAAAGCAGAGAATTTTTTCCCAAACTTTTTTTTCTCGTAGACCACTTTAAAATTTTTACTGGTTCGGTGGACCCCTGCTGATACATTTCTAGCATATTCCCATACATATCTACCATATTTTTACGCCACAGTAGACCCCCGTCGAGTCTCCTGGGGACCCCTGGGGGTCCACCTGGACCACTTTGGGAATCACTGGACTTTAAAGGATAGATGACGTCAGGTCGACAACTGACACCGATGCTAAGGAAAAGTACGTTTTCAGACTCCCCCGGATATTCGCCGATTTGGGCAAGCTAGGTAAACACAGCTCGGTGTGCAAACCGCCCAATTCCGCTCGAGTTTTTCCCCGGACCCGAATTGTAGATCCCAAATGTCTTCGACTGCAGGTTGCAGCCGCTGTCAAAGTTCAAGGCGCCCCTCCCGGGTTAAGTCCCTTTTTGAGGAGGCTGCCGTATGGGAGCTGAGCTGTGAGTTGAGCCGTCCTAAGAAGTCACAGACGGGTCATTAGGCCCAAGCTACATGGAACCCTTAGGAACCAAACCATAGATGGAGACAGTTCGTAAGCAGCCTAGAGCCGCTATAATAAATAAAATAAAACGAAACTAGAACAGTTTTAATATGATACAATAATACAAACAAGCAACTCATCGAAAAGCACCGTTCAAACACAGGCAGGAAGGACGGCAGCACTACGTGGTGAAAGCCGCTCTGAAGGTACTTCCGATATCATCGGGTAAGAGTTTACTTTCTTCCGGGTTGGGAGATGCGGACACAGAAAGCCAAGCGATCCTTATCGCGAGATCAAAGACAGAGCGAGGCAATTTGGATCAATGACGTATCGACTTTGACGATTTCAAGTGAATTATTTTTCCAAAATCTAGTCCGTCCTAAGTAATACAACTTGTTTTGAACTTTTTATTTTACTTTTTGTAACGGAAGTCGTGTTTTTAAATGTTTATAAAGTATCTGACCCGTGCCCACTTCGTTGGGCGGTAAAACTTTTTACTTATGATGAAATTATGAGTGTCGTTCGGTTAGTACTGAGTGCAATGATTTATTTCCTGACTGCCAAAAGAAGGGTTATATTTTTACTGCATATGTATGTACGTATTTGCATGCCAATTTGACTATATTACCGTTATTTGTGAGTGTCAGTAGATCCAGAGATTACTTCCTACAATCTCACAAACTCACAAACTTTACGTCTTAATAATATTAGTATAGATAGATTACGACACTATCGCGGTTCCATACCTAATACGAATTCATAATTGTTGATAATATGACCAATAAACGTGACGTAACCATTTTAATTATTTTTTCAATACAAAATACTACTTTTGTGACTTAAATATAAAAGTTAGACATATGCTGTTGCTGACTTTTTTGTAGGCATTATCAAGCTCTACAACTTTTCTTTAGAACTTAATCATATATCTCTCATCGTTAAGGCAGCGTTAGTAAGAAACGTTTTCGTTCAACCGTTTTTTCTCCGACTTAATTTGCAATTTGCTACGAAAAAGTCTTTTCATTTTTCGGATTAATAATCATAGCCTATGACACTCACAAATAATGTGGCTTTCTATTGGGAAAATAATTTTCAAAATCGGTTCAGTAGATCCAGAGATTACTTCTCACAAACTTTACCTCTTTATAATATTAGTATAAATTATTTAATTTTTATTTACACTATATTTTTTATGGTATTTATATTAATAGGAAAAAAAAATTCGCGCGGCTTTCTATTGGGAAAATAATTTTCAAAATCGGTTCAGTAGATCCAGAGATTACTTCTCACAAACTTTACCTCTTTATAATATTAGTATAAATTATTTAATTTTTATTTACACTATATTTTTTAAGGTATTTATATTAATAGGAAAAAAAAATTCGCGCTGAAAATCACGCTTTTACAACAATATTTTTTGAAACAAAATCAATTTATTGCAGCTCCGTTACGGCTGCTTTGACGCGTGTTAGCGCTATAAATATCCAATGCTTATAGACGATCACGCATTTTGTGAGTCAGCCGACTGACCTTACCCAAGACCCGTGATGTCTTTCGCCAAGCAATTGCCATTTAGCGATGTTTCACGTGAGCCGGGCCCATTGTACCGGCTTTCCGATTGTAGCGTCGCAGGGCTGCGCATCCTGCGGCATGTATCTGGTGATGATCGCGCGCCGCTCGTGACGCTTTATAAAGACTCGCGCCGGCCGTCACTATCGTACGGAGTTGGTTGCTCTCGGAGTTGAAGGGATAACACGAATTTTCTCAAATACTTGTGTTTTATATATTTATCGATATAGATATCTATATACTTTCGGTATTTACTTAATCAGGCTTTTCATTTGACACTCAACACGATGAATTTATCTTAATTTATTGATATTTGGGCATTTATTTAATATTTGGGGAGTTTCGCTACACTATCATACTAGGGATGATGATATGTTAGGATAAAAACACAGGCAAACATACATGTTGTACTCTTGTACCACCACATTGTACTCTTTTTAGTGTGCAATAAAGCTTTTCAAACCAACAAACATATTTGTATATACATTCATGAAACCTAAAAATAATCCTATTTTTGGACAGTCGTGTAAAAATAGGAATAATCGTTGCCGGTTTTAAACAATCAGGTGATATGCCTTCTGATAAGGAGCGCGAGAAAGAGTTTTAAAGAAAATGAGCTAGAGAGGAGGCGCAGCTAATGAAAAAGTTCGGAAGAATACCATTGCATACGGGCTCTTTGCTCGTATCAAGCCTTATTAGATACTTATTAACGATCGTTTTTAGGGTCTCAGTATTGCCAATGTTAGCGGTACTTGAACAAATAACACCACAATTATAAGGATCTACGCTGCACAACGATAGACTAGAGCAGCGATTCCTAGACTGTGTTCCGTGGAACCTAGGGGTTCTACGAGATCTCCATTAGGGTTCCGCAAATTTCCTCTCGACAACTTGTTAAGCAAAAACAATTTGCAACTAATTGGTTATATGTAAAAAAAAACTTAAATATTTGTCAGCATGTAACAGACCTCACGAAGTTCTTGTTACGAGTACAATGCTACCGAGATATTAACAAGGACATTGAATGAGTAAAAAATCCATTTGGACCCGTTTTAAATCGTCCATATTGTAATTTTTTTAAGTTCAAGCTCAAGACAAATTCTCAGCTAAAGACAGAATGTGGAAGAATGGGGTAAGGGAGAAAAGAATGCGACATAGGTGAAAATTGTAAAAAACAACAAAATCGCTCATTTCAAGGAAACGGCGGGATATGGTCATTCTGGCAGCAAAAACCATTCGTCTCGAAAATTTAATTTCAATTTGTACTATTGACACAAACACCTATAATAGCTGAATAAGCTATTATAAGTATTTCGTGTTAGGCTAGTATTATCCACTTAATTCTTTAAAGATTTCACTGTATTAGGCTTTTGTCATGACGCGACATGACATTTATATATAGAAGCCTGTTTTTAAGCATATTTGAGTGCTTCCCTGAAGTGTATTTATATAGCTCATAAATTACTATTGTTCAAGCAATGTTTAAAATCATGTAATTTAAAAATTATTGGAAGAATTCATTATATTATTTTAGGTAGCCTTATTACACTTTCTTATTAGTGTTTAAATCAGGAGAACAACGCCTAAATAAGTTTAAATAAGAAAATATAATTAGGGCTACCTACAATAAAACAAAATATAATCTTCCCAGAATTTTTAAGTAACCTTTTTATTACTGAACTTTTATTAAAGTTTTATAGATATATATTCAATCGTTAGCGGCCAACATATATCGGCATCCTCGTACTATACAGACGTCGTGTAGGTGGGCAATTTGTCGACAAAGCACCATAAGAACGCGCAAAGCAAAATATCTCTTTTACCAACTCAGGCAGGGAAGAATAATCTGCCTCAGACCGGGATCCGTCTCCTCGAAGACATAATAAGTAGGGATTACCACAATGTGCACCGATGTCGCGGAAAATAAATGATACAAATATGATATTTATAGTTTAAGAGCTTAATATGGGCATTTTTAAACATGGGGGAAAGGGTTTACTTCATCGGAAAAAACCTCCTAAACGTAATTACTTATGTGGTTCTCTTGGACAGTCACATTAACATTTTACATCTTACGGTCTGAACTGCAATGGCGGTATTGCTTGTCACTATTGTCTTCTCGATATGTCCGCATTGACGTCAGGGTCACCTTTTTCCTTTACACGTGCTTCGTCATTTTATATTGTCTTCATTGCTTCCGTTCCCACAAATAGAGCGAAGCTCACATATGAGATCTCACATACAGAGCGACGATATATGCTACAACAATGTATCTTATAAATTCATGGCAAGTAGCCAACGACCGATTTCATCTGAATATTAATATCATAAATTAAATCGATGACCCTGCGGTCTCGACCGGCGGATTAAATCGTTTGGGTTCCGTTACTTAACCGCCTCTGGCGGCGCGGTTCGTTTCTCAGCTAGCCTCGAGCGGATCAGCGTTAATATTGGATTAAAATGTATAGCGGAATTTGAATATTACTAGTGCAGCTTATATATGAGGTATTTCAAACAAAATTTCACAATGTTGTTTGGCCCAAAAAGGCACATGTGTATTAAATATCAAGTCTTTAGGTCCAATATTTCGAGGATGATTTATGAATACTGCGTCCCCTGGTGGACCGATTTCAACCTTAAAATATCAACTCTTACCACGACCAAATGATGAATGGTTACCAAATTTCAGCTCAATCGATTCAAGCGTTTGGATGTTATCGTGGATGAATACATACATGCAGACAGATAAACACACAGAGATACTTTTATCTGGAAATGGTCTAAATCGTCTCAGAGACGCTCAAATTGGATATTTTCATCTTCATTTCCCGGCCTACCCGTTTTTCTCGGCCCACCAACTAAAAAAATATGGTTGGTGGGCTGGGAAAGTAATATAGATGAAACTGAAAGCACATCTTATTGCTATTTGACAATAAATGTATTAAATTCTTTTGTAGCCTTCCAAAGGGATTAATCAATTCGCGATACAATCCCGGGCTAAAAATATCAATGTATAAGAATCACATGTATATGAAATATAATATATAACATAAATAAGCATAATACAAATTTACTGCTTGAAGCTTGTAGCACCCGATAATCGGCGATGTTGCAACCGCCGTTGTTCAGGGTACACTAGACAACCTCTTATTATTCAGAGATATATTAGAGAAAATTTCAATAGACTGATCTACCCTGGACAGCGGTGGATGCAACGTCGTGGAAACGTCGGGACCTACAAACTTTTCGCTGTAAATTACTTTTTATCTTTTTTTAAATGACAGATATATTGAAGACAATATAAAATCAACAATATGATAGTTGTCATTTATATGTAATTAAATTACATTAAACACAGTCAAAATAAATACAACATTCCATTTTTTAATTGGTACAATCTGCTGGTCTGCAGCAAACTACTTCGAGTTAATGCTATAGATAATATTATCAATAGAAACGTTATAATTACTTGAATAAACCAAAACATTAAAAAAAACAATAAAAAACAAAATAAATGAGAATTTAGCAAAGAACTTCATATTGTCCATTTAATGTGTTACTATCTCTTTGCTGCCAGTTGTGGCGTGTAGATGGCAAATTATTTATTATTTTCTGTGGTGTACAGCCTACTTATTAATTTTTATTAAATAAACCTTTAAATGGTTTTTTTTTGTTTACACTACAGATGATAACAAATTCCGAGGCCAATATCAACAATATAATTTTCGTGTATTAAACAAACTTTTAATTCTTTCTTTTAGTTCAAACGGTTCAAAATGTCAGCTAAGTAAGCTTTGGAAACCTAATACCGACTGCCTTTTAAACTCAAACGGAATCGAAAGTTTATGCGTTTATTATTAAGTTCGGACGCAAACTCTCAAAACTTTAGATTTTTCTATAATATCAGACAAAGCTCAAAGTTCTGGTGTGATTTCTAAGAAGTGTGATGTAGTAATAAAGTTATTTTGAATGAATTTCATATAAAAAAATACCACAAGTAGTCACAAATTAAAAATAAAATTTTTTTTTTTACGAGAATACATAAAATTTTTCTTGGCTGAATAAATAAATATTTTTGTATGCAAATAAGTAAAAAAAAAATATCGTTTTGGTAAAGCATTTAATAAAGAACATAACTGTATTTACAATTTTTGCATATTTTACGTATTTTGTGACAAAAAAATCGAAATGATTTTATAGGCGAGTTTTTTCAGTTTGCCAATTTTGTAATATTTATTCATTATTATCTTAATTGTTTTACGAGATAAGGTTATAATGTTTTATATGTCAAATTTCAATGCGATCATTTTTCTCTTTATGTTTTTTAAATCCGTTTAGTGGTTTATAAGTTATGATCGTTTTTCTCAAGGCCGTTGACTCGCGTCGATTTTTCGCCCGAATATGTCGCGCGCAAAAGTGATAGGTGAGTTTTTACTTCGCGAGAGGAGGGGTTAAAGGGCAGGTACATGCGAAAGCAGCAAAAAACACATCGCGTATACAAAATAAAGGCATAATTACAAATGTACTCGTATCAAGGATAAATTTTGCACCAATAGCTAGATAAATGCGTAAACTTTAGTAAGATTCGGTTTATTTTAATAATATTAATTATATTATATGTAATAAAAAAAATAATATTTATAAAAACGAGTCAAAATAGATTTATGATTTTTATGTTAGGATTTTTAAAATAAACTGTCTGTATAGCTTTATGATTTCTATGTTATTATAGGATTTTTAAAATGAATTATCTCCGTAACCCTGTGTCTAGGAATTAGTTTGTTAGCAAATGAATAATTAATAAAAAACATCAATTGATTTTATGTGGGTAAGTTTCTTCTGAAACTCCAATTCTCTTGCTACCACTTTGTCTCAATCTATGTACCAACAAATCAAGTTTAATGCACACAATATAGGATATCTGACAATAGCAACGATGGAAGTTTCCCTTCCGCTAATAATAATATTCTGTGAGACGTGTCTATGGTTTTGTCAGGTGAGACAGTAGACGTGGAGAGGGAGGCGAAGTAGAAGAGTAAGACGGGACGGAAGGACGGGTAGACGATAATTTCACATAGCCATATTATAATTTCCTTCAAAATATGCTTCGTTTCACACTGGAATAATCACGTAACCTACGAGTAAATTGGGGTAAATTTCATCAATATGGTTAAGTTTTGCCTACGACAAATAAAATCGGCCAAGTGTGAGTTTGTATCGCTTGCCAAGGGTTCCGTACCTATTTAAAAATGGTTATTACTATGAAAGATTTTCTCACATATACTATAAATCCAATAAATCCCTTTCCGATTTATGACTATAATTAATTTTTAACAAAGTGGTTAAAACTAAGGAAAGCTTTGCAAATGAAATGTTACTTCGTGCTTTGCAGGCATCTTATGTGAAGATAATAATATGTCTGAAAATTTATGAAGGATAGTATGAAAATAAATTTTCATTATAGGTCATATTAATAGCTTCCGAAACTGGCAACTTCCAAAAACAATATTAAAAATTAATTACAGTATTTGAAAATGGAGCTTTTAAGCTGTATAATAAAATTTTATTCATCTATCATTTCATTTTTCATTGCTGCGTCATTTAAAAAATGTGCATGTTTATATTACGATGAATTTAACTCCTGAAAATTTGTGTCCGTATTTTTTTCCGCAATTTTAAGTGTAATTTGATAACTCAACAAAGCCTCGCTCGGCTTCAAACTGCTTTTGGCAATAAAGCACTAAGCAAGACGACAATTTATAGCTTGTTTGCCGAATTCAAACGCGGTCGAGGACCTGTATGTTACATAATTTGAAGTCTATGTAAATATATATATTTATTTATTTATTTGCAGCTGTTGTTATAAAAAACATATACAAAAAAACAAGAACACACAGATTTAAAATTAAAACTGTAAATAGACAAAGACTATGAAATTTAGCTACAAACGCTGCAAATTAGGGGTATCCTCAGGATATCTCTTTTCCTGGTTTTCAGGACACACCTATTAATTATTGGTACATATATGATTTTAAAATAAAATAACCAAATCAAATAAATCTTAAAATAAAAAATCCAAATAATCATAATCAAATAAATACACAAATCGAAATAATCAAAATCAAAATATTTTACATCAAATGATATTAAAAGGAAATAACGATTCTACTATTATTAAAGCCTATATAATATCGCGATATAGCATAAAAGCACTGCAAAAGTCCAGAGAAAATTGAAAAACGGAGAAACCTCAAGTTGGCAGCCGAATATTTCAAGAAAACGTCCAGGATATCTGCCATGTATTTATTAATATTCCATTTTTACTCACATTGACAAATCATAGAGTTCGCGCACGTCGTTGTACGACATTATCATAAGCGTAGCTGCGGGTACAGCTAGTATAATGTAAATTGTTATGGTATGATTATTATTAGTCATAAATTTACTGGTTACACAATATTTACTATGACTATATCTGTATAGTTCGCTTATCGGATTTTGTTTATAAGCTTAGTCTATTGACGAATCCTCTTTGATAATAACATAATAGTTTAGTTAACACCGCCTTAATGGGTTCCAGAGTTAATACAAAACAATCACTTTGACTTGAGAGCATAATGGGAATGAATGCCACAACGTTTCTTAATGATGGATTATTGTTGATATTTTGGCAGGTGATCGTCTCTCCTTTCATCAACATCGTTCATAATGAGTTAAGACCAACATCAAACAATCTTGTCATTATGACACTTCCAAAAAAAATGTCAAACGTTTCTGAAATTTTAGTTTCCTTTTTGAAAACAAACTAGTCTATTCAATGAATGCTCAAAAGAGGGGTGTAGAAGAAAATGAAAGTAACACAATGGACTTGTTAAAAGGTAAACATAATAAAAGTGTTAAAAAGTTAAAATAAAAACAGAGGGGTGAGTATAGCCTTAATTGATTCAGGAAGGTGATTATACATAATGGAAGCGATGAATGGGTAGTGGCGCTGACCGTACGAGGTGTTTCTACGTGGTATCAGCATATCTCTTGAGTGCGCTGAGATCCATGGAACTCAAACTTTTCAATTTTCGGAGGCGAGTAGGTCACGCGACTCGACTTGTTTCGGAGATAAGCGATTGGGGGTAAGAAACTTTTTCCCCTCCGTTTCACATTGTCGGGGGTGGATTTTTCCGAAAGCTTCGTATAGCTATCCTTTTTCGTTATCCACCTAAAAAACTACAAAGCGTGCATAAAACTTACGGTCAGATAGACAGGCTGTGAAGCACCCGAATACCTGGGAGTGACCCTGGCCCTACAGCACTGTGAAGTACCCGAATACCTGGGAGTGACCCTCTACCTCTCTCTAACGTACAAAGTTCATTGCCACAATACGAAACAGAAGGTGGTTTCAAGAAATAGCATCATCAGGAAACTAACTGGGAGTACATAGGGAGCCAAGCCAGCTACACTCACAATCTCAGCTCTGGGTCTATGCTTCTCCGCAGCGGAATATAGGTACCGCTCCACTGTGGAGTGCATCAACACACGCAAAACTGGTCGAAACTGCTGTGAATGATGCTGCAAGAATTGTCTCCGGCTGCCTCAAACCTGTACCGTTGAAAAGTTTTATCATATCATCGGCATCGCTCCCCCTGCAATACGTCGTGATGTCCTGGCTGATTCAGAACGCCTAAAGGCGACAGAACATTCAAGACACCCACTTCACGAACAGGAGTCAAACCACAATCGCCTCAATTCGCGAAAGTCGTTCATGAGCCGAAGGCATCCGCTCCATTGGAGTCAATCGTCGAATCGCATCTCAATGGAGGGCTTCACTTGGCGAGGATGTTAAAGAACAGATAGCACCGGTGTCCCATCTCCCCTAAACCACCTGGCGCAGTCTCAGCATACTGAGGGTGGATGTAAAAAGATGCCGTGCTAATCTCGTTCGCTGGGGCTATTTACAGAGAACCCTGTATGCATTTGTGGAACGCTGCAGGATGAAGACCACCTTCGATCCTGCCCACAACTGTCAACCTCTATCACAAACCAGGATCTACAAGAGGCAAACGATCGGGGCCATCCAGGCCGCATATTTTTGGAGGGATATGTCCTAAAATGGCTCAGACACGTTAAAAAAAGCTATCCTTTTATTTGGAGGTTTCGTGAAATCAAATTGAAAGTTCAAAAAATTACAAACGTATATTTATGAAATACTTACACTGAGAAAAATATCTGTATTGGCCCAATTAGAAATTATCTTTGGGTGGGTGACGGTTAGATTGGTTCTGACTGTTGCAAACAGATCAATCTCATTGGTTTTTCTAACCGTCCCAATCAGATTTGGCAACTAATTGAGCCAAAAAGGAACCGATTGGGTGACTGCAAGATTTCTGTTTCTAGATCTGTTTGGCTCTGTTAGCTGTTCTAATTGGCTTCATAGGTAGATATCTACTTGGCTTAGGTAGATATCCTTTTACTCCAGGTAGGTATCTACTTGTCTTAGGTAGATATTGTTTTACTCCAATAAGGTATTTCTCATTGCCCTAATAGGGAATCTAATTACCTCAGGCAGTCCATATCTCATTGGACCAGCAAGGGCTCGTATGCTCACTCTGTCGGGGGTGGTGGTGGGGGGGGGGGGGGGGTATCCCTTTTCCCGCCCTATCCCTTTTCCCAGGGTGGATGGAGCATACGACTCCTTGCTGTTTTGTTCTATTGAGATGGACTGCCGCAGGCATCTGTAAAAGACAAAACACGGATTTATTACAGAAACAATTTTAATATTCACACAAAACACATGAAACAAAAGTAATACAGTAAACAGCAGTGTATATACATAGTATCTATATATAGTAAACAATGTTAACTGTCGTAAACTAAACACTGCAGACCTGTGATATGCGTCTAACATAAATTATAATTAAAAACACAAATTTTTACAAAATGTCTTCCTATAAGAGGGTTCTTTATGGGTCATGTGATACGTTCTTATAAAATTCATTACTCGGTATAAATTGCCCGTAGCTATCAGGTCATCAGTGTCGATGAATGTATCTTCTATAAAATATACCTTATTAAGGGTGGGTGCATCCTATTAAAAACACCACTAAGGGCGAGTTTCACCATGAATTTTACCCTTTTAATTTGAAGTAAACACTTCACATCAACCAATCAGATTCACGGACTTCCAGTTAAGATAAATTTATCCGGGTTAAATTAATAGTGACACACGCCCTAATCAGTTATTTTAACGTTTAGTTACAAATAAAGAGCCATCAATGGCAGTTGAAAGTGTACAAGGATATGGACATTTAAAACTGAAATGAAATACAGCGAGTGTTCTTGGGCTAGCCTGGACACCGTAAGACATATATTTTCGAGAATATCCTAAATTCTCCAAGACGACTCCAACAAAAATTAATTTCTCCTTAACGTGAAGCATTTCTGTTATTCGGATAAAATCACTGCAGTCATTGGTGTTCAATTGCAAAACTGTTCCTGTCCGATAACAATGACTGTAAAATGATGCTGCTTTAACTACAGAACCGGACATTTCGTTAACTGGAATGCCCAAACTGGACAGGAGTAATTCATAATCGGGCAATTTAAATGTTTTAGATGAAAATGTCAATGTTAAGGGGTCTCTATAAGCACTATCAATAAACAGTTCATTTAAAACCAGCTGATGTTTTAATGCCAAAGTTAGAGTAATATTACGCCTACTAGCGGAAACATTTGCAGCATTTTTTAAAACACGATGTTTCGATTCGAACCTCATCGAGGAAAGTAACGCAAGTGGCCCGTAAGCTAATAGAGCTCTCGGATAGTGAACCAGGAAGTGAAATTTAGGCTGTAAGTGCCCACCACTGAGTTCCAAGTACATGGCATTTAACTCGGATACCAGAACGCCAATGTATTCGGCTGTTTCTGTACAACTCGTCCATCTTGTGGCCTCTCTCACTAAATCTACAAGGGATTCGTACAATGCCCAATGTTCATCGTCCATAGGGACTAAATCACCGATAAGCAATCCAAAATACCTAATGAGGTTTACTAGACCCGACCCAGATTGTCGCACAATTTTCTTTCGAATCCGATCTATTGACATAGCTACTGGCTTTGCTGAGTTATCAGGCCCAAAATCGAATTGCTGTAAACGACTATTGAAATCGTCCAATGAAAAATAATGTTTGTCTAAAATGAAGACTTTCAGTAGGAATCCCATAATGTACTTTCCACAGCCTTCAAAAATGTCATGAAAAATGTCTACCCCAATTTGATCAAAGACTTTGAAAGATTCCCAATGATAAAAAACACATTTTTCTTTGACACCAGTTGTAACTGGATTGTTACTGTCAAGGTCTTCCCTATAGTTGGAGACATTTCTTAACATTTCTGGATTTTCCTCAGTACCTTTCCTAAGTTCATTTTTCTCGATCCGACATGTGCGGCAACAGCGATTGGCAGAAAAACTCTCAACGAAACCACAAATTGAGTGTAAACCCAAGTTGTCACCCAAAATTAACCCCAACTCGAAATAAATTGTGCGATCAATCCCAAGTTGCTGAAAAGTAATGCCATTTATTTTTATATCATTCATGTCATCAATAATGGGTTTGAAAATCTTGTAATTTCCAAATTCACTGCGATCTGAAGAATGAAAAAGAGCTGCAAGGATAATTTTATTCACGGATGATTGTGACACTGATGTACCCGAGGGAAAGTCAATTGCAAGACAAGGGAATGCTATATACACGGCCCCCAGCTTGTGAATTCCTGCGTGACTCCCCAAAGCATTGCCGCTTTCAAAATCGTCAAAAAACAAAAAATAAGGTATGATCAGCTTATCAGGAGCGTTTGCTATGCGTTTGCGCCAAGCTGACCCTTGAATAAAATTCTTCATTGTACCTGACACATCTGCATAACAACGCTCCATGTAAGATGAGTATCTACTGCTTAAAACATTGGTAATTGAAAATATTTTGTAAAAGACTTGTCTTAGCGGAATTCTATGAGCCACACAATCCACTGATTGGTAAGTTTTTTCCCGTTTCCTCGTAACGTAATCAAAGCGAGTACCGACTGTATAAGGTACAGGATCAATCAGCGTATTTTTACTTCGGAAATGGGCCAGTACACGGAACTCAGAGGAGTAATGTCTGAAAACCGATTGCATGAGTTCTAAACCTTGATCCTCGCTCTCGGTAGAGAGACCAGCTGTTCGAAAATGTTTAACTATTACTGGATAGTATGAGGCAGTTATAACCCTTTCAAAATCTCTAAAAAACAACCCAGCCATTTTCCTAGTTAGCGCATTGTTACCGTAATATTTTCCAGCAATCTGTAGTAAAACACGATCTAAACTTTGATTATGAGACAGTCCTTCTGCTTGCACTGGGGGTATTTCAGGCTGAGACGATAATTGGGACTCATTTACATTTAATTCAAGCTGCAATGATGATTGGGGCTCGTTTACATTTAATTCATGCTGCCATGATGATTGGAAGTCACTTAGATTTAATTCACGAGAGACCTGTTGTTTGATAAGGTTTCATGTTCTCTTCTATTATGCTTATATAAGGAGTTCCATGCTGAATACGTTCTGGTACAATAAGGACATGGAATGTCTCGAGACAAAAGAACTTTACAAATATTCAGCATGCAATGCCGCCGATAAGCTACAATAGAGGAGAACGCTACATTACAAGATGGACAACGCCCCATTTCAATAGATAATGTTAAAGTCACTTTGATATATTAGTTTCAATGGAGGGAAATATCTGTGGACTGAATGTCGCTTAACTGCTGAAGGAGAGTTTCAGTCATGACACTGATTTTATCGAATTCTGACTTCAGTTCGTAAATATACCTTTGAAACACATACCATATCGCGGCACTCTGTTCCGGGTAAGTAAGGAGAAGCGCCCAATAACATTCAAATAATGTTGCAATAGCCTCCTTGAAATTAGTAAATGTGTAAACAACATTCTGGGTTATAATAACCTAGTATTTAGTTGGGTTTCGAGACCCATAGGCAATTATAAAAGGCTGAACTGGAATGCGGTACTTGTCCAGCTTGTCTTTCTTTGTAGAGAAAACTTCATCCCGGCTTGTGTCTGAAGAAACATCCACTACAATCCCCGATATAGACTCCGACCGGGTCGGCCGCCAAAGTCCCTTTTCGGTTGCTACTGTTGTTCCGTATTCTAGAAGATATCCGACGAGCTTAAACGCAGTGAGGTCAGCCAATTCACCACCCACTGCAAAGAAAAACGAATAGCATCAGGAGGATCATACATGGCACCTCAGGAGATTCCTCGGCACCTGAGGAGATACGGCGGTTCTCAAGAAACGGAATGTGCTAAATACTTATGAAAAGAACTTCCATTCTACATCACCGACGAGGGAACGGATTTCCTTATACGGGCCAAAGTCCAGGAAAGTCCGGGCTAACGCAAACACCCTCTCGCGAAACTCGGGGTACCGGCGGTGTACTGCAGAGCATGAGAGGCCGGGGAAGCTAATCTGAAAGTCGATCCTTAACTGTAAAAGAGAAAGACGATTTTAATACAACATATAAATTCCTTTGTGAAGGGGCAGATCAGAAAACTTTATACCATATTAACATTTCAAACTGCTATTTGGACAAAAACTATATGAAATCGTTTAAATTACTTTGTGGTATCTTCAAGAGCCATATTTTTAGGCAATAAAAACAATTACGTCAAAATGTAAAATTTTCAGCGAACTGATTCGCCTAGTGCGTGGTCAAGATGGGTCTCTGGGATTTTGGGGCAGTTTAGTGCGTACAATATTGAGTGGTCGCATATTCAAATCAGAAAGTGGCTAGCAGCGCGGTTAACCGCCTAGGCGGCGTGCCGCTAGTGCGAGGTATCGGCAATCGCTGAAAATTGCGCTTTTATATTTTGACGTAATGGGTCAAATGAACATGTCTTACTTTAAAGCCTGTAATATATATTATTACTCACCAGTTGGTAGCCCAGGGCCGTAGAAGCTGCCTTGTACCGGCTCAAGTATTTATCGGCAGTGAGCTCAGGGTCACGAAGTAAAAGTCGCCGCCTGACCTTTGACGATTGTTTCCAAAATAGCTCCGCCACATCACGAGGCTCCCACGATGAGTGAAGCCATAGCAGGGCCTCGTCCTCCTCAATAGTATTCTCCTTGTGTGGGCTGGGTTCCGCCCTCTCGCCGAGACGTTTCCTTTTTCTGGGTTGCTTCTGGCTGGCGGTGGATGGGGACGGAGATTCAGACCGGCTATCAGATGGCGAACGAGCTCCGATGGCGGCAGAGGCGATCAACCCTGACTTCCTCAGCTCGAAGCGGTAGGCGTGGTAGCGGCTGTACAGCTTTCCTCTAGGCTCCTTGCTGCCGGTCGTGTGGGAGAAATAGGCTGATTCAGACTCCAGGGGAAAGACTGCCTTAATTCCCTTGGCCCACCTCTGCCATATGGATGAAGATACCGACTTAGCGGCCTGCTGTCGGCGCCACTCAAATACGACAATCGCGTTCACCAAGCTGCAAAGATATTTTTTTAAGAAATGGCACACAAGAAACATCTGTCAGGTCAGAAGGGACATGTTGGCACCTCAAAATAAGTAATCAGATAATATTAGAACTTACTGGATTCGCTCCTTTGGAGCAAGTGCACAGCCTGAGTTAGCCTTGGCCAGTAAGGCTGGGCCGTAATGGGGGTCTTCCGTCAGCACGACCCGCACGTTGTGGTGCGGTATAGGAGTGCACTTGTCTATTAAAGTCAGGACATCCTCATATTGGTCCGTCTCTTGTTGAAAAGGCACTGAAGGGGTGTACATCGGTGGTGGCGTTGGCACAGGGGAGATGTATGGAACTAATTGCTGCGTTGGCTCAGGAGGGACGTAGGAAACATTTTGTGGTGTTGAGCAGTAGCTATTACTGTGCTGAGGCGTGCCTGGTGGATTCGTGTTATTCGCCTGTAATTAAAAGTAACAAATTATTAATTATAAGAAGCACATAAGATTAAAGAATTTAACGCCCGCCATGTTACGGTACTGATTTTTTTTTTTAATGCGGATGTTAACTCTTAAATCATACGTGCAAGGGATTTTCTTATATTTAGTGTCTGCTAAAATTGCTCATTCGCTAAAGAATCACCACGCACAGCTTGCAGGTATTTCCTCAGCGCTATGAAGAATTTCACCCGTTGGCCGAGACTGCGACCAGGGAATAGCTCCGCGTAATGCCTTTCTTCTAGCCCTTCCAAAGCTTCGATGGTGTCAAAGTCATTATCTACAAACACCACAAAACACAAGTATAAAGACCATTCCACATGCACAAAACTACCACAAACTAGTTAAGGCGACGATGTGAAACAATAATAGGTTTTCAACTTGCAAAATGACATGTAAATCGCCCGCTCTTTCAATCGCCGCCATTTTGGCTGGTTTACAAAATAAATCAACTTACCAATAAATGTCGGTGTAAGGTCGGAAAACCCGATGTGCAACAGAATGCCTCGAACATCCATATTCCACTCGCATGGAATTATGACACAAAGCACGGAACGAAAAACGGAATACAATTCACGGAACAATGGCGGATCTATGGCACCGGCCGTCATGCATTTATCGACTGTCAGCCGTCCACGGCGGCACCGTCGTATAAAGCGTTACTCAAACAAAAATATAGATGGCGCGCGATCTAATCAGATATCTCTTTGGGTCAAAAAGATATCTTTAACAAAATCTTCTTGCCAAAATATTTACAAATCCGCAAGTAGATATCCTTTTAAGTCTGACTAGAGCAATGAGAAGTCCTATTTGGTTTTCATCCAAAACGATGCCATCGACAGTGCAAGTAGATTTTTCCTGTTGGGACAGTCAGATCCCTTATTGGACCAAAAGGAAAAAAAATAGTCAGATTTTTCGCTTTCGAGCAGTCAGAAAAGTCCTTTGCTAACAAAACGAATTCGCCAAAACGGCAAATCTGTTTGGCCATTTTTCTCAGTGTAGATTGTATTAATTGTTGCTTTGGTCGTAACATTCGATTTCGCGGGGCTTTAGGTATCGCAAAGTAACTAATATTCGCCGCGCGATGAAACTATGACTACGCAATAAATATAATAGGTACCGCGCTAAGGGTCTTCAACCCGCGGTGGCGTTCTTGGCGGCCCGCCCGCGCTCCGCAGTGTAGCGACGACAACGGGTAATGACGGACACGCTCTCGTCTCGTTCGCTCGCTCAGTACATACTTTAATGAGAGTTGAATAGAAAACACGTTACAACATGAGTAAGTTTTCGACATCGAACAAGTGTGATGGCAGCAAGTATTAGTAGGTAACGCAAGGTCACTTAAATGAACACATTATTCCAAGATAAATGGATGAACTTAAATTTGTGTTTCTGTGTCGGCGAAAACCCATTCGCCTCGTAAATAATGAATCAGTCTCTGTGTTTAAAGAATACAATATCAATCAACTTTATGATTCCAAACATTCCAGTAAGTTTGCGCATCTTCATGGAAAATTACGCATTGACAAGATGATGTCACGGAAGAAACAAATTCAAAGACGGCAGTATTCATTTCGAAAACAGATTGAAGACAGTGAAGCAAGTGTAAAAGTGAGCTACATTATTTCAGAGACAATTGCAAGTAAATCAATATCATTTACTGACGCAAATTTAATGACATACTGGTGGCATAGTGTTTAGGTCGCCTGATCTTAAATTGTAAGGTCCCGGGTTGATTCCCGGCTAGGTCACCATTTTCCGTTGCGATCAAATTAACGGAATTGCATTATCAATTCTATCGATCCAATGCAATAACAAGACACACATTTACATACGTGCTACACGCACACATACATATAACACGTCATAGTAGGGTTGGTTGTAAGAGATTGTCATATGACAATAAACCCGCCCATTGTGACATTTTCACAATAAAGAGTATAAACAAACAAAAAAAATCATAAAAGAACCTATGGAGGCTGCAGCAGAAGTTTTATGCGCCTCGCAAAAGCAATGCTGTTTTTCGAATGAAAAACATAAAGTCCAAGACAATAACCCGAATCACCGATCGTCACCTTGAGAACAGTTTGAAAATTGCAACGACCATTATAGGGCAGACATTAACAAATTAGTTATAACAATGTCAATCAGCTCATTACTTGAATTTTATTAAAATGATTTCCTGTTTGTAAAATTTATAATACATAACTCCAATGATTATAGTTTTTCAATTACTAATGTTTATAATGGAAGGTTTTCCTTGTTTTGCGGCCCGCCGAACCATAATTTATTTATTTATTTATTTATTAATATTTCACACACATTTATAATACTAGATTATTAAGATTAAAATCTACCTTGCTGGAGTAATGCCCGTACTAAGGTAGACTTTTATGTATTTTTTTTTTCCTTTTTTAAGCTATTGCATAGCTTTTATCGCGGGCCTAGGCCAGCGCGGCGACCGAATGAAGAAATTTCTAAACGAAAATTAATAATTTTAAACTGATAATTACGTCTAAACGAGTACTGCTTATGATTTGAAAAAAATATATGTTAAACAAGAACATTTTACTAATATTCTTAGCTTTGAATATTTTAGATTTTGTTTATATTACATAGTGTAATTAATTTGTGAAATTAGGTCTAACCGAACACAAAAACGACTACTACGCAAATACTATTAGGCGTATTATTATGAAACCTGCACCATTTTAAAGATAATTTAATTATCTATCTTTATATCTACGAAATTTTTCGAATAGTCAAAGAAAAGAATAATATCCGTTTATTTTGCTTTATCGAATAAAATTCGTGCGCCGCGATCTATCAGGAGACGTTTAAATTATTCCGAATCATTTGCTTCCGCAGCCGCAAATGATTCGGAATAATTTCAACGTTTTCCGATAGAGCGCAGTTATCTGATATCAGAAATAAATAAATAAATAAATAATTATAATTGCATAAGTTGTTAAAAATGCTATGCAATAGCTTTACCGCGGCAGTCTCCGAGTGCCACACGTATTTTTTTTTTTTAGTTGGTAAGTGTAACATAATGTAGCATTGCTTTACGTGGTAGCTCTATATTTACACAAATTTTACATATACCTACTTATAATTTAGTAACATAATATACATAATAATATTAAATAATCATATATACACATACACATATAAACATATACATCTACACATATACATACACATATATACATATATACATTTATATATATAATCTATACATATACATAAAAGCAGTAATTTTATGTAGTTTGGTATTCTTATACAGCACTATAATTAACTAATTTCTCCGTTTCGTTTCTTCCTAGCTCAATCAACCATTCCGTCATAATTTTTCTTCCTCGTATGGTATCTAACATCACTTTTAATTCCGAATGTATTCTATTGTGTAGTCGGACAGCTAGAAAAGAAAAATGTCGTTGGGCGAATTTAGTTTTCATCAGGGGAACATCATGTTGCATGGCTGTAACTGCGCGTGTTCTGATAGTATAAGATTTAATCATATGCCGCTCTGTGTGGGTGTAATAAAATATTGTCGATACTTTCACATATAATTAGCGTATGTCTAGGACTCGGAACTCTTTAAATAAGTGGTCGCTGGAGAACCTAAAAGGCTTTTTATTTATTACCCTTATTATTGACTTTTGAGCCTTAATTAAGGGAACTAGAGCTGAAAGTGACGCGCCACCCCATCCATGGATCCGATATGATAGTATACTATTGACTAAAGCGTAATAGATGGTTTTGATTAAGGGTTTTGAGATTACACTCCTTAGTACCTTAAATATGTGAATAGGTTGGCGGACTTTTGATGCAGTACCCTGTATGTGGTCCTTCCAGTTGAGCTTATCATCTACAATAACTCCAAGGTACTTTATTTTACTCACTTTCTCAATAGTCGTATATGGACAATAAGGGCAATTGTAGTCAGCATGTTCACAGTCGCGTAAGTGAAGGTTTGGCATACTACCTTGGAGGCGATTGATGTTACTGATGGCGAATGTCATATGTTTTGTTTTAGCTATATTCAAAGTAAGTAGGTTGTGATCGAGCCAGTGCTTTACTCGGCAAAGACCGCGTTCAGCCTTAATATATGCCTCTTGCCATGATTTGCCTTTAAAGATAATCACAGTATCATCTGCAAACATCAAAGCTTCGCCCCCTTCTAAGTCGACGTTAGGTAAGTCATTGATATATAGCAGAAACAGCAACGGACCGAGTACGCTTCCTTGTGGAACGCCAAATTTAATTATGGCTTGAGAACTTAACGTCTCTCCTAGTCTAGTCTTCTGAGTCCTGCCAGTAAGGTAACTAATCAACCATTTTTTGGACAAATTGCGAATTCCAGCGTTTTCGAGTTTAGCAAATAAAATACGATGGGAGACGGTGTCAAATGCTTTCGCAAGATCTAGAAACACAGCTAAGCATTTTTCTCCCTCGTCAAGCGCTTTCACTACTTTTTCCGTGAGAAATGCAATTGCGTCCTGAGTACCCATACCTGATCTGAAGCCGTATTGCGCTGGTGAAAAAATATTGTTTTCGTCGATAAACGCAAAGATGCGTTTCTTTACTCCCGTTTCCACAATTTTCGATATTGTACTCAAGAGACTGATCGGTCGGTAGCAGCTTACATCGTGCTTCGCTCCGCCTTTGAATATAGGGCAGACAATTGCAATTTTCAGATCGTTAGGGAAAACTCCTGTTGACATGCTTAAGTTTACAATATAGGAAAGTGGCGAAGATAAGCTGTATTTGCTGTTTTTGAGAGTTTTGATGTAATGCAATCAGTACCGGTAGAATTGTTTGGTTTCAGATTGTTGATAATATTGTCAATTTCCGTGGGGTTTGTAGGTGAAAACGTAAGAGATGGTTGCGTATTGGCCTTATTGTACGAATCTGCCAGCTCATCCTCAAACCTATTTAATTTGCGCATTGTTGCATTAGCCAAGTTATTACCAATGTCGGTGAAAAAAGTTTTAAAATAATCAGCAATTTTATTTTTATTATTATTGTCACAAGGTACTACTTCATCATTAATAATAATTTCTTGGATATTTGAAGAGTGATCTTTTTTCCTATGAGTAATCTCATTTATTAAATTCCATGTTTTTTAGCATCGTGTTGTGTATCTTTATTTTTTTGGCTATAATATTTGTTTTTAGTAATGTTTAAGACTTTTTTACAAATATTCCTGTATATAATATAAGAGTCTTTAAGAATGCTATCGCCCGGGTTGAGTTTAGATTGCCGATGAAGTCGGTCTCTTTTACGAATTGATTTTAATAGTCCATCAGTTAGCCATGGTTTTAATTTACGTTTGTTATGAGGGATAATCGTTATGTTTGTATTTGTATTAACTAACATTTCGATTGTATTTATAAAGAAATTAGCTGCCTCGTTTGTGTCCGTTAGTTCGTATAGATCTTCCCAATTCACTAAATCGATTTTTCTTTGCAGTTTGTCGGAATCAATTTTTTTATATATTTCCTCGGATTTTTGTTATTAGTGTTCTTCAAATCAGCCGTGAAAATTGTTGAATAATGATCTGTAATAACTGAGTCGCAAATAATACCTTGAATGTTATATTTTAATGTGGGGAAAATATGGTCTAGGCATGCATTGAACCTCGTAGGTTTGTTTATCACTGACACCATGCCGTGCTCTGCCAAAAGACACAAATAATCATTAGTTTGTCTGTCCTCGAGTTTCAGGATATCAATGTTGAGATCCCCAGTAAGGACCCAGTTTTTGTTAGTTTCTGTATCTAATATATGCGACAGTGAGTTTAAAAATGGGGTGATATTGTTTTGGGAAGGCGACCTGTAGATCCCTAAAATTACCGTATCATTGTTTAAAAGCACTTTCATGCAAATTGCATGCTGCAGACTAACTTCTTCGACCGACACATGCAGTGATTTTTTTGTAAGTATAACGACACCATCATTCTGATATACATGTTTAGTGGTATAATATGTGTCATAATCATCCAAATATTGAACAGGTGTGTAATTTTTTAACCAGCACTCGCTCAGTACTATTATGTCAAACTGTCCGTTGATGATGTTTAAAGTAGCACAAAGTTCGTCAAAATTACAATTAATGCTTCTAATATTACAGCAAAATATTTTTAACCCGCTAGCATTATGTAGTATTTTATTGCATTCTTCTGTGGTTAATATTTGGGTATCGACGACGTCATCGGTATTCAATACTTCTATATCAGCCGCGCCCATTGGTATTTCGATAGGTTTCTAAGGCGTAACTTTTTGACATAAAATAAAGTAGTGATAATGTAATGTTGGGCCACTTTCTACAGTAAGTAATATTCATATATTTGAGCCTCGTAATTAAGAGGAAGTAGAGATAAAGACTTCAAAGCGTCATAATGCACAATGTCATAAATAAATTAATTTATTACGGAAATAAGAGGAAAATAGTAAATAATAGCTGAGAAAATAAACAAAATCACAAAATTTTATATTCTCAAGTAGTACGCAAGTAGTTGGTATTAAAAGTCGATAGAAAACTAATGTAAAGTCTTAATATAGCAAACAAATAATAAACAATAAATCCAATAACAAAAATAAATTACAGTAAATAAATAATTTACAATCATATTTGAGTAAAAATAAAATGATGCTTCGTAAAAAGTAATCGTATTTTTGTTTACTGCCATATCAAGTCGATTGCAACAGTAATACCATAAGTAATAGAAAGGTAAACAAAAAATGAAGCAGATGTAAATACTAAAGGATTTATCGCAAAAAGCAGATTATAAAATATTCCAATATAAATAAAAATGTCAAAAGGTCCGATATTATAATAAAAATATAACAATAAAGGCAGTGTGTAGTTATAATTAAACTTATCCTAGTTAAACAGACTAATAATGTAGCCAGATTAATGGAGGCAAATACAGAGAAATGAAATAAAATAAATATGTTAAAAATGTAATATAAGCTAGCGATATAAATGGAGTAGGTTTTCATGAGGAAGTAATAGCAAATATTTAAAAATATGATAGTAAAATAGTCGATCGTTAAAATTAATTGGTTGCAGTATAGGAAGTTACTAATTAAAAATAAAAATAAAATCAGTAAACACCATAGACATATAAGTGTATCAATAGTGGCTAGAAATAAATAACTAAAACTACCTGTAGTACGGGCATACTTCCTTCACAAAATATTATCAAGAAAAGTTAAATATTTAATCATCAGTACACGGCTATCTTCGTCCTTTTTTACCATAGTGATACCATTCTTTAGCCAGATATATTTATAACTTTTGCTTCTGCCTAACTTCCTCGCCTGTAGATGTAAATAGCGCCGCAGAGGAGTAAGGGCTTCTTGAATGAAAATAGGATTCCTAACGGACATACCAATATCGTGGGTGTTTATTTTTTTAAACTTTGGTCGTTTCGCCTTGTTAAATTTCTTAGATGCATCTAAAAAATTATTTCTTATGCGGGATGACTTAAATGAAGCGATTAGCGTTTGATTTGTTCGATACGGGTCGCTATTAGTGCCACTCTCTATTCCCGGTCCACGGGCCTCTAGCAGTGATGTCGAAATTAAATCGTCTTCTTGTATTTCTAATCCGATTTTAGATGCAATTTGCGTTACGATCATACGATGATTGTGTTGTTGAAGAGCAGGTATTCCCCTAATTTCCACTTTTGTTTCATTTATCTTCTGGTCTTTCTCATCCATCTTGTATTCAAGGAATTCCAGCTTATGACGTAAATCGGCATTTTGTTTTTCCAGGATTTCTATTTTGGGTGTTAACGATTCACACACTTTGATTCTAGTCCTCATCTCCTCATAGTTTTCATTTAGAAATTTAATGCTTTTCATGATTTCTTCGTGGTCGTTATTTATCTGATTGACTTTATTTACAAGGGCGTCCAGTTTTTGTATAACGTCGTTATGCGATTTCTGAAACTGTGTGGATAGATCCTTTCGGAGTTGGTCCAGAGCCATAACTTGATCATCCGTTGAAGACGAAGACGAAGAATTTTTCTTGGCTTTACAACATTTCCAGGATAGTTTAGTATCAGAGGCCATTTTTTAAAAATTTTCATGGCTTTTCCCAGCACAAGCGTAGTGATACTCTTTTTTGCAAGTTGAGCATGTTAATGCTTCCTCTCTGTCTAGCTCCTCATTGCAGGCCTTACAGAAGATCGCCATTTTTAAATTAACCTTTATTAAGTATGAAGGATGGCTGATCCGATTATTTGTTTAATTATCGATAACGCCTCTTAAATAATCGTACACTGAACTACCCTAGCAGTCAGTAATACGACCGGTTTCCATCGACCGGTGATCGTTCAGCAGTAGCGGTCGGGAATGACCGTTTTTGTGGATATGCGTGAATGAATAATTGAAATAGCAATTTCTGATTTTTTTAGAATCAAAATATCTCACCAATCCCTCAACCAATTTTGACGATTTTTTCACAGTTTTGTTCTCCACAAGTTTGTATCGAATTTGGTAAGTAGACCAAAAGTGCCACTGGATAATATATTTTAAAATACGGTTGTTTACAAGAGCTGTCAAAAGTACGTGCACACAGTTAGATGGGTAAGCGGTAGATCAAAATCAAAGTATTGTCGGCCCTTGACTTCAAAAAGGTTGAAGACCCTTGTACTACGCTATTATTTTGATATAATATAATACTGTTGTTTATCCCTAGATTGTCTATTAGGTATCAGTGTACTTTGTTAACTTTGAGATATTTTCATATATAGAGTAAATTTCAACAATCTGTAAAAATATTTAAAAAATAAATTGAAATAAATAAATATTATTAACTGGGTTATCGAAGGTTAGGCCAAACAATCGAATTAGATTTTCCATGATATTTGCTGCTATTCTGTAAATTACTAATTCTCAAACTAACTTCGCCTATCACCCATTTTAGGTATAAAAAAATCTACAGCCTCCAATTTTTAAAACCTAAGATCTGTTGCGCGTCGTAAAAACAGCTAATGCAAATATAATTTTAAACGTGGCATAACTTATGAACAGAGCTGATAGAATATGGCCCATCACATTTTTTTGGTCATTTTTTCACATGCAGCCTTTTTTTCTATATTTAGCAACGTTGCTACATTACTAAATCCACGTTCGGACAAATATGACGAAAGAAATTTCATCAAAAATCGTTGAACAATTAATCATAATTTTGGGTGCGGTTGCGGGATTGCCAAATATTCTTGGTATTCTTAGTATTCTTGAAATAAATTTTTAAATCCTCGTTTGTTGTATGTTTTAAAATCCTGATCTGTTGTTTTTCTAACTGGGATGATGCTGTTATTGCTGTTACTGCATGGGTGTGAAAGAAACACTACATTCCCTGCCTAGTTGCTATGTTTTGTCGCCGAGGGACCGTGTCATCGGCGACCAATCGACAGCGCGTAATGGTACTTAGATTGACAAAATAAATAAAACAAAAACAGGGCAGCAATAACAAACAAAATGAATGGAGTAGTAATAATAGGTATTTAATTCGTTTGAAATACGGCGGATTGTACGGTTTCCGTGGTGCCGGCAGTGATTTGACGACGAATCCGTCGTCAAATCCTGGCGCCATGGAAACCGTAGAACTGCCGATATACGTAGCAAGAAAACATAATTTTTGGACATTTTTAAAATCTGCCCTCGCCCTTCTAGACCTCCCCTGACGCACCGTAATTTTCACTGAGCCTTTTACCGCCTCCCTGAAAGCCTCCAGCCCTAACAATGGACGTTACCGCACACTTTGAGAAAGACTGCTGTTACGCAAAACAATTAGAACCCCACATTGGGAGGCAATTTGTAATGAGTAACTATACTTTTGTTTCTCAGCTAAGAGGGAATCGGACTGCTCTCGGGCAGGAATAGTCAACAGAGGCAATGCGATATTGCGTTCTCCTATGACTCCTGAGGTTGACTACCGGCCTGATTCCTCCTCCTGATTTACAGGTCATGATCAGACCTGTCTAATCCCTCTTTCTTTCGTCTTGGGAGCAATAATCGCGGCACCGCGATACCAATGATAGCGATTCCTGCCCGCTAGCTAGCTTCCTGTCATTTATGAACCGATTTGGAAAAATATTATTTTATTTGATTGGACATACTTACATCTTCCCATTTTTATCAAAATCCTGTTCTGATGATGGGATCCGTGAGGAATTGAGGGAACTCCTCAAAAATTATCATATGAAGTTGAAAATTTACATGTTGGTTCCAAATGCATTTTATATGGTAAGTATGACCCAGGGTTAGCTCCCGACGATGGGACTCCTCAACGGTCAACAGCACTGACACGAAATTTTGTATATGCATTCAATTACGACAGCCCATTATAAGTTTCACCAAGACAGAACTGCTGCACCTAGGGTTGTCCAACGGGGAACTCCTCAACGGTCAACAGCACAGGCACAACATTTTGAGTACCCATTCAATTATGATCACCTTGACATGACTTTCTAAGTATCACCATGACATGGCTGCTACATTTATAAAACATTTTAGAGTCGACTTTTTTGTTAAAATGTTGTGTATTATTCATTCTGTTCACAGATTCGAGGTCGCTTGGGCGCCCTCTGGGGTAATTCAGCGGTAATTTAGTTCCATTTGTGGTGGAACGTGGCGCCCTTTGCCCGTCTATCTCGGGTGGCCAACGGGTAGTTTCAAGAGTTACTAAACATCAGGTCAACAACCACCCCCACTGCTTAGGAAATGTATCAGATAGTTTTCCCAACTCCCCCCTCCCCCCCTCTCCGGTTATTTGCCGGAGTGCACAGTCGTTTGATTAACGCCGACACGATGGGCAAACCGCCCACCAGCGCCTGAGGTCTCCCCACTGACGATTCGATCCCAGCTATGACCATAACAGGGGGTAACAGGGTTCTTTTGAAGTTCGTCCCTCTTTAAAGAGGCTACCAGACAGCAGTTATACCGTGAGTTGAGACGACCCAAGGTAACGAGCAGGTCATAAAGACCAAACTGCACGGTAACGTTAGCTGCCATAGTGTAGGAAACATTGTCCTGATCAAACGCATTGTTCTGATCCAGAAACATAGAGAAGCATGTCCCATTAGTCCAGACCGTTAATTACTGTTTTTGTAAATTCCGTTTTTGGCATCTTGCGTTGACCTTCCTTTGCGGAATCCGAATTGTCTTTGAGAAAGAATGCACTTCATTTCGAGATGTGACACTATGATTTTTAAAACCGTATTACTAGACTGATAGGCTTGTAGCACCTGAAGTTAGTTTTGAACCACCCAGCATATGCGCAGTATAGACTGCAGTTTTTTTAAAAAAACCTGTAGCAATACAACGAATTCAATGTTTGTGATTTAGGCTAATGTGATATTATTATGATTACAATATTCAGTGTCCTTTGCATTTTAATTATTTGGCATGGTTGTAATTAATTTACAATTGGTAATTTAAATTAAAAAAAATACTTAAAAATTGAAATTAGGCACACGTATGGCAGACCAGAAAAAAACGATTAATCGTTAAAAAAACATTCTTTTGGCCAAGTCCCATATCTCCCCTCCACAAAGCCAATTCGTGACTACCACATGTATGCGTCTACCCGCGACAACCACTTATATAATATATGATCTATCCGTTGTAGACTCAGCCTTTGCTCACGTAGTGTCGTAAGTATTGGCGCTTCAATTCTGGTGGTATCTTGTTACATAAGAAATTTGGACCGACCACCTCTGTAAAGAGCGAATTTCCCGCCGCTTTTACTACAAAAACACTTTGAAAAACAGTACATAAGTTTTTGTTTCTCAGATTTACGGAAATGTTTGCGAAACGGCAGTACGGCGTACACTCTCTATGTTCGTGATTTATAATTCTACTGATCGATTAAAACGGAGTTAGAAATAATCAATGCATTTGTGGCGATTATTGATCTGTGACGCGGCACGTTCTGTACTGTAGTAGAGATTATAATGGGCCAGAATTGTGCGGGAGTATAATAAAGTTCGAGCGTTTGGCTGGCGGCCGTTTGGAGATTTTTGCACAGATTAGTGAAGATGTTCAAAATCATATTACAGATGCGCCATGACAAAGTTGAATGTAAAAGGATTTTTTTTAAACGTTGAACCTGTAATTATTTGCCATTAAAAAATATAGTGTTGCTGAATTTCTAATTCCTGCCAAAAAGGATAGTCAAAAACGCTGCGGAATATCAAAGTCGGGCGCTGGGGAGTCCTGAGTACAAAAGAAGCATTTATTTGCCCAAATGTATTGCCGTATCGACCTTGTCGATTAGTGATCTGTCAGTGGCAACAATATTATTCATAATAAAAGCAGGCAAACTAACCTTTTAGGGCCTTCATGTGTGTACAGCTGCAGGTCACAAGCAAAGAAATGATAGTTAGTACTAAAGCCCTTTAGATATTAAAAGGAATGGCATCCATATAATTCAGCGGTAGCTGATCCTAGACACACGTGCCACTTTGCGGTGTGCGGTGGTATTTATTGTTGCATGAGGATAACCATTTTTTAATTGAATTGTATTTATATAACGTTTATGAAACATTGGCACAAAATATGTATTTCATAATATTAGGATCGAACTATATTATGGATCGAATTCCTTCCGAATAGTCCTCAAATTAAAGAAGGCTACAAAAGAGAACATAAATATGGACGTAGAATTCTAATTTGCAAATATACAATAAATAAGGTGGTAATAAAAGCGACCAAACGATTATTGGGTGGCATGCATCATAAATAGTAAAAGTGCGGCGTTGAAAATCTCAAGAAGGGTCAGAGAGGCAATTGCGGATGGCTGGCGTGTCAGTTCCAAAATTAGAAAAATGGCAAAATTTCTCGAATCAGGAGCCAGAGGGCGAGGAGACTCCACTGGGTTACCTTCCTAGTGCTTCGCCGTACGGCGTGGGTCCCTGACTAGTTCGGGATTTTTGCTGGACGGTAGATTTTTATCGCCCTTAAAGTCTTTTCCGCTCACCTCACGGGAGATATAACGATAATTATCGTTAAAACTTGCTGCGGTGACAGGTTCGTCCATTGTAGTGGACACCCACAAATGTGGAGTATTGTCTAATAATATCCAAAGATGCCACCTGATTATGGCACTATATTCTAAGATCCTTGGTGTTTTGCTATCTATAAGGTGTATCTTTGATATCAACCTTATGTAAAACTTAGATAATTATTATATTTTACCGCTAAGTATTATGAAGAATAAAATCGTCAAATTTCGGATACGTGACTTACAGAACAATACAATGATTTTACAAGCCTTAATTTTTCAGGATTTTTCAGGATTTTTCAGCGTACAATTTGAAATCTATACATCGCCGTACAATTAAAAGCTTTTAGATAAATACATTTGAGAGGAAATGTAACAAATTATTTTTTAACAATTGAGGACATCAGGGGAAGAACGATGAGGGTTATGTTTTTGTGTAACTGAGAAAAACGACTTTAAAGATTTGAGGCAAGGATACAAAGTTGTTCATGGTCAGGAGACATATGTTATTTTAGTATTATTTGACGTCATATTTAGTAAGGGTTGATATTATTGTTTAAGAATATTATAATATGTGTATATAATACATCAGTATTCCCCACAATCGATTCGATTCTCATCGTTTTTCCCCAACATGCTATTTCAAAAATGTCCATTTTTGACGGTTTAATCATCGATATAAATCCATTCGATTTTGCCATAATTTTCTTATGGGTACAACGCACATTTCCTCATACTAAGTTTAAAATGAAGAAAAATGGTACATTCGTCGTTCTTCTCCTGGTGTCCTCAATTGATATTCTAACATTGTCACTTCTATTACCGAGTCGCAGAATGAATATGTGGCTGCGAGGCGCATCGCGCGACCGCTCCGGCCTGTAAATGTATTTACGGCGAGTGGTTGGCGCTAAAGAATTCCGCGCGAATTCTGGCGCAATCTCAAAAAACTCGACGGAAGCGACGAATCCGCTTTTCGCTCCGCGAATTTCCAACCGCGCAAACGTTTAGAAATCGCATTTCACTTCAGCGTTCGAAATCGTCTTCCTCTGCCACGTGCGTCGTCAAAGCAGGGTAGAAACACGTAGTCAACGCAGGGTAGAACATGTTATTCATAGAAATCTGTTCGACGATAAGGTGAAATACAGATCTGCAAAGAGAGAATGGCGCCATCTAATTGGTCGGCGTGTTTTCGATAACGCAAATGTCGTATATTGGCATTTTAAAGTATTATTACTGTTCCTATCCCTAACGGCACTTAGAGGTGTCAAGTACAACAGGCGAACCCGTTACCTCAGGAAGTTATAACAATAATAATCATTCTATGTCCCGTAAGGTGAGCGAAGACTTAGAGACGAATACAAATCTACTGTCTATTACGATTTTAAGTAGAATTGGCCGTTTTCATCTCCTATCTCTTCACATGTTAAACATCGGTTGTTTCACCCAAGACTTACCTGGCAAGTAGACAAGACCCCGTCACTTCCCTTCCCGCGCCTACCCACCTTCTCCACACGCCAATTCGTGGTATATTTGTAGTATTTTCCGTGTTTAAATTATGTGTAATTTCTTAAACATGGCGGATTTTAAATACTAATTGTGTCGCTTGTATACGAGATATTACAACCAAAATTAGCAGCGTAATTTCGTTCCACAACGTATCTATGTACCGACTTTGAAGTCTCTAAGTGTAATATTTCGAGATGGAAGTTGGACTAGCGCGTTATCCGGTAGACCGATTTCAACCACATTCTTTTCAACTCTTGCCATGACCAAATGATACCTTCATGTCAAACGAGGATGAAGCGTTTGAGCGCTAACGTGGAGGATTACACATAAATAAACAGACAGGCAGGCAGACATAGAGACAGACTTCAGTCTGGAAATGGTCTTAATCGTCTCTGGGGTGGGGGGGGGGGGGGTATGGAGGGGGGGGGGGGGGGGCAAAATGTATATATCCGGTTTAATTTAAAAAAAAATATTTATCGTGTTCACAATACTTTAACTCCTCTTCGTGGCAAAAATGACAAACATACATAGCAAAGTTATACTGAGTTGAAATTTTAAACTTTTGTCTTTTTACACGACTATCCAAACAATAGAAGTGTAATGTTTTCATTGTTCATGTGTATATGTATTTGGCCCGTTTCTTTATTCCACTACAACTTATAAATGATTGAACCGATTTAGAAGTGTGTGGATTTGTTAAAATTGTGTGATAAGGGTCTGCCAAAATGTCAATAAATTAGGATAAATACATCGTGTTTCGTATCAAATGAAAGGTCTAATTGAGTGGATTCTGAAAATTAAAAGAAATTAATATGGATAAATAAACAAACCACAAATAAACAAACGTTTTTTTGCTTTAGCACCTAGGGAAACCATCTCCGTGCGGGGGCGCGCGCGGCGGTGCGAAGCGCGAGGCTATATAAAGTGGCGCGCGATCGCCACGATACCTAACCTGACTCAGGGCGGGCAGCTCTGCGATGCCCTACTCAGAAAGTCGCATCAATGAACCTGGCTCACGTGAAGTCCCACTAAAGGACAATGGCCTAGTGGATAACGTCACAGGCCTTGGACAAGGCCCGTCGACTGACAGAATGCGCAATCGCCTTTAATCACTGGATGTTTAAAGAGATAACACTCCTTAACCGAACAAAGCTTCCGTAAACTGAAATTTGTTTCTAAGAATATTGAAACAATGAAGACATTTACTATCTTAAAACATGCTGTTCAGCACGAACAAACCATTTTAATAATTGTGAACAGTCATGTGTTTTAAAGTTTTATTTATTGTTTTTGTTGAATGTTTCTTTGTTTGTGACTGAACTTTTGTAAAAGCTTCAAGCAAAGTTAAATGTTGTTTATATTTATATAATTATTTAGATATTAGAAATGCTATAATAATTAAATTCGACCTATCTGTGAAAAAACCAACTTCAAGTGCCACTTTTCGCGTGTGCGAAAAAGTAAAACAAAGGGACGAATAAGGACCCTTGTTGAAGATTCTACTAGAAAGATAACACTGTGATTGAACCAAAATACTACATATGGCCACATTGTCAACAAAAGACACCATTGCACATGAACAAGATAGGCGTTAAATTTAAAGATCATCCCCGAGTGAATTCATAAAATGCCACTTCCTGGGATCAAAATTCCTGAATATTACATATCGGATTCTTGGCCAAATCTTTTTTTCCTAAATATTATCAAGAGATATGTTATGCAAAAAAAGTGAGATAAATTATACATTCATTTAAGTTGTTAAGATATGCCGTGTCCAAAGATTTGGTAAGAGGGATATACTTTGCATTAGCTCATAATTTATTAGCATACTAGCTGACCCGTGCCCACTTCGTTGGGCGGTAAAACTTTTTACTTGTGATGAAATTATGAGTGATGTTCGGTTAGTACTAAGTGCTACGATTTATTTCCTGACTGCCAAAAGAAGGGTTATATTTTTACTGCATATGTATTTATGTATTTGCATGTCAATTTGACTATATTACCGTTATTTGTGAGTGTCTTCTTGTGAGTGTCTTATTTGTGAGTGTCTTATCTCTTTAACCATTTATGCAGTAAAAGGGAAATTATATGCAGTGAAAAGGAAAAGTCTTTTGTTTTAAACACTTGAGACGATAAATTTACTTATTTGAAAATAATTCATAATTGTTGATAATATGACCAATAAACATGACATAATGATTTAAATTATTTTTTAAATATAAAATACTACTTTTTGTGACTTAAACATAAAAGTTAAACATATGCTCTCGCTTACTTTTTTGTAGGCATTATCAAGCTCTAGAACTTAATCATATATATCTCATCGTAAAGGCAGCGTTAGTTAGAAACGTTTTCGTTCGACCGTTTTTCCTCCGACTTACTTTGCAAATTCGACTACCACGAAAAAGTCTTTTAATTTTTCGGATTAATATGTAGCCTATGATACTCACAAATGACGTGGTTTCCTATTGGTAAAAGATCGGTTCAGTAAATCCAGACATTACTTCCTACAACCTCACAAACTTTACCTCTTTATAATATTAGTATAGATGGAATCATAGCTTCGGGTGGAGCTTCCCTGCAAGCACTTGATCCTCCTACGAAAGCTGAAAAGTCGCTATTAAGGGTAATCCACAAAAAGCCCTTCCACTATCCTTTGGGGAAATTGGATAATGAATCTAAAGTGCTAGACGTTCGTCAGATATTCGCTAAGGAAATCCTACTCTACTATAATGACCATTAGAATCGTCATCTATTTGCAGCACACCATAAAGTTACAAGAATAACAGCATACAGACAGCACCTTATGCCAAATAGGCGAACAAGTTTTGCACAGAAACATTTTTCTTTCATTGCTCCTCGACTTTACAACAAAATGAATAGTGTTTTTTCTGCAGGGCTAAGATATAGGACTAATCACGGAATGAAGAAAAACTTATCTAAGTCATTATTCAATTAATCATCCAAACCTATATCGTATTATTTAATATATATTTAAGTATATATGCATGTATATTTATGAATAGGAGCCAAGGAGACAGAGTATATAAACTGCTCGCAAAAGACAAACCTAACCAAATTGGTCTTCTGAAAAAACCAAACGGAACCTTTACAACAAATGAAAAGGAAACTTTGGAGGAATTAATATCGACCCACTTCCCAGGTGCTGTCATAACTAGCAACGCCGCCACTGCTCCATAGAGACCTCGAAACGAGGACTGGAATAGGGCTGCTAGAATCATAAGGCCTGATCAAGTTAAATGGGCCGTAAAATCCTTTAAACCTTACAAATCATGCGGGGACGATGGAATGATGCCCGTGCTTTTGCAACAGGGTATCGACATTCTAACCCCATATCTGGTTAAAATCTTCAGAGCAAGCTATGCCTGGGGACATATACCAGAAGAATGGACCAAGGTCAACGTGCTATTCATACCTAAGGCTGGCAGGAAGGACTACGCACTGTCAAAGTCCTTCAGGCCAATTAGCCTCACATCCTTTCTACTGAAAGCGATTGAAAAGATACTGGATAGCTATATCAGGGAAAAAATCCTAACGGTCAACCCTATCAGCTGTAACCAACACGCCTACCGCAGAGGCAAATCCACGGAAACCGCTCTGCTCTACCTAGTAGACAGAGTGGAAAAGGCGTTGGAAGACTAATAAATCGCAGTATGAGCATTTTTAGACATTGAGGGCGCCTTTGACTAAACTTTAATTAAATCACTGAAGAAGGGGCTAGAGTCAAAACAAGTTGACAACACCACAACCAGATGGGTGAAAGCGATGCTCTCAAACCGCACGGCTAAGGTAGCTCTTCACGGAACAAACCTTGAAGTCACCACTACAAAAGGCTGCCCGCAGGGAGGCGTACTCTCGCCCCTACTATGGACTCTTGCAATAGATCAACTCCTGCATAGGATAGCAGAGGCCAGGATAGACACACAGGGCTATGCTGATGACCTAGTAGTCATTGTCCGGGGCTTCTTCCAAAACACGATCCCACACATGATGCAAAAAGCGGTAACAATCGTTAGCAATTGGTGCAGAGAGAACGAATTATCGGTAAATGCCGATAAGACCGTCCTCGTGCCATTTACCAACAAACGTCAACTAGGTGGACTAAGAATGCCATTCCTAAACCACGGGCAGATTCCTTTCTCCAAGGAAGTGAAGTATCTGGGAGTCACGCTCGACCAGAGACTCACCTGGAACAGACACCTAGACAAAACAATTCAAAAAGCTAAAAATGCTTTGGGTATAAGCAGAAGACTGGCAGGGAAAAACTGGGGCCTTAACCCCAAGATCTCCCACTGGCTTTACACTGCCATTGTGAGGCCGATAATCTCGTACGCCTCGGTGGTATGGTGCAACAAAGCCAACCAGAAAACTGTGATTACCAAACTAAACAATATCCAAAGGACGGCGTGCCTCATGACAACTGGCGCAATATCCTCCACTCCCGGAGCAGCTCTATATGCACTGCTGAACTTACCGCCCCTACACATTCATTTGCAGCAGGTGGCGAAAACCAGCATGTACAGGCTATCTGCCCGAGAGAAGGTAAACTGGATCTCACAAGCACTAAGATCAGTTCTTGACTCAGTCAGTGAAAATCCAACCCTCAACATGATATCAGACACCATGCTCCCACTCCTAAACTTTGGAAAACTTTTTACAGTGGAACTGCCGCCCAGAGACGACTGGCTAAAACGCCAACTGCAATGGGAAGCCGGTAGCCTTAAATGGTATACTGATGGGTCCAAATCGGGACTTGACGTAGGCTGTGGTATATATAGAGAGCGACCAAACTTCGAGAGAAGTGTAAACTTGGGAAAATACGCCTCCATATTCCAAGCCGAGGTTTACGCCATTATTGAATGTGCGGATATCAACCTCCAAAAGGACTACGCCAACCACCGTATCTATATCCACTCGGATAGCAAAGCAGCTCTTATGGCACTGGCCTCGAGTACCATTAATTCAAAGCTAGTGCAAAACTGCATATCACTACTGAATTCCCTGGGCGAAAAGAACAGGGTAATTCTAAGATGGGTTCCTGGCCATGCAGGAATCGATGGAAATGAAAAAGCCGACGAACTTGCTAGGACGGGAGCAAAGGGAACGTTATTCGGCCCTGAACCTTGCTGTGGCGTACCAAAAAGCCTTGCAAACCTAATGCTCAAACACATATGTGTTTAAATGGTGACTTTAACCTGCCCAAAATAGTCTGGTCTCCAACAGACGATGGCGACCAAGCTATCTCATTACTATCTGACCCAGCTTGCTCTCTCGACACCACTTCTTCAGCCTTTGTCGATGACATCATGTTCGCAGGTCTAACTCAATACAATGGCATTGCAAACTCCAATGGACGTTTTCTAGATCTAGTCTTGGCAAATATATCACTCGATGTTCTTCACTGCTCGCAACCCTTAAGTCGAGAAATTTCTCATCACCCATCGCTTGCCATTGTCATGCCATTTGAAAAATCTCAGGCACTGAAAGAGCTCCCAAGAGAAGTCCTATTTTATAGTAAGGCAGACTATCATAAAATTAATGAATTTCTCTTCGTAACCAACTGGAACTGCCTGCTTCACAGCTGCGATATAAATGTTGCAGTCGAAAATTTCTATGGAATATTAAAAAAAACAATTGATCTTTACGTTCCGAAAGGCAGAAGTAAGAATTCCTCGTATCCCAAATGGTTTACTGCATCCCTCATTAAACTCATTAAAGAAAAATTAAAATACCACAGAAAGTGGCGTCAATATGGCAACCCCCGAGAATACGAATCATTTTCTCTGCTCCGCGCCCGGCAAAAAGCAATGAGAGATGATTGCTTCCAGCAATATATTAGCCGTTGCGAAACATCTATAAGGGACAACCCGAAGGAAATTTGGTCATATGTCAAAAGTATCCGTCGTCACCACGTGCTACCTCAGCGCATGATTTACGAGGACCTTAACATTGATGGGGGTCATGAAATCTGCGAAGCTTTTTCTAAGTACTTCGAATCGGTGTTTGACAAGGGCACACGACTGGACGCTGTTCCGGCTCCTGACTCCCCTGAAGAGCACCCTAGCAGTACAAGTAGTATATCCAAAATTGCCATCGATAAGGGACTTATCGGCAAGTATTTAAGCAAGCTAGACAAGAATAAAGGATCTGGAAGTGATGGAATTCCTCCCACCTATATTATAAACTGTGCAAGCCAATTAGCTCATCCACTCGCCTTGTTATTCCGCCGTTCCCTGGATGAAGGTACATTTCCCTCTCGTTGGAAAGAAGCCTTTATTGTACCAATACATAAAAGTGGCTTAAATAATAACATATCGCATTATAGGCCCATCTCAATCCTTCCGGTGTTCAGTAAAGTTTTCGAAAAAATTATATACGATCAGATTTATCCCGCCATTTGCAATTCGCTTTCTCCGTATCAGCACGGCTTCATGAGTAAGCGATCTGTAGTCACGAACTTAAGTCAATTCACTAACGAAATCCTGGATAACATGAACAATCGGATACAAACTGATGTTATATATACAGATTTCTCTAAAGCATTTGACAGGGTAAATCATTCTATATTATTAATTAAACTTGAGAAACTCGGTATACACGGCGATCTGTTAAGATGGTTCACATCTTATATTCATAATCGTCAACAGGCTGTCGTCGTAGGTGGATTTAAATCAGACTTTATTTCGATTCCTTCGGGTGTTCCACAGGGATCACACCTGGGACCGCTCTTATTCAATATATATATTAACGATATCGGTTCCTGTTTTAAATTTTGCCAGTTTATCCTATACGCGGATGACCTTAAAGTTTATTCTGTTATCTCAAAAGTTTACGCCTGCAGGATGACCTGAGCCGTCTTAGCGAATACTGTGTTTTGAACAAGCTCGATCTTAATGTCAAGAAGTGCCATCGAATCACGTTTACGAGAAACAGAAATAAAATATTATACAATTATAAAATTGGTTTAGATAACATTAAGGAGACTAACATTGTCCGAGATTTGGGGGTTTTACTCGATTCCAAAATGAAATTCGACCAGCACATTGAAAGTATTGTCACCAGAGCATACACATCGCTAGGTTTTCTACTACGGGCGTGCAAGCCCTTTTCCGAGATATCCACCTTGTTAGTAATATACCAAGCCTATGTCCGTAGTATACTTGAATTTGCATCTTGTATTTGGTCCCCTCAATACAATGTGTATAAGCAACGAATCGAGCGTATTCAAAAAAAATTCTTAAGGCACTTGTGCTTTAGGGAAAATAGACCTGCTGAATCGTACAAGGATAGATTAGCTCTTTTTAAACTCGATAGTCTTGAAGATAGGCGTACAACTTGCGATATGATGTTTCTCTACAACGTAATAAATAACAATTTTGACAGTGCGTATCTGGTCGAAAAGATATCCATTCTGGCTCCTCCTCGCATTACTCGAAACCCGAATCTGTTTTATATAAAGAGATATAACTCTAATTACACGAAACATTCCTTAATAAACAGAGCTATGACAACGTATAACGATAGGTTCGGGTACATTGATATTTTTTCATCAGTTAAAAGTCACTTTATTAAGGAAACCATTAAAAAATCCTATCAGTCCTTTGTCCCTCGTATTTCATATAATGACTATTAATCGCTTGAACAGTTTACATGAATAGCTTTTTTGTAATTTTTTGTTTTTGCAATTTTTTGTTTTTTAAAATGTATCTTTGGTACAAAATAATTAATATTGTATATAATCTCAATGTAAAATTTCATTTCCATTTGTTTTTTGTTCTTTTTCTTTTTCTATATAATTAAATTTGCTAAAAAATGTATATATACATATATAAATAAGATATAATAACGGAGATATGTACTGTACACATTATAGATAGATAGTGTTAACATATAATTAGTCATAGTTTTATTGTTATATTTTGTATTTGTTATGTATAAACGCTGTTTGTTAACCAAATAAAATAAAATAAAATAAAATAAATAAATAAATAAAACAATCCGTCAACCACTGGAACAACACGCCAGGGTTGAATCATTCCAAAGCGTTTATTAAGGCTTACGACTGGCCCGTGAGGCCCTATCGCTAAATAGGAACAATCTACGCATACTGGTGAGGGCGCTCACGGGGCATTGGGGCCTTAAATGACACGAGGCTTAGCGCAGAACTATAGTAGGTGGCGAACACAATAGATCAGCAATGGTCGCAGTGTTACAAGGCGCATAAATACCTTAGAAAAGCCCCACTCAACAAATAAAAAATAAAAAAATATTTATGAATATAAATATGCGTATGTAATTGTATATCTAGGTATTTATTTCATTTTTCATAATATTACTTACTATTATTGTATTTATAAATTTATGTAATAAAATATAATATATTTATTCATTGCATATATTTTTATTCATTGCATAGATTAATAAACAGTTTAAACCCCACAATAAGTAAACTACAATACACGCATATTTAAGCCTACCATAGTGCAGGTGAGGCCTAGTTAGAATGGCTTTGTAATTAAAATAAATACACCTTTTATATTTAATATAAGAAAAATAATTTGAATTTGAAATTATTTTTAGTTTTTTATCGTTAGTTATGGTTCTATTTATAAATGTTTTTAAACTTACCGAATATATGTACAACCATGGCTGTCAACTACAATGGGTGAACCTGTCACATCTGGTAGTTTTAATGATATTAGATCGCTCTGTCTCCCGTGAGGTGAGCATAGAAAACTTGGGACGAAAACAGTCGACTGTCTAAGTTACGCCACTCGCCCGTCAGAGGCCAACACCATACGGCGAGGCACCGATAACGGTAACCAGCAGGTAGCCTCGCCCCCTGACTACCAGTTGGAAGGATATCTCCGTCTGCAATTAACCTTCAGGATACCTTCTATCTCCTGACTGGTTACATGATTGAGGTTGCTTGCGGGTTCCTTTCTCTTACGTCGAATATAAGTACAACTAGGGTTGTCAACTACACGGGCAAGCTCATCACCTCAGGAAGTTTTAACGATTAGTCGTTCTATCTCCCTGGAGTGAGCGCAGAAGATTTGGAAAGAACAGTCCACCGTCAAGCTCCGCCACAAACCCGTAAGAGGCCAACGCTTTAACCGCGAGATAGCCAGGAGTGTTACCCAGCGGGCTTAAACTCACGCCCTTACTTCCAATTGCGACCAGATTACTCCAGTCTCTCGATTGGTTACGAGTTCGAGGTCGCATGCGCGGTCCTCTCCCTTACGAAGCGGTGAAACGGTGTATACCGAATCTATCGCAGACCACGGCATCTTTTGCCCGGCTGTTCACCCAGGATCGGGTAGCCGATGGTCGTTTCAAGAGCAGTCGCCGTAAGGTTTGCAACCACCCCCGCTCTATAGGAAACAGTACTGCTTCCAGACTCCCCCGACTGTTAGTCAAAGTCTCCTGGTGGGCGGCAGGAGTCGCGCAGAGGTCGAAAGAAGGGTGGCTGACTCGCTGGACCTGATCCTCGGATGGGGTCAGCGAAACAGACTCACCTTCTCTCCGACGAAAACTCAGGCGCTTCTCCTGAAGGGACATCTTAAGCGGAACCCTGTCATCAGGATGAACGATCGCCCGGTATCCTTCCCGGCCACTACCTTCAGGGTTGGTCAGACTCACCGGTCAACACCCATCCGACGGCCTCCATGCATGAAGTGCGAACCTGGGTAGGACTCTCGCCTTAGGGTTAGTTTCCCCTAAGAATCAACCTTCAGGCGCTCCTGGACGGTTTGCGCACCGTGCGGTGTAAGCCAATCGATTGCGCACTCCGACTAACAGTTAAGAGTTTCAAGGCGATAGGTGAGGGCAGCAAACCCCGCCCACCGCCCGGGCAGTTATAACGACGAGGGTCGTCTTGTCTGCCCGGGATGTCATGCTACGACAACCCTGCGCGTACCAGAAGGGTAAAACGCGCAGGAGATGAAATAGGGTAAACCATCCTCCCCCCCGTACCGCCCCGAGAACCCATTTATTCGAAAAATTTACAAAATATTACAAAATCTACCGAAAAAAAACAATAGCGTAAATTTAGGAGCCGGTAAGCGGGGTAGAGGACGCTCTAGAACAATGAAGGTGAAGGCGCAGTGTCCGTGGGCAGGTCTCGGAGCAGCCACGGGGGGGAGGAATCCCTGGATCCTGCAAAGAACGAAACGCCCCTCGGGGCGGTAAAGAGACGGACACAAAGACGGGCACTTCGGGTTGGAAGTAGCCGCCGAATCACGCCACCAAGGAAGAGGGTACCCCCTGGGGGGTATACCGAAGCCTCATGCTTTCCCAAGAAGCCACCCAGTGCTCCACAAACTCGCTAAACGACTGGAAGCAGCTCCTACAACTGACCAAATCCGGGTACCAAATCGGAGAACGCCCAACGCATGCCCACTGCATCCATCAATTTCTCACGTGCAGCCACTAGAATTGGGCAAGACCAAATTACGTGTTCCGCAGTTTGGCGACCATACCCACAGGCGCACCGGGGGTCATCGGCAAGTCCAAAGTCAAATAGTTTGGCTCTGAACTCTCCGTGGCCCCCAACCAGCTGCGTGGTATGGTGGTCGAACCGCAGAAACGAATTTGCCATCCGCACTGCAACGGACGGGAAAAAGCAATGGGTGAGGCGGCCCGTACCCCCGGCGTCCCATCTAGCCTGCCAGACACGCAAGGACTCCACCCGAATCAGGCGGGCAAACTCCCCAGCTCGGTGCGCCACCGGGTCGATCGATAGGCCATGAAGGACTACCGGCTCGCCCCGGCGGTACCGCGACAACGCTGCGCGCTCCAGAATCTCCAGGTCAATCGGCAGAACGCCAGCGATGACGGGTAACGCAAGAGTGGACGTCGTTCTGTACCACGGTTACCACGTCGGTCTGTCGTCAGGGCCGCGAGAGGGATGCGCTGTCCGCGCAGCAGCGCGACACGCGTCGCCTCAGGAACAGCAGACTCCGTCCAAGCGCGTGCGGAATAAGTCGCACGCGGGACGAAGACGCCCTTATAGATAGTCATGACCGCCAGGAAACGAATTCCCCAGTCGGCCCGACTCACTCCGCGGAGCGCAAAGAATAGATCCCGGGATTTTTCGGCTGTAATCTTTGCGTGCGAAAGAAAGGAAAGGGAAGCCGTAAGCGTCACCCCCAGGTATCGAACGGTGGCCGGGAAGGATACTCTTAACTGTTAGTCGGAGTGCGCAATCGATTGGCTTACGCTGCACGGTGCGCAAACCGTCCAGGAGCGCCTGAAGGTTGATTCTTAGGGGAAACTAACCCTAAGGCGAGAGTCCTACCCAGGTTCGCACTTCATGCATGGAGGCCGTCGGATGGGTGTTGACCGGTGAGTCTGACCAACCCTGAACAGAATGGGTCTTCGTGGCCAACTCAGCAAGGGCCCCTTAGCTCCCCGAATATAAGTACATACAAAACTAGATAGTTCGCTGACTTGGAATAAGTCCTGGTACTTAGTTGGATGCATATATGCTAATTGCTAAATAGGCCGTGTTCAATTAAATATAAAATGACATGAATATTAGTGAGATAGGTGCCTTTTAATTGCGTAAATAATTCATTAATTATTTAAATAAATATATAATATCTGTATCTTAGAAGAGAACTATCGTGCCACATTATATCAATTTTACTGGAGAGTTGTCTTAAAATGTGCATAGGCCATATTTCACTGTATTATATAAAATTAAGTATTGGTAACTTATTTCTGCATTAATAAAATTCTAATTAGGTTATTGTTATATTTTTTTGGTAATTTTTCATGAAAATTGTAAACTGTGGAGGATCTACTACCGCTGAGAAAAATCATATTTACGGTCATGCAATGTTTCATTTACTCATATTAATCAAAAGCCTTCTCCAAATTCCTGAAGAATGCAATGCATCCATCAATCATAACATTTATGTACACGAGACGAAAACTAGGTAGAAATAATTTTATTCTCATCGCGGATAGAGTGCGTATAAGTTAGTTGGATGCGTACGTCCCTATTTTCCGGAAAAGTCGATTGACCGGCTGAAAGGTGTCATCTATCATGAATCCAATCTCATTAATGGTGTTTTCTGTAAGCGTCCGATACTGACAGCATGCGAGAGGGTGAAATTATGTCATAATCCGGGAGCCCATTGTAGTTTATCATCCGCCCACTAGGCACACGAATCGAACTTCCTCTCCATAATATCATTAATTATATAGGGTATCAGATTGCTGAATTCCACAGTGCGTTTTGGCAACATGTATGTGGTGCTGATAGCGTTGTCCGGCGAATCTGATAGCAACTTATTTGTTAATCTATAATAATACTGATAATGAATGGTTATTAAAAAGGACGTTTTAAAAATGAATGATAACAATAATAACATTCAATTATTATTGCCATCTATCACATTTATTATAGGATAATTACATCACAGAAATAATTCTGACGGAGAGAATGCCATCTATTATTCTATCTGAAATTTAAAGTGAGTAAATATTACGTATCGAAACCCGTATACCGAAAAGGCATCTGTCTACCAAATTTTAAGTCTACGTACAATATTTCGAGGTAGGCCTTCTTTCAATCACAACATTTTAACTTTTATGATAATCACCAAATGATGCCTGCATGCCAAATGTCAGCTCAATCAGATAAAGCGCTTGATCTCTATCGTGGAAGAATACACACATCCAGACACACACACCGACATACTTGGAATCTGGAATCTTCTCAGGTGGACTCAAAATGGATATTTTCGTCTTCATCTCGATTTCTTTTTGTACTTTCACAGTACTTTTCCTACTGGTTATTTAGTAGACCGGGGAAGAAAAAAGAAACTTAGAACATCTTAAGAATTTTTAAAACTTTGTTTATAACTAAATTTCATTTCATTTCATTTAAATTTCACTTCAACGATACCATTTTCAAAAAATGTTTTTTTTTTATAATCCAAGAATTTGAAAATCGGTCTAGTTATTCTTTAAGATGTCCTGATTAACATACTGAAAGGCCCTGAGGGTGGGGGGTAGGCCGGGGTTGGGTTTTTCGAATGTGCCTTACTTAACTAAGTAAAAAACTTTTTGCAGAAATGTTTAAAACTTATTATGACAACTTCTACGAAAATACACTACATAAAATTTCCTTTAAAGGAGAAACTATTTTGTTTTACTATAGATTACTTTAGGAGTAACAGGGGATTTAATTTGTTAAACCACCCACCCGGCACCCGAGCTCAGTGGACGGGCAGGGCTTATTGTTCAATTTGACTTCCTTGCTGCTCCTGATGTATCGATTCTATAGTAAAAGTAACACAACCTTTTTACGAATGAAATTTTATCAAGTTTTCGTAGTTATATCGCTAATATAATATCTGCGTTAAACTAAAGAAAGGGCGATTAAAACACCTTCTTCCTACTGGCTGACTCCGATCTCGGAAACTTTCAGTAGGTTCTTTAGGACAACTTGTGGAATAGCTGACCGGTTTCAAAGCTACGTAAATTAGTTGGGCTGATTTGTTTAATATTACCGGGATTTTAATCTTCTTCAGATTAACAATAATAGACAAGAGTGACAATGAACAGTTTTGTTTATTATGATTCAAACCAGCTCGGTAGTTTTGAGACAACCTATACAGTGTACAAGTGTTAAAATCACTCCAAAATAAATGAGAGGGTTTGGGTATATAGAAAGATAAAGCAGCAGAAAATCTGATAAACAATACTAAAAGTGATTAAATTTCTTGTATACGAAACTATACATACGCTGTAATGGCGTAAATTACAATGGGCTCTAGTACCATAAGGGAAAAGTTATATAACTAACAGGGAAACTTATGGCTGTCGAATATAATGCCTCGACGCTTCCCAGGACATGTGGGTATTCATCGGAGAGTTGAGTGCCAATATTTTCACATCATTTCGAAGCGATAAAAGTGAAAGTCTGCACCATTTTCACACTATAGCTTTTTAAGCTATTGCATAGCTTTTATCGCGGGCCTAGGCCAGCGCGGCGACCGAATGAAGAAATTTCTTAACGAAAATTAATGATTTTAAACTGATAATTACGTCTAAACGAGTACTGCTTACGATTCGAAAAAAATATATGTTAAACAAGAACATTTTCCTAATATTCTTAGCTTTGAATATTTTAGATTTTGTTTATATTACATAGTGTAATTAATTTGTGAAATTAGGTCTAACCGAATACAAAAACGACTACTACGCAAATACTATCTGGCGTATTATTATGAAACCTGCACCATTTTAAAGATAATTTAATTATCTATCTTTTTATCTACGATTTTTTTCGAATAATTCGTTTTTTTTGCTTTATTGAATAAAAAATTCGTGCGCGGCGCTCTATCGAAAGACGTTTAAATTATTCCGAATCATTTGCTTCCGCAGCCGCAAATGATTCGGAATAATTTCAACGTTTTCCGATAGAGCGCAGTTATCTGATATCAGAAAAAATAAAATAAATAAATAATTATAATTGCATAAGTTGTTAAAAATGCTATGCAATAGCTTTACAGTCCCCGAGTGCCACACGTATTTTTTTAACTTTATTTAATGTATTTATTCAAATTAACATCTATTCCAAGATTAGTAAAATATAATGCCAAAAAAATATAAATGTTAAATATAAAATATAAAATATAAATAACCAAAAAATATTATTACAAAGAACTTTTAATCAATCAGGAAACTGATACATGCGTTGTAATATATCGCAAACAGCGTTTAATATTTTTTGTCGTCATGTAAACGTCATGGTCTACCTATAGTAAATGCTCGTTTAACAGCTTGTATATTTGTCATAGTCCGTTATATTTTCGAATACTTTTCCTCATGAATTGTTTTTAAATATATGTAATACTAGCTGACCCGTGCCCACTTCGTTGGGCGGTAAAAATTTTTACTTGTGATGAAATTATGAGTGTGGTGTGGTTAGTACTGAGTGCTATGATTTATTTCCTGACTGCCAAAAGAAGGGTTATATTTTTACTGCATATGTATGTATGTATTTGCATGCCAATTTGAATATATTACCGTTATTTGTGAGTGTCTTCTTGTGAGTGTCTTATTTATGAGTGTCTTATCTCTTTAACCATTTATGCAGTAAAGGGGAAATTATATGCAGTAAAAGGGAAAAGTCTTTTTTCACTTGAGACGATAAATTTACTTATTGTGATATGAATTCATAATTGTTGATAATATGACCAATAAACATGACCTAACGATTTAAATTAATTTTTAAATATAAAAAACTACTTTTTGTGACTTAAATACAAAATTTAGGCCTATGATTTCCCTTATTTTTTTGTAGGCATTACTAAGCTCTACAACTTTTCTCTGGAACTCAATCATATATCTCTCATCGTTAAAGTAGCGTTCGTAAGAAACGTTTTCATTCGACTGTTTTTCTCAGAATTACTTTGTAAATCCAACGACCACGAAAAAGTCTTTTCATTTTTCGGATTAATATATAGCCATATAACACTCACAAATAACGTGGCGTTCTAGTCGTAAACGAATTTTCAAAATCGGTTCAGTAGATCCAGAGATTACTTCCTACAACGTCACAAACTTTACCTCTTTATAATATTAGTATAAAAGTATAGATTACGACACGGTCGCGGTTCCATACCAATGTCGTATTATCTCTTTAACTATTTATTCAGTAAAAGGTAAAAGTCTTTTGTTTTAAACACTTGAGACAATAAATTTACTTATTTTGATAATAATTCATAATTGTTGATAATATGACCAATAAAAATGACCTAACGATTTTTATTATTTTTTTAATATAAAAAAATTACATTAAAAAATCACCATAATATCGCGCACTCGGTTGGTTATCGTCATAACTATTCAAATATTTGTCCAAATTTGTCCAAATGATTTACTGTAAAAGGCAAAATTTATCTATTTTAGATACCAGATATGATAAAAGTATTTATTTTGATATAATAATCAATTTATTACTACCAAATGTGCGTTAGAAATAATTTTTATTTTTTTATTGTATTTATGGTTCACTATTTTGGCGATAATGGCTTACACATAAAATTTAGATATATGCTGTCGCTGGCTTTTTTGTAGGACTATTTAAGATAAACATTTCCATTGTATATTATATACGTGTAACTCCAACGGTTTTTGCGGCGCACGCCAGAATAGCTCGCAGATGACAGATTTTTTCCCTACTTCTTCTTCTTCTTCATCATCAGCGCGCATTCGCCCACCGTTAGGCATACGCCTCTCCAATCACTTTCCATCCGGATCGGTTAGTTTGGTTTGCCAGCCTGATCGTACCCAGAGATTCTTAGCACCCCCTACCCCGCCGTTACGGTAACCGCTGCCGTGGCTCGGGCTAGTGGGGCTGCTGGGGACTCGGGGCCGTGGTAAGGTTGTACTGTTTATCATCATGATTGGAGGTATTTAGCCCGATACCCGCCACGTCGGCCACACGTCTTGTTGAGCTCCACACTTTCAGGAAAATATTTCCATTTCCTAGGTTTGTGGCAACATGGTCGGGTTACTTAACCACCGAATTGCACTATATTTTCTAAATTTAATATTTAATTATTCTTTATTGTTGAGAAAATTTTCAAAATATATGTTTACGCTTAGAATTTAAATTTCGAATATCAATTTCTTAGATTTTTTCCGACTTACTTGACAGTTATCTTTATATTTTAGATAATTCACACTACATCTTTATAAATTATAGCCTATGTGTTATTCTGATGTGTAAGCTATATTATTGTAAAGTTTCATCAAAATCCATTCAGGAGTGTTTGCGTGAAAGAGTAACAAACATCCATACATTCTTACAAACTTTCGCGTTTATAATATTAGTAGGATAGTAGGAGAAAATTTTCAAAATATATGTTGACGCTTAGAATTTAAATTTCGAATATCAATTTCTTAGATTTTTTCCTACTTACTTGACAGTTATCGTTATATTTTAGATAATTCACACTATATCTTTATAAATTATAGCCTATAAGTTATTCTGATGTGTAAGCTATATTATTGTAAAGTTCCATCAAAATCCATACAATAGTTTTTGCGTGAAAGAGTAACAAACATCCATACATTCTTACAAACTTTCGCATTTATAATATTAGTAGGATTTATGAAATTTGATAGCCGAAATTATGTCTTTCGAATGCATTTCGAAATGGCAACTTCGAAAAGTTTTTATAAAGGTAAAGGTTTACCTAAGTACTCTGGAGTTAAATGCCTTCCCTAATAATCGCCATGTCATTATTCTAGTCTTAGTATCAGATAAGTTTTATCGCTTAGAGGAAAACGAGCCTATAGTGGAAATATGTCGTTTGGCTCCTCGTACCCAAAAAGTCATGAAATAAATGAATAGAAAAATCAACTTTCGTATTATGTCATTTTATTGTACCAATATTATTAAGTGATGCTAATGAGGGTCTATGCGTCTTAATCCAGGTAAGTGCACCAGAGGGCCTATTGTTTAAACAATTGTCTATGGCCCATGTAAATCAAATAAACCATAGACAAATTTGGCATGCTAATTTTTTCAAGAATTACTCCCTCGACTGGAACGAAAGAGAATTCCTCTAGTACTCACCGCCTTTCCAGCCGCCGTTCGCGACTCGAATCGACCCGAACTAGCACGATAGTCGTCTTTCAGGGTCGGCGATTCCGAACCGTAGTCACGGTCCCCTCCTCGCGTCTCAAGGCCCCCGAAGCCACAACCAACACACAAGTAAACTTATCGGGAGTTGAGCGAACCCTACAGTTTAGCATCGATTTTGATATCCCACGTTGGCAAGTCACGATTGGTTCGACCGATTGGCGGTCTCGACTTACAGGCTGCCAAAGAATAGGCGCTCATCGGTTCTAAAATACCCATTAAACCAAAACAGTGAATATGCGCAACATAAATGTTTTTGCATGATATTGCATAAATGTGTCCTGGACAATGCGAATTTCAAATATTCTTACCCAAAATGTAACAGAGAATTCCTCTTTACCTGTGTTTTCCACAATAGTTGCATTTGCCCTATAAACATTCCAATGAATTCAACATAGTAGTTCTTCACGTTTATTTTGAATGAACTTAAGTATTAATTATGGTATTTTCTTTGTTTTAGGTAAGTTGCAGATGTGGATATATTATTCACATACCTAACTGATGTAAGTAGTATGGTCGATGTTAACGAAGTTAAGCAACAATGGACATATTAATAATGTTTGTTACTTAGTTTATTATTTAAAACTCTTTCGGCGGAGTTTCATCTACCCTCGATTGGCCTCACGGATACTTCTAGGTACTTGTATACAAATGTAGGTACTTGTGTCTATAGAAACACTAAAAGTCATTAAAGATATGACTGAAAAAGAAACAATAATTAATATCTAAATTATGTACCTATATAATATACATACTTATTATTGGTTCGGTTACCAAAACAATCTTCTTGATAATTCAAAACGATCTTCCAATGTTCTATAGGAATATAATTAGTTATGTTTACCGATGACACTACCATTATTTTTTGAAGGAACCAGTTGGTAACAGGTATATTTCGGAGCTGTGCACTCTTATTGTGAAGTAAAACATTTCCCAGACCACAATCTACTCACCCTAAAGGCTGATTATACTAAATAAATACAATTGACCATCAACACAATACAGTTTTTTTAAATTCCATCCCAGATCTTCTCATATGTAGCTGTTTCATAATGCCACTAGACGGGATTAAAACAGGAAGCAGAATTAGGTATCTCGGCGTATCTTTTGATGATAAGCTAAAATGCATCATCAATCTCAGAGCTGATTATCATTCTACCGAAACATGTAATAGAAATTATTTATCATGAGTTGGTTAACAGGTGTACAGTAAATGTAGGTATATAAGTTTATTTTAAATTAGCCTCATTTCTTAAGTTGAAGTAAGAGTTCCGTAAATTTAAATTTAAATTGAATTGACTATATTTCTACATGTTTATATAGATCCTTTAAGTTTGTTATAAATGTTGCGTTCTATAAATCCAAAGTGTCTTTGATCAAAATAATTTCGGATTTCCCATACGATGTATTTAAAGGCTCTGGAGCCTCCCGTTGCAATTTTTTGCTCAGTTTTAACTTGTATATCTTTAGTTCATAAGTAGTTAAGATGAACTATAATTGCATTTATCCACCTGATGTCTATAACTTTAGCTCTGCGCACAAGTCATTTGAGGAGTGCCTTCGGGGCTTTTAGGCAATAACCCAAATAAGCACCTTTTACGCTGTCATAAGTGGAATTGAGAACAGTACGTTAAGGTCTTCCCCAACCCAGAACACCGTATGAAATGAAACTATTTGCAGTTTAAACAATATAGCATTTATATTTGAAAGATTTGTAATTATACCTTTTGATTTTATTATGCATTGTGTTGTTTTGGTGCTTCATCATCCATTGCTTGTTCTCAATTGCAAAGAATTATACACGTACAGAGTATAAACTAGCGTGACGAGGCGTGATAATCGACTCGGAGATTGGGATTATGTATACAAGTTACTATATTACTATGTTATATACAACTTATTATGTTAATATATAATATTAACATAGTAACTTGTATATAACGTACATAACGTCAGTACCCACGTTGAAAGACTTGTTGCCACCAGATCAAGGGAGTTAAGCAGCGTCGGGCGTGATCAGCACTTGGATATGTGACCGCATGAGTATAGCCACGTGACGTTATAAAAAGCCGCCAGACTATTAGATTATTATCGTTAAATTGAGATGTACAATTACCGCAGGCAGAATAAAGCGTTAAAAAAATATATATTTTCCATTTTCAAATTTTCTTTCGTTTGATTGTGACATTATTTATTTCAGTACAACGATCCTTCCAGGTTGCTGAAAACTGCTCTCTTGAAATCGCCGTTGTATTCGTCTCTTTCTGGTTCATTATGTCTCACTCCTTCACAAACTGCTGTGATATAAATATACTCGTGCGCCCTTAAATATAGTTGTCAACTACAACGGCCGAGCCCGTCACCCCAGTAAGTTTTAACGATTGGTCGTTCTATCTCCCGTGAAGTGAGCGAAGAAGACTTGGACAAAACAGTCCACCGTCAAGCTCCGCCACATGCCCGTAAGAGGCCAACGCCTTATCCGCGAGATAACCAGGTATGTTACCCAGCGGGCTTACACTCACGCCCTTACTTCCAATTGCGACCAGATTACTCCAGTCTCTCGACTAGTTACGAGTTCGAGGTCGCTTGCGCGGTCCTCTCACTTACGAAGCGGTGAAACGGTGTAAACCGAATCTATCGCTAACCACGGCATCCTTTTCCCGGCTGTTCACCCAGGATCGGGTAGCCGATGGTCGTTTCAAGAGCAGTCGCCTTAAGGTCCGCAACCATCCCCGCTATATAGGAAACAGTACTGCTTCCAGACTCCCCGACTGTTAGTCGACCGCTTCATAAGGGAGAGGACCGCGCAAGCGACCTCGAACTCGGAACCAATCGAGAGACCGGAGAAATCTGGTCACAATTGGAAGTGAGGGCGCGAGTATCTCGAGCCCGCCGGGTTTATTCCTGGCTAACTCGCGGTAAGGCGTTGGACTCTCACGGGTTGTGACGTAGCTGGACGTAGGATTGTACTGTCCAAAGTCTTCTACGTTCACTGCAGGGCGACAGAACGACTAATAGTTAAAACGTCCTGTGGTGACGGGCCCGCCCGTTGTAGTCGACACCGCAAGATGTTAGTCAGAGTGCACAATCGATTGGCTTACGCCGCACGGTGCGCAGACCGTCCAGGAGCGCCAGAAGGTTGACTCCTAGGGGAAACTAGCCCTATGGCCAGAGTCCTGCCCAGGCTCGCACTTCATGCGTGGAGGCCGCCGGATGGGTATAGACCCGTGAGTGGGACCAACCCTGAATAGAATGGGTCATCGTGGCCAACTCAGCAAGGGCCCATTAGCTTCCAAAGTACGTCAGTGTTCGTTCAGCTGCGAAGTACGGCAGTGCGGCCTTAGTACGTCAATGTTCGTTCGGCTGCGATGCGGAGCCCACGTCCGGTGCCACCGCAAATCCTTTGATTTTCGACGAGCTCTTTGTGCCCCGCAGAGTCCTGAAAATGCTGCCAGATGAGACTCCAGATCGTCCTGCAAAGATCCGGTGTCAAACTCGTCGCTGTTTCCGCAGATCTTTACTCCTGTCTTACTCTGCCTTTACCGTCGTGATTCCGTGTTTGACGTTTATCGGGCAACGATATTGAAACCGGAAGTGTTTCTAAGGATATGCTCATTATGTACCAAGGCGGTGCCGATCTAGTGTGTACGTAAATGACTACTTCTGTTGAGTTTTCCTTATATGATTTTATACTACAAATAAACTATCCTTGTTTTGTTTTATTATTTTTTTGTTAGGGAACAGGCCGCAACAATGAATAACACACTAATGTTCTCAAAAGCACCTCAAAAGCATGCATGTTACGTGAATATAAGAGTTAGGTCTGATGTTTATGGTTGAAAGTAGTACGTACATATTATTACAATACACGTACCACCTTCATACTGCGACGCTAGTCAAACGCTATGATTGTTAGGGGAAAGGCGAAAAAGCTGAAAGCAAACAAAACGGAGAAAACGCTCTCACCACGAATGGTCTAAAGCACTGAGACTAATTTCCCTTTCACTTTCAAGACGCCTGCCGCCGAGTCCGCTGCGCTATGCGCTTTGCCGAGCTGTCTCTTTCGCCACAGTCGTGACAATAGAGCAGTAAAAAATTAATGGTTTTGGAATTAAAAACGAACGAAATTTTGGCAAAACAGCCTCCAGAAATAATCAAAGTTTGTTTTATTGTCTGTACAAATCGATCTAGTTTTTTTCTATTCTGTTAGTTAAAGAGTGTGTCTAGACGGATTAGGGTCCCTAAAATTTATTCTAAATGTGTTATTAGAGGAATGGGAAACACCAATTTACCTTTTTTTGTGGTAGTAATAAAATTTGTTGTCCTGATATCTAATAGTTTCAGTGCAACTTGGTCCTGATGACCTGTTTTTTATTTTAGGTCAGCCCAACTCGAGATTTAACTCCCACCTTGTAGCCTTCTCAAAGAAGACTAACCTGGAAAAGACTCTGTGAACTCTGTCTGCGACTGTAGCCTAGTCGTGGATATGGAGGGTTCGGATAAAACCTTGGGTGGTGCTGCTAGCCAATCAACTATGCACTCCGGCGAATAAGCACCTTCCCCGGTTATTAGCTGGAGTGGGTGTCTGGAAACTTACGTTTACTAAGCAGCGGGTGTGGTTGTTGATGTCGGCTATCCTTGAACTGATCCGTTTTACACCCGATCACGACAGCGACCGAAGAGCGACACGGCCACGATAAATTCCAATTGAATTACCCCTAGATTGAATTACCGACTCCCATTGAATTACCGACTTCATATTTAGAACCAGACTGGAGGATAGAAAATCTGTCAAAATCCGGTAGTAAGGGAGCGAAATCGGCCCACTGGGTAGTCTTCCCAGTGCCTCGCGTAAGGCGTTGGACTCGTACGGGTTTGTCGGGGGAGTTAGACAATGTACTGTCTGTCCTTTGTTCGCTAAAAGTCTTTCGCGATCTTTCCACTGAAGATAGATAGAAAGACCTGATTCTGTTAAAACTGCCTGGGTTGACGATAATTTATTTGTTTTTGGTTTGGTTGTTTTGAGCTTTTAGAAGTACAAAAAGTCCCAAAAAACAACTCCCGATATCTATTTTTCAAGGAGTCTCAAAGTCATGTAACAGGAGTTTCTGGTGCATATCAAATTTTTAATGTTAATATTTCGGAATTTAGGGAATTTTAAAACTAAATTAAGTACGCATAATGATTCAGCACTATGCATACCTTTCATTCACGTTGAAAAGTAAAATTTGGAAAACATGTGACCCACGCCCTTCTTACATAAAGCGCTTCAATTAGTGCAGTAAATTTCGAGTAAAAGATATTTGTGTTAGGAAAATTAAACGCGCAAGTCGACGAAGTGACTTTGTTGGTTAAGGATTATGTAGTGTAACAGTAATAATAAAACCGCAAGAATTTCATTAAAAGTTTCCTCGATTGACTTTGGGACTTTGCTAATTAATCTTCAGAAGGGTTTAGCCTTAGTCCTAGCGGGTGGGTTTTAATCCCTTCCCTGCGTATTATAGAAGGCAATGTATGTTTGTTTGTGTGTTTATAATTCGAGAACGACTGGACTGGTATCAATCAGGATTTTTTCTGTATATAGCTTGATTATTCTTATCTGTCATGGGCTACACGACAGATGGAATAGTCAATGGAATAGTTTCTGAGACGTCATACAAAATGTCAGAAAAGTCGGGGAATAAAATATATATTAAAAAAACACAAATGCAAAAAACACAAAAAGTGAAAAAAATCTACAATACAATTGACTTTTAAAAATATATTTTATAAACAAAACTGTCCTTAAACTGTAGTAAAAAATAATACCAACAAGAAATAAAATTACAAAACCTGTGACGTATATAGTTGTGGTGGGAATCTCTTTTCCTTCTTAGGATCAATGACGCTTTGACATGTCGATGGCAAGAGAAATAGTTCTCCATTATCTTGTCAGTTCTTAAGTATAAGTTTGTAACGAACGTATTGATAGAATTTGAAAACCAGTCGTGTTTTTTTAATATTATATTTTTTTTAGTTTTATTTCCAATATATTTTTATAATTGTATTTATAATTATTAGAAACAATTTGTTTGCTCTCATAAACACGTTTTTAGACAATAAAGTTCTTATATCAATATTCCTTGAAACATCAATAAATTTACAGAAGTTCCGTTACGTCCCCGTTAAAACGTATCATCGCTATAAACATCGAGTTCCTATAGACGATATTGCATTCTATGAGTCTGTCGACGTGCCTTGTCCAAGGCATGTGACGTCTCCCGCTGGACAATTGCCCTTCAGCGGGGCATCGCGTGTGCCGGGCCTATCGATTGGCCTTCTGGGTGTGGCATCGCAGAGATCGCGCAAGCAGTCGCTGATCCACCAGGATGATAGCTCGGGATACAGATTTCTTTCCGGGGTAGAACCTCAGTCGAGGAGGTTACTAGATAGGAGCGGTACCGTGAGTTGAGCAGACCCTGAGAATGAAATATTAAGCCATAGTGACAACAATTGCAGGAGTACCATTAGCTACCAGATAATAATAACAATTAGGATTTTGGGTAGAGAGATAGGGATTGTATAGAATCGACAAACGTTATTGAATTGGAGTGATTTTTTTTTATTTAACTTGATATTTGTACCATTTTATTGACTATTATATTATTACTATTATTTCTAATTGTCTCTCATAATCAATTATAATTCTTACTTACAGAACCATTTAATTTTAATATTATAATTTCATGACTATCTGTAGTTATAAATATCTAATATAACTCAATTATGTGGTGAGTCTCTAATGAAATATTTAGTATACATTTTAAAGTTATTTTAACATTAAACGGCTATATAAAATGTCTAAACAACTATGTAAAGGTTTTTGAAGACAATAAATGCGATTTGATTTGATTTGAGTGAATCATTGTGTTTCGCTGATGCCTTGTCGACCGGTTATTGTAACATAACATCTTTTGGCGTATTTCTTTTGGTTGACGAGTATGCATATGTTGAAAGCGATTCCCCATTTTCCCTTCCGAGACGCTGAATCTGAAACACCTAACAATATCCCGCCAAACGCGTATTAAACCTTTCACATCGTCTCCTATATTCAAGTTAGGCCTACCTATATGCCTACATAAGAATACCCGTCACCATATCGCAGGGCTCGACAACCTTGCATAGTTTTTTTTTGCCAAAGTTCTGAAAATGAGACTTTAGGCTCTACGCGGGCTGATGGTTCGAGTTCGGCACTAATCTAAGATATTACCATAGGAAATATTTATCTCTTTATTCCAAACATTATATTTATTTCACACATTACCGTTACTCTATTATAGGGTGGAATATAAGTGACGTAACCCAGTTCGTCAAAAATTCAAAAACAAATCGAGACAAATTCTTTTGAATTTTAGAGTCACATACAAAAACATCAAAAAGTTAAAATATATGTTGAAAATGCACTCCTGTGTATTATGGCGACAGCGCTCTTTCGGCAACTTTCGGCAGCATTCCCCATTTCATTGAATTTATCCATCAGGCGCTTTATTGTTTACTTCTTTGGAACGGGTAGTCCGGGAAATTCACTTTGAAATTCATTTTGAACTCTGCGGCAAGAGTTTGTGCGAAAATAAACACGGACAACGAAAATTTGCTGAACATTGAGCATTTTTAAACTTTGGGTTTTCAACACATACATAAATCGTTACAGAGAACGAACCGCCTTTTTAGCGAGTTTCGCCCACTTTTTTTTGTCGAAAACGAGCGATCAGTTTTGCCGCTCGCGTGATTCAGAATTCATTCCTTTTATTTTTTGCTACTCATTTGAACTTTGGGTTGCGTGACTTATAACCCAACCCAACCCGTAATAATGCAACATTATGTAACGGTAACGTTAATGTTATTGATACACGTATAATTTAAAGTATATATAGGTACATAATACATAAAATCAGTAACATATACATAGGTACTTTATGATATAATATATGTACATAGGTATTTCCACATTTACTTAAAGAAACCTTCATTAACAATTTAATATATATGTAAAGAGATATAGAAACAATTATATGCATTTATATCGAAGTACGAGTAATTAAAAAATAAAACCCTACATACTTCAGGTGGTATTTTTTAAAAACCCATTTATGTCAAATAACCGCGATATTCCTCGATTTCATAGCAGCAGTGATTAGTAAGTTAATTGAGATGATAAAAAATAACAACAAGTTTAATCATTTATAACTTAAAATCTAAAAGGAAACCTATAAATCTTATAACTTTATAATTGAAAATGGGTATCGTTCTGCCGACTGGTGCATATTTCAAATTGGTACTTTGTGTGTTTCTCGATCTATGAGCAAAATTTTATTAAAAACAAAAAGCAAACAATTTTTATAGCACCCTATTAAATCTACTTATTTTTTATTGGCTCAGGCATCTAAGGTAGACAGAACAAGTCCTTTACAATGTGATTATAATCATTAGTAAAGGAGTTATTAGCATTGAAAGCTTGTGCGGCAATGTAATAAGGCACAAAACGGCGAATTGTGAATATTTGTCTCATGGAATACTTGCGAATTGTGAATATTTGTCCCGTGGCCCTTTCGCATGGATCACGTAAAGATATGTTGAAATCAGGAGGTACCATAGCCGATATAGTATACATGGAGACCTTTTATAACATCCACAGAATGTCGACGAAACAATTAGAATATTGCCAGTATGAAAATAAAATAACCTCACTAGATAGGTTAACAAAAAAAAAAAATCTTCCTAATACTTAATTATAGTAGGCAAAATTATTGCCAACTTATTGCAAAAGAATTCAACAAAAAAATTGATCAGCATTGTCATTCCTTATTCCTTATTCCTAAGACCTTATTCCAAACAATCAATTTAAAACTCTTTCCAAAAAGTTTGTAGAAGGTCGAATATACGATTTGACTGATATTACCCTATGTATTTATGAATGTATTAATTCATAACGATTCATTTATTGACTAGGCGCGCGTAGTATCGCTGCGGCGGTGCAGTGGCGCACGAAGGAGATGACCGTTGCAGGCGCGGTGTTGTTACGAACTGTCTTACTTTCTAAGTAAATCGTTAAGCCGTAATATATGTATATTGCGTAAGCAGGAGTCTACTCGCTACGTCGAATCTAATCTACTTAAAATAATTGAATTATATAATGTACCCGTAATCGGGTTTCTGTAATCGGCAATCCTGGCCACAACACCATAACAGCCCTTCTCAAAATCACAGATGATAGAAAAATAACTATACACTCTTTTTGACTTTAGTAGTTCACTTAATATTATTGAATTTGACCTCTTGTTAGAACGGCTAAAATCTTTTAACTTTTCCAATGGGGTAATAAAGAGGCTTGATTTATTTGTCAGAGGGCGCAAGTAGTGTATTACAACACCTGGCCACAATCGATCTGGTTTACATAACTGTTGGCATTCCATTGGGAGCGTGCTGTCTCGTTTATTATTCTCCATCTTAATTAGTGCTATTACATCAGGTCTTACTTCCTCTTACTATTTGTATTATGCCGATGGCTAGCTCTTCACGCAAACCAGTCTACATTAGGGTGGGCATTACAGAAATAAACTCGTATTTGAATCACATATCAAACCGTGCAAAGCCACCGAATCAGGTACCTATCCAGGAGGGGGGGGGGGGTTAGTTCGGATTTATCCCACCTCCCCCCGAAAACCAACGTATTTTCCTTTCCTTGTATGGACAAAGTGAATTTGATGGATGCAGCGTTAATTTCAATTAATGCCCCCCCCCCCCCGAAACTAAAGTCTGGATACTGTCCTGCACTGAATACTTATAGATCCGACTAAATATCAATCAATTGTGATTGACCGAGAAAAAACTGGTGTTATCTATTGATCTGTATAATAAGAATCCCATGTCAAAAAACTATGTTTGATTCTTGATATTTTTCTGTATATTCAGTTCGTTCAAATAACTAATTCCCATTAATTTCAGAGGCGTGCAATCGCTCTTCAGATTCAAATTTCTTCTAAAAAATCTTTTATTCTCTCATCAACCGTAAAACCTTCCCCATTCCATCGCTTTACCTTTACCTGTTTGTGTTATTTTGATTTTTTTAAATAATTTATTTAACATCATCTCTTTTATAAGCAACTAGCTGTGCCCTATTGCATGCCACTCAAATCAAGAGAGTGTTTGTTTGTTTGTTTCGTGTTTAATTCTGTTTATTGAAGTGCTTTTGGATATACATATTTTTTGGTTTGGTTTTCCTTCTGCTGAGTAGGTACACGAATAAATCATAGGGTTTTCCGACACGTGAGCAGGCCACATGCAGCTGTCTATGTGATAAGCATGGATTTTTCAAATTTAGTCCACATCCTTCTAGCGATTGTCCCTGTACTTTGATGGTCATTGCAAATAAGAGTCGCACTGGGAACTGCAAACTCGGCAACTCTTCTTACTCGGCAAATCTCCAACGACATTATATGGTTGACTGTAAGAGATTGCCGTAGTGAGACACGTCCGCCATTTTACAAAACCATAATATTTGTTCAGTAAAGGGTTATTCTTTTTGTTTTTATTATAACCTGGATATTGCAGAGGTACTTCTACATCGATCTGTAATTTCGATGAAATTTTATTATAATGAGTGGTTAACATAAAGGATCAAACATTGCAACAGGGCTACCTAACTTGGAAGCACTGAAAGCACTGGTAGCACCTGTGATCGGAGCAGAAATATGTATAATTTGTTTTTTTTTACTTTACCGTCCCAGTAAACGAGGAGGGCAAGTATTGTGAAAGCGCATTTTTTTATTTCGTCATGACGACGAAAATGTTTATTTTAAGCCAATTAGCACCATTAAGACCATTTCCAGGTGCAAGCCTGACCGTGTGTCTATGTACCTGTGTATCTGTGTGTTTTTCCACAATAGAGCCCAAAAGCTTAATCCGATTTAGATGATATTTGGCACGCTGGTTTTATTTCGTCTTGGCAAGAGTTGAAAACGTTGTGGTTGACATTTGCCATATTTCTTATATACTTAAGAATTTGGTATACAGATACAAAATCTTGGGCCAAAATATTATTATATATATGTATCTACTTTAGCAAAATTACTTTTAGAGCGCTAAGTGAGCCACCTTTTATTATGGAAAAGTACATTATTATTATTAGGTTTGAAAAATCCTTCTAAATATTTTGAAATTTTCTCATATCACTAATTTTAGTATTAAAATGAAAAATTATATTTGAGAAATAAATTAACCTGGTCAGTCGAATGTCTAAACCGGTTTATTCTGTGGCTCCTCGATGCGACTCAAGTCACCTGCCTGTGTCTGCCAATGGTTTACGATTCCCGCACAGCGTGTCTACGTCTGTCGGTGCGATGGGATCGCTTATTTAGCATGCTCCCCTCACGATGTCAGAAAAGGCGGCGCGGCGCGCGAGCGGCTAAAAGTTTGCCCTCGCTTTAAATTACAGGACATATTCCGCCGCCTTAATGGTGTGATAAGGTATTTGGATGGCGAAGGAGTTTGCGACATATCACTCCATCCGATCGGATTCACCCAGATCTGTCAATAAAGACCTCATTACATGACAGCTTGCATTTACCTTTTCAAACTACGAATCGTGAATGGAAAACAATAAATAGAACGAACATTCGCTACTTATGAATAAGTTAGTATCGCTAATCATACTGATACCTAGAGTATGCCAAGAATATATACTCAATTCATTCCAATTTATTCTTTTATGAAATCTTAACCTTAAACTCGATTGCGAAAGTTAGCCTATACATTGCTAGGCGACCAGGCGTACATATATATATATATATATATATATATATATATATATATATATATATATATATATATATATATATATATATATATATATATATATATATATATATATATATATATATATATATATATATATATATATATATATAAATTATTTTCAATAATATATAAAATTAGATTCTCATCTCATGAGAAATGTCATAGAGATGAATACGACTAGTGTCGAAATATTCTCAGTCATATAATTTCTTCTAAAATAAGTTACTAACATCCATTTCTGTTACAGAAACCATCCTCCTATACTTATTACATCCAAGGGCATACAGTAATTCGGCTGCAATAACTAAGAACATCATAAGTTATCAATTGCGGAAACAGGTGCCGCTGCCCTAAGTATTTAAAGAGGACATTAACTATCGTTTAAATGTTTCTGGTCCACCAGGACCCCAGATAAGTAACTTTTCATGAATCTAATTTTATATATTATTGAAAATAATTAAAAAAAAATTACACCCTTAAAATATCAAAATATATATATATATATATATATATATATATATATATATATATATATATATATATATATATATATATATATATATATATATATATATATATATATATATATATATATATATATATATATATATATATATATATATATATATATATATATATATATATATATATATATATATATATATATATATATATATATATATATATATATATATATATATATATATATATATATATATATATATATAAATATATATATATATATATATATATATATATATATATATATATATATATATATATATATATATATATATATATATATATATATATATATATATACTGTAATGAAATCCGTTTATAGGATGATGTTTTTATTTAAAATAAAATTAGTAAAAGCTACTTAAAAAGTAGCGAAGGAAATCCCAGCTTGTATTGGGAAATGCTTATGTTTGAATGAGATATACTTACGGATGTGCACGACTTTCGACGGTGCAATGTAAGTTTAAAGGTCCTTTTGCAGTCTACTAACGATCACTATTCATCCATATATCTCATAAATAGGGCTTATCCTTATGCAACACAAATTGCCTTCAATTGAGACGAATTAAGCGAAAAAATAAAAAATTAAACTATTGATCACTTCGGCAAAGCCGTTTTCTAAATGAAAGTGACATTACGAAATAATTCAAATTTCGAATGCCACCAACATTTAAAATATGATACAATTGGCTGAGTTTGTTATCAACGAGCCATTAAATCGAAATAAAAATAAAAAAACCTCCATATGCTCAATGAAATGAAAGAAGAAACTTCAATCTTAATTTCTGGTAGAGGAGTTTATAATAAAGATTGTATAATGTGATCAAAATAGGGTAAATCTATATAAAATTGTATAATATTAAAAAATTGTAAAGAAATATTGTAGAGAACAGTATAATATTGTTATATTTGATAAGGTTTGTAAAGAAATCCGTTTATAGGATGATGTTTTTATTTAAAATAAAATTAGTAAAAGCTACTTAAAAAGTAGCGAAGGAAATCCCAGCTTGTATTGGGAAATGCTTATGTTTGAATGAGATATACTTACGGATCTGCACGACTTTCGACGGTGCAATGTAAGTTTAAAGGTCCTTTTGCAGTCAACTAACGATCACTATTCATCCATATATCTCATAAATAGGGCTTATCCTTATGCAACACAAAATGCCTTCAATTGAGACGAATTAAGCGAAAAAATAAAAAATTAAACTAAAATTAAGTCGTCGAAATGAGTATAGTCGTCGCGTGGCGAGCTACTTCATGTGCAAAAGGCACTAATGTGAGATGATTCCATCATCACGGCCGAAATCCCACATGAATCTGTTAATGCAAAATTGCATGCAGTGTTCAGGGTCGGTCACAGAGACAGCAAAGTCGATTGGCTTGCGCAGCACGGTGCGCAGACCGTCCAGGAGCGCCAGAGGTTTGATTCCCAGGGGAGACTGGTTGACCCAGTGTCCTACCCAGGTTCGCACCCCATGCGTTGAGGCCATCGGATGGGTGTTGACCCGTGAGTGTGACCGACCCTGAACACATGGGTCATCGTGGCGACCTCATTATGGGCCCATTAGCTCCCGAGTCCTCCCGCTCCCGCTCCAGACTCCTCCGACTAACAGTCGGGGGAGTCTGGGAACTGTATTGTTTCCTATAGAGCGAGGGTGGTTGCCTACCTTACGGCGACTGCTCTTGAAATGACCATTGGCCATCCGATCCTGGGTGAACAGCCGGGCAAAGGACGCCTTGGTCCGCGATAAATTCGGTATACTCCGTTTCACCGCTTTGTAAGGGAGAGGACCGCGCAAGCGACCTCGAACTCGGAACCAATCGAGAGACCGGAGAAATCTGGTCACAATTGGAAGTGAGGGCGCGAGTATCTCGAGCCCACCGGGTTTATTCCTGGCTAACTCGCGGTTAGGCGTTGGACTCTCACGGGTTGTGACGTAGCTAGACGTTGGATTGTTGTCCAAAGTCTTCTACGCTCACTGCAGGGCGATAGAACGACTAATCGTTAAAACATTCTGTGGTGACGGGCTCGCTCGTTGTAGTTGACACCGCAAGATGCATGCAGTGGTGCCTAAGAATATGATGCATGGACATTTTTCTTTTCAAATTATTGATAATATAATATTCATTTGCAATGATAAAGTAACATTTTCCTATTCATCATTTTAGTAATTTGATGCTAAAGTTTCATTAATTTAAAACCAAATAGAGGTCAAAAGGTATCAACCCGGTTAACGTTTACTGTTCTGCACTAGATTTGATAAGGGTACCTCTATGACAACATGTCAGACGTCATGTCTGAAAACCACGCGCTTAATTTCCGCTTGTCGCGTTCTCTAACATCGAATTATTATTATGACGCCCTATGTAAATCGTCACTTTAAATACAGAAGATTAATTAAAGAGCTTGATCTATTCACAACAAACGCGACAATGTTTCAGTGGATTACAAAAACAAAATTGTTGTGAAACGTAATAGTGAAAATCAAATGGATTCTCCAAACGAAAATTCTGTTAAAAATCAAGAAAATACAATTATATTATGACAATTCTTAATTTTTTCATCATGACAAAAGCAAATACTAGACACGTAGATTTAACATTTTAATCCCAACCTGAATTTATATTGTATTCCTATAGGATGTTCTATATTATTATTCTTTATTTATTTAACTATTCATTTATATGTTAAATTTTCGTAATTGCAGTGGTTTATTTTCCACTACTCTAGTTTCTAAGATAGAGGAAATTATACCTATTGTATAATCAGAATAGAATGAATTGTAATTTAAATAGCTTCAAAGTTTTTTCCGACTAAAACAAAGTTAAATCATCATACTGCACTAATAGGTGTGCATGTTCTGCCCTTCAATATTATCTTATCAAGAACAAAGAAAACATTATTATGGAGCTTGCTGGTAAAATGTCTATACGTTTACTGCTTTAACCGACAAGCGGCATACTTAACTGTTAGATAAACTTAACAAAATTAAAATGTATAAACAGAGAATAGCATTTTCATATAATAAAAAAGGAAAAATTGCCTTAGTAAAATGGCGAAATAACAAAATAACTGGGATTTCTGGAGGATAACGACATCTGTTTAGTCTTTAGAGGTTGTTGTGCTTTAGACTCAATGTTACCCCTTGTATACTAACAAAAAGTTACTCGGCTTGTAAAGTTAAGTTTATTGAATTTACAAGAAAACTACATCTATTTAAGATGGCATATTACTTCATTATGGTATAAATATAACATGGAGGTCTGACACCAGTGATATCACAAATATATTTTGATACAAAACTAAATATATTTATAAATTATAGCCTATGTGTTATTCTGATTTGTAAGCTATATTATTGTAAAGTTTCATCAATATACATTCAGTAGTTTTTGCGTGAAAGAGTAACAAACACCCATACATTCATTCTTACAAACTTTCGCGTTTATATAGTAGTAGGATAGTAGGATATATATTTTCAAATTACAATTATGTATTATTACTAAATAAAAAAAATAAAAAAATAAATGAAAGGGCGGCGGAGTCGCTCTGGTCTGTGGCGACCAGGAGCGACTTTTCTTCTCTTCTTTCATGTTTGCTAAGTGTTTCCTACTGTTGTATTGGAACCTGGTCAAACCGGCTTCCTACTGTCTCCTATAGCGGCAACACAACAATGCGAAAGATGAGAATGAATGCTGGAAAATAATAGGCGATTAGTGTATCTTAAAATCAAATGAATATTTTAAAATGTATATCATTATTACGGCTTAAGCCGTCGTCAAGATAAGTGACATTTCTGAAATCGAACAATTCGTTTGAATATTTAATTCAAGGAATCGAACAAAAAGAAATAGATTAATAATATTTTACACGATTAAGTTAAAGTATATCATAACCAACCGTGCAAAACGTTATTTTTAAATGAATTATTATAAATAAAATTAAAAGGCATTTGATGTTTATGATAATATGATAAACCTTATTTATTTTGCCTATTGATAGGGCAACCTAGGCAAGTGCCTAAAATATAAATATAAGCCAATTCCCAAGATTTGGCATCCCTTTCTTTCGCATTATCACCAAGGCATTTTATTATTTTACCTTTGAAACATTGATCAAACGTTAAATTATGCGCCCTGGCATGCAAAAATATTAAGAGCTGGCTTTCATTTCCTACACTAGCCCTATGATTATTTAGTCTAATATTAAATGGTGTTGTTGTTTCACCGATATAAAAGGCATCGCAAGTCCTGCACAGACGTTGATATACTATATTTTTAAAAATTCAACTGCAATGAAAGGGAACCCTGTAACTATTAGTAGTATTTGCACTGGTAAAAAAAGGACTTAGGTCTAACAGAGGACAAGTTTTACAACGTGGATGACCAGAAGGTTGAAGGCCAAAATTATTATTACCAAACGAGAAATTTTGATTATTTTTTGTTTTATTAAATATTGATCTAATATTAGGTGGTCTGCGGAAAGATAAAATTGGCGGTGAATCTAAGAGATCCTTAGTGGATGCATTATTAGCAATGACGGGGAAGAAATCAGATAATATATGTCGCAGTTTCTCAGCACCAGGGAAATAAGTGGTGCTAAGAAAGATTGTATTATTATTTTTATTTGAAGATATTTTTGGTTTTGCTATATATTTTACTTCAGAGTTTAGAATATGCTTATCTAATAGAGGAGCAGGGTATTTTCTTTCAAGAAGAGATTATTTTAGATTATTGAGATATTTATCTAAATTTTCTTTTTGTTAACTAAACGGTGTCCGCGAATGGACATTGAATAGGGAATGGATCTCTTGGTGTGAAATGGATGACAGCTATCAAGGTGTAAATACCTACTGTTCTTTATTGGTAGGTTTTATATGAATCGCGGTTTTAATTTTACCTTCAGAAATTGTTAAATCAACATCTAAGAAAGGAATTTGTGATTTAGAAATGGTAGAGTGCAATTCAAAGGGCCAAAATTATTTAGTTCGTCAAGAAAGGTATCGTAATTTGTCCGTGTGGCCAAATCATTATTATGTCGTCAATAAATCTATACCATAATATGGGTTTTAAATTTTGTTTTTGAAGAAAATTTTGCTCGAATAATCCGATGAAAAGGTTGGCATACGAAGGTGCCATTCGAGTGCCCATAGCAGTCCCTTTAATTTGAAGACAAAATTCATCTTCAAAGGAAAAAGCATTACACGTTAAGACAAACTCGGCTAATTTGCAAAGAAAATCTGTAGAAGGTATTTGAGGATGAGGTCTCTCATCGAGAAAATAAGAAATGGCTTCCAATCCTGAATTATGAGGAATATTGGTATACAGGGATATGGCGTCAATAGTAACAAATAATAGGTTGTTTGACTTTGGACAAATCTGCATAGACAATTAGGGTCAATATTTCTATTAATTAAATATATATTTTCATATAAGGTTTTTTGCCTTAAATTTCCTATATAAAACAGCAATATCATATGCAAGGACTCAATACTTGTTGGTTGTAATTTATTTTTGAATACCAAATTGTCGTAAGCTTCTAGGCTCCGCGAAATTCAGTTCGGGGACCGCTTTTGCGAAATAATTGAAAAGTAATATCACGGGTTTTTTCATTCAGGTTTCATTTAGGCATTGAAGTCATTGAAATTGAAAACGGATAATAGCTTGCCTGCCATTTGAAAAGGCTTTTATTCTTTGCTTTATGTAGTCGAAGTTTTTATATGAAATGTTAATACTTCCTCTGCTCTTTTACTGCCCGGAACTAGTAGCTTAGCTCGGATGAGGAAATTTCGCAAACAAAATTACGTCCACCGCGTTCGCGAGAGCAATTTCTTAAGGGGACGTCGACGTGCCCGAAGAGGTTTACCCCCGCCCTATTCTGTAATGGGGTACAAACAAAACATGCCAAGCAAAAGATTGCAGCAATACTACGTTAACTGTAACGATCGCAGGTAGCTGCGGCTTTAGCCTTGCTGTTATTTTTGCCCCGGTTACATTGCGAAGATTCCTACACAATGAAATGAACAGTGATTTTACTTTTATTTAGTCAAGGTCGGATAATCCGCCTTAAAAATAACCCAGAGGAACAATGATAAACTGGTTAGTGTGAATGATCCTTTTAGTTTTAAAAACTACACTGCCCTTTAGGAAGCTAATATGCCTTATTGAAAATAGAGCTACTACGAGAGAACTACAAAGGGCGAGCCCGTCACCTCAGGAAGTTTTAACGATTGATCGTTCTATCTCCCGTGAAGTGAACGCAGAAGACTTGGACAAAACAGTCCACCGTCAAGCTCCGCCACATGCCCGTAAGAGGCCAACGCCTTATCCGCGAGATAAGGCAGCCTCCACGCAGAAGTGCAAGCCCGGATAGGACCCTGGCCTGCAGGCCAGTTCCATTAAGAATTTTTCTTCGGGCGCTCCTGGACGGTTTGCGTACTGTGCGGCGTCAGCCAATCGACTTTGCATTTCGAGACTGGAAACGGCTTTGTTTCATATAGAGTGGGGACGGCTGTTTACCTTGTGGCAGCTGCTCTTGAAGAGACCATTCGGCTACCCGATACCAGGTGAACAGCCGGGCAAAGGATACAGTGGTCCGCGATAGGTTCGGTAGCTAATCGCCGCTATAGAAGGGAGAGGACCCCGCAAAAAACTTTGAACCTCAAACCAATCGAGATGCCAGCGAATTCTGGCCATACCAAGTAGCGAGGGTGCTTTGTCTGCACGCTGGGTTAACTACCAAGTGCCGGGCGGTAAGGGTTAGACTCCCGCGGGGTAGTTGGCGAAGCTAGATATTGGTTTGTAATTGTCTAAGCCTTCTACGCTCATCCCACGGCTGAAAGAACGATCACATAACGTTATACCAGCCTGGGTTGACAGGTTCGCCAGTTGTAGTCGACACAGACCATCTGCTTAAATGTGTGGCAGCTAATGGTTCTTGTGCGGTTGTGCCATTAGGACCTGCTCGTTGACCAGTTGCCTTCTCTGTTTCTCCTGTCACGGCAGGTGGATGAGATCCTCTGGGGGATGACGTTCGGGCGCGCGGTTTGCGCATTGCGCGGCGTCAGCCAATCGAAAGTGCATTCCAACGAATAACTTTGGGGGGTGGGGGGCATTGTCAATTTTGACAATTTTGCGGGGTGTCCTCCCGGCGGATCTGAAAGTGTTAAAGCGTGCATTCATAGGGTTCGTGGGTCCATAGGAGTCACTCGGTTGAGTCTTTCAGAGCAACTGCTATCTGGGTAGATTTGCACACACTCCCACAGCGAAGACCACTCATGTCTCTGCGAGATAAAGTCGCCATGAATAAAATACCAAATTTTAATGGTTACGGCGATATATAATGGACAATTAAAGAAATTACAAGAAATTATTTACAAATATTACATAATACCGAAAACCGTCGCCCTCGATTGCTGAATACGAACTGCAATTGCAGAGGTGTTTTCTTTTGTGCCTCTCGCAACGGTTTCCGCCGATTAGTCCGTCGATTTCACGGGGGCTTGCTGCTTCCCGAGGCGGTCAGCACATTAGTCTCGTTGGGCCCGCTTCGTAGGGAGCTGATCGGTATATAAAGTATAACTAATAAAAATTACAATAAACTGTGGAACATGTCTCTAAAAACTTTAATATATCATTAACTGTGTGCTTATTAAATTGCTAATCAATTACTTTAAAAAAAACCTAATTAGTTTGCCGCTCGCAGTTTTGAAGAGTCAATAAACTAATTGGCTCTCGTCTGGAAGGTGTTGGCAAATTGTGGGCCATATTCAATATAGGACTACGTCATTTACAATAGACTGTGGATATAAAAAAACTTTTTTATCTTTCAACATAGATATTAACTTTATTAGGTAAGTACTCCTAGGTACTGCTATTCCATTGATAAAATCCTCAGGGAAAAATTCCAAAATCTCTAGCCTCCAAAATTTTTTATAATTGTGTAAATTTTATTGTAGACTACTTTATATCCATAGTTCATTTTATTTCACAAAAATATTTACAGCTTGTAGACAGCTTATATACTAGGCATTAATATAATATAGAAACTACCAAAATCTCTCTTATAAAGGTACAGGTTAAAATTTCATTTAAAAAATAATAAAAAGCATAAAGCGAGTTATTAATTGAATAAAACTCTCAACAAATAAAAACGAGAATATGAGTCAAAATAATATTAATATGTAGTCGCATTCAATTTAAAACAAATCAAATGAAATAAAAAATAGAAAACTTGGAAATGAAATTAAAATTTCATTGAATTAAAATCATCATTGAATTAAAATCAATATCATTTGAATTAAAATCAATTTATACTACTTTAAACATATCGCCCCTGGTCAATTTTATGTAGTCTTCAATAGTGTAAAAAGTATTTTCTAAAAGGAACTGTTTTAACTTGTTTTTAAATATGCTTTCAGTTTCAATGTCTATAAGATATGAAGGTAGCATATTGAAAAAATCTTCCAGAGTATTCCTTGCCTTGTCTCTCTAATTTTATTTTTCTCTTGGTAATATGTACTTTGATTTATTTTTAGTATTTTGGTCATGACCGTCGGAAAATTTTACTTGGCGGTCTCTTTCCTTGTAAAAATCCTTTAATACATTAAAAAGGTATAATGATATAAAGTTTAGAATTTTTAGTTGTTTAAATGTATTTCTAACAAGATTTGTCCCATTTTAAATCTGCCATGATACGTATTGCTCTTTTTTGCAGTTTGAATAGGGGTTCTCAGTCGCACGCATAGCAATTGCCCCAAGTAATAATAGCGTAACTTAAAATATATTCAACATGGCTAAAATACACATTTCTAGTCTCGATATCATTTAGTGTTTTCCTTATGATTAGTAATGCATAACACGCCTGACTTAATCTGCCCTCGAGGTTCTCACAGTGTAAATTCCCATTTAGATTTTGATCGATATTCGTACCTAAGAATCTACAACATTCGGTTTGAAGAACTGCATAATTATTAATTGACAAATATATTGTTTGGTCACAATTTCGATTTTTCGAATTTGATAAATATATGAAGTTGCTTTTTGAAGCATCTAAAGCAAGGTTATTGCTGGTAAAGCTTGCATACAATATT